>CM077012.1:69414165-70039165 GCA_039090855.1 Macrothele yani
CACAAGGTTGTCTGTGTCTTCTCACTCCGGAGTGAGTCGCTCTTCCACCTGAGCAACACCGACAGAATGTCTCGCTGCAGATTTGTCGTCTTGAGACATGTTTTCACCTCCGTAGTACGTCACATCATCTCCCTCTTAATTTTTTTTTTCATTGAAGTGAAGTAGGAATTTTTCATTAATTCCAAACAATGTGTGGAACAAACATCACACATTTTTCGAAGAACCCGACGGCCAGTGGATCCATTTTCCACAATCGGGCGCCAATGTGAAAACACAAGTTTGTCTGTGTCTCCTCACTCCGGAGTGAGTCGCTCTTCTACCTGAGCAACACCGACAGAATGTCTCGCTGCAGATTTGTCGTCTTGACACATGTTTTCACCTCTGTAGTACGTTACAGTTGTTAAAAAGGCAATTCAACTTGATATATTGCAGTAATACCATTGTTATGTTGCAGTTTATTTATTCAATTACCAATTAGAATCTCCGATAACCGAGAGGATATCGAATGCTGATATTCCATGCAATAAAGTCTCAAACCTTTCGCCTCTAAGAAGAGTGAGAAGAGGATTAGCTAGGGTACAGTGGTGGAAGCTCAGACTTCGGACATATCCACCTACCTCATCGAGAAAATCCTGTTCCCATGTACACACCTTAATATGAAGACTAAACTAACCTCACAACGATTCGTTTGAGCTTACCTTTACAATATTGAGTTAGTACTTCAGAATTATCCAAACGAATATTTGTCCTACGTAAACATTCATGGCACAACAATACAGATATCTCATCTCGTCGTCCACTGCTTCCATCATGAAGACAGGTGTTCGTTTTCTTCAGTTGCACTAAAATAGGGGCAAGATCGCTGCTCTTTGTATGGCACTTTGCACGAAACAATGGCGTAAGTCTGATGATTTCAAACATCACTTCAAAGTGCAAGTGCCTAAATCGCACCACATCATGGTGTAAGTGCCTGAAATTGCACCATAATGGGGGACAACGTTGAACCAAAATCTTTAACCATGCAGAGTTGCTCATGGGGATCATTAATTTCTGGAACAACAACAACGAAGATGCGGGGGCAGAGGAACGCCTGAAATGAGATGGAAGGATTGCTTCAACAGGAATATGCCTTTAAAGAGTAATACGACGAGGGCGCAATATGTCGGAAGAGGGGAATTCCGCGCGTTCCTGTAATAGTAAAAAAAAAAAATTGTTGAGATGAATTCATTAGGCTTTCATTCATGCATAAGTAATAAGTCTTATCTCGAACGTTTAAATTTTCTCATTTTTGTAAGCTAATTAATAACTGACGCAAGAATCCGTAAATGCCTTTTGGGGATCCAGATATCTCTTGCGTGCAACTGCTTTTGATATGTGCACGTGTGTGTCTGTGTGAAAACATATACTGTTTTCTTTTCTCTTTACGTCAACAAAGCGTTAGGGTTATTGTTGTGAAAATAAACTATGGTATACCTCGTCAAATGTTCCATGTACCTTATCGTGCTGATTATAGGAGCTTATCATCCTTTGCTGCATCGACGTCAGTAACGCACGCGATGTGTTTGATCCGTTGCTATAATTTCTTTACTCAGCTGTTGCTCCATTTTTATTTCTTTGTCTCTGGTTGTCGTTCAAGGATCAAGAAAGCAAAATACAATTTCGAGCAGCAACTCGAGCATAGAGGTGAAAAAAAATGCACCTCATGAATTGGAGATCGTTATTGTCCGTCCACCCGTTTGTGACGTAGTATTAACACCGAAATCCGTTTTGAAAGTATCTGGATCTCAAAGTATAAAATTATCCTTTTAATTGCATTGCAAAAATTTGTTGCCAGACGAAGTAATGTCTGCATACACACTAGTTTCCAAAATTAACGAGACAAATACGAAATCCTGAATAACGCACAATTCACACGACAGAGCTTAATGACAGTTGGTATGGACATACATGCACGAATGATCCGTTAATTTACATTATGACCATCTACCTAATAAGCTGTAGGACCCCCTTTAGATCGCAAAACAGCGGCCACACGGCTAGCCATCGATTCGATGAGGTAGCGATAGGCATCCGGGGTATCTGGTACTGTAATTTCAACAGCATGTCCTCCAGTTCCCGTACATTTCGAGGTGGTGGTGATTTAGCGTGAACCCGCGTTTCCAAGTCGAACCACGAATGTTCGATTAAGTTCATGTCAGGTTCTTTTGGAGGCCAGGGCATTATCAGAAAGTCCCCAGCATGTTCCTCGAACCACTCCTTGACGATTGTGGCAGTTTCGCATGGCCCATTATCCTGTTAGTAATGGCCATCACCAGCAGGGAACACGGTTGCCATGAATGGATGAACTTAGTCCGCAACGATGTTTTTATACCTCACAGCTATCAGGGCTTGTGCTATTTGGATAACGGGGCCTAACGTGTCCCAAGAAAACATCGCCCACAGCATAACACCGCCGCCGCCGGCCTGTTTCCGCCAAACAATGCATAGCCTCCATTGGTAATCGGCGTATCCGCGCTCGGCCATCTACGTGATGCACCAGGAATCTTGATTCGTCAGAACAGGCCACTTTCTTCTAATCATCCACGGTCCAGTTTGGATGATTTTGGGATCATTTCATGCGTTGTTGGCAATGACGTGCAGTGAGCATGGGGACCTTGCTGGATCTTCGGCTACGCAGCACCAGGCGCAGAAGGCAGCGATGAACTGTGTGCTGTGACACATTGCCCTGATCACCACTGTTGTTGGCCGCCCCGGTGGCGCAGTGGTCTAAGGCGCTGGCCCATGATCATTCGTCCGTAAGGGGTCCGGGTTCGAATCCCGGTGAGGCATGGATGTTGTGTTTGTCTTACGGCACTGGCTCTCTCCCTTCCCTGGAACCAGTGACCCTAAATTAGGGACGGGCGACTGCTTATAGCCCATTGAGTTGCTCACGGTGGTCGTTAAACCTCCAATCAAATAAAAAAAAATCACCACTGTTGTAGCTGCGGGTGCTTTGTCTCACTGTGGCCGTGCGGTCGCTGTGAGCAACGCGCAACAGTCTCCGCTCCACTCTGGCATCAATGAGCTGCGGACGACACACGGCTGGACAACGGTTCGTCGTTTGGCCATCTGTGCACCCCCTTTTGATTTGTACTCACTACAGTGGCACGTCAACAACCCACAAGCCACGCCGTTTCCGAGATCGTGGTTCTGAGGAGCCGTGCCATCACAATTTGTCCTCTATCAAACTCCGATAAATGGGCAGCTCTCCCCCTTCTGACACCGAACACTCTACTAACCGAAAGCCGGTCCTCGGGTTGTATATATACTGCTCTGTGATCTTCACCTGTGTCACCATGATCTTCACCTGTGTCACCATTCGGTCTCCAGACGGTCTCATTTCTCTAGGCTGAGGGTGGTCATAATGTAATGACTCATCGGTGTATATCGATAACGCAGCAATACACAACAGAAAAGGAATGCCATCATCGCACGAGCAGGAAGCATGCGCATGAAAGCATGAAAGCCCAAAAGTGATGCAGAAAGTGGCGCGGATTTCGAACGGCTAATAGAGAGTATGATTACTCTGGACAGGGATACAGGTCGCGCAACGAGCCCTCATGCTGTTTACAAGGCCGTGAGCGAGAGCTTGGGGCAATAAGTTCCACTACTCCACCAATACACGTCGGGAGTCCCGGGAGGTTTCTGGGAGGAGGCTGCCGGACCAAAATTGCTGTATTGGGTTAAGGTTCGGAGATCTCCAGGTCCACGCCATCCTGTGAATATCCTCACTCTCTAGGAATTCATCGACTAGCCAAGTCCTATGAGGATGGAAGTTATAGTCCATAAAAAGGAAGTGTGGACCAACAGCTACCCTGAAAAGCCACACACAGGGCTCTAAGACGTCACAATTGTTGCGTGCAGCAGCCTCCTGAAAACACGTGCCGCGCCGTGCGCCCATCCAACATGATGCCAACCCAAACTAGGAGTAGTGGCCAATTTCCAAAATGTTGAAGGGAAAATTTCGGTTTCCCGTCTCTCTCGAAATGTAAACACGTCGAGAATCCGTGTTTAGGCTGTACCAAGACTCGACACAGAAGCATTGATCAGGAGCCCAGGAGTGAGGTTGTAGGGCCAAATTCAGACGGACCCTTATGTCTGATGCGGCGAGTGAGATACAGATTACCCTTCTTGTATACAGACCACTCTCCCGTGGAGTCTTCTGTAAATTGTTTGCCTCGTTATCGTGGTTCCCGTAGCAGAAGAAATCTCCTGCGAGAGTTGCCTGGCTATTGATTCCCTATTGCGGGGAGCTGTTAGAGACAAATACCGGTAGTCTTGGCTTGTTGTTGCTCGTAAGTGTCCCTGTCGCGGCCGGCTGGTTATTGTTCTGGTTTCCTGGAACTATCTCCAGAGATTGGAGACCACTTGCCTTGACACAATCAGCAATCTTGCTACCTCAGCTTGCGATTGCCTGCTTCCAATCTAGCAATCGCTCTCCAGGCGTACGTTTCTGACTAGGCGCGAGTGGTGTGTTTGTCTCAGGGCGCTGGCTCTCTCATTTGTTTGGAGCCAGTGGTCCTAAATTAGGGACGGGATACTGGTAGCCCAACGACGATAAACAAAAAATTATAATATTACACTGCCGGAAAGTGAAACAAGAACACCAAGAAGGAATGGGCAGACGATCATGAAATTTACATATGTTAATGGGGTTGAGTTTACGTAGGTGTGATGTTAATATCGGGACCAACCGGTGAGCGCTTACGCCACAGCACGGCATAATATGCAAATTATCTTCAGTGGTATTTAAGGAGTACGGCGAAGTGAATGTAATCAGTCGTCGGCGTACGGACACGTGCGAAGACCCTAAAGAAGCTTCAATGCCTGGACATAGAAGACGTGTACGATTTCAGCAGTTATCGGACTTTGAGCGAGGTCGTCTAGTCGGACTCCGCGAGGCCGGGTGGTCGTATCGTCGTATTAAGGAGCTAATTGGACGGGAAGTATCGGTAGTGGTACGATGGTAGCGTAGATGGTCCGAGGAACATTCCCACACGAGAAGACGTGGAACCGGGAGTCACAGACGGACTGATGAGCGGACCGATCGACGCATAAGAAGAGCGGCGTTGTCAAGCAGAACATCCACTGCGACGCCTATCCGAGCTGCTGTTGCACCTGAGGTGACTGTGCGAACAATCCGCAACCGTCTACTGGATGCAGGACTACGTGCACGTGTGCCTCTGGCATGTGTACCTCTGAATCCAGCCCACCATCAGGAACGTCTGCAGTGGTGTCGCCAACGTCTGCACTGGAGAACGCAATGGTGATCTGTCGTGCTCAGCGATGAAAGCAGATTCTGATTGGGAGCCTCCGATGGCCGTATGCGTGTTCGCAGACGCACAGGGGAGCATCTCCACCCTTCTTGCATCCGCCAGCGACACACAGGGCCTACACCTGGTCTCCTGGTGTGGGGAGCGATCAGCTATCACTCCCGTACACATGTTTGTACCGGGTACGTTAAACAGCACCTCCTACATCAACAACATCATTCAGCTCGTTGTTGTGCCATTTGTAAGGTCGGTCCATCGTGGTGTTTTCCATCAAGATAACGTACGCCCACACACGGCACGTGCAACGCAACATGCACTTCAGGGTGTGAGACAACTTCCATGGCCTGCACGTTCACCGGATTTGTCCCTCATTGAGTACGTGTGGGATTTTATGGGACAACGACTTATCCTGTCTCCACGGCCATCCCCGATTTACGCGTCCAGGTTAAGGATGCTTGGAACTCAATACCTCAAACTTACATCCAACATCTGTACGACAGACTCCATGCCAGAATTGCACAGTGTGACGCAGTTCATGGCGGTTCAACCTCGTACTAACCATTTTACATGGAAATGTTATTTTTCAGTTTACCAGCAAATACAGCTGTATTTTGCCATAATGTTTTGATCACGTTATCCTCTGTATTCCGTTATTATGCTGTATAAATTTCATTGGTATCAGATGTCTCCTTCTTGGTGTTCTTTTTTCACTTTCCGCCAGTGTATATGCGATAGATTTAAAAGACATCTGATGCAATTCGATTATCACGTAAGGGTGTCTTTCAGTAAGAATAACAGTATATTGTACAATGACATCACTTTTCCATATATATTTCAGAAAATCTGTTTAAGAGAATTTTACAAGTAAAGGCATGGATAAGATGCACGCGACTGTACCATTGGCGAAGGTCCTCGGTTGTAAAAGTACCCATATCGGAAAACACAGGATTTCCCCATCAGTCTCTCATAAACAGGTCCACGGACCGAGTAGCAATCATAGGACATGATGTGTTTGCCTAAAGCTATTAATTTACAGAGTTCGACGTTAACTTGCCCCAGCCAGAAAGTGTGAGCTAAATGAATCCAAAACCACCAAAATCACAGAATATGAGATGGATAATATACACTGCTGGACAATTGCTAAGGACGGATCATAAACGGCTATATAGCGCATAAACAAGTAAGTGTGGTTGGATGCCAAATGAAATAAAATAATGTCAGAATCTCAGGACATTACAAGAAAGACAATTTATTGTGCTCTGAAATCCAGAAGGCTTTGGAACGTGTTCAAGGGACAAACAGGCCATTTTGTGCAGAATACGTAAACGTAAAAAAAATGCAATTACCGTCCGCAGGCGTTCCGGCGTAAGATGTCAATACGGGATATGGCCACCATGGAGGGCGATAGAAGATTCCACACGTCGTGTCATGCTTTGCACAACATTATCAAGCAGCTGTTGGGGTAATTTATCCCATTCCTCTGTCAGTGCACGGATGAGGGTGTCTTTGTTTATTGGAGGGCATTAGCGACCAGCAAGACTCCTCCCCAAAACATCCCACACATTTTCAATGGGATTCAGATCTGGAGAACGTGCTGGCCATACGAGGCGTTGAATATCCTTGCTCTCAAGACACTCCTGGACAGCGACTGTTCGACGACATGTTGCGTTGTCGTCCATGAAAATGAATCTATCACCGACAGCACCACGGAACATGCGAACTTGAGGTAGCAGAACATCATTAATGTATCGTTGGCCAGTCATAGTCCCAGTTGGAAGCACATAGAGGGACGTATGGCCATTGATCATGATGCCAGCCCATACCATGACACTACATGTCGGATATCGGTCCCTTTCCTATATGTTTGCTGGACAATATGCAGTACCACTATCACGCCAGATCAGTTGTCGTCGACAATCAGACGATAGACTGTATCTACTCTCATCTGAGAAGAGGACAGCAGACCAGTCGTTATCAGTCCAATTGCGATGTTGATGGCACCATTGCAAACGGGCGGTACGGTGACGTCTGGACAATGGTGTGCACACAATAGGACGGCGGGCGTATAGTCCTCCTTCATGCAAACGTCTGGCGACATTTTTTTTCGGGAGATCCGCTTGCCAGTAGCAGCCATAAACTGATTTGCTACCTCACTAGCTGTGCTGCGCCGGTGTCTTTTTGTTGATAGCACTATGTACCGATCTTCTGCAGGTGTCGTACTGCAAACACGACCTCCCCCGTGACGTTTGCTACACTCTCCATTTGTTTGAAATGATTTCCAAAGCCTTGAAACAACACTGTGGCTGACATCGAACTCCCTGGCAACATGTGTTATTTTTCGCCCTTCTTCAATCTTGCCAATAATACGGCCACGCGTAAAATCATCTAGGTGATGTCGGGAAGACATACTGAAAATTGAAAGTTCGTCAATTGATTCTTTCCCTTTCAACTTTGCGTTTGAACAACAACGGTCAATACGCGTCAAATCCTTTATATCTCTTATCAGCGCTATGACGTCACGAACAAGTTCGGCAGTCCAAAATTTGCATACGCACAACAGGTCTTACTGTATCCCGCACTTATGCTAATTTCCACATTTTCCTGCCTTTCATTTTATGGTTGCTATCGTTGCTATTGTCATCCGTCCTTAGCAATTGTCCGGCAGTGTACTATTTAATTTCCAAGGCAGTACATCAGTTTCACAGTCTACAAGACAGGATCACGGGACACCAGCCTGTACTTTGTATGACCACCATGATGTGCAATGAAATCAGACACACGGCGCTGCATTGAGTGATGCAATCCTCTAATGAGGCCATGGAGTTCCTAGGACCATTGAACGTTTACCTGGTTCCACAGTTCAGCACCATTCCAGTGTGGCCGAAGAAAGGCTTGCAAGCGTCGTCCAACAAGATGGAATGTATGCTCAATAGATGGCAAGTTCGGAGATCTTGCTAGCCATGGAAGCATATGGATCCCTGTGCACATGCTCGGGAGATGTTGCCATCATGAAAATGACCTCCGGAATGCAACTCAGAAATGGCATCAACACGAGCTGTGAAGCGTCATCCACGTACCCACGGGCTATCACCGTGCCTTTTAGGCGTATCAGGGGTGACGGGCTATCATAACTAATGGCACACCGTACGAGGATACCCGGCTGCCGCGCTGTGTTACCCGCGGACAACAGCTGGATATTCCCTATGGCCACGTCGTCGCCAGACGTGGTCTCGACGAAATTAAGCACCAAGGCAAAATCGGGACTCATCGCTGAACACGACATGGTTTCGTTCCTGTCGCCAAGCCGATCTACTACGACACCACTTCAACCGAGCTCGGCGATTACCTGCGGTCAGAGACAATCGATCAGTTGGTTGCCAGGAGCGCAGACCTTCTCCCGCCAATTTTTGGTTCACCATCCGAGTCGTGACAGTTATGCTCATAGTCGCCGCTACAGCCCGTCGAAAGCTCTGTGCTTTAGTCTTGCGGCTTCGCAACCGCCTGGCGAGGAATACGCCGATCGATGAGTGTTAACGTCCGCCTGACTGCATCGTTTCTTCTACAGCGACTGAAGGTACCTTCTTGCAGCCACTGTTACCAACAACTTCCAGCTGCTTGGCATCTCGAAGCACACGAGTCCCGATTCTGTGAATTGACCAACTAGCTCCAAGAAGTCCTGCAACTCTTCCTCTCTGAAACGCGACCAGCTGGTAATAGGATTGCTACGAGATCGATGAGGCATCTTCAGTCCTTGGATATGCTGTAGCAGCCCCCAACACTCCGCTGCTTTCTTTCGTGCTACCTGGAGAAAGGGGCACTATATCGCTTCGGAGGCCCATGTTTGCTCTTTTATGTCTCTCACGAGATATGGTTGTATATTCGAATGATTTGGATTTCCCACCTCCTCCACGCCTATCAATTTGCATGCCGATATGCCTATTTCTTCCGGGATGAAGTAATTGCAATGCCTAGCAGAGTTTATTCATATATCACTTGTCATATCGGAAGCACTTCCTGTTGTTTTATGAAAGCAAAATACGAAAACGATATGTTGTTTGCTTAGAATTTGCCATTACCGTTGAAGTTTGTATCAATTTTCTCTTCATGGATTTTTTTCGACTGGAAGTGTTACCCAAATAAATGGAATCTATGCATCCAAGCGCGATAATACTGAAAGAATTAATACAGGCAATAACTATTCGATTGTTAAAGAGAATTACTGCACATATACACAGTCGAGATACATTATTGTGATCACACCCTACTTTTGACGTTAACAGCGCGTAGCCAATGAAGGAAGGCACGTGTCGTGAGCTGGCTTGGAGGGTATATCTACGGTGTGCTGTAGGCATTCTCAAAACATATCACTCGTTGCTGTCATGGATAAAAGGAGCTATTTATCAGATTTGCAAAAAAAAAAAAAAAAAAAAAAAAAAAGGATGATTATCGGTTTTCGCGCCAAGGGTGACAGTTTTTCTGAAACAGCGAAGTTTGTGAACTGCTCGCGTGCTGCTGTGGTTAAAGTGTATCATGATTGGAGAAATGGCACCATTTCGATTAAGCGACTGGAAACTGAGGAGTACCACGTACCATTGATGTGAGAAGTGAAAGTCGGCTTCGAAGCTGCGTGATGGCCGATCGACACGCTACAGTGGAGCTACTCACTGGCCGAATGAACCAGGGGGATACCGGAAGTGTGTCTAAAATGACAGTTCAGCGAACCCTGCTGCGTATGGGGCTCCGATGCAGACGGATGGTCACTGCACCTATGCTAATGAAGGTGCATCGGCCAAAAAAGGCTTACATTTGCACAGCAGTATGGGAAATGGACCTCCGCTGATTGGCAAAGGATGGCCTTCTCCGATGAATCACGTTTTCTGCTTCATGAAACGGATGGACGTTGGTGTATAAGGCGAGAAACATCGGAGAACAAACACTCTTCAACCATTGCTGGAAGAACACAAGCTGATGGTCTGGGGATTGTTTTCGTGGCATTCTCTGGGTCCACTCATACCTGTGGAAGGCACTATGGACCGAATTCATTGTGAATCCGTCCTTGCAGACCACTTACACCCATACATGCTGATTGTCTTCCCTGAGTAGGATGGGATCTTCCAGAACGACAATGCGACAAGTCACACAGCTAGAAATGTCTGAGAGTGGTTGGCAGAGCACGATGAATACTTCAAAGTACTTCCCTGGTCACCTAATTCTCCAGACTTAAACCCAATTGAGCATCTGTAGGACCACCTCGATCGTGTTGTTCGCTCTATGAATCATCTACCACGCACCCTCCAGCAGCTGTCAGATGCACTGCAGTCAGCATGGCTCTACATACCTGTGAACACCTTCCAGCACCTTATTGAGTAACTCCCAACCCGTGTAGCTGCTGCAAACGGCGGTTACTCTGGATATTAGCTGGTGGTCACAATATGTGACCCGACCGTGTATTTAGGCTATCATAGTGAATATCAAAGCTAGAATCAGATTACGTATTGAAAGTTACTTTCTGACAATAATGCCAGAGCTGACGAGATCGGATTCTGCTTTTTAGCTCATCTCACAGATGTTCTTTGGATTTAGATAAGCACTTCAGACTTTTTTGCCTTTCCCGAGATCTTGATTCCAGTCGCATTTCTTCCGTCCTGCGGTTGTTTTCTGTTTGGTTGTCACACGAAATACATTTGCCAACGAAGATAATGAAAACCCTTGATTTTCCACTGATTCCCGTGACCTTCGTTACAGCAGTCTGAACCAACGTAACTTCAAAGATGTTAATCTTGTGAGGGTGGGTTATTTCTCAGACTACGAAGTTTTTTTATTTTTATTGGGGGTTTAACGACTACCGTGAGCAACTCAATGAGCTATAAGCTGTCGCCCATCCCTAATTTATAACCACTGGTTCCAAGAAGGGGAGAGATCCAGTGCCGCAAGACAAACACAACATCCATGCATCACCGGGATTCGAACTCCGACCCATCTTGGACGAATGGTTATAAGCGAGCGCTTAGACCACTGCGCCACAGAGCGGCAGGCTATGAAGTTCAGCTGCAGTGTACTG
Source organism: Macrothele yani (assembly GCA_039090855.1). Classification (NCBI taxonomy): domain Eukaryota; kingdom Metazoa; phylum Arthropoda; class Arachnida; order Araneae; family Macrothelidae; genus Macrothele; species Macrothele yani. The sequence goes on from CM077012.1 coordinate 69,425,539, forward strand.
TCAGTGGTTGTATTTTAATCTCCATGCTTTCAGCTGTGGGATTCCTGAATGTTCAGATGTTCATAAAATAACTGGCCAGATATGGAATACATCCCTTTGTTTGGTTGGCGCCAAGTCTCTAGTGTGTAGTTCTACAGGATGGGACATAGGAGGACTGTGGATCACATCTGTTTTACTTTAGTCGCCATCAGCTAACTGAGAATGTTCAGAGTCTTAAGGTATTCAACGCTAGAATAAAACGGGTAACTGGTTGAGTAATGATTATCAAACCGTAATGCTCAGGGTTCTCTTCGGACGTTATTCTTTCGTTAACAGCTTACCAATGAAAGCAGTTTCCACTACGACAAATACTTTCTTAGATCCACTTCAATGAATAGTTAGAAAATGTAATGGCAAAGTTACTACAAATGTTTTTGCCTTTAATTTTGAAAATTTATAGGATGTGCTTGCTCGTCTTGCCCAAAGAAAAGAGAGAAAACAAGAAAGATGACACCGAATTTGCGGGTGTAATAAGCACGTTTTTTGAATCAGTTCTGACGCAAATTAAATGTATCAAAGTTATTCAAAGTCAATGGAACCGGTATGGAAAACAATAGTATCTGACGGAAGAAAGACGTTTTTCAATCGAGTTTTTAATCCCTCAGATATTGCTGTAAACGGAATCGTGAACTTACGCCCTCTGTTTGCAGACTTGTACGTTAACAAAAATATGAATTTATGTGAGAAACACTTGCAGAGGAAACGCTCTCCAACACAGAAATAATTTTTCAAATTGGACTCTTAGAAACAGAGATATCGACAAAAATAAGATGTGACTTTACGTCTTCTGGTGGGAAAACCATGTACTATTTTAGGAAGAAAGTATTCTCAAAAGGATTTTCAATACGAGCGGTATCGGTGCAGGAAAGAAAAAAAAATCAGTCGAGTTTTCAGGAGCCCCGATTTTGCTACAAATACATCAGAATCAGAAATTAACACTTATGCCCCCTGGTAGCCAAACCATATTTTACCAAACATTAGAAATTATGTGAAAAATATTTTCCATCAGGTCCTGTATGCGATACAGGAAGAATTTTTCAAATCGGAGTTTTAGAAGCAGAAATAACGCAGAAAACGCAATTTACCTTTGTGCCCCTAGCGGAAAGTCTATGATTTACTTGAAAATTTGGAATTTATAGGAAAAACATTTCGCATCGGAAACACTATCCAACAAAGAAGGAATTTTTCAAATCGGACTCCTAGAAGTAGAGATATGGACAAAAATAACATATACATCTACGCCCCCTGGCGTAGAAACCATGCATTATTTTAAGAAGAAAATGTTCCTAAAAGGTTTGTCGACATGAGTAGTATCGGTCTACAAACGACTTTTTTCAATCGAGATTTTAGAAGCTCATATTTTGCTGCAAATACATTAGGAGCGGAAATTAAGATTTACGCCACCTGGGGGCCAAACCATTTTTTAAAAAAATTAAAAATTATGTGCAAAGGATTTCCCATCAGGAGCTGTATCCGGTGCAGAAAGAATTTTTCAAATAGGAGGTTTAGAAGCAGAGATAATGGAGTAAAAGCAATTTACCTCTACGCCCCCTGGCGGAAAGTCTATGAATTACTTGAAAAATTTGAAATTATATGAAAAACATGTCACACTGAAAACACCATCCAACAAAGAAGGAATTTTTCAAATCGGACTCCTGGAAGCAGGAAATTGACAAAAATAAGATATGCAACTATCTACGCCCCTGGCGGAAAAACCATGGAATATTTTAAAAAGAAAATATTCCGAAAAAGTTTATCGAAGTCAGTGGCATCAGTCCACGAAAGAATTTTTCAATCGAAATTTTAGAAGTTTAGATTTTAATGGCAAAAACATCAGAAGCAAAAATTAACGCTTACGCCCCCTGGTGGCCAAATTATTCTTTACCAAAAATTAGAAATTATATGAAAAGAGTTTCCATCAGGAGCTGTATCCGCTGAAGAAACAATTTTTCGAAAGAGTTATCGGGGGAAATGTAATTTACGTTTACGCCCCCTAGCGGAAAATCTATGCTTAATTTGAAAAAAGTAACTATATCTAAAATACCCTTCGACATAAATGGAATCGAAAGATGAAATAATTTTTTCAATCGGATGTTTAGAAGCAAATATGTGGAATAAAACGTATTTTTGAATTCGACTTTATCTGCATTTACGCTCTCTAGAGGCGAAATTGTACATCGTAAAAAAAAAAAAACGATATAAAGGATTATCATTCGCATATTTTAAGCTTCCCAATGCAAAAATAATTTTTCAAAGCGGACTAATAGTTGCAGAGATCTACAGTCGGATGGACGGACAAACCAATAACATAAGCACGATCTTTTTTACAAAAGACGTGCTAAAAGAGCGTACAAAACGATCTGTTTGCGGGGCGGTAAATTAACAAAGAAACTCTTTGGAGGTCTTCCTGATTTAGTGGCAGCATTTCTTAGTGTTCGAACAGGACCAATTAAATATTTTTTTTTTAATTTTCTTCCCTTTTTTTCCAAGAAGAACCTGCACTTATGTTAATCCAAACTTCATATCTCAAATTAAGAACAAAAAGACAGCTTTAGCTCCCATTAGGAGCTATTCTGATACCCGACGCATGTAATCATTTACTTGAAAGCCTACAAACCTTAAGAAAAAAAAAGCATATATCTTCATGCAAATTCTGTTCTTTAGTTATGTCGTAAACGACGTTGAAAAAAAACCCCGCATTGTTTTAATTTTGGTAATTTATGCAACTCAGATGGTTATTCCTATCATTTGATTCTTCCTTCGGAAATAGGCCTAAATGGAAAAAAGAAAGCGGCTTGGGAGCGAAATATTAAATATAACCAAATCGACGACAACGGCTTAAAATTATTGCCCCGTTTACTAATGTAACGCAAAACCTTTTTGAATAGAGCAAAATAAAAAATAAATAAATAAAGTAATCTTCAGAAACCTTGTGAGATTTCTTGCGTGAGGGATTTTTAGTCACGCAAACGTCCAGATGCTGCACGTCCGGCGTAGCGACCACAAAAGCTGATGCTCGACCAAGTAACAAAAACAACCAAAGCAGTTTCCATAGTAACAGCTATTGTACCCAACGGGGAGTTGTGTTGAAAGTCCGATGCTTCAAAGTCTGTGTAAACTGACATCTGTTGGGATATGGCTCATACGTTTCACCTCTACTGCCTAAGAAGCCACGGGTAAGTACCTTTCTCTTATCCAAGTTTTGTCCCTCAAAAATTTAAAAGGCTTTGGTACAGTTTACTTGGGAAGTACATAAAATACAGATCGAAACAAAGAAACACACATTAAATTGATTCCACGACCGGAGGTTCAGCAACTTCATTGTTTACACGTAAGAAGCCACCGAAAGAAAATCTTAGAAATCTTTCACTTTCGTCTTCATTCATCACGGTTTATTGGCGTTTTTGCGCAATGCAGTTACATTATTGGCTTTGATGCTTAAACCAACTCCGATTTTCGCAAAAAATGCTTCGTTAAAAACCGGGATGAGACTTATTGATGTATTACTCTCAGCACTAGACTTTTGAAGGGGTTAATACAGCTGTCACCAGCCGACTTTCCAAGGACAGTTCATGGTGACTTTATGACTTCATGTGGGTCTTATTCTTTTCAAAAACTCAGTTTTATGTATATTCGTAAAGCATTTCCGTGTGCAATATCATAATAATGCTGGTTGGAAACAAAACAAAAATTAATTTATTTATCATCAAACAATCAAATTTTTGTTGGACTTGCTCCTGCTGATGATACAACTTTAGATATGTCGTAATATGTTGAGCTTATAATTTTGTAAGTTCTTTTAGTTTACGGATGCTCTTTTGTGTGAAAAATTAAAACAGAAATGTTTATAACCCGCATTATTATAAGTTTTAAGTGTTCAAGGTTATCTTTATAATTTTCAGGCTCGTATTTCTCTCTTTCCGACGGTATAAAGATATACTGAAGCACTGAAACCTCTGCACACTAAATTTAAAAGCAAAGCTTATAATTTTCATGAGCGTGGAAAGTATATATACGACAGTTTCAAGAGCCGCAAAATTGTCATCAGAAGATGCAAATGAGATGAATTAATTGGAGGTAATGGCTTTACAAGGCAATGAATTAAGATATTTTCAGTTCATTAAGTTCTATTTTGGTTCGTCTGATATATTTGTGAACGTGAGTCTCCTGCAGTGAGTTCGCAGCATCCACGTACGTATAACGAAGAACAGAACTGTTGAAGTGAGAAACTGGCGGGTTTTTTTTATGTTACTCATATTTCCCGACAGCAATAAAGTAAATCCCTATTAAACGTTTCGATGTAACAAAAATGGGTAACGCAAGTAGTCAAAACCATTGTTGAAATCTGATATTCGAATGTTGTCCCTTGCCGCCCAGGTGGAGCAGTGGTTTAAGCGCTGGGTTTTGACCATTCGTCCGAAATGGGCCCAGGTTTGAATCGCGGTGAGGCATGGATGTTGTGTTTGTCTTACGGCACTAGCTCGCTCCCTTCCCTAAAACCGGGGGTAATAAATTAGAGACGGGCGACTGCTTACAGCCTACTGAGTTGCTCATGGTGGTCGTTAAACCTCTTCCCCCTCCCCACGAAAAAAAGAGAGTGCTGTGTCATGAAGTGACACAACAATAGTTAATTTCACTGTTACTCAACAATTCATTTACCTAAACAATCGCCGAACATTATTTCATCACACTTTACAAAAACGTAACAATATTTCATTGCAATATGCGTAAATTAAGAGAACCTGATGCTAAAAGTGATAAAAGCCATTACAAAAACGCATTTTTAGTGCTATAAAAACGGTGTGTCGCAGCGAAATCTGGCTTCTTCTCAAGCTCTACAAGAGGGGGGGGGAGAAAGTGTACCTGCTATTGAACGAGAGCTTTAAAATGATGTATAACACGGTAGGGTGTATATAACCTGTATATATATCTCGTAGACAAAAAGTTATCAATTCCTCTCACTAACACTCGCGTGATTCAGCATTTCTTCCTATCTTGAGGTCAGATTTTAGCTTGCACATGCGCAGATGGACTTTCCTAACTACATCGGTGTGTGGGTCTTTCGTTCCTTACGTTCGTCTAAATCTGAATAATATGTGATAATAATAATAAATATTGCTTTTGAAAACTACAGTCCAAATACTATTTCCGAAGCCCCATAGTTTAGTACACATTTATACTTTTATGACTCACATATACACTGAAGAGCAATTGAATTAGAGATACCTGTCTAGTAACGTGTAGCACCACCTTTCGTCCTGATGACGGCGGCGATTTGTCTCGGCATGGACTCGACAAGACACCGGAAGCGTTGGGAAGCCATGCGGATCCACGACCTCTGAACAAGCTCCCACAGTTCGCGAAGATTTGATGGAGGTGGGTCAGAGCCTCGAACGCCTCTCTCGATGGCATCCCAGATGTGCTCGATGGCATTCAGGTCAGGGGACCTAGCTGGCCAAGGAAGCGAGGTCACGTCGGTGGAGTGTTCATCCAACCATTTGGATACAATTCGGGATCGATGGCACGGTGCATTGTCTTTTTGCAGGATGAGGTCCCCAATGGGATGTTATAGACTGACAAACGGGAGCAAATGGTCGTCCAGGATATCCCGGTAACGTTAACCTGTGAAGGACGATGTCACACTTACCAGGGGTCCCATTTCAGTCCACGTAAACAGTCCCCAGACGAGAATGCCACCTCCACCAGCTTGAAGAGTACCCTGCTGGCAAGAAGGATCCATCGCTTCATGTGGTTTGCGCCGTACTCGTATCCTGCCATCCGCATGTACCAACGTGAATCTCGACTCATCAGTCCAGGCAACATTTTCCCACTTGTCTAGGGTCCAGTGGCGATGTTCCCGCGCCCATGCTAATCTTTGCACCCTGTGATGTGCGGTCAGCAGCGGTACCCTCGTGGGACGATGGCTTCTGTACCCCATAGCGAGGAGATGATTCTGGATGGTGTGGCTGCTTACACGTTTTTGTGCACCAGCGTTAAATTGCCGAGTGATTTCTTGCACTGTGGCCCGTCTATCCGCTGTTACAATGCGAGCTCGCCGACGATGACCCCGCTCATCCACACGCTGTTGTCCACGGCAGTTGGCCCTTGCAGGGATGGTTTTACCGGATTCGATGTACTCACGGTCCACCCGTGACACAGTGGCTCGTGAAATCCCAGTGCCTGCATGACTTCCGAGATGGAGTGACCCATTCGTGGAGCCCGACAATTTGCCCACGATCAAATGCGCTTAGATCCTTCGTCTTACCCATACTGCGTCCGACTCTTACTGATTCCCGTCGCATCACTCCTTATATTGTCGGATCGCTGCATACGTCATGTCGTTTCCGTTTACAGAGCCGCCCACAACGCCACATTTGCATAACGCCAGCTGTCTCTAATTCAATTGCTCTTCAGTGTATATCCTTTTATTAGTTTTACGACAATGACATTCATTAGTCCACATAGCTAAGTAACGCTCAATGTCAGGAATTAGCAAACCACATTATCTGTTAAATATGCACAGTTGACGTGGATCAGGAACATCAAATAGAAGTCATCGCTCTTTCCACGTTTATAAGTGAGTCACGGAAAAATTTCTCATCGGCCGCCGCCGGGAATCGAACCCAGGGTCTTCCAGTTATGTGGTGAATCCCCAATTGAACCCAGGGTCTTCCAGTTATTGTGGTGAATCCCCAGCATTGTGCGGGGCTCCAAAGAAGCAACCCTTCCAAGTGGTTTGGCAGTTTGTCGTTTGTGAGTCTGGAGAATTTCGAGGCCGCTGTGGTGTAGTGGAAGCATATCCGGCGCATAACTGGAACACCTTGAGTTCTATTCCCGATGGCGGCCGATGAGAAATTTTTCTGTGACTCACTAATAAACGTGGTAAGAGCGATGACTTCTATTTGATGCTCATAATTTGTTGTTGTGATTCAGTTCCATAGTGGCGCGGTTTGGTCGTGAATGATGCGAATAAATGCAATGTGTTGTACGTTAATAAAAATATACTTTCGAATTACTCGTTTTATTTCACACCCACCAAAATCTTGGCATGCGAAAGATGCATAGCATAAATTATCTACGGAGAGAACCAGGGTATTCTCTAGATATTAGCTCATAGCCCGTGCTATGCACGGGTGAAAAAGCTGTGATTGAAATTGTTATAACACGGATCGTAAAATACATATACATAACTATAATAAACGGTTGAATTATTAATGGGCAGTCTATAAGATAGGTCACCAACAACAAAAGTTTCATCATATTCCCATTCAATATTCAGCTGATTCCCTTCTATGAACTCCTTTTAAGAAATAAAATAACGCTGATTCCTTTTTATGAAATTACTCTGCAATGCGAAGAAAATGTAATAAAACACAACATAACACCTACGTAAAAGAACAAACGTCGCACAGTTCGAGCATGTTCATGTTTCCACACATGCAGTCGTTTGTCTTACTAACTTTATTTTATTTTCCGGTATTTCTTCTAGATTTTACGTATCGTGAGATAGCGGTGGGCTTAGTTCCGATTTCGGCCACCGGATAAAAGCAGATGGCGCTGCAAGTACTGAATGGCGTCAAAGCGTTGACGTCAGAGCATTAGGGACAGACGTAGCATATTTTATAGGTTTTATTTTTTCTCGACTTTTAACGATCGTCATAACCAATGCAGTGGACAACGTCCATGTGACGCAGTGCTCTAAGCGTCGGCTTCTGTTCTTTTGTCGTTCGAGTCACGCAAGAGGCACGGGTCCTGTGTTTGTCTTACGGCACTGGTTTCTCCCTACCCTAGAAAGAGCGGTTCAAAATTAGGGATGAGAGACTGTTTTTAGCCCTTATTGCTGCTCATGATGATCGTTAGACTTAGACCCTGAGAAAAAAATATAAAAAAAATTGTCTTGGGCTATAAATAGTAGCCTGTCCCTAATTTGGAGCTACTGGTTCCAGTGAAACAACTCGCTACTAAATCAGGGACGTCGACTGAAACTATCACAAAAGGCCACTTGGGAGCCCAGAAGAATATGTATTGGAGATTTTTTGACATGATATTGATACAAGGGTTGTCCCAAAAACAACTGAGAAAGCTTTTATTAAAAAATATGCATACCTTAATTATCAAGGAAGTGGTCATCTTTTTCGAAATACTGTCTATTGGATTTAATACAAGTGTTCCAACTTCCTCCCCCTTTTTGAATGTCTTCTGGAATTTTTCTTCTGAAATGCTGTTGAAACACTCCTGCGCAGCTGTAATAAGTTGTTGATCAGTCTCAAATTGTGATCCACGTAATGTCTTTTTTAAAATGGGGAACAACCAGAAGTCACATGGTGACAAGTCTGGACTATATACAGGTTGGGGCACCAACTTAATATTCATTTTCTACAAATAAGAAACGACAGAACAGGTCATATGCGGCCTTACATTGTCAAAAAATGAGGAACCCAAATTGAACAAACTCGTTTTATGCCCAAATGCTGGGTTAAAATTCTGTGAATTGATGATTTTGAAATGTGAACCGTATCTTCGACATCTCTAATTGATAGGTATCTCTTTTCCCGTAATAACACCTATTGTATTGATGTTTACCTCTGTAACACTCGTTGAAGGTCTTCCTCCATGCACGATTAAAGCCGCCGAGTAACAACCATCCATATATTCTTTACGCCATCTGTAAATTGTTGATTTTCCTTGACATTCATCTTTAGAAGCCTCTTGATATAAGAGCGAAAGTCTTACCGACAGACTTCTTAAGTAGACAGCAGAATTTAATGGCGCATCTTTGTTCTTCTTTTACATCCATTTTTGTTCGAAAAATCACAGCGCGATAACAATTTTTACGGGTTTACGAAACCACGCTTATTAAACTGCGCACTACCGATGACGTATGCGTGATATAAACAGGTGCGGCTGATTGCTATGGTTACTTCAAATAACCACCGTTTTCTCGAGACTTGCGAAGGTCAAATGCAGTATTTCACATTTTTCATAAAAACAGCCTCAGTTGTTTTGGAACAAGCTATGTAGATACTATACTCACCAGAGACCTCATTAAATGAAGAAGATGTATTTTATAATTTTATTTTTAACATCTGCTTTAATAGTGCATTGAAGTAACGTTTCTTAAAAAAGCAGTTGAAGAATTAACAAAAAGTCATACTGAAACACTTCTGGACCCTGGTTTTTAAGTGCGGCTCTTCTTGTTCACTTAATATGTCAGCAAATGAGCTATGACTGCACGCTGTTGCCGTCAGAGGGCGAAGATAGTATAAAAAGGGAAAGCTTAGTGCTTGCGACAGTAGTAGAAGTTATTTTTGGGTGACGAGATGGGTAAAAAATGCGATTTGATGGACTTTCAACGTGGGATGATTGTAGGAGCTCAGAGCCATGAGCGAGTATCACTGAAACCACCGCATTCGTGAAATGTTCCAGAGCAGCTGTTGTTAAAGTGTTTAAAGACTGGACTGTCTGCCAAAAAACTGGGTCTCTACGTGCAACGTGTGGTCGTCATCAACTAGTGACTGCTCGGGCGGAACGGCGAGTGTCCAGACTGGTAACAGACAACAGAAGGGCAACAGTGCAACAAATTATAGACCATCTTAATCAAGGATCCTCTCAAATGATCTCTGCACGCACTGTTCGCCGCACACTGCATTGGATGGGATATGGCAGCTGAAGGCCTGTTCGAACACCTTTGTTGTCTGCAGTTAACAAGAGAAAACGTCTCCAGTTTGCACAGAGATTGGACAGTCGATAATTGGAAACAAATTATGTGGTCCGTTGAATCACGTTTTCAGTTGCACCCTGCCGATGGCCGAGTGAGAATTTGGCGGACACAGCACGAAACCATGGACCCCAAATGCATTGCTACAACTCTTCAAGCTGGTGGAGGCAACGTTATGATTTGTGGAATGTTTTCCTGGCATGCTTTGGGCCCTTTAATTCGTGTTGATCAACGTCTGACTGGCACATCATATCTAAACATCGTTGTGGACCAAGTGCATCCTGTCATGCGGATGGTTTATCCCAATGGCGATGGCTACTTTCAACAAGATAATGAATGCGTCCTGCCATAGTGCTCGTATTGTACAGGATTGGTTTCAGGAACATGCCGGTGAGTTTACTTTGCTTAGGTGGCCCCCACAATCTCCAGATCTCATCCCCATTGAGAATTTGTGGGATGAAGTTGAACGAGCCACCAGACAGCTGGATCCACTACCCTGCAATCTCACACTGCTGGAAAGTGCTATTCATCAAGCATGGTCTCAGATTTCACAAACCACCTATCAACATCTCGTGGAGTCCATGCCACGAAGAATCGACGCAATATTAAAGGCAAAAGGTGGCCCAATGAAGTACTGAGGGGATGGACATAATAAAGTGGCCACTCAGTGTATATATACTGTACATATATATATTGATCAAAAGAATATTTAGATTTTATATTTAGCGATTGATAGGGAAAATGTACAGGTACCGATACCTAAATTAGGGAAAAGATATTAAGCGTACCAGAGATGCAAACGGGTAACGAGTCAACGGGTCGACAATTTCTTGCGGGCCCAACGGGTCGGGTCAAAGTGTTCCTGACCCGGTTTTATTCCCGTTTTATTTTTGAAATGAGAAAAATATATTCCAAAGAAAAATGCGCGTTGCGGAATTCTGTAGTCGATACTGGTGCCCACGGAGTGAATAATGATTTGCCATGCAAAAATATTGTCGTCGCTTTCTTAAAGCAACGAAGATTTCTACCGACCGACCGACGTCAGACACACCGACACCATATCGTAAAAAGGTAATTCTTCTGCGCTCTTTTACAGTGCGATTGTCCAGGGCAAGGTACAGGCAAACGCCATTCGCCTGCTTCTCAGCTGATTCATTCTCTCCGTAGAACGTTCACTGTATGACTAAGAGTTACTCTTCACATCGCATCTTTTACATTGAACATTCAGAGGTTTTCGATTGATGAGATAATATCCCGTTCCCATGACATGTCATGTCGAAATTAAATCCTTATTTGTTAATATGGATGGATTTAATTTTAAGGAGATTGAGAAAGGCGTCGAGGCCAACAAATACGTGCTTGTTGCAAACCATAAGGGGAAGAGTGAATGCTGGAAATTGTTTCGTCTCATTAAGGAGCCGGTGAATAATTCTGTGTTGTTTGGTCTTGCTTGTTGTTCGAAATGTGGAAAGTGTAAAATTACAAAGAAAGATGTCGACTGTGTAATAAAAGATTATGGAACCAAAAATCTAACGGACCATATGAAAGTATGCGCACCTCCATCAAAGCGTGGAAAGAGTGAACAATCTAAATACATTTAAAAAATTACATTTGTGTAATCGTAAATAATGATTCCCATCTGTAATATACTTCATGGTCATCAGCCATTACTTCTGGACTACGCAAAATAGTGGCACTAAAAATGGCACTAAAATTTAGCAAGTAACCAAGTTTTATTATTAAAAAAGGATTTCAGTTATTTAATATCAAGAAGTTATTGGGATGAATATATATATTACGTTTTTATACACTGAAGAGCAATTGAATTAGAGATACCTGTCTAGTAACGTGTAGCACCACCTTTTGCCCTGATGACGGCGGCGATTCGTCTCGGCATCGACTCGACAAGACACCGGAAGCGTTAGGAAGCCATACGGTGCCGCCCCGGTGGCGCAGTGGTCTAAGGCGATGCCCTCTGATCATTCGTCCAAAAGGGGTCCGGGTTCGAATCCCGGTGAGGCATGGATGTTGTGTTTGTCTTACGGCACTGGCTCTCTCCTTTCCCTGGTACCAGTGACCCTAAATTAGGGACGGGTGACTGCTTATAGCCCATTGAGTTGCTCACGGTGGTCGTTAAACCTCAAAAAAAAAAAAAAAAAAAAAGCCATACGGATCCACGACCCCTGAACAAGCTCCCACAGTTCACGAAGATTTGATGGAGGGGGTCATCTCTCTCGATGACATCACAGATGTGCTCGATGGGATTGAGGTCAGGTGACTTAGCTGGCCTAGGAAGCGAGGTCACGTCGGTGGAGTGTTCATCCAACCATTCGGATACAATTCGGGAGCGATGGCATGTTGCATTGTCTTGTTTCAGGATGAGGTCCCCAGTGGGATGTTGAAGACGCACACACGGGAGCAAATGGTAGTCCAGGATATCCCGGTATTGTTGACCTGTGAGGGACGATGTCACACGTACCAGGGGTCCCCAGGCGAGAATGCCACCCCCACCAGCTTGAAGAGTACGCTGCTGGCAAGAAGGATCCATCGCTTCATGTGGTTTGCGCCGTACTCGTATCCTGCCATCCGCATGTACCAACGTGAATCTCGACTCATCAGTCCAGGCAACATTTTCCCACTTGTCTAGGGTCCAGTGGCGATGTTCCCGCGCCCATGCTAATATTTGCACCCTGTGATGTGCAGTCAGCAGCGGTACCCTCGTGGGACGATGGCTTCTGTACCCCATTGCGAGGAGATGGTTCTGGATGGTGTGGCTGCTTACACGTTTTTGTACACCAGCGTTAAATTGCCGAGTGATTTCTTGCACTGTGGCCCGTCTATCCGCTGTTACAATGCGAGCTAGCCGACGATGACCCCGCTCATCCAGACGCTGTTGCCCACGGCAATTGGCCCTTGCAGGGATGGTTTTACCGGATTCGATGTACTCACGGTCCACCCGTGACACAGTGGCTCGTGAAAATCCCAGTGCCTTCACGACTTCCGAGATGGAGTGACCCATTCGTCGGGCCCCGACAATTTGCCCACGATCAAATGCGCTTAGATCCTTCGTCTTACCCATACTGCGTCCGACTCTTACTGATTCCCGTCGCATCACTCCTTATATTGTCGGATAGCTGCATACGTCATGTCGTTTCCGTTTACAGGGCCACCCACAGCGCCACATTTGCATAACGCCAGCTGTCTCTAATTCGATTGCTCTTCAGTGTATATATATAAATTGAGTTTTAAATTTATACTTCAAAGCAGATTTGTCCGGGTCAGTTACGGGTCCGGGTCCGAAATTTTTGACCCATTTCCAACTCTGTTAAGTACATTAGGTTCCGTTCCAAGATTTTCAGTAATCAACACAAAATACTTGAAAAATGTTTTGTTTTATGAATTTTACGTATTGAAAAAAATTGTATAATGTTTAAGAAAAGGAAAAAAAAATACCGTTTTTAAAATGATAGAGTATATGCCTGTTTGGGTTCCTTCTTTTTTGATAATAAGTTATAGTATGAGTGTAAAGATGTCTCAATTCTTCTCTTAACGATTGTGCTCCGCTCCCAGTTGGGGTCGGAAGATCTTACATCCCTTATTAATAAGAGCAATAGCCTCTGGCGTTGATTTCCCTGCTAGTGTTCTGACCCGCATTGCAAAGTCTGTGTCTTCTTTAGACAGTTGTTCAGTTAGCTCTCCTAAATCTTCCGTTGAAAGTTCTTCACCATGACTTTCAAGGAGCTCATTTATGTCACCAACTTCTTAGATTGCAGAGCTAGCAAAGAAAATAGTACTACATCATTCTAGTCTTATTCCCTTTTGCTAGCCTAGCTCTGTCACATTTTCTGTTGTTGACGCAAGGGTAATGTCGAATCCGGAATAGAGTCAGGCAAAAGTTTACGCCAGATGCCATTCATACATGATTGTGACACTTCACTCCATGCCGCTGAAATTTTGGAGATTCCTTTCATGATGTTGTATGACTTCCAGTAGTTCCTCAACGTGGCATTATCGGACACTTGAATAGTCTCAGAAATTTTCTTGAGTGTTGTCCGTAAACATTAAGTAATAAAGGTTACGAGGACGCTAATGGTTACTCCTAACCTTTCGGCGTTATATTGTTTAGCACCAGAACATGTTTGTTAGTTCACTTGCAGTTCTTTGTCCGTGGTAAATGTTATTTGATTTTTCTCGTCGTATTTTATATTCTGTCTGTTGTTAAATTATTCAAATTTTAGGTTGTAGTTTAATAATTCATATTATAACTTTATTACAATGTTCCGACCATCTGTGTCTAGGACGTCGAGCAGCATCATGACTCATCTTCCCCTTGAATCGTGATCCATGAGGGGCGCAAAGGTGAAGCCGGTGTAAATTGAAGCGGTGTAAACCGCGTCCTGCTTGTATAAAAGCAATGTTTTCCCATCATCCATGATAAGTCATCGATAACCAGTCAAAGGACAAATGTGACTCCCTCAACGAAAATAGGATTGCTGAAGCTCTTTTTTGAAATATATAGATTATACTCTAGTGTAACTGTTACAGAGGATGTTCACACATTTTTAGATCAATTTTCCAGGAATATAATTCATGTTTAAAATAAAATTATTTCTCTCTTAAATGATATCCCTTTCTCTGGATTATGAACACACATCTGGATTTCCAAGATAACAGGGCATTTCTTTAAATTGGCCGTCCTATTTTATTCCAGTCCTCTTTCACTGCTTTCCATAGTCCAATAATTGTTTTAGGTCTGCGTTTAGAAAGTGCTCTTTTTAGCAGTCGGAAGGCACAATAGTCCATCAGGGGACTTCGAAGGAAAATGAACAAAAGGTACAGACTTGATACCCGTCTGTTTTTTCATTTTTCCAAGTGGTAGATTTGGATGTACGACTGGTAGCCTTATCGTGATGGTGTTCTACTCTTTGAAGGCTCTATGGATAAAAGAATGGTATTTCCTCTTTAAATATAAGAGTTAAAACATTATTTTGGTAATATGTAGAGTTAGTTTTAACATTATTTCCAACGTTTCTTAACTGTAATTTCCCATTGTACGAAAAACCAGAAATAATCATGAATCCTTTACTGAGACTTTCTTTGGATTCTTGGAACCAAGTTTGTAAACAGAACCCGACTTAAGACTAGTGGGGCCCTGGGCACAAACAACTTGGGGGCCCCCATACTCGGGCATGAATCGTACTCTTAATAAATTAACAAAGGTACTTGCGTATTAAGGCAGCGCCCCTGGTGCTTCGCGCAATTATTCTATAATTGCGAGTATCATTTTTCTTAAAGCACAAGAAGTGCTACCACAATACACAAGTACTATCTACTTTAATAAATGCAAGAAATCATAAATGTTCAAAAATTGTAAATTAGAGGTAAACATTTTATCTCCAGTCGCTGACACAAAAGAACATGAACTCACTTTGCATATTTGCGCTTGGTGAAAATTGACTGGTGCACGCCGCCGTCGCCGTTTTTGCTGCCCATAATAATAACAAGAAAGATGACACCGAATTTTCGAGTGTAATAAGCACGTGTTTTGAATCCGTTCTGACGCAAATTAAATTTATCAAAGCTATTCAAAGTCAACGGAACCGGTATGGAAAACAATAATATCTGACGGAAGAAAGAAGTTTTTAATAGGATTTTTAATCCCTCAGATATTGCTGTAAGCGGAATCGTGAGCTTACGCCCCCTGGTTGCAGACTTGTGCGTTAAGAAAAACATGAATTTATATAAGAAACATTCCTCACCGGAAACGCTCTCCAACACAGAAAGAATTTTTCAAATCGGACTCTTAGAAACAGAGATATCGACAAAAATAAGATGTGACTTTACGTCCTCTGGTGGTAAAACCATGCATTATTTTAGGAAGAAAGTATTCGCAAAAGGTTTTCCATATGAGCGGCATCGGTCCGAGAAAAAAAATTAGTCGAGTTTTCAGGATCCCAGATTTTGCTACAAATACATCAGAAGCAGAAATTAACACTTATGTCCCCTGGTGGCCAAACCATTCTTTACCAAACCTGAGATATTACGTGAAAAATATTTTCCATCAGGTGTTGTATGCGATGCAGGAATAATTTTTCAAATCGGAGTTTTAGAAGCAGAAATAACGCAGAAAAGCAATTTACCTTGTGCCCCCTAGCGGAAAGTGTATGATTTACTTGAAAATTTTGAATTTATAGGAAAAACATTTCACATCGGAAACACTATCCAACAAAGAAGGCATTTTTCAAATCATACTCCTTGAAGTAGAGATATTGACAAAAATAAGATATGCATCTACGCCCCCTCTCGTAGAAACCATACATTATTTTAAGAAGAAAATATTTCTAAAAATTTTGTCGATATGAGTAGTATCGGTCTAGAAACGACGTTTTTTTTAATCGAGAATTTAGAAGCTCATATTTTGCTGCAAATACATCGGAAGCGGAAATTAAGATTTACGCCCCCTGGTGGCCAAACCATTTTTTTTTACAAAAATTAGAAATTATGTGCAAAAGATTTCCCATCAGGAGCTGTATCCGGTGCAGAAAGAATTTTTCAAATCGGAGATTTACAAGCAGAGATATAGTGGGAAACGCAATTTACCTCTAGGCCCCCTAGCGGAAAGTCTATGAATTGCTTGAAAAATTTGAAATTATATGAAAAACCTTGCCACACTGAAAACACTATTCCAACAAAGAAGAAATTTTTCAAATCGGACTAGTAGAAGTAGAGATATTGACGAAAATAAGATATACATCTACGCCCCATGGCGGAGAAACTGTGGAATATTTGAAGAAGAAAATATTCCGAAAAGGTTTATCTATGTGAGTGGCATCAGTCCACGAAATAATATTTTCAATCGATATTTTAGAAGCTCAGATTTTATGGCAAATGCATCAGAAGCAAAAATTAACACTTACGCCCCCTGGTGGCCAAAGTATTCTTTACCAAAAATTTGAAATTATGTGCAAAAGATTTTCCATCAGGAGGTGTATCCGCTGAAGAAAAAAATTTTCAAATCGGAGTTTTAGAAGAATTATCGGGGGAAATGTAATTTACTTTTACGCCCCCTAACGGAAAATCTATGAGTAATTTGAAAAAGTAACTATTTCTAAAATACTCTTCGACATAAATGGAATCGAAAGATAAAATACTTTTTTCAATCGGATGTTTAAAAGCAAATATGTGGAATAAAACGTATTTTTGAATTCGACATGATCTGCATTTACGCCCTCTAGCGGCGAAATTGTACATCGTAAAAAAAGAAACGAAATGAAGGATCATCATTCGCATACTTCAAGCTTCCCAATGCAAAAAGAATTTTTCAAATCGGACTAATAGTTGTAGAGATAAGAGATATGGTGGGTACAGACGGACGGACAAACCGGTAACATAAGCACGATCTTTTTTTACAAAAGATGTGCTAAAAATCAAATGTTAGTGCTTAAATTCGGGGCCCCAGTCCACGGGGGCCTCCAATTTAAGCACTAACCCTCAGTCCACGGGCCCCGTGTGCCCTTGCGCAAATCAGGCTCTGGCAGTAAGTCTTTTTCTGCTCTTTTGCGATAGTAAATTGACCTTTTTTGTTATAGTCGTTTAGGTAGATTCACTCTTCATCAATAGTCACATTAAATTTCCATCTGTCTCCAGCTAAGTGATTTTCATAAACACGTCCACATCGTGTTCTGGGCAAAAGTCGTCGATTCCTCTTTGTGTTTTGTGGAATTTCTTTTAAGACCAGATACTTTACTTTTGAAATAGTCGTAAAAGTACGTACTTTCTTTGGATATTCATTTGGTGTTCTTTTTCCTATTAAAAGCAATGGTTGACGATTTTCCCCTCTATTATTAATAATAACACTTATTTTATATTTAGAAACGCTAGTTCCATGATTTCACAGACTTTCTTAATTACAGAATATGAATATTTCTCTTCGTAAAGAGCAAAAACATAACCTTCTATCCACAGATTGTTTACGTGCGCCATTTTCTTAGGAGACGATATTTAAATGCAGCAGATGCTTCTTCCATGTTTATCTAATATGCTGTTGCAAGTTTCAATTGCTTGAACTTCGTTTATTTTCTGTAATTTCTTATCAAAAACGTTCTAAAAATGTGTGAAGAATTTCTCCGTATTGTTGAGAAAAATCACTCAGTATTTATTTTCATTTTCTAGTAAGAACTCATGCTATTATTCCTTAGCTATAAACTGAAAATGTTGCGCTATGTCTGTAGTACTAGACAACAGATGGACGAAAAACACGCACTTTCTTATAAAGCATTCGACTTTCATAAAAAAATACTTTTTTCTTAAGAATGGCTAAAAGGATGACTACTTGAAAAGCATTCTTATTGAACAGTATATATATATATCTTCTTTGGGTCTTTTCCTGTCACTCGGAATCCAGTCTAAAATTTTAGTTTTCCATCTGTGATCCGTTCTTCTGGCAACATGTCCAGCCCATTGCCATTTCAGTAATTTCACTCTGGTCATGATGTCGTCCACACCTGTCATTTCCCTTATCCACAAGTTCCTCTTCTTATCTTTCGTGGTTACATCAAGCTTGCATCTCTCCATGCCTCTTTGAGTTGTCTGCAGTCGTCGTATGTCTTTTTTAGCTAAGGTCCATGTCTCTGCTCTATACGCAAGCACTGGCAGGATGCATTTATTAAACATTTTTCTTTTAAGACATAATGGCATACTGCTCTTAAAAATTGTACTGTTTCTTCCAAAAGCTCTCCATCCCAGTTTTATACGCCGATTAATTTCTTCATCAATCTGACCCTTACTTGATATCTGTTGCTCAAGATGAATGTAGGTATCGGTTGTCTCAAGCTTTTCTCCATCAATCGACAAATCTTCGTTTCTTGTAAAAGCATTGTACACCACTTTTGTCTTCTGAAAGTTCATTTTTTCGAATCCACATCTATAACGAAGTAAATTTCTCCATCATTTTTGGTCTACGCCGGGATTCGACCCCGAAGCCGCTTATTCCGGAACAAGTCGCTCTACCAACTGAGCTACGCAGACGCTTATTCTGATTCCTATCTGCCTTTATGTCGTGTGCGTCCTGCTGGCAGGTACGTCACATCTCCCCCGAAAGAGGGCCGGGGGCATGGCCCACGGGTCAGCCGTGACCATGAATCGTTGCAGGCAGCCATCCACTGTAGAACGTGCACTTGAGAACTCCCAGTCAATCTGCTGTGTGGAATGCAACATCACACATTTTTATTTTTCGAAGCGCTGGAGAAAGAATTCTCTGATTTTTCCTGTCTCGCGGTGTGGAAATAACATCACACCAATGCGAGATTTTGAACGGCCGGGTTATCTGGATAGTTCGGGCGCCATTATAACGAATTAAATTTCTCCGTCATTTTTGGTCTACGCCGGGATTCGAACCCGAGGCCGCTTATTCCGGAACAAGTCGCTCTACCAACTGAGCTACGCAGACGCTTATTCTGATTCCTATCTGCCTTTATGTCGTGTGCGTCCTGCTGGCAGGTACGTCACACATCTTCCTATTACTAAGCGTCTGTTCTCCAAACTGAACTAGCCAGCTTATCACTGCTACATTATTTATTTGATTCAAATGTTACATACTGGATGCGATGCAAAGTGCGAAATACACTTTGGTGCATCATAGCGAAAGGATATAAATAAAATTTCCGCAAATTAATTCGTAAATCACGGTGTTTCGGAAGGAACGGATCAATATATTGTGCTGGCTCGTACAATATTGCATAACAAATACTGTGGAATCTTTATTTAACGAAGTCTCACGGTGAATGCAGAAATACTCGTTATGGAGAAAATCTGCTTTATGGAACAGGTTGTTTTTTAACATCATTACGGAATGAACTTTGGCCATTGTAACTAAACTGATGATTATTTATTATTGAAGTGGTTGACGTTTTATTACTGTTAAAGTTAACATTTATTAAACCTTTAACTTTAACCGTAATAAAGTTAAAATCTTATTAGCATTTGTTGAGGTCTTTATTACTACAGCGAAGCTTCCATTAACGGGCACTTCTTAATAGCGGACATCTCTCTATCACGGACAATTTTTAATTCCCCGGCAGAAATGTATGGCTTCTTATGGGGCATTCACTTCTTAATAGCGGACATCTCTCTATAACGGACAATTTTTAATTCCCCGGCAGAAATGCATGGCTTCTTATGGGGCATTCACTTCTTAAAAGCGGACATCTCTCTATAAAGGACAATTTTTTATTCCCCGGCAGAAATGCATGGCTTCTTATGGGGCATTCACTTCTTAATAGCGGACATCTGTCTATAACGGACAATTTTTTATTCCCCGGCCGAAATGCATGGCTTCTTATGGGGCATTCACTTCTTAATAGCGGACATCTCTCTATAACGGACAATTTTTTATTTCCCGGCAGAAATGCATGGCTTCTTATGGGCATTCACTTCTTAATAGCGGACATCTCTCTATCACGGACAATTTTTTATTCCCCGGCAGAAATGCATGGCTTCTTATGGGGCATTCACTTCTTAATAGCGGACATCTCTCTATAACGGACAATTTTTTATTCCTCGGCAGAAATGCATGGCTTCTTATGGGGTATTTACTTCTTAATAGCGGACATCTCTCTATAACGGACATTTTTTTATTTCCCGGCAGAAATGCATGGCTTCTTTTATGGCATTCACTTCTTAATAGCGGACATCTCTATATAACGGACAATTTTTTATTCCCCGGCAGAAATGTATAGCTTCTTATGGGGCATTCACTTCTTAATAGCGGACATTCTAAATAACGGACGCGGACACATTTAAAGTACAATATAACGGACAATTTGCTTTCGATTCTAGGAATTCCCAGGGGTGTGATTCCCCCAAACTCGCAAAATTTTTCCTTTTTTGTTATTTTACCCTTCCTCATTCTCTATCTAAACAATTTTGTTCCCGAGGCCTTGTAAATTTTAAGGTGCTAAGTGCTATCTATGTACACCGGGTAAGTGGCCGAAATCGCTGGAAAAAGGTTTAGCGTTCGTGCTAACCAGACAGTACGGCCCTCTCTTTGCATGTACGCACATCTGACCAGGAGAAACTGCCTTCTTGCTCTTCAGGTGATTCCAATGGGGTTAGAACTCTGAAACGGGCACCAGCGCTCAAGGCCGGCTAATTCGGGAACGGTAATCGGAATGAAACACATTCAAACACAATTCAGGTGTAGGTGGAAGGGACTCATCAACTTTTGTTGTTTGGTAAGGTCAAGGTCAGTGCACAGGAATCAATTTCAAGTCCAGATTACTAGAAATCACATTTGTTTGCAATAATCATGTAGGTTTCCCTCATCAAGCGAACTGTGAAGCAAAGATTTCTCAAACATCAATTTCAAAATGTCGCACAAACGTAAGCGCTTGACTCGAAAAGAAAAAGTTGAAATAGTGGAGCTGAGTGAAAAAGAAAGATTAAGTGTGTGCCTTTTAGAAGATAAGCTGGGCATTAGAAAAACTCAAGTGAGTGAAATCTTGAAGTTTTGGCAAGACAGTAATGACCACCAGAAAATTAAGAGAGCTTCCCCTAAAACTGATGGCTTAGATGTGGACACTCTTATATATGAATGGTTTTGCCGCGCTAGAGCCAACAACATTCCTTTATCAGGAAATTTAATCCGTCAAAAGGCTTTAGAAATCGCAAATGAATTTGGATTCACAGAATTCAAAGCTTCAGGAGGATGGCTAGAAATTCATTTAGAAAACAAGATTTCACAAGAATGTAATAGATAAACAACAATACTTGATTGCAAATTTTGAAAATGACAATCCGATTTTTGGCGTAAATGTGGCAAGGATAGTAAGTTAGATAATATCCGAAAACTCGAAAATCTTCATCGTCCTGGAGCGGGACTCGAATCCGCGTCTCCCAGAAAAAGCCCGGGTATGCTAACCACTACACCACCCAGAACGACCAAGTTTCCGATCAATTTGAATATAACCATCACAGGATTCGCTAGTCGAAGCAACCGGCATTCATGTTTAGCGAATCTGGAGGTTAAGAATCTTATCCCGTGTTTGCCCGGAGAAGCAGATAAATCATGAAAGAAATGCGGGATTACGCCATATAATACAAATTTTGAAGATGACAATCCGATTCTTGGCGTTTTCGGAAATTTCAGTTTTATCCGAAAATTTTCAAGTTTTCGGATATTATCTAACTTACCATCCTTGTCACATTTACGTATTATATGGCGTAATCCCGTATTTCTTTCATGATTTATCTGCTTCTCCGAGCAAACACGGGATTAGATTCTGAACCTCCAGATTCGCTAAACATGAATGCCGGTTGCTTCGACTATAGCGAATCCTGTGATGGTTATATTCAAATTGATCGGAAACTTGGAACTTGGTCGTTCTGGGTGGTGTAGTGGTTAGCGAACCCGGGTGTTTTCTGGGAGACGCGGATTCGAGCCCCGTTCCAGGACGATGAAAATTTTCAAGTTTTCGGATATTATCTACCTTACCATCCTTGTCACATTTACGCCAAAAAACGTATTGCCGCCTTCAAATTTTGTATTATATGGCGTAATCCCGTATTTCTTTCATGAATACTTGATTATTTTGCTTTTAGGTTTTGATGGATCTTTTTTAATAAAGGTTAGTAAACGTTTGCTCTATGTATTGCATTTACATACTTATATTTACTTATGGGATGTAAGGTCAAGTGATGCGTAACATCACAGCCTCTCCTTGACAAATGTCAACCCCGCCTTCTCGTGGTGCATCCTGTTCCCACTAAAGGGGCTCTGACGACCGCCCATAGCGGTATAACTATACCATCGGGATTAGAGGAAATTCTATCCCACACTCACCAACCCGCTTGGCCAGCGTGGTGAGTTATGGCCAAACCCCTCCAAAATGATTCCACAACTTAAATCTTGGCCCTCAGTCTCCGGCAGCTGGAATGTACCTGGCCAAGGCAGCGGCCAGTGCGACATGAAGGCAGAGGGTGCTAAGAATCCCCGGAGGACCGGACTAGGCTGCCATCTGATGCTGACCTTGGCTACTTACAATGGACGCTCCCTATCTTCTGATTCAAGGCTTCTTGAATTGGAAGAGGAATTACAAAGGATCAAGTGGGACATCGTGGGGCTAAGTGAGGTAAGGAGAAAAGGAGAAGATCTCATCGAACTGAAAAGTGGACATCTCTTCTACTATCGTGGGACAGATACTGGAAGAACTAGTGGTGTTGGATTTATAATAAACAAGAAACGGAAGGATAAAGTTGTAGAAGTTGAAAGTTCCTCTGACAGAGCTGCACGACTTGTTATCCAACTCTCGAAAAGATACCAGGCTCAGATTATTCAAACTTATGCACCCACCACAAGTCATCCTGAAGAAGAAATTGAAGAATTTTATGAGGAAATTTGTCATCTAAATAATAAAGGTAAGCAGCACTTGAAAATAATTATGGGAGATTTCAATGCAAAAATAGGGCAACGGCAACAGAATGAAACTTCAGTAGGTAAATTCGGTCACGGCAACAGAAACCAGCGTGGAAATACTCTCGTTGAGTTTGCAGAGGCAGAAGGGTTTTTTCATCTTGAACTCCTTCTTCAAGAAAAAGCCACACAGGAAATGGACATGGAGACATCCAAATGGGACGACAAATGAAATTGATTTTATTATGTGTAACAAAAAATTCGTCATAGAAGACTGCAGTGTGCTAAACAAGTTCAACACAGGTAGTGACCATAGATTGGTGAGATGTAAGATGCACCTCAACGCTAAACTTGAACGTGGCAAGCTCATAAGACAAACAAAATCTATTGACATAACCAACCTCAAAAAACACCATAATACCTTCAAGTTAGAACTGAAGAACAGGTTCTCTGCTTTAGAAGGCCTAACATCGGAAGAAGTGGACATCTCTGAAGTTAACAGAAAAGTAACCAAAGCTCTTATGGAAACAGCAACAAAATTAGCTGGGTCTAAGAACAAGTTGCATGTGAACAAATTATCAGGAAAAACCAAAATGTTGATGCAAAAAGAAGAGAGATTAGGACAACTAAAGAAGATGTGACTTCCAAAGTGGAATATATAGAGCTATGCAAGACAGTAAGAAAAAGTATCACTGAAGACGTAAGGAAATCCAACTGTGAACTAGTGAGGAAAGCAATTGAAAACAACCAAAGCCTAAAGATAGCAAAGGGACATCTCAGTAAGGGAAGAAAACAGATTATGGCACTGAGAAAAGAAGATGGTTCTGTAACAAGAAATAGAGGCGAAATTTTGACAAGAGTGAAAGATTTCTACTCCAAATTATATGAAAGGGATGATATATGCACTCCAGACATCATGAAAGATACCAGTACCAGAGTTCCTCCAGTCCTTCCAGCAGAAGTTGCACATGCAATCAAGAACATGAAGCGAGGAAAAGCTCCAGGAGAAGATGGAATTACTGTAGACATCATACAAGAAGCAAGTGGAGAAATCGAAACAGTACTCGCCCAAATTTTCACTCGATGCCTTAATGAAGGAAAGATTCCTGAGGATTGGAACACCGCTACAATGATCCTGCTACATAAGAAAGGTGACATTGAGGATCTCGGAAACTACAGACCTATCAGCCTCCTATCAGTAGTTTATAAAATCTTCACTAAAGTTCTTTCACACCGCTTGAAGGTAACACTGGACATGGCTCAACCGAGAGAACAAGCTGGATTCAGGAGTGGCTACAGCACAATAGATCATATCCACGTGCTGAGAGAACTAATTGAAAGAGCGAGGGAATATGAACTTCCATTGTGCATGGCTTTTATCGATTATGAAAAAGCCTTTGATTCGGTGAAACCATCAGCAGTTACAATGGCTCTGAAAACCTGCGGTATTGAAGATGCATACATTAATATTATTAATAACATCTATGAAAATGCAAGTGCAAAGATTAGGCTGTTTGAAAATACAACACACGTAAAAATTGGAAAGGGAGTGAGACAAGGTGACACCATATCTCCGAAGCTCTTTAATGCCACATTGGAGGGTGTTTTTCAGTCGCTGAGCTGGGAAAACAAGGGGATAAAGATTAATGGAGATTATCTAACCCACCTTCGTTTTGCTGATGACGTAGTCATTTTTGCAACTACCCCATCAGAGCTGCAGAGTATGATCCAGGAACTTGCTGACAAGAGTAAAGAAGTGGGATTAAAAATGAACTTTCAGAAGACAAAAGTGATGTTCAATGCTTTTACAAGAAATGAAGATTTATCGATTGATGGAGAAAAGCTGGAGATAACAGACACGTACGTTTATCTTGGACAGCAGATATCAAGTGAGGGTCACATTGATGAAGAAATTAATCGGCGTACAAAACTTGCCTGGAGAGCTTTTGGAAGAAACAGCATAATTTTCAAGAGCAATATGCCATTATGTCTTAAAAAGAAAAGTGTTTGATCAATGCATCCTTCCAGTGCTTACGTATGGTGCAGAGACGTGGACCTTAACTAAAAGAGACATACAAAGGCTGCAGACAACTCAAAGAAGCATGGAGAGGTGCATACTTGGTGTAACCAGGAGAGATAAGAAGAGGAACTCGTGGATCCGAAAAATGACAAGAGTGGAAGACATCATGATTAGAGTTAAATCCCTGAAATGGCAATGGGCTGGACATACTGCCAGAAGGACAGATCATCGATGGACAGCCGAAATTTTAGATTGGATTCCAAGGGACAGGAAAAGACCCAGAAGAAGACCACATGGGAGATGGGTGGATGAAATTCGAAAGTATGCAGGGGTGACATGGAGGAGACTGGCACAAGACAGACCGTTGTGGAGGAAACTTGGGGAGACCTTCGTCCAGCAGTGGATTGATAATGGTTGACAATGATGATGATGATGATGATTTACTTATCCTTTAAATTGCTTTTACGTTATAAACATAGTGCATGTGTACAGTCATAAAGCATAATTTTTCCAATAGTGGACACTTCTAAATAACGGACAGCTTTTCTTTCCCCTTTGATGTCCGCTATTCGGAAGTTTTACTGTACATCATTACAATTACATACTGCATTCATTTAAACCATTCTGAATTTAAAGAATAATTTAATGCTAGTTAATACAGTACAGGTAGGATTCGGTTTACGCGCTGGGTTAGATTCCTGAGATTCCCGTGGTAAAACGAAGCGGCGTAAATTGAAGCAAAAATATAATGGGAACATATGTAAATACATTAGGTTCCGTTCCATGATTTTCAGTAATCATCACAAAACACGTGATAAATGTTTCATTTTGTGAAATTTACGTAATGAAAATTGTATAATGTTTAAGATGAAAATGTTTAATAGAGAAAAAAATTACTGCTCTAAAAAGGATGGAATAGATGTCTGTTTTTTTCTTTTCTGATAATAGGTTATATTATACGCCGGTGAGCCATTACATTATTTCCATCTACCTAATAATCTGTAGGATTCCCTTTAGCCTGCAAAACAGCGACCACTCGGCGAGGCATCGATTCGATGAGGTGGCGATAGATATCCTGGGGTATCAGGTACCATAATGACAAAAGCAGGTCCTCCAGTTCCCGTACATTTCGGGGTGGAGGTGATTTGCGCGAACCCCCTTTTCCAAGTCGAACCACAAATGTTCGATTGGGTTCGTGTCAGGTCAATTTGGAGGCCAGGACATTAACAGAAAGCCACCAGCAAGTTCCTCGAACCACTCCTTGGCGATTCTGGCACTGCGGCATGGCGCATTATTCTGTTGGTAATGGCCACCACCAGCGGGAAACACAGTGGACATGAATGGGTGAACTTGGTCCTCAACGTTGTTCAGATACTTGACAGCTGTCAGGGATTGTGCTATTGGGATAATGGGGCCTAAAGTGTCCCAAGAAAACATCGCCGAGAGCATAACACTGCCACCGCTTGCCTTTTTCCGCCCAACAGTGCATCCAGGTGCCACAGCCTCCGTTGGTTATCAGCGTATCCGCGCTCGGCTGTCTACGTGATGCACCAGGAATCTTAATACGTCAGACCAGGCCACTTTCTTCCAATCTTCCACAGTCCAATCTCGATGATCTTGGGTCCATTTCATGCGTTGTTGGCGATGACGTGCAATGAGCATTGGGACCCGGCTGGGTCTTCGGCTACGCAGGCCGACTCGCGGAAGGCTGCGATGAACTGTGTGCTGTGACGCATTGCCCTGATCACCACTGTTGTAGCTGCGGGTGATTTGTCGCACTGTAGCCTTGCGGTCGCTGTGAACAATGCGCGACAGTCTCCGCTCGCCTCTGGCATCAATTAGTTGCGGACAACACACGGTGGCTGAACGACGGTTCGTCGTTTGGCCATCTGTGCACCATTTTTGATACGTACTGACTACAGCGGCACGTGAACAATCCACAAGCTGCGTCATATCCGAGATCGTAGTTCCGCGGCGCCGTGCCATCACAATTTGTCCTTTATCATACTCCGATAAATCGGCAGCTGTTCCCATTCTGTCTCCGAGCTCTCTACTAACCGAAAGCCGGTCCTCGGTTGTACACTCATTGTCATAAAAATCCGTGCACCAAGAAGGCGGCGTTCGATTGAAATGATATTTTAGTAGTGAGATGGTACATACCAAGGACAGAAGTGATTACAATATCACAGCAGCATGACGATTTCCCGCCGACATACGGTAGACATTCCGGTCAGCGTTGGGGCCGTGTCGGACCACCTCGTGTTCGGATACATGCGGTGATAAGGTCTGGCATGGAGTCAAAGAGACGCCGTATGTTATTCTAAGACAGATTGGCCTACACGTCTTGCAACTGATAAATCACGAACACTGGGACATGGAGAAAGCTGGCGTCGCTTCTAGTCCCACACGTGCTCGGTGGACGAGAGATCAGGTGATCTGACAGGCTACGGAAGCGGTGAAGCATGACCAGACAGTCCTGGGAAACCCAAGCCGTGTGCGGACGGGCGTTATCTTGTTGGAAAATGGCTCCGCGGCGCCCGGCCAGGAAAGGCAGCACATGGGGCCGCAGTATCTCCTGCACGTAGCATTGGGCTGTCAACGTCCCTCGGATCACTGCGAGGGAAGTCCGGCTGTCATACGCGATGGCTCCCCAGACCATCACGCCTGCAGTTCGGGACTTGTGCCGCTGTTCAGTGAAGTTGGGATTATAGCGCTCATCTGCTGTCTTCCACACTCTGACATGGTTGTCGTCCATTCCCATACAGAAGCGGGATTCGTCGCTGAACACTATACGTCGCCAGTCCGTAGCATTCCACGTTGCTGACACCACTGCAATCGAGGCCGACGATGGTCAGGTGTTAATGGCAGAAAACGTAAGTGCCGTCGAGAGTGCTGATTAGCTTCCGCCAGGCGTCTGGAAATGGTTCTGGCGAACACAGGAGTCCTTATGCAGCCGCTACATGCTTTTGGATATTGGACAATGACGTCGTTGCATCCGTCCCTGCCGCTCTCACGATCCCGTTGTCCTCTCTGCTGCTGGTGTATCTGGGTCGTCCAGAGCCAATTCGCCGTGTCTGGGTGCCTTCCCGTGTCCATTGCTCCCAACACGACCGCCCCGCACTGTCCGACCGGCCCAAATGGCGGCCGGTTGGGCGCGCTGGCCACCCTGCCTCTGTCATGCCTACGATACAGCCTCGTTCAAACTCCGTCAGTTTCTCGTACGCAGATCTACGGCGGCTCCTTGACATGTCTATCGTTCAGGGATCTCACCTGAATTTTACCGTGCACTTCGGCACGAACGTGGAATCCCCTGCGCGACGCCTTGTAAGCCACAAGGATTGCGATTGAAGCGCCGGTCTTGAACACGCGCGCATGCGGAATTGCACGAAACTCTAATCATTTGCATGTCTGCCCTCCCCGTAGCTATTCGCCGAGTTTCACGTTAATCGCGCTGTTTTTTTCTTGGTCCGCGGGTTTTTATGACAATGAGTGTATATATATATATATGGGATGTAAGGTCAGGTGATGCGTAACATCACAGCCTCTCCTTGACAAATGTCAACCCCGCCTTCTCGTGGTGCATCCTGTTCCCACTAAAGGGGCTCTGACGACCGCAAATAGCGGTATAACTATACCATCGGGATCAGAGGAAATGCTATCCCACACTCACCAACCCGCTTGGCCAGCGTGGTGAGTTATGTTAAACACCTCCAAAATGACTCTACAACTTAAATCTTGGCCCTCAGTCTCCGGCAGCTGGAATGTACCTGGCCAAGGCAGCGGCCAGTGCGACATGAAGGCAGAGGGTGCTAAGAATCCCCGGAGGACCGGACTAGGCTGCCATTTGATGCTGACCTTGGCTACCTACAACGGACGCTCCCTATCTTCTGATTCAAGGCTTCTTGAATTGGAAGAGGAACTACAAAGGATCAAGTGGGACATCGTCGGGCTGAGTGAGGTAAGGAGAAAAGGAGAAGATCTCATTGAACTGAAAAGTGGACATCTCTTCTATTATCGTGGGACAGATACTGGCAGAACTAGTGGTGTTGGATTTATAATAAACAAGAAACTGAAGGATAAAGTGGTAGAAGTTGAAAGTTCCTCTGACAGAGCTGCACATTAGATTATTCAAACTTATGCACCCACCACAAGTCATCCTGAAGAAGAAATTGAAGAATTTTATGAGGAAATTCGTCATCTAAATAATAAAGGTAAGCAGCACTTGAAGATAATTATGGGAGATTTCAATGCAAAAATAGGGCACCGGCAACAGAATGAAACTTCAGTAGGTAAATTCGGTCACGGCAACAGAAACCAGCGTGGAAATACTCTCGTTGAGTTTGCAGAGGCAGAAGGATTTTTCATCTTGAATTCCTTTTTCAAGAAAAAGCCACACAGGAAATGGACATGGAGACATCCAATTGGGACGACAAGTGAAATTGATTTTATTATGTGTAACAAAAAATTCGTCATCGAAGACTGCAGTGTGCTAAACAAGTTCAACACAGGTAGTGACCATAGATTGGTGAGATGTAAGATGCACCTCAACACTAAACTGGAACGTGGCAAACTCATAAGACAAACAAAATGTATTGACATAACCAACCTTAAAAAACACCATAATACTTTCAAGTTGGAACTGAAGAACAGATTCTCTGCTTTAGAAGGCCTAACATCGGAAGAAGTGGATATTTCTGAAGTTAACAGAAAAGTAACCAAAGCTCTTATGGAAACAGCAACAAAATTAGCTGGGTCTAAGAACAAGTTGCATGTAAACAAATTATCAGGAAAAACCAAAATGTTGATGCAAAAAAGAAGAGAGATGAGGACAACTAAAGAAGATGTGACTTCTAAAGTGGAATATATAGAGCTATGCAAGACAGTAAGAAAAAGTATCACTGAAGACGTAAGAAAATTCAACTGTGAACTAGTAAGGAAAGCAATTGAAAACAACCAAAGCCTAAAGATAGCGAAGGGACATCTCAGTAAGGGAAGAAAACAGATTATGGCTCTGAGAAAAGAAGATGGTTCTATAACAAGAAATAGAGGCGAAATTTTGACAAGAGTGAAAGATTTCTACTCCAAACTATATGAAAGGGATGATACATGTACTCCAGACATCATGAAAGGTACCAGAGTTCTTCCAGTCCTCCCAGCAGAAGTTGCTCATGCAATCAAGAACATGAAGCGGGGGAAAGCTCCAGGAGAAGATGGAATTACTATAGACATCATACAAGAAGCAAGTGGAGAAATTGAAACAGTACTCGCCCAAATTTTCACTCGATGCCTTAATGAAGGGAAGATTCCTGAGGATTGGAACAATGCTACAATGATCCTGCTACATAAAAAAGGTGACATTGAGGATCTCAGGAACTACAGACCTATCAGCCTCCTATCAGTGGTTTATAAAATCTTCACTAAAGTTCTTTCACACCGCTTGAAGGTAACACTGGACATGGCTCAACCGAGAGAACAAGCTGGATTCAGGAGTGGCTACAGCACAATAGATCATATCCACGTACTGAGAAAACTAATTGAAAGAGCGAGGGAATATGAACTTCCATTGTGCATGGCTTTTTATCGATTATGAAAAAGCCTTTGATTCGGTGAAACCATCAGCAGTTACCACGGCTCTGAAATCCTGCGGTATTGAAGATGCATACATTAATATTATTAATAACATCTATGAAAATGCAAGTGCAAAGATTCGGCTGTTTGAAAATACAACACACATAAAAAATTGGAAAGGGAGTGAGACAAGGTGACACCATATCTCCGAAGCTCTTTAATGCCACATTGGAAAATGTCTTTCAATCACTGAACTGGGAAAACAAAGGGATAAAGATTAATGGAGATTATCTAACCCACCTTCGTTTTGCTGATGACGTAGTCATTTTTGCAACTACCCCATCAGAGCTGCAGAGTATGATCCAGGAACTTGCTGACAAGAGTAAAGAAGTGGGATTAAAAATGAACTTTCAGAAGACAAAAGTGATGTTCAATGCTTTTACAAGAAATGAAGATTTATCGATTGATGGAGAAAAGCTGGAGATAACAGAACAAGTACGTTTATCTTGGACAGCAGATATCAAGTGAGGGTCACATTGATGAAGAAATTAATCGGCGTACAAAACTTGCCTGGAGAGCTTTTGGAAGAAACAGCATAATTTTCAAGAGCAATATGCCGTTATGTCTTAAAAAAGAAAAGTGTTTGATCAATGCATCCTTCCAGTGCTTACGTATGGTGCAGAGACGTGGACCTTAACTAAAAGAGACATACAAAGGCTGCAGACAACTCAAAGAAGCATGGAGAGGTGCATGCTTGGTGTAACCAGGAGAGATAAGAAGAGGAACTCGTGGATCCGAAAAATGACGAGAGTGGAAGACATCATGATCAGAGTTAAATCCCTGAAATGGCAATGGGCTGGACATACTGCCAGAAGGACAGACCATAGATGGACAACCGAAATTTTAGATTGGATTCCAAGGGACAGGAAAAGACCCAGAAAAAGACCACATGGGAGATGGGTGGATGAAATTCGTAAATATGCGGGAGTGACATGGAGGAGACTGGCACAAGACAGACCGTTGTGAATGAAACTTGGGGAGATCTTCGTCCAGCAGTGGATTGATAATGGTTGACAATGATGATGATGATGATGATATATATACTGCTCCGTGAATTTCAGCTGCGCCACCGTTCGGTTTCCAGGCGCGCTCATTTCTCTAGGCTGGGCGTGGTCATAATGGAATGGCTCATTGTTGTAGTTCTAGAAATGTCTCAATTCCTCTCTTAACGGTTGAGCTCCACTCTGAGATGGAATCGTTGCTACAAAAGACCTCACATCCCTGATTAATAAGAGCAATAGCCTCGTGCATTGATTTCACTGTTAGTGTTCTGACCAGCAGTGCAGAGTCAGCTCCATTTTCCTCTGTGTCTTTTTTGAACAGTTGTTCAGCTGGCTCTTCTAAATCTTCCATTGAAAGCTCTTCACCATGACTCTCAAGGAACTCAGTTCGCTTTCAATTATTAGTCCGTGGTTAATGAAATTTTCTTTTTCTCGTCGCATTTTATATTCTGTTTTGTGTTTAATAATTAAAAATTTAGGCCGCAGTTTATATATTTAGTATTATAGTTTTATTACAATGTAGGGACAACCTGTGTTTAGGAAGTCGGACAGAGTTATGACTCATCACCCCATCCAAGCGTGATCTATGAGAGGTAGAGGTCGGCTCGGGCCTTATTTGTTGAGCCCAGCCCAGCCCGTTTCAAATATTATACACTCGGCCCGGGCTCGTCAATTGCAGCTCTTATTTAGACCCCGTCCGGCCCGTGATGTGCCATTTGGTGTTATTTTTCTTTTCTATTGTATTTTATTAAATTGTGAAAATTAAATAATGAAATGAGATATTATTGAAAATATTTAGTGGAATGTAAGCCTAAAAATATTAACTAAACTTTGACAATTATCGAAGAATATAACTTTGAAAGGGAGAGAAAAAGAAAGACTAAGCGCGTTCAAAATCTCCCTTTCTCTAAAATAGCAAGTGGTAACACGACAAAAGTCAATCTCTATACATGTTAGGGATTGGACAAAAAATAGATGTCGTCCCACTCTCTCTCTCTCTCTCTCTCTCTCTCTCTCACACACATACACACCACCCCACTACATACACCCCCCTGCCGCTCCACACTACACACACACATACACACACACACTCTCGGGGTCGAATCTTTTTGCTGTCTACAAGCCCCAAAGTTGTTTTACCATCTGAATACCTACGGATCGTAAAAACACTGTGAGTGCCTCTCCTTGATTTTGTGATTACGCTTACGCCCTGGGCTACATCATGGAAGTAAGTAAAGCCAGAAAAAACAGTTAAACATACCTGGAAATCGGGGAACACTACTACTTAATCGACTTGGCCCGACCCGGTCGTAAGTGTCTGGAAAAAAGCCCGGCCCGTTGTTTTTTTCTCTAAACTAAAAAAAGCCCAACTCGGCCCGCGGACCGGACCGGGCTGGGCTCGAGCTTGGCAGGCTAGCCCGGCCCATGCAGACCCCTAAATCAGAGGCGCAAAAGTGAAGCAGGCGTAAATTAAAGAGGCCTAAGCCGAGTCCTACCTGTATTGTTATAAAGTGTACGTAATGCACATGGTTAAACCTGTTATTTACAAAAGTAAAACGGCCGCCCCGGTCGCACTGGTCTAAGCGATGGCCTCTGATTATTCGTCCGAATGGGGTTCGGGTTCGAATCCCGGTGAGGCATGGATGTTGTGTTTGTATTACGGCACTGGCTCTCTCCCTTCCCTGGAACCAGTGACCCTAAATTAGGGACGGGCGACTGCTTATAGCCCATTGAGTTGCTCACGGTGGTCGTTAAACCTCCAATCCCATCCCCAAAGTAAAACGATACTATAACTTAAAGAACATTATGAATCATCCTTCAAAGAAATCAGATTTCTTTTCTGCACTTCAGCACAATATGTTTCTTCGCAGTTAGCATCACATCTATTGAGACAACGAAAAATGCCTTCTGGTTCATTATCGATGAATTGAGGACCATTTCGAATCGTCTGAAATGACTTCATAACTTCTTTAGTTGGTTTTGATTCACATCTGCAGTCTCCACATCTTGAGAGTCATCAGCAATGACAAAACTCTTCTGAACACCATGTAGAATATCTTTGGAAGTAAAATGATTATAGAAATAATGATATTGTGACGTGCCTGCCCAGCAGGATGCACATGATATAAAGGCAGATAGCAGCGATAACGAACGTCGGCGTAGCTCAATTGGTAGAGCGACTTATTCCGGAATGAGGGGACCCGGGTTCGAGCCCCGTCGTGGACAAAAATGACGGGGAAATTTACTTCGTTATAATATCTGATAATGATATTAATGGAAGTAATGGCATTATAGTAATATGCCATGTTATATTAATGGTATTACAAAGTGTTGTATTATATTAATGAATTAATGGTATTATGCACAAGACAGACCGTTGTGGAAGAAACTTGGGGAGACCTTCGTCCAACAGTGGATTGATAATAGTTGACATTGATGATGATATAGTATGTGACGTTAATTTAACTTCCATTTTTATTTCCTTTTTCCATGCAAATTTGAGTTTGTTCTCTTTAGCACCTTTTAACCTTAACGTGATATCTTCTCTCTCACACGAATACAGTTGGCAACACTTGAGGTCTTTTTTTTTTTTTTGGTTGGAGGTTTAACGACCACCGTGAGCAACTCAATGGGCTATAAGCAGTCGCCCGTCCCTAATTTAGGGCCACTGGTTCCAGGGAAGGGAGAGAGCCAGTGCGGTAAGACAAACACAACATCCATGCCTCACCGGGATTTGAACCCGGACCCCATTCGGACGAATAATCAGAAGCCATCGCTTAGACCACCGCGCCACCGGGGAGGCCACTTGAGGTCTCTAAGAGTGACGTATGCTTGTTGAAATAAGAACGGAACGAGATATATTAATACGTATAATGGCTACTCGGCAGCTGTGTGTGTTTTGATGCCGGAAGTTAATGGTAATTGTGGATACGAGATTGTTTAATTGCCATTTGAAGCTGCGTGTTTTGCTTATATTTATCGTTAAGAGTTATACCAGTTAACGTTGCTTAGTGAAAAGTATATTAATAATCTGATACGTTGAGAGTTCGAAGATTAACGGTTCTGTGCATTGAAGTACTAATGATCAAGTACCTGTTGACAACAATAAAGGATTAGCGGTAAGTTACTTCTTGAACTTTATTTGAGTGACTCCTGTTTCCCTGTAGGTGAAGTTTTGCGAATTGATTTATGTAGTGTTCAGTAAGTCAGCTACCCACATACGCTACATAATTCAATTCGCAAAACTTCACCTACAAGGAAACAGGAGTCACTCAAATAAAGTTCAAGAAGTAACTTACCGCTAATCCTTTATTGTTGTCAACGGGTACTTGATCATTCGTATAAGTACCTATTGACAGCAAACTAATGATCAACAGGTACTTGATCATTAGTTTGAAGGAACCGCTTAATAAAGTCTCTATTTTAGTTTTCTGCAAATTGCTTTATGACACAGCAGCTTTGCCTTTCTCAGGAATTATGCTTTCTCGCTATTTCTGTTCTGTACGAGTATAAACTGTTATACCTAAAAAGCTCTCTTAATACTGTTTTAAACAGACGCGGAAAATAACTGAAATGCAATCTGTTAGTACGTTGACGTACTGTTACATTTCCATTTGCATCTATAAAAGAAAAACCGGCGAAAAATGAATAAAACAGCCTCCAAAAGTGCGCTTTTTAAACCCTAACTTTTTCTGATCAAATAACATTGCTTTGATGCAAAAATAATAAATTTGAAGAGGCAAACTGTTCCAAAATTAATATAAGCCTTCTGAGAATATATTTGAAAAGGTAATTCAGAAAAAAAGAAAAATTATAATAATAATGCACCAGGTTAATGTTGCTGTACATACAGAAATAAATGAAAAAATTGGGGGAGGTCAACTATATACTAAATTAATACTCAGAACTTATTTGGAAAAGAAAGTAAAAAAAAAATGCTAATAATGCTACAACACTCTATATTTATGTGTGGTTTTAACAACTTAGCCTCCCCCCCTGCCTAGTCTATTTTGAAATTAGAAGAATTAGGAATTGCAGATATAATTTTTTCTCACTATTTATCTGCATAAAAAAGTTTTGAGGGTGCCGACTAGACTAAATTAATACTCAGAATGTGCAACTCTCATCACAATGTACACACAAAAATAAATAAATGAAACATAAACTCACCGTCTACTGATTTCATGTGTTAGAACATGTAATGCTTAATATTTTTTTCCGCACACATGAAATGAAGTTTGAAAATATATAGAAATGATGTTTGAAAATATATAAAAATGAAGTTTGAAAATATATAAAAATGAAGTTTGAAAATATATAAACATGAAGATTGAAATATATTTATTTGTATGGGGGTTTAGGGTAGTTGGACTGGGGTTAGGATTTAGTTTCCTTGTAATGATGATTATCAAATGTCTTTACCAAAATTTGGGGATATGATAATTAACACAGCAATCGGCCCATTTTTAGTGAGGCACACAGAAAGACCAGATTCATTCAGTAGCTGCTGCTAACATTCAAACATATCGTTTTTTCTTTTCTCTGACTTGTTATTTAAGCAGTCCTTTTTCAACTTTGAGTAGTTATTTAAAAATACGTTTAAAAATACATTTAAAAATATGTTTAAAAATACATTTAAAAATGCAGAAGCGCACTTTAGTCCCAGTTCAAATTTAATTTGATTACATTTTGAACATTTTCCGTTTGCCACATTCAACTCTTCAACCTTCTTTGCCACTAAATTTTTTAACACAAGTTTAACATTTTGTACATGGATTAACTGCTCAAAATCATTAGTCAAAAGGAATTTAAATAATTTGAAGCAAATAATGAATATTTTCGTAATGTCTTCAGTTTCCCATGGACATGCCCGTCGTTTAGCGTGACGTCAAAAGCAAGTTCTTAATTCGGTGGCCGAGTCCGTAAACATAGAGCAGAGGAGGAATCCCGGCGGCCCCGACCAAGGCCCCTCTCGGGAGATTAGCCATCAACCTAGGCCTCTAACTACACAGCCACCAGCCCAGCATTTCAATAAAAGCTCTTAGGTCTGTGCATAGGTTTCGGAGCTCCACGTAAACGACGATGAAACCGAAACGGTTGAATTTTTGTCAGAATTTATTTCATGGTGTGGAGGTAAGATCGCCACACTGAGTTCAAAGACACGTGTTAGCGAACAGCTCACACGTGCGGTTAGTTGAGCTAGAACATGGCGACAGACAAGGTGCATATTCGTCACTGTCTGTTGTTATTGTTTAATCTCAGAAAAATCGCTGCAGAAGGACGAGAGTGGATTTGTTTGGCATACGGCGAAAAAGCTGTAGGTGTAACCAATTGTCGTGAGAGGTATGCGAAGTTCAGAAGTGCTGATTGCAGCATGAAGGAAAAACAGCATAGCGGACAACCGAAGGAGATCGAGAGCGCTGATTTTCACGCTCTTCAGGATGAAGATGCCGCATAATCAATCAAAGAACTGGAAATGCAGTTATAGCTTATGGGCGCACATACTTCGATAATGATTAAATGCGCCCTGCTTGTGCAAGCACAATATCTATTCGACCATAAAACCCTGGAAACTTATGAGCAAACCTAATAGAAGATATTATTAGGCTTATGTCTATTCAATACAACTTTTTCAGACCGTCGTTTGGAAATAGAGACACCGCGATAAACACAAGTAATTGTACTTATGCCACCTGGTGGAAAAGCTAGAGAGTATGTGGAAATGAACAGCTGTATGCAACACGAAAAGACTTTCACAATAACCCTTCGAGAAGTAGAAGCATCGTGTTTGCATACAGACAGAAAGTTACATAATACATCATTTTTGACAAACAATCACTGTTGGCCACACAAAATGTAACGCATGTCCGCGAGAGGACATGCAAACGATTAGCATTGCAGGGCATAAGCAAATCATGTGCGCCCAACACGCCACCGAGAAGCACTATAAGAAGGCTGCACAGAAGGCGGGGTGTAAGTAGTGGAAGTGTGTTGTGCTGCCGGACCTGTGCGTGGGAAGCTTCCTGATGCCTCGTCGCAGAATACGGCAGTCATTCCAGCACGTTTCGGAGTTCGACAGAGGACGAATAGTGGCTTATCGCGACAGCGGTTTATCGTACCGATACATCGGCGCCCGTGTGGGACGACATCCAGCCACAGTGAGGGGAGTATGTATTCGGTGGGTGCAGGAGGAACGGACGGACCGACGTGAGTGATTGCCGCAGCCTCGGCACACCACCGAACGAGAGGACCGGCATGTTGTGCGGCGGGCATTGACGGCTCGCACCGCCACATCACGAACGTTACCGCAGGAATTAGGGTGTGTTGCGCAACAACCTGTGTCAGCACGTACCGTTCGACATCGTCTGCAGGAGCGGGGACTTGTCGCACGGCGCCCATTGCTCCGATTACCATTGACGTTACACCACCGGCGAGTGCGGCGGCAGTGGGCCGTTGAACGCCGCACCTGGACTACGGAATGGCACGACATTGTCTTCTCCGACGAATCCCTCTTCTGCCTGCAACACCACGATGGTCGGATCCCCGTGTGGTGGCACCGCGGCAAGAGAATGTATGACGCCTTCATTATGCATCGCCGTACCGGTCCGTCGCCTGGGGTTATGGTTTGTGGCGCAATTGGATATGACACCCGCACCCCTCTGGTACGCATCTCCGGTGCAATCAACAGCCACCGCTACATCTCCGACGTTTTGGAGCCTGTCGTCCTCCTTTACCTGCAGGACCTGCCAGAGGCCACGTTTAACAGGACAATGCGCGCCCGCACGTGGCACGCATCGTGCAACAATTCTTCACGGCCCACCAGGTGTCACTGCTGCCGTGGCCCGCCTGTTCTCCCGATGTGTCGCCCATCGAACACGTCTGGTAGCTGATCGACAACCGAGTAGCCCGGCAAGCAACACCCGCGGCTACGCCTGATGAACTGTGGCAACGTGTGGAAGCATCCTGGACCGACATACTACAAGCCCACATTCAAAGCCTCTTTCGTTCGATGCCGCGGCGTGTAGCGGCCGTTATTGCAAGCCACGGGGGCCACACGAACTATTGATTTCTGCGTGTTCCGCAAGTCGCATGGGCCTGTAAGTTCAATCGTTTCATCTTTGTATCAGTTGTTATGTGTCCAGTTAATCTGATTTTGCTATCTTGTGTCCTTCTTGGTGTTGCATTTTGGGTGGCCAGCAGTGTATGTACACTCAATTTATAAAACATTAGACATACCTACCTAACAGTGTGTTGGTCCTCATGTAGCGCGAATAACAGCCTGTGCACGTCGAGGCATCGACTCTACCAGATGCAGCAGGGTTTCTGGAGGTAATGCCAACCATGGCTGTTGCAGCGCTGTCCACAACTTCTCCCGAGACGTCGGTCCAGGATCCATGGATCTGATATTCTGCTCTGCGGCATCCCAGAGAGCTTCCACATGGTTTAAATACGGGGATCATGGGAGCCACTGGATGGTTCCAAACTCAGATGAGTGTTCCTCGAGCCATACCTGGGTGGTTGCGTCCCGGTGGTTGCCTTGCTAAAACAGACCATTGGCCGCAGGATGCGCGAGGGCCATCAAATCGTGTAGGTGATCAGCCAGCACACACTCGTAGCAGTTCAGGACCTCTCCAGACACACCAAGAGACCTAACGTGTCGCATGAGAAGGTTTCATAAGCCCTTACAGAGACACCACAGCCTTGAACAGATCCGACCTGGCCCGACGGGGCATTGGCCTCATGCTGTCGACGCCACACCCGCACACTGCCGTGAGCTCGGTACAACGGGAAACGGGACTCATCTGACCACACGACGCGACGCCACTCTGCATCGGTAGAGTTTTGGTGTTCCCGGCACCAGACGAGGAGTTATGTCCGATAACGAGCAATCGATAGTGGCACACAAGTATGGCGCCGGCCCCCGTAGACCAGCGTGCACCATACCGTTCGCTCGCTGACGCTGCTCAGGCTTCCGACGTTTAACTGGATGTGATTTGCTCCGCCGTTGCCAAGCGGTAGGCTTGTACAAGCCTGGATAGTTTACGTCTATCCCGGTTATCAATGCCATGTGGTCGGCCACCGCTTGCTATCTGAGCTCTGGTACGTCCGTCGACGGTATACTCGTGGTACAGCCTTGTTACGGTTGCTCTCGGGAACCCTAGAGTCCTTATGACTTTGGCGATAGAATGACCCATATCTCTGGCGCCAACAATACATCCATGATCAAAGTCGCTTAGATCACCACGTTTACCCATGTCCGTCGATCGCAATACACTGTTGGGAAGCCCTGCTGTCCGCCTATTTATCGCCTGCGTTCGGTTTGGGTCTGTTCCACTCTGCGTGGCGGATACCCATATCAATTGCCCATCACGCACGGGCAGCAACAACACAGGCCCTGGTGACAGCCACTGAGCAAAAAGCTCATATTCTGCTACTGCAGGAACCATTCGAACAGGGGGAAGAGTGGTGGGCTTCCCTAACTCCTACCGGATCTACCACCCTATGGTGGCAAAGCCCAGGGTGGCCACGGTCGTGAAGGACCCGTCCCTAGCGGTTCTCGAGATAAAATGCTCCGAGAACGTGGTCGCCCTGGGGGTGGAATGTGGTGATGCGAAATTTTTAATGGTGAACGTATACAGTTCTCCAGCAGGCGATCTGAGAGAAACGCTGAATGAGCTAATGGCTCTATTAGGGGAATTCCCCAGTCATGAGATTTTAATAGCAGGCGACTTCAACGCGAAGAGTCCTCTCTGGGGCAATCAGAACGAGGACGAACGCGGCCAGCTACTAGTGGACTTTGCCAACGCGGCAGACCTGAGTTTCTTGAACGATCCAGAGAGCACCCCGACCTTCCAAGGGGCGAGGGGCTCCTCTTGGATCGACGTGACTCTCGTCAGAGTCTCTAAGCGCAGCCTTGTCCAGGATTGGCAAGTACTGGACGACGAGAGCTGCAGTGACCACCTAGCGCTATCTTTCGTTTTGGGATCGGAAAAGCCCATCCGACCCAAGCGCAAAAGGTTCTTAATGAAGAATCTAGACTGGTGGGCATTTAAAGCCAAGTTAACTACCCTGTGGGGGGTAGGAGGGAAGAAGAGGCCGCAGAAGTGTCGGACCTCAACTCCCTCTTTGAAGAACTTACCAGTCAAATAACAACGCTATGCGAGAGTAGTAGGGGAAATAAAAGGGGAGCCAAGGACCCCGCCCCTGGTGGTCGGAGAAACTAAAAGCTCTAAGGGCGAGAGCTAGGCGGAGTAGGAAAGCTCTGCAAAGAGCAAAGCTACTCCGCAAGACAGGGAGTGCACAGAAGTGCATAAAAAGGCTCGTTCAGCATACAGGAGAGAACTGAATCTCTCGAAAATCTCCTACTGGAGAAAACTGTGTGAGTTTCAAACTCCGGCTGACCCTTTCGGGATCCCCTAAAAGATCTCGAGGGGATCCATAACCGAACCGCTAAAACTGGCAGCGGTAGAAAGGGCAGACGGTAGCCTATCAAAGACTCTTGATAGTACCGTAGAAAGTCTCTTGGATTACCACTTCCAAGGAGACGAGGGAGAAGGGGACTCCCCTCAACAAAAAGAAATAAGGGAAGAATGTCGGATCCCGCCGGACACTGGTGAGGACCCCCCCCCCTTCACGAGAGACGAAGTGGAGAATGCCCTCTCCAGTCTAAATACGGGCAAAGCACCAGGCAATGATGGGTTCGACCTCAGCATAGTCAGAGAAATCTACTATGCAAATCCCGGGTATTTTGTGGCGCTCCTAAACGAATGCTTTGGGGAGGGAATCTTCCCAGACTTGTGGAAAACAGCGGTGCTAGTTCTTTTCAACAAGACCGGAAAGAACAAAAATGATCCCGCAGCCTATAGGCCCATCTGCCTCCTCTCGGCGTGGAGCAAGGTGCTGGACAAGTTCATAACGAACAGAGCGCTTGGCTTTCTCATGGAGCAGGGAAAGCTAAACAGGAACCAATTCGGTTTCCTTCCGGGGCGTTGCGCAACGCAGACAATTCGCAGCCTCCGAGAGAGGGCAGAGAGGAACAAAGCGGAGGGGCTCCATACCTGCTTCATCTCACTAGACGTGAGGGGGCATTCAACAGTGTCTGGTGGCCAATGGTTTTAACCAGACTTAAAGAACTTGGCTGTCCAAGGAACCTGTTCAAACTGATCAGCAGCTACCTGTCTGATAGAAGAGTCGAGTTCGAAGCGGGGAATGGGCAATCCTCGCGTTCGTACCATAGAGGGTGTCCGCAAGGATCCAACTCCGGGCCGCTCTGGTGGAACATAGTTGCTGATTCAGCACTGAACCTAGACCTGGGGCCCGCAGTGGAGATTCAAGCCTATGCGGACGATTTCGTTCTCGTGGTCTCCGCCTCAGGGAGACACGTGATCGAAAGAGAAGCTCATAGCGCCTTGGATGTGCTAGACAATTGGAGCAGAGAAAGCAAACTGTGCTTCGCTCCTGAGAAGACCACTCTGCTAGCAATAGCTAAGAGAGGAATAATGAAAACACCACCTCAGTGAAGATTCCAAGGGTGCACTATCAAGGCGGTGCGTGAAATGAAGTACTTGGGTGTGGTCCTGGATCAGAGTCTATCAGGGCTGCCACACCTGAGGCACCTTAGAACAAGGTGCACGGTGATTCTCAATAGATTGAATGGCATGAGGTTAACGGGCAAAACCAAGAAGGCCATCTATCAGAGAGGAATTGAAAGAATTCTGACGTATGCAAGTGGAGCATGGTGGACTCCCACAGTCAGAATGAAGAAGGGGATAAACCAAATCCAGAGGTTGGCCCTACTGGGGATAACCGGTTGTTTTCGCACAACGTCGACCCTAGCACTCCAAGTGCTGGCGGGGTGCGAGCCGGCAGACCTAGTAGCGGAAAGGGAGGCAGCAATGCACTGCCTAAGGTCAGGCGAGGACGCCTACCTTCTCGGTGCGCCGCATCGAGCCTCCGACATGGAGATGGAAAGCGTGGACTGGCAGATCCACCCTGCCGAGGAAATTTGCCCACCGTGGGACAAGGAGAAACCCACGGGAGTTGGGCATGAGCTGTTCACGGACGGCTCAAAGTTGAAGGGACAAGTGGGGGCAGGCTTCTGTGCGTTCTCGGATGGGAACGAAGCCACTGCAGGAAGCGTGAAATTATCGCAGAACGCTTCTGTCTTCCAGGCAGAACTTCTGGCGATAGAGACGGCACTCACCTGGGCACTCCCCAGGCGTAGTGACGAAAGAATAAAACTCTACTCGGACAGTGAGGCAGCACTGCAGGCTCTGAGTAGATTCAGGGGAAGAAACCCCATCGTCCAGAGGATCAAAACCCTCTTGAGGGCAGAGGGAGAT
Source organism: Macrothele yani (assembly GCA_039090855.1). Lineage (NCBI taxonomy): Eukaryota > Metazoa > Arthropoda > Arachnida > Araneae > Macrothelidae > Macrothele > Macrothele yani. The sequence goes on from CM077012.1 coordinate 69,468,695, forward strand.
GGGGCAGTTAGTTTCCACTGGGTACGAAGCCATGTCGGAACCCTAGGAAATGAAAGGGCAGATCAGCTGGCGAAGGCAGCCACGCTGAAAGAGACGGTCGACGTGCAATGCAGAACGCCGCGAAGGAGTATTCGCGCAGCATTAGCACGACGGACCATGACCGAATGGCAGGTCAGATGGGACACGGGAGAGACAGGGCGGAAGACACACAGAGTGTTTCCGAAGGTCTCGACCAAACGAGCACAAACAAATAAGTTCCTGAATCAAGTACTCAGTGGCCATGGCATCAGCCCTGAATACCTAGGCAGATTTGCCATCAGGAACTGCACTTGTCCCTGTGGAAAGAGAACGGCAAGCATAGAACACTGCGTACTTGAATGCAGTGGCTTCGCCGAATGGAGAAACACACTGATCCCAGGTGTGCAAAGAACGCGAAGATTGGATCTGCTCATCCAATCTTCCGTTAACAGGAGGGGATAATAGCCTTGGTTGAAAGGCTAACCCTCCAGCAACATACCATCTTCCCCAATCAAACGGGGACCGAAACGCAGGAGGTGAACGTGCACACCGAAAGCGATTCGGAAGAGGAATGAGGGCAGAAGTCTGTAGGAAAGCAGACAAAAATCCCTCCAGTGTACATACTATGTAAATACTCTTTAAATCTCTCAATGTTGTAAGTCCTAAGCATGAGGACAGTGTAATTGATGTGTGTAGGTGTTTTGAAAAATAATAAAGGGAAATTATTCCCCCAAAAAAGTTCGAGGGCAAGGAATCTCCCAGTCAATGCTAAATAAATGAACGACCTATCCCGCCAGACAGAGCGGGAACCCAGACAAGGTATACTAGGTCGCCTGCCAGCACGTCACCGCGGGCTGGTCTCTGGGCCATTGGGGTGGCCAGGGTCCGAACCGGCGTCTCAAGGCAGGATAATTGTCGCAGCATGTCAAAATAACATCCAAGGTGCTCAATAAGTCCCCGTGGAGCCAAGACAGATTGGCGGAACGGGACGATGAAAATCAGTATCACCCCTATCTGTAATATTTTGCCTACCGAGTGTATGTCAAAGAACCTACTAAAAAGGTGTGTTTTTTAACGATGACTGAAAATGGAATATGTTTTTGGGGAAAGTCCCAAGTTAAGGCAACAATGAAGATAAATTTCGTGCATATTAAGCAATTAAGTGAAAAAGTCCACATGTAGAAACACCGTCTCCGGCACGATTTAAAAACACACAATTCCAGTATTGAAGCATTCGTATCTTGTTGAAGATTTGATACTGAAATACATTGTATGTTAAACAATATATACAAATTTAAATAAAATCTTTCGAGTATGCTCCATAATCATCCTCAGATTAAAATGAACAGATGTTTAGATCAGATCAGATCATATGTAAAGGATTTTAGGAAGGAAGTGTCTGACCCCAGGTCTTAAACAACCCTTAGAAATAGGAAGCTAGGAGATTTGGGCTAGAGTGCCCGATAGGAAAGTCACACGAAATCGAGGTAGAAGACTCCTTTATTTACTACCGGGGGGCCAGTACCTGAGGTACGACGGCTCAACGTGCCCATCCGACTCACGGCAGATATTTAGTGGTTCGAGCTGGAATCGAACCTGAGGTTTTCCCGTGGCAGTCACGAACGTTGAGCACTAGGCCATCCGCGGCCCACGAACAGATGTTTACGATATACGATACGATATTTGAAGAAGTTTTAGGAAGGGAGTGTTTGACCCCAGGTCTAAAACTACCCTTAGAAATAGGAAGCTAGGAGATCTGAGTAAGTGAACTCAATAGGAAAGATACACAGAAAAATGAGTGAAAGGAGAAGGTGACATATCTTTCAAACTGTGAACCGTGACACCAGTCCGGGGGCAAGGGGAACCCAGCACCGCACAACATCACACTGAACCACAACACCACCTCGCCGCCGACGCCACCGGGGTGACTGAAAACTCAATCCAAATGCCGAAAGCAGAATCCATTCTCACCATCTTGATGCCAGTCTGAAAAAGATAGGGGTGGTGGTCTGTCTAACACCCACCATTGTTCACATACTTACTCTCTCTGTCAAGGGGGGTCAACGATCGCCGCCTTAGTTCTGGGATACCTAAGGAATTCTCTGGGATTGTAATCAACCGCTTCCCTAACATGTCCATTAGGGTGGTTTTCCGCTTTCTTGAAAACTTTTTGGCGAGTCTGGTGGAAAACTCATGTACCTTCTGGATTCCAAGTCTGTTCCGAAGTGAGGTCCAAAGGGGAGTCCCAGTGATCATATGAAGTGCTCGGTTCTGCACTCTCTCGATTCTCTCTCGCTGATTCCTACTAATACCTATCCAGATGGGGAAGGTGTAGGTAAACACCGCCGTCTTGTACAGCAGTACTTTGTGCTGTGTTGTAAGGAAGCTTCTCCGGTGGAGCAGTGGAGCTAGCTGCCCAAGGTCTTATATACAGTTCGAGGTGATTGGGTTCGATGACGTACATATGAGGGAGTAGTCAGTTCAAAATTATGACGTTAAAAAACACAAAACGAATGGTTATAGTTCCAAAAGTTTGTCATTCAAAAAGTTCTCTGTATCATTTCGTCTTTTGACAGATACAATCTTCTTCCATTGAGATGGAATATAATGGGGTATTTCTTCATTGCAACAGAAATGATTTATTATGAGACTTTCGGTGAATATTGTCGAAAAATATGTTCTAGATGTAATTAACATACGAGCTTGATCTTAAAGTGGGGAGTGGGTACCTGAATTAGCCGGTCTTGATAATGCCGTGTTCGATGACTTACTGCGGGCGTTATATTGGTGTTCACTTAAACGAATTTTTAGTGATCTGGTAGTTGTATAGCATATCCAGACCCACGGGGTAATTTATTTTCATTGGGATTCCATAGACACCACATTTCTAACTATTTTCCACCGGATCCGTATCGTTTTTAACTCTTGCTAAGATATTAAAGTCTTCAAGCTTAAGTTATATCTAAGACACACATTTTTGAGGATGTGGAAACGTAATTTATTGATCCCACAAATTTCGGTTTATTTCTAGTTTCATGTAGAGTTGATCGTGTTGACCTTTTAATTTTCTTGAGAGCATTGTTAATGGTTTCCCTAGGAAAACCATACGTCATAGGATTGAATATTGATGACACAAAGAGACCTTTCTGCCGTTCCGCAGAAACGTTTTTAACGTAAAGGTTGGCAACAAAATATTAGCAATCGTTTTGTGAAATGGTTCCTAAAACGTGATCATATCTTAACCTTGGCACCTGTCTGTACATTTGCGTTTCCCAAAGAACTTGTCTGAGCACCGAAGGTCACAAACAACATAAATTATTCCAGATATTTCCATGGACCGAATTTTTAACACGATCACTGCTGTTAATCTTCCTTTGTGGTTAAAGCAATACAGGAATTGATAAAGTAGGTTATTCTGTTTTCCCTTTTTTGTAAGGGGGTGTGGTCGGTTCTGTGATTAATGCCATTTTTAGGCGCATATTCTGATGATCACTGCCGTCTTTTAACGCAAAATGGTCATATTTTATTCACGAAGTTTTGAAACACGTTTCTGTCACTATTATAGCAATCGATATTAAGTGTTTAATCAATAATGTTCAAACGTTAGCTTCTCTGAGGTGTACTCTTACGAAAGCTCATGTCGGCTTGAAAGTAATTCAGATGAGCAGAGGAAAAAAAAATGAATCTCGTAAGTTGCAGAGTAAGAGAGTTGACCTTCAACTTGACATACTGTCAGAGAAGCATTTATCTCAAGAAAGGGATTACACAAATCGTTTTTAAATCGAAAAAATAATTGTAATATCGACTAAATGATGTACCAATATTCCTTCTGTACCGACTTAACGCTCGACTCAAGTAAGCGAACTTTTAGCGTCTTGAATCAACACCGCACCTGGATTAGTGTGTGCTGAGTGATGAATTAATAATAGTAGTTATTATTATGATTATTGATCAAAGTAAAATGCCCGAAAAAGTTAAGGATATTGCTATTTAGAACCCCAGGCGCATTCATGTACAGGGTGATCATAAATAAAGTATCACTCTTTTAAGGCATCTACAGAGACATCTAGCGGCTGAAATTCAACCCAACTTACTAAGAGTATGTGAAAACACAGCTTAGTCCGTGTCTCCTTACTCCGGAGTAAGTTGCTCTCCCAACTGAGCTACGCGGACAGAATGTCTCCCTGCAGATTTGTCGTCTTGACACATGTTTTCACCTCTGTAGTACGTCACATCATCTCCCTCTTAATTTTTTTTGTCTTTGAAGCGAAGCAGTAAACGTAATTATAAATGCACCACACTGTGAACACTCAAGAGACGCATATAGCGTATTAAATCCGTTTATTTTTGTGGCGTAGTAAGCACAAAGATTCGCCAAGCTTTCGCACTCCCCTGGGGGGGCTTTTTCAAGGCAATGGTAGACATAAAAATGTCTGCCATTTTTATGTCTGCATGCCTTGAAAAAGCTTCCCAGTGGAGTGCGAAAGCTTGGCGAATCTTTGTACTTACTACGCCACAAAAATGAACAGACTTAATACGCTATATGCGTCTCTTGTGTGCGAAGTAGTAATTTTTTCATTCATTCTAAACAACGTGTAAAACAAACATCACACCTTTTTCGAAGAACCCAACGTCCAGTGGATCCATTTTCCACAATTGGGCGCCAATGTGAAAACACAAGTTTGTCCGTGTCCCCTCACTCTGGAGTAAGTCGCTCTCCCAACTGAGCTGCGCGGACAGAATGTCTCGCTGCAGATTTGTCGTCAAAACACATGTTTTCACCTCTGTAGTACGTCACAAGTACTATTCCGAACATGCAGAAACATTTTCCGTGGAAAAAATAGATTAAAAAAATCACCACGAAGAAAGAATGGCGCTGCGAGGGGGGAATATCCATAGCATTTGTATTATATATGTCAAAATGTGACATTTTGCAACGATTGCAAGAAGGTCCCATGTGCCTTCGGAACAATGGTCTCACGTTTTGAGGAAACGGGATGTCTATGAGCAAGACAAAGAAGTCCCATGTGCCCTCAGAACAATGGTCTCACGTTTTGAGGAAACGGGATGTCTATGAGCAAGACCAAGAAGGTCCCATGTGCCCTCAGAACAATGGTCTCACGTTTTGAGGAAACGGGATGTCTATGAGCAAGACCAAGAAGGTCCCATGTGCCCTCGGAACAATGGTCTCACGTTTTGAGGAAACGGGATGTCTATGAGCAAGACCAAGAAGGTCCCATGTGCCCTCGGAACAATGGTCTCACGTTTTGAGGAAACGGGATGTCTATGAGCAAGACCAAGAAGGATGCGCAAACCGTTTTGTCCACAACAGGCTGAAAACTTTGCCAAAGCCCTCGTTGCGCGATGACTGCAAAACGCAGCTGATTTCAGCAGTGCCCTTGTAGTATCCAGGCAGTTGTATATGCCTTTCATAACCGTGTGGAAAATTCTGTGTTATTATCCTTATAAGATTATCCACAACCAACAGTTGTTCGGTCATGCCGGCACAGTGGTCTAAGCGCTGGATATTGACCTTTCATTCGCGACGGGTCTTGTTTCGAATCCCGCTGAGGCATGGATGTTATGTTTGTCTTACATCCCTGACTCTCTCCCTTCCTTGGAACCAGTGGCTCTAAATTAGGGACGGACGACTGCTTACATCACATCGAGTTGCTCACGATGGTCGATAAACCTTCAAATAAAAACTTTACAACATTGTCCTGTCATACAGAAACCCGACTAGCATTTGCTCTGACATTTCTTGCTGAGGCGGATGCAGTTGAAGATCTGGTAGGAAGATGAGGCTCATTTTCATCTGAATGAAACTGGAAATACCCACAACTGCCACATTTTGTCTGCGAAAAGTCACTACGCGATCCAAAAAAAAAAAAAAAAAAATGCTTTGGCCCTCACCGAATTCAGTTTGAATGGACAATCTCACTTCAATTCGCTTCAAAAAGAAATGTGGTATCAAGTAGTACAGTTCATGGATGGCAGCAGAGACGTCGTCAAGCCTTGCTTCATATAAGATGGAGCAGAATTTCACTTTTCACATCTGGTCGCTGAATAAAATGTTTCCGAGTTGGTAGATTGGATGATATGGTCCTACGCAACAGACTTTGCACTCTCTAAAACTTGACCTTTCCTTTGTTGCAATATTAGAAACAGGCGCGCCGGAAACTGGAGGACCTAAAACTTTAAGACCAGGAGTAAAATTAGAGCCCTCCATCCCCCGCCCCGGTGGCTTTTTAATCAGGGGCGCCAACTTCTGGATAATTGTCCAAGAGGAGTCCCGAGTCTTGGATAAGGTATGAATGGTTTGTTTGTGTTATACGTTGGCTTTGTCTATTTCCTGGGTACAGTGGTTACAAATTATGGACGGGTAACTCCTTGCACCCTTAGAGACTCATTGGTTTCGTTCAATCAAATTCGGAACAAAGAAAAATGTTTCTTAAAATTTCCAAGAATAAAAGAAAACGGCTTTTCTGTTTCTCTCTGAAAAATGCCAAGAGTTTCGAAACTGGTAAATTCTCCGATTCACGCGCCTTCTTCTAAAGGATTTTTACTCTCCGATGCCATAACCAAAACTGTTGTATACCACACGAATTCCTCGGAAGAGCTACATGAAACATGCGTAATATTTCTCGAATCAGTCGAAACAGTCTTCGTGTTTTCCAAAAATTAATCTCTCCGTTGATACCAGCTGCGTCATTCAAAATACTCTAATGCCACATACTTGTTTTTATAGCTGAATTGTCTTTATAAAACGATACTTCACGCCTTTTCCCCAGGGACGGATTAAGGGAGGGGGATGGGGTCTATAGCCTTGGGGCCTACCATGACCAAGGGCCCAGGAGGAATGCCTGGGCAAATAAGTAGTTAGATAGAGAAAAAGAGAGAGAGAGAGAGAGAGAGAGAGAGAGAGATTTATAAAATAGTTTTGCTTTTGTTTGTATGATTTCCACTTCAAGGCAGTTACTCGCCAAGGTTGAAGATTTCATGTTACGGTGTACAGGCGGGGTCGACGAGAGAGTTTCATTTTCTTCACGTAACCCACCCACACCTCCCAATTTGCACTTGGGACCGTTAATAGTCGAAGTACCCTGTGGCTTCACATTGCATAACATAAAAGATGCACTAATAAAAGTATACAATGCTAAATCATTAGAAAATACAAGATAAAATCCAGGAATCTTAAGTTTTTAAATTACAAGAGCAATGAAAAATACAGTTACTTATTACGAAAACTCTGCAGATAATTTATTAGTTTGAAGAATGCACTACGTACAGTATTAATTATCACAAGTATATTGCTTCAGTTTCGTGTTTTAACTGACTTATAATGATTGCTAGTCATAATTCTTTGGGGACCCACTCAGATGTCTTAGATTTAGGGCCAAACCCCCTGAAGATTAAGAAAGCCTCCGAACTGGTCTGTGACGTCAGAGCTAGCGGGCCGACCGACTCGAGCCTCGAGCTCTCCGCCCCTGAAAACGCAGACGAAGTACCGCAGTGTTTACACAGAAAAATAGTTTCTCGAGTGCGATACTAAACAATTTACGCACACAGCAATAAATGGACCATGTTTTTTTTTCTCTGTATTTTTTATCCTTAGATAACATCAAAAGATTACATCCTTAGCTTTCATTTTTTTTTTCTCAGTTTCCAGCAATGATATCCGTAAATTGGGGAATTCCATAGTTTTGCTCTTGTGCTGGGAAATGATTTCATGTACGGGTTTTAAAACTAAATATTTCAGGAAAATTTTCCTTTAGTTTTTAATTTGGCAAAAGGAGCACAAACATAAGTTTTTTCACGCATAACGTGAAAAGCCCTGCATTTTATGTTAAGCATTTTTGCAACAACGATTTTTTTAAGTACGTTAATGGCAAATTGGTAGGATTGTGTGAACATAATCATTTCACTTAAAACTTTTAGAAATTTTCTTCGGGTCCGATTTATTAAAATGATGGAAAAAAAGAAGGAAAGACTTTTCCGTAATTACGTATCGAACGCGAAAGCAAAATTTCCGATTTAGTGAGTATATTTACTGAAAATAGGTAAGATGTCTGCTCAAAATCTTTAAACTACTTCCAGAAGGTAAAAAAAAATTATAAATTAAAATTATTTTGGAAAAAGTTCTTTATCAAATGAACATGGAATGTGTTAATTTGGAAATTTTCGCATTTATGCGCATAACATTGCAACTTTTATTCTGGGAAATCTCAATGTCACATCTTTTTTTTTTTTTTTTTTTCATTTTTCAATATCTGTGAAGTTATTGAAAATATCATTTAACATATTAACCTACTCCCTAAAAAGCGGAAAACACAGGCATCAACAAATGTGTTCCTTCATTATGCATAAGTGCTTTCTTTTTGCACGATGTGCTTCTTGCAGGGAGAAACGTTTCACTGCCAATTTTTCTGCAACTATCCTTATACATGTGACTATGAATGCAACTAGGAATTAAAATGCTGCTTTGCAAAAGAGTTCAATGTAGACAATTTAAGTTCGTAGTTCTCTATTCCGAACCTCAATCTCTACCACAACTTACTTTAAATTAAAGTGTACATTCAGTAACTTGAAAAAATTGTAAGCCCATGAATATATGTACATATATACATTTTAACTTACAAGCCAGTAAACTTCAGGAATCGCGCTGAAGTTTAACGATATAAGTGTATTTCTTTCGGACACATTCCAAACTTTCGAATACATTTGTTGGACATTCCAATAAACTTTTCTTTGGGCTAGCCTTCAGATTATCAGCGCATCAAGTAGTTCTGCACATTTCGTGCGAATTCTTGTTTTAATTAGGACATTGATACACAGCAATTTTGTGAAGAAAAATGACATTTGTTTTACGGAAATTGAAGGTTGATTAATAAATAACGTAATTATTATTTATTGCCAGTTTCTTTGCTTGGTTAACCTTAGTACTTGATGCGCTGATAATATATGTACATCTCCTTTGTTTTTTCGTTTTTTTTCTATTTGGGCACTACTAACTATGAATTTTGTAAAGAAAAATAACATTTATTTTATAGAAATTAAATGTTGAATGGTAAGTAATATTATTTAAACGACAACAAATAATGAGCTGATAATCGGAAGGCTAGCCCTTAAATTTTACTCCGTCAATCAAAATAACGACTAACAATTCACTAAATTATAGTCGTATTTACAACGAAAGCAGAACATGCTATCATGAGAACAATTAAGCTTAATTGACCTTTGAATTCACAGTGAGTTCAAAATTCTTTATTGGTACGGAAGAAATCCATCTTCTTCGAAGGCTTTCACTTTCAGGAGAGCTGAAAACAGTTGTTTTTGGATGTGCTTTGTGTTAAATCTACGTAAAGGCACTCGATATTTTCCAAGCATGTTGTATAAAAACGCTAACTCACGTGCACGACTACCGAAAGTTCAATACTGACCAATGCCGCATGACCGCGAAGCTAATATTGGCATTCTCCTTAGGTTTGCCCTTTAACCTCTCTGGAGAGAGGGATTGCGATGGCCCTCTGACCGTGACGTCACACCCCCGCAGTTCGCGCGCTGGGGCTTGCTCTCCAGGGGTTTTTATTGGGGCCCACTGAAATGTCTTAGCCTAGAGGCCCACTAAGGCCTTAATTCGGACCTGCCTTTTCCGTTTTCATGATCTCTCATTTTGAAACATTTTCAGATAACTGTTGACTGCTCTGGCAAGTACCCTTATTTACTTTGAACCCAATGTTTTTGGTTCTAATGTTTTGATTGCTATAGATTTGAAAGCACTTTTTTAAAAGAAGTTTCAAATTAAGATATCTTTCCAATGATTTGCCGCTTGACATCCTTTTTCCACTTAAAAAATTCTCGTGACGCCGATTCCCGCCCCTGGAAATCTTTCTCCCTCCGTTTCACCCTGCGCTACAAAACAGTCTGTTTATCTGGAAATATTTTGAAATGAACCATAAACACATGCTCCTTATATTTCTTAATCAACCTTCCTTTTTAAGTTTCTGTTCTTATGTAAGTTATGTTACTTATTTGTTATATTTCTTTATGAACGACATCATAACCTCTAAGCTTCTTTATACATTTTTGCAATTGCTGGCAGTTAGTCACAGTAAGTAAGAAGAAATGACACCGAATTTTCGGGTGTAATGAGCACGTCTTTTGAATCCGTTCTGATGCGAATTAAATTTACCAAAGCTATTCAAATTCAATGGAACCGGTATGGAAAATAGTGGTATCTGGCGAAGAAAGAAGTTTTTCAATCGGGTTCTTAAACCCGCAAATATTGCTATAAACGGAAACGTGAACTTACGCCTTCTGGTGGCAGACTTGTGTGTTAAGAAAAAATTTGAAATTATATGAGAAACATTTCGCCGCGGAAACGCTCTCCAACAAAGAAAGATTTTTTTCAAATCGGACTCTTAGAAGCTGAGATATCGACAATATAAGATACGCATCTACGCCCCTGGCGGAAAAACCATGCATTATTTTAACAAGAAAGTATTTTCAAAAGGTTTTTCAATGTGAGCGGTATCGGTCCATGAAATAATTTTTTCAGTGGAGTTTTCAGGAGCTCAGATTTTGCTGCAAATACATCAGACGCAGAAATTAACCCTTACGCTTCCTGGTGGCCAAACCATTTTTTATAAAATATTAGAAATTATATTCAAAGCATTTCCTGTCAGGAGCTGTATCCGGTGCGGAAAGAATTTTTCAAATCGGAGTTTTAGAACCAGAGATGCTGAGGAAAACGCCGTTTACCTTTACGCCCCCTAGCGGAAAGTCTGTGCATTACTTGAAAATTTTGAAATTATATGAGAAACGTTTTACACCGGAAACGCTATCTGACAAAGAAGGACTTTTTCGAACCCGACTTTTAGAAGTAGAAATATTGACAGAAATAAGATAGATATCTACTCTCTCTGGTGGAGAAACCATGCATTATTTTAAGAAGAAAATATTCTCAAATGTTCATCGACATGTGCGGATCGGTCCACGAAAGAGTTTTTGGAATCGGGGTTTTAGAAGCTGAGATTTTGCTGCAAATACCTACGAAGCAGAAATTTAACGCTTACGCCCCCTGGTGGCCAAACCATATTTTATAAAAAATTAGAAATTACAACAAAAAAATTTTTCCACCAGGAGCTGTACCGGTGCTGGAAGAATTTTTCAAATGGGAGTTTTAGAAGCAGGGATATCGGGGAAAGAGCAATTTACTTTTACTCCTCCTAGCGGAAAGTCGTTGAGTTACTTGAAAATTGTGAAGTTATATTAGAAACATGTCGCACCGGAAATTCTGTCCAACAAAGAAGAAATTTTTCAAATCCGACCATTAGAAGCAGAGATATTGACAAAAAACAAGATGTTCATCAACGCCCCTGGCGGAGAAACCATGCGTCATTTTGAGAAGATAATATTCCGAAAAGGTTTGTCTACTTGAGTAGTATTGGTCCACGAAAGATTTTTTAATCGATATTTTAGAAGCTCAGATTTTGCTGTAAATACATGAGAAGCAGAAATCAACCCTTACGCCCCTTGTGGCCAAACCATTTTGTACCAAAAATTAGAAAATATATGCAAAATATTTTCTATCACGAGCTGTATCCTCTGAAGGAAAACAAATTAAAAATTTCTGAGTTTTAGAGGCAGAGATATCTGGGGAAAACCAGTTCACTTTTACGCCCCTTAGCGTAAACTTGGAAAAGTGACTATTCCAAAAATAATCTTCGACATGAGTGGAATCGAAAAGTAAAAGATTTTTTCGAATCGGATGTTCAGAAGCAAATATATGGAATAGAATATGTTTTGAATTCGATATTATCTGCATTTACGGCCTCTAGCGGCAAAATTTTCATCGTAAAAAAAAAAAAAAAGAAACGAGATGAAGGATCATCATTCGCACATTTCAATCTTCCTAATGCAAAAATAATTTTATCAAATCGGACTATTAGTTACAGAGATATCGTGTCTACATAAGGAGAAACCGATAACATAAGCACGATCTTTTTTTACAAAAGACGTGCTAAAAAGACACACCTTGTATAAAAAGTGTGTGTGGGAGTAAGACAAGATACCGCTTCAAGTCAAACCGTATGTTATCTTTGATATTTCTGTGTTGCTAGAATCGATGATGAGCTATACATCGAATTAATATTAAAGGGCTGTCTTGTGATATTTGATACGTTGTCCGTGTTATTGCTTGCGAGTGAATTCGCGTCTGCAAAATTATGGCAACAAGCTGTAAGTTAGCAAGTAAAGAAGAATGAAGAAAGAGCTAGATGTTTTCCAGTAAGTAATCGTTTTTTTAGTCGAATTAACTTTGATCATGAGCATTTCACTAGACTTATTATATAATACAAGCGCTTGTTTAGTATTTTAGTGTCTATTTAGCAACAAATAACCTGCACATAAAGTAACCAAAACTAATAAACATTTTAAGGTTGTTTTCCCGTTTTTACGTAACTGTGCTGAAATTGTACCACAAAGAAAAATTGGTCAGATTTTTGTCCAAATCTTAAGGTGAGCAGAGCAAGACAAGATATACAGTTGTTTCTATTTACAGACAAACCAGACGGACTAGATCTTATAAGACAAGACATGTCGCCGTAGCTACGTTTCATGAATTATACGGCCGACAGAACCATGAACTATCACACTGAACAAACCCGTCGGAATGCCAAGACAACGTGTACGTTAGTCATGCAATGGCGATCAAAGTGTACGTTGATCGCCATTGCATGACTAACGTACAATGGTCATTCCACGAAAAGGAATGACCAAGTTGTCGCAAACACAAGAAGGCTGTATCAATTATACAACAGTCACTTGAAGTTGGCAACGGTGGTTTCTAGAAGCCATCAACAGAAGAGATGGGTAAACGGATTCTTTTGATTCGACTCACTAAAAAGATTCGATCGGACCGATTCATTCGTTTCGGTCGTTTGATTCTTCCGGTGTACAGAACGATGTATCTCGGAATCGATTCTGAATCGGATTCTTCCGTTCGTTTCGGTCAGTGATTCTTCTTGTTTAGAAAACGATTTGTATCTATACTCGGGGCAAAGCTAACCTGACTACACTGCTAATCCTGTGGAACAGATTTACCAACAAGGTATGTCTTGCGTTTCGGTATTTCTCCGCGCACTAATGGTGCCGTGGGTCCTTCTCCCTAAGAGTGACTTAAGGCAAGACAAAGGGAAACTTCACGTGTCCCATCACGATGACCCCCTTCAAACCCCGCACCTTCTCAACCTTGCCGACCACCAGACAAAACGATTTCTGAATGAGTACTTTAAAATAGTAACCACGAAGAAAAGACCAAGCCATTATCTCCGCCTTATCCTCGGGCTAACACAATTCTCCTCTCCCGCTCGCAGTAAATATCCCCAGTGTATACTATACAGCCTCTTTGAAGCAAAACAGAAGTGACAATGACGTCACTGAAATGCGAATATTTGTATTGTTTTGAAACGCGACCGAAACTGGGATCTTTGTTTTTTTGATGTACGTATGTACGACATTTAGAACATCTTAACACTGAAGAGCAATTGAATTAGAGACAGCTGGCGTTATGCAAATGTGGCGCTGTGGTTGGCCCTGTAAACGGAAACGACATGACGTATGCAGCAATTCGACAATATAAGGAGTCATGCGACGGGAATCAGTAAGAGTCGGGCGCAGTATGGGTAAGACGAAGGATTTGATCGTGGGCAAATTGTCGGGGCCCGCCGAATGGGTCACTTCATCTCGGAAGTCGTGCAGGCACTGGGATTTTCATGAGCCACTGTGTCACGGGTGCACCGTGAGTACATCAAATCCGGGAAAACCATCCCTGCAAGGGCCAACTGCCGTGGGCAACAGCGTGTGGATGAGGCTAGCTCGCATTGTAACAGCGGATAGACCGGCCGCAGTGCAAGAAATCACTCGGCAATTTAACGCTGGTGCACAAAAACGTGTAAGCAGCTACACCACCCAAAACCATCTCCTCGCTATGGGGTACAGAAGCCCTCGTCCCACGAGGGTACCGCTGCTGACCGCACATCACAGGGTGCAAAGATTAGCATGGGCGTGGGAACATCGCTACTGGACCCTAGACATGTGGGAAAATGTTGCCTGGACTGATGAGTCGAGATTCACGTTGGTACATGCGGATGGCAGGATACCAGTTGGGCGCAAACCACATGAAGCGATTGATCCTTCTTGCCAGCAGGGTATTCTTCAAGCTGGTGGGGGTGGCATTCTCGTCTGGGGATTGCTTACGTGGACTGAAATGGGACCCCTGGTAAGTGTGGCATCGTCCCTAACAGGTCAACGTTACCGGGATATCCTGGACGACCATTTGCTTCCGTTTGTGCGTATTCAACATCCCACTGGGGACCTCATCCTGCAACAAGACAATGCACCGTGCCATCGCTCCCGAATTGTATCCGAATGGTTAGATGAACACTCCACCGACGTGACCTCGCTTCCTTGGCCAGCTAGGTCACCTGACCTCAATCCCATCGAGCCCATCTGGGATGCCATTGAGAGATATGTTCGAGGCTCCGACCCCCTCCATCAAATCTTCGTGAACTGTGGGAGCTTGTTCAGGGGTCGTGGATTCGTATGGCTTCCCAACGCTTCCGGTGTCTTGTCGAGTCCATGCCGAGACGAATCGCCGCCGTCATCAGGGCGAAAGGTGGTGCTACACGTTACTAGACAGGTATCTCTAATTCAATTGCTCTTCAGTGTATATCAATGTGCTTTTCAGGTCTTAGTTCAAACTTGAACAGGGGTTTTTAAACTGGAACTATATTATGCAGTGGAAGTACACACTCCGTACCTTTAACTGCATAGTCAGGTTTGATTTGCTCCAAGTATAGGGAAACGATTCTGAGTCGGATCGTTCCGTTCGTTGACAGTTTCCGGTTTAGTGGACAATTTTTAAGTTTAAATTTGTTTTTAATTCTTATGGAAATTTTGTACCTCGGGTTTCTTGTAAGTTCGTTTCGAAACGTTCACGCAATTTATTGAATTTGTACACTTCTGAATAAGGTAAGATTTTTTGACTAGAACCTGAACCTCACCGAGACACAGTGGCGAAATTCGATTGCCTAGTTAAAAATAGGTCCAAAGACTTTTGCTCTGAGTAGTTCTGACTGATTCATTCAGGGAATCGGCTCTTTTGCGGAATCCGGTTCTTTTTAGGAAAGATTCGTTCGCCAACGACTCAGTTTGCTGATTCGTTCTTTTTGAACGAATCGTTCGCGAACGACACATCTCTAATCTACAAATCAGAATGAATCCGGTTCTCGAAGGAGTGCAACACAACGGGAAGAGCTGCTGACATTGAGAAAAGCGTTCACCATAGCTACGGCAACACTTGCCAACATCAGCACGTAGGTTACGTAATCTAATTCTTGCGACACCCCATAGCACTGCGAAGTTCTTCCTCACAAAACGCATAGGCAGGACTACGTGAATGTTGCTCATTGCATTGCCTTCCAATGGCGTACAGACATCGTCATCATCGCGTAAGGTGACTCATACTTCGAACAATTTGATATGAGGAATGAGCGTGATATATACGCTTGGAGACAACGCTGCCGATGCACCAATCCAGCTGCCACCACCGAACAACATGCTACCTGAGGAGCAGGCGAAATTCTCCGGTGCGAGATACATTTCTGTAGTCACTTGTCTCTGTATGTCTGCCAGTACTTTGGTAGCGTGATGCCACGCGAATGATGTCTTGAAATCAATTGGACTTTCTTTTATCGTAGGGATTCCTGAGGTCTTCTTCGAATAAGATTACACCACATACGCTGGCATCAGTCATCTACGGCATTATTTTCCGGCCAGCCAGATTCCCGGATTAATCACAATCGAGCAAGTTTATGACTTGGTCGAGCGTTATCTTCTGAATCATTGCAACCCAGCACGTAACTGTGTAGCGAGACGAGCTGCAACAGGCATGGTGTGTCTCAAGATCAGGACACTATTCCATGGTATGACGTTAAGCTGCATATGTTGCAAGCTAGGGGGATTTGCGCATTGAGAGTTTCCATGCAATTCAGAATGTATGAAAAAGTGTGCTATTGTTTTGTAATTATAATCATGCCCTACTAATTTTTTAAGCTATTTTGTTCGTGATTTTCATATAGTTCGAGCTACTCCTTCTGGGTAATGCAATTTCAGTGTTGGAGATAATATATACTTATCATGATATCTCTGCTTCTAGAAGATGGGTCAGGATATCGTTTATATATACAGGAGGTTATCAAAATAATGGAAACACTTCCTGTTCGTGGATAATTTTTTATTAATAAGCTGTAGGCCCACTTCGGGCTTTCAAAACAGAATCAATTCGAATTGGAATAGACTCGTACAAGTCAAGCACATACGATAATGGAATTTGAGACCGTTCTTCCGGTAAAATACACTGAAGAGCAATTGAATTAGAGATACCTGTCTAGTAACGTGTAGCGCCAACTTTCGCCCTGATGACGGCGGCAATTCGTCTTGGCATGGACTCGACAAGACACCG
Source organism: Macrothele yani (assembly GCA_039090855.1). Taxonomy (NCBI): domain Eukaryota; kingdom Metazoa; phylum Arthropoda; class Arachnida; order Araneae; family Macrothelidae; genus Macrothele; species Macrothele yani. Next base: position 69,485,238 of record CM077012.1, read on the forward strand.
AAAGCGTTGGGAAGCTATACGGATCCACGACCCCTGAACAAGCTGCCACAGTTCACGAAGATTTGATGGAGGGTATCAGAGCTTCGAACATCTCTCTCGAAGGCATCCCACATGTGCTCGATGGCATTGAGGTCAGGTGACCTAGCTGGCCAAGGAAGAGAGGTCACGTCGGTGAAGTGTTCATCCAACCATTCGGATACAATTCGGGAACGATGGCATATTGCATTGTCTTGTTGCAGGATGAGGTCCCCAGTGGGATGTTGAACACGCACAAACGAGAGCAAATGGTCGTCCGGGATATCCCGGTAACGTTGACCTGTGAGGGACGATGTCATATGTACCAGAGGTCCCATTTCAGTCCACGTAAACAATCCCCAGACGAGAATGCCACCCCCACCAGCTTTAAGAGTACCCTGCTGGTAAGAAGGATCCATCGCTTCATGTGGTTTGCGCCTAACTCGTATCCTGCCATCTGCATGTACCAACGTGAATCTTGACTCATCAGTCCAGGCAACATTTTTCCACATGTCTAGGGTCCAGTGGCGACGTTCCCGCGCCCATGCTAATCTTTGCACCCTGTGATGTACGGTCAGCAGCGGTAGCCTCATGGGACGACGGCTTCTGTACCCCATAGCGAGGAGATGGTTTTGGGTGATGTGGCTGCTTACGCGTTTTTGTGCACCAGCGTTAAATTTCCGATTGATTTCTTGCAATGTGGTCCGTCTATCCGCTGTTACAATGCGAGCTAGCCGACGATGACCCCGCTCATTCACATGCTGTTGTCCACGGCAGTTGACCCTTGCAGGGATGGTTTTACACTATTTGATGTACTCACTGTGCACCCGTGACACAGTGGTTCGTGAAAATCCCAGTGCCTGCACGACTTCCGAGATGGAGTGACCCATTCGTGGGGCCCGACAATTCGCCCACGATCAAATGCGCTTAGATCCTTCGTCGCACCCATACTGCGTCCAACTCTTACTCATTCCCGTCGCATCACTCCTTATATTGTCGGATCGCTGAATACGTCATGTCGTTTCCGTTTACAGGGCGGCCCACAGCGCCACATTTGCATAACGCCAGCGGTCTCTAATTCAATTTCTCTTCAGTGTATGTCCCAACTGTGCCATGATGTTGGAGGTGGAAAGTGTGATCTGACCTTTCAGTCCAGATATTCCCACAAGTGTTCAACACCATTGAGGTCTGGAGACTGAGGTGGCCAGGGGAAGCTCATCATCATTATCTGCAAACAACAATTTGATACCTCCCGCACAATGCACAGTTGCATTATCTGCTTGAAACCAAAGACGGTCTTTAGGGAATAATGCCTGTAGCATTTGATGCAGATGGTCCCCAAGAATGTGTTCGTACGTTGCAAATCTGAAACGACCCTGAAGAATAACCAACGGCCCTACGGAATTACATGATAGGGCACCCTACATCATGAAGGATCCACCTCCACGCTTCACTGCCAGGACGCTATGCTTTCTGAAGGTTTTTGTCAGACGTATACTATACCAGCGGTAGGAAACAATATGAAGCACGATTCATCAGACCAGATGAATCGTTGCCAATTTTAGCATCTCAGTTTTTATGTTCTTTTCATTAGCTTACACGACTTATTGAATGATTGTTGGTAATCAGAGGTTTGTGAATTGCAGCATGGCGGTAAATACCGGCATGATGGAGTTCCCTACAAACTTTTATGACGGAAACGGGATTATTCAGACTGGTTTTCAACTGTGCTGCTATTTGCGGTGCCGTGGTCTTGTGCTTTCGTTGTACGGAGAAATCTCAGGTTCGATCCCAGGCAGGTACGAACGCTCCGGCCACTGAATATCCGCCGTGCGTCGGATGGGCACGTTAAGCCGTCGGGCCCCTGGTACTGGCCCCCCGGTAGAAAATAAAGGCGTCTTCTACCTCGCTTCCGTGTGACTTTCCTATCGGGCAGTCTAGCCCAAATCTCCTAGCTTCCTTTTTCTAAGGGTTGTTTAAGACCTTGGGTCAGACACTCCCTTCCTAAAATCCTCCACATATGATCTGATCTGATCTTCCGTTGTACAATCCGTACGAACGTTCGCCGATCCCTGTCTGACATCTTCTTATGCATCCACAACTTGCACGTTTGGAGACGACGCCGTGTCCGTTTTGATAGGTAGTCATAATCTTCGGTACACTTCCTCGTGTTACACCTACTACTTCCGCCGTTCTAGTAACTGAAGATCCCGCAAGACGCTCACCAATCATCACGCTCTTTTTTGAGGTCACTGCGATCTGACAATTACTCCGCAACAGCGGTTTCACCTGCGATTGTGGCACTGCTACGTGATAGCCGACACCGTACTGCACCCCTTTATGTACCTCACACCGCGAATGACTCCGTTCCTGTGATTTGCATACGGTGCATTACGTGTACGCTAGCTGCAGTAGGTGTTTCCGTTACTTTGGCCAACCCTTATAGGACAGCGGAGCATGCGTGCTTCCTAATTTTTTTAAACAGTTTCGTCGCTTTATAATGTTTTGAAGTTATTTTGCTGTTTTTCGCTTGTTGTTAAAAGTTACGTTGAACTCTACATACTAGTACTTAGAAGAGAACATTAACGGCTATAGAGAACAAAAAGGCTATTGAAATGACTTTCTTATTTGGTTCTAGCTTTACAGCCCACTTATCAAAAGGCACAACTTGAACTACACTGAGAGTATCACCTTTTACTTACAATCTGACAAGTTGCCAGTTGTCGCCAAAACGTGGGCGAAATTTGGAGGTTTTGATATGGCGTTCAGTATGAAAATGAAACTAAGAGATAACGTACTGTAATTTGCATGACATAAAGAAACTCGAAAAGGAAGGTTCAATTAGAGATGTGCGTAACACCTTCTTTGGGAGTGTAACTTTGCCTCGTCGTGTCGAAAACGTTCTTCTGTTTCTTCAGAGATTCCTGTCATACTGAGGGATTAGTTTTGTTTTGGTGGTTCGTAGTTTTGAAAAAAAGTGACTAAACTACGTTCATAAGGACGCAATACCTGAGTGTCCTTGTATTTTTTAGTGTCAGGTGATTTTGCGGTATTGTCGAACATTTAATATATATATTTATTAAAATATATATATATATATATATATATATATATATACACTGGCGGAAAGTGAAAAAAGAACACCAAGAAGGAGACATCTGATACCAACGAAATTTATATAGCATAATAACGGAATACAGAGGATAACGTGATCAAAACATTATGGCAAAATATAGCTGTATTTGCTGGTAAACTGAAAAATAACATTTCCATGTAACATGGTTAGTACGAGATTGAACCGCCATGAACTGCGTCACACTGTGCAATTATAGCATGGAGTCTGTCGTACAGATGTTGGATGTAAGTTTGGGGTATTGAGTTCCAAGCGTCCTCAACCTGGACGCGTAAATCGGGGATGGTCGTGGCTGGCCGTGGAGACCGGATAAGTCATTGTCCCATAAAATCCCACACGTGTTCAATGGGGGACAAATCCGGTGAACGTGAAGGCCATGGAATTTGTCTCACACCCTGAAGTGCATGTTGCGGGGAACGTGCCGCGTGTGGGCGTGCGTTATCTTGCTGGAAAACACCACGATGGACCGACCTTACAAATGGCACAACAACGGGCTGAATGATGTTGTTGATGTAGAAGGTGCTATTTAACGTACCCGGTACAAACACTAGTTGTGTACGGGAGTGATAGCTGATCGCTCCCCACACCAGGAGACCAGGTGTAGGCCCTGTGTGTCGCTGGCGGATGCAAGAAGGGTGGAGACGCTCCCCTGTGCGTCTGCGAACACGCATACGGCCATCGGAGGCTCCCAAGCAGAATCTGCTTTCATCGATGAACACGACAGATCGCCATTGCGTTCTCCAGTGCAGACGTTGGCGACACCACTGCAGCCCTTCCTGACGGTGGGCTGGAGTCAGAGGTACACATGCCAGAGGCACACGTGCACGTAGTCCTGCATCCAATAGACGGTTGCGGTTTGTTCGCACAGTCACTTCAGTTGCAACGGCAGCTCGGATTTGCGTCGCAGTGGGTGTTCTGCTTGACAACGCCGCTCTTCTTATGCGTCGATCGGTCGGCTCATCAGTCCGTCTGTGACTCCCGGTTCCACGTCTCTCGTGTGGGAATGTTCCTCGGACCATCTACGCCACCATCGTACCACTACCGATACTTCCCGTCCAATTCGCTCCTTAATACGACGATACGACCACCCGGCCTCGCGGAGTCCGACTAGACGACCTCGCTCAAAGTCCGATAACTGCTGAAATCGTACACGTCTTCCATGTCCAGGCATTGAAGCTTCTTCAGAGTCTTCGCACGTGTCCGTACGCCGACGACTGATTACATTCACTTCGCCGTACTCCTTAAATACCACCGACGATAATTTGTATATTATGCCGTGCTGTGGCGTAAGCGCTCACCGGTTGGCCCCGAAATTAACATCACACCTACGTAAACTCGACCCCATTAACATATGTAAATTTCATGATCGTCCGCCAATTCCTTCTTGGTGTTCTTTTTTCACTTTCCGCCAGTGTATATACACATCAACCAAAACAAAGTACTGAAAGCAGAAGACATTTGATTCGGAAAAATTAAGTCAGAGACCGAAGAATCAACCAGGAGGAAAAAGGAAGGATTATAGAGATATGGAAGCTGTTATCGATGGCGTCTTCAGGGGCTAAGCACGGATATCAGATCAGATAAGATGTAGAGGATTTTAGGAAGGGAGTGTCTGATCCCAGGTCTTAAACAACCCTTAGAAATAGGAAGCTAGGAGATTTGGGCTAGAGTGCCCGATAGGAAAGTGACACGGAAGCGAGGTGGAAAGGGGGAGGAAGACGTCCTTATTTATTACCAGGGGGCCACGGCTTAACGTGCCCATCCGACGCACGGCGGATATTTAGTGGATCGAGCGTTCGTACCTGCCTGGGATCGAACCTGAGGTCCTTTCAGCGGCAGTCACGAACGTTGCCCACTAAGCCACCCGCGGCCCTAAGCACGGATAACACCTCTCATACCTTTCTTTATATAGACCAAAAAAAAAAAAAAAAAGTGTGGGTTTCTGCATCATCCAGTTTGCAAGAAAAAATAACAAAACAGAAAAATTGCAAAGACCCTTCCCAATTACGAATAAAAAAAACAAAAACCACTGCTCATATGTAGGTGGACCATTGATCCTTTTAACGTTTTAAGTATTACACTAGAAAGGCATGTTTTTCCATTTTTTTGTTTTATCGGTGCATATCTTTCCATCATAAGTGGAAGTTCTTATAGCCCGTTACGTAATTTTTCGCCGAAATAGCATATGTCCATATTTATATTTGTCATTCTTCTTTTGGAGAGCGACTGGAAAAATGTCATTTGGATTGTGTAGAGGAAGGCACGAACCGATTTGTGCTCGGTAGCATTCCTCTTTTGCTCCTCTGTAACACGAATTTGCTTAGCATAGCCATATATATGACCTCTGAAAAAATATTACATAATTTATTGTAACACTGGGCATTTTTAAAATGAGCCGTGCCTTGTTCTTGCAGTGTATAGGAATAACAGTGAGAGGAACAAATTGGATAATTACTAATCGCACAAGTGTGATTAGTAATTACGATTGAATTGTTGCTTTGCTTTAAATGCTGACACTTTTAGAATTGGACCATTAATGGCACATTGCTTATCTTTAATCATAGTTTTCACAGTTTACATGCAATTTTGAGCAGAAATCATTTTAACTAGTTGCTCATACTTTATTTTCCATACAAATGCCGCAGAATTCGATCAACGGGTTGTGAATTTTTATTGACCTGTATTGGTTTCAGTAAGAGAGAGAGAGCGGAAGTTGACTGTTGCTAGTGACAACGGAGTACACGTGAACGCCCCCGACTTGTTGTTTCGAAAGGAACAGGAAAACCGAATCTCTTTACTTCAAATAAAACGTCGTTTTTTCGTTCTCCCTTGGGTTTGGTTTCTGTTTCATTTGATGCACGATTTCATCATTTGCACGATTAATCAGTTTAATGCCTTTATTTCTTTCCTTTCGCTGCACGAACATGATATCTTGAGGAACTGTTTGTTATAGATAATGCATAATTCAGTTCCCTGATAACTGAATACTGCAACGCTTTGTTTTTCATCTTGTTTCTCTCAGAGTTGAAATAACGGTGGTACAGTTCAAACAAGATAATAAGAATAAATGGTTGTTCTCTTACGTAAGAAAAATTTAGTGTTCTCCACTTTTTTTAAATGTACTGGTTCCATGTGGGAGCCTTTTGCACCAAGGTTCATGGGGCTCCCAAACGTTTAGAACACATTTTCAGTTTTTTCGGACGAAAGGGTCAGACGTGTTTTTTTTTTTTTTTTTTTTGTTGGAGGTTTAACGACCACCGTGAGCAACTCAATGGGCTATAAGCAGTCGCCCGTCCCTAACTTAGGGTCACTGGTTCCAGGGAAGGGAGAGAGCCAGTGACGTAAGACAAACACAACATCCATGCCTCACCGGGATTCGAACCCGGACCCCTTTCGGACGAATGATCAGAGGCCATCGCTTAGACCACTTCGCCACCGGGGCGGCCAGACGTGTTTGATCGTATATCTCTGAATTAACCTTCCTTTCTGAGTCTCGGTTCTTATGTAAATTATTAGGTGTACAAATAAGTTTTAAAACGTTTTTTGTGTGACGTAACCCGCTAATTTACGTATCCGACCTTTCTCCGCGTTGTTGTCATGTGACCGTAACTGGTCCAAAGTATAAAATGTGACACAGAAGTTTTCCCAACAGTCAAACTCACTTGCACATCGGTAGGTGAAAGATAACAAGCGATACTGCATTTATTCGGCACTGCATTCGTTACGAATTTCATCAAGGACAAAATGCTACAAAAGCATGTGCATCGATCTGTTCTGTTCTGGGGAGAATATTGTATCGAAAAGCACATGTGAGCTTTGGTTTAAACGGTTTAAAGCAAGTGATTTTGATGTTCGCGATCAAGAACGTAGCGGCGCCCCACAGAAGGCTGCACATGAGGAACTGCAAGCATGCTTTATGAAGATTCGTCTCAAACGCAAAAATAACAAGCTGAACAACTTGGGGTAACTCAACAAACCATTTCCAATCGTTTACGCGCAATGGGAAAGATTCAGAAGGAAGGAAAATGGGTGCCACGTGACCTGAGCCAGAGGAACAAGGATGAGCGTGTCATGAAGTGTTTCAATCTGTAGAATAAACAACACTGAAAGTCTTTCCTGCGGAAAATCGTTACTGGTGATGAAAAGTGGACATGGTACGACAATCCCAAACGCCAAAAACACTGGGTAGACCACGGTGAAGCAACGACTTCGACAGCGAATTGCAATATTCACTCCAAGAAAGTTCTGCTGTGCATTTGGTGGGATATGAAGGGTGTGCTCTATTATGAACTATTGGAACAAGGTCAAACTGTTACTGCTGATCGCTACAAGCAACAATTGCTGCTATTTAACCAGGAAATCTGTCGGAAACGTCCATTCACAGGCAAAGGATTGCGTCCCGTGAAAGTAGTGCATGACAACGCTAGGCCGAATGTCGCGAAATTGTTCGAGGAAACGTTATTGACACTTGGTTGGGAAGTTTTGGAGCACCCGGCGTATAGTCCCGACGTAGCTCCTTCAGGTTATCATTTGTTCCGATCGATGCAACATGGCTTGTCTGCTGAACGGTTCCGGACATGTGACGAAGTGCGAATATGGGTTGACGACTTCATCGCGTCACACGACGAAGTATTCTTCATGATTGGAATCAGTCAGCTGCCCGACCGATGTCGGAAGGTGATAAATAATGACGGCGCATATTTTGGTTCGTAAAGGTATTGGTTTTTTTCTCTCAAATTACATGTTGCGTAGACTTAAAACGCTTCAAAACTTATTTGTACACCTAATATGTTACTTCTCCGTTATACCAGAATGGGTCAAAAGTTCGTTCTGTTTGTTGCTCAAAAGTTTAATGATAGAAATAACCATGCACGCTCACCTCATTCTTCAAAGCACTGGCTGTTGTTTTCTATAGTCTTTTGTCAACGTTCCACCAGAGCTACGATTCCATGGCGGTATCACTCGGCGATTTTCAAGGACAGCAACTCTGATTGCAGATGCCACGTCTACCACTGAAGCGAGGTGTGGCAGAGGCGTAACTAGATATTTCTGCACCCGGCTCAAACCACAAAATATGGCACCACCATCTGCCTTCCTCTCTGCTATATACTGTATATGGAACTAATTTTTATAGTGCATCGAAGTTGCGTAAACACAAATTTGTCCGTGACGGGATCGAACCGGCGTTCCCTCACTCCGGAGTAAGTTGTCCTCCTATCTAAGCTACACGGGCGGAATGTATCGCTGCAGATTTGTCGTTTTGACTGTGCTTTATCTCAGCAGTACGTCACATCATCTCCCTCTTAATTTTTTCTTTCTTTCTTTTTGAAGTGAAGAACGAATTTTCATTAATTCTAGCCTATGTGTGGAACAAACATCACACATTTTTCGAAGAGCCCAACGGCCCGTACATCCATTTTTACGTTCGGGCGCCAATGTGAAAACGCCAATTTGTTCGTGATGGAAATTCAATCTGAGCACCCTCACTCTGGAGTAAGTTGCTCTCCCAACTAAGCTACACCGACGGAATGTATCGCCGCAGATTTATCGTCTTGACGCGTACTTTATCTCCGCAGTACGTCACAAAGTATATATACATATTCACTATCTACCAACAACTAATTGAACACCTGTGATAGCAAAGGAAAACGAAGTTCATTCACCTTCAATAGTTGGTGGAGCCTCCACGAGCGGCGATTACAGCTGCGACCCTCCGGGGCATACTCTCAACCAGGCGTTGTATGACGGCTAGCGGTATTTTCTTCCACTCGTCTTGGAGAAGACAGGTCAGTTCCTTCACCGATTTCGGACGGTGGGGGCACCCCTTAAGTCGAAGCTCCAACTCGTCCCAGAGGTGCTCGATAGGGTTAAGGTCCGGGCTCTGCGCAGGCCAGTCCCTTCGATTAACCCCATTGTCACCATACCAAGCCATGGTGGACCTCGCAACATGACAGGTGGCATTGTCCACCTGAAAGTAACATGGGTTCACCCCGTAAAACTGCCACAACGTAGGGAGAGCATGGTCTTCCAGATAGGTGCAGTAGGTCTCGGCGTTGAGTCTACCAGGAATTGCGACCAAGGGTCCCGTGCCATACCAGGAGAAACAGCCCCATAGCATAATTCCACCACCGCCGAACTTCACAGTTGGCACAATACATTCCGGAAGAAGGCGTTCTCCAGGCATACGCCAAACCAAAACCATGTCATCCAAACGGTAGAGGGTGAACCTTGATTCGTCGCTCCAGAGAACCTGTTTCCACTGTTCAACAGTCCACTGTCGACGTTCTTTGAACCATGTTAGCCGAGCAGCGCTATTGGACTTGGTGATCAAAGGCTTGTGGGCTGCTCCACATCCATGATAACCGAGCAGATGGGCTTCCTTACGGATGGTATTCATCGACAGAACACTCGCGGATGCCTGTTGGGGCCCATCGATTTGGGTGCGGTTCTTCCGAATTTCTCTGGCCAGCACCCGTCGGTCTCTAACTCTCAGTTTTGTGGGTCTGCCGTGTCGGGGCACATTCCGACAGTCACCTGTCATCTTCCACTTGCCAATCACGTAGGCCACTCTCGATTTTGGGTACTTCAACTAGCTGGATATGTCACTTATGGATAGGCCATTTCTGTGATACCTGAAGATTACACCTTTCTCGAAATCAGAGAGCTCCGAACTGCGTGGCATCTTGCATGTGACTGGTTGCGTTGTTGTTTCCCACACGATATTTAACGGCGGCGGCCGTGACGTGTATCAGGACCGCAGATATCGTCGATTGCAGGGGTGTCCAATTACTTGTTGGTAGATGATGTATATTGCTCTACAAAACAAAATTAACGTCACACTCCAATGTTATCTCTATGGTGGAGGCACAATCAGACTGGCCATTTGCATGGCTTTTCCCAACTACTTCGGACTTCGGTACCACATCGAAAGGATCGAATGCAGCTGGAAGTAGTGGATCGAAATAGCAGTAATAATCAAACATCCCCCAAGGAATCTTCTACAGTGTGAACGAAATAATTCTCCTTCAACGTATTTACAACCGCGTCTTCATTTTTTACGCTTTCCAACCGTAGGCTGCAGAAGCGTATATGCTCCAGTTTTGTCCGTCTGTCTGTCTGTCCGCACGATAACTCGCGTAAAAATAGTTCGATTTCGATGAAATTTTAGTATGTGGTAGGGGACCACCCGGGGACGACCCGTATTGAAAATAGGGGAAATGGGGTCAAAGGTCAGGACATAGGAGTGGGATCCATTCCATCGCCCTTATGCGTCATAACTTACGTAAAAATGCTTCTATTGTGACAAAACTTTAGTATGTTGTTCCGGAGGCACAACAACCGGTTGTGGTGAATATCATCGAAATGGGGTCAAAGGTCAGAGCACAGGGGCGAGATTTATTCCACAGTCATTGTCCTCATAACTTGAGTAATAACTTGAGTAATGATTTCTGGTATGTTGGAAAGCGTATCATAATCAATGCATTGCATGATTTTACTAACTTGTTATTGTTAGCAATTAATATCCCCTGAACATTTTGAGAAAGAAATACGAGTTTAATAAAATATAGCACGAAAGAAACCATACCAGAAGCCATCGCGAAACTTTCAATTCCAAATTTTATCAGATTGTACGTAGTGATTTTTGCGCCCCTTCTTGAGCTGCGCCCCGTTCAGCCACCTCGCCTTCCCCGCCCTAGTTACGCTTCTGAAGTGCCGTGATTTTAGGAAATGGGCCATGTAGGGAAACAGGTGGTAGTTGGATGGGGATAGGACTGTTTGTAGAATAGGATAGGATCTGAAGCCCTTCTAATTCCTCTATGCTTCGGGGGACCACACTGGAGGTGTGATTTAGGGCATTATGGCTTGCAGCAACGCCCGCTTCCTATTGATGTGAGCACTGGGTAGCTTTGGCATAGAGCATCATGTATCTGCTTCAGGTGTTCCGCATAAAGGCTCCCGTCCACAGCCTGACCATCTGAATTCCCAGTACACAGGACTATCACAATTCCACCGAATGCACATCTTGGTTTGCCTCTCGAACAGCTGTCCTTGCACCACTGGTTGTGCTCCCTAGAGAGACCTCAGCAGTTGGTTCACGTGTTTGAATGACGTAAAAATATCCACTTTTCATCACCTGTGAAAATACGACGACAAAACATATTGTCGTTAGGATTTGACAGCAATCTGAAACAGAGAAAGACACATTGTTTCGCCTTCTGGGATGCCACTTCATGGAGAACCACTAGATGGCACCTGGAGATGAAACCAAGCTGGTGCGGGTGATGAAACGATGATGGATTGGGAGGAATTCAAATCAGCTGCCAATAGTCGTGTACTACACTGCTGGCTAAGGACGGATCATAAACGGCTATATAGCGCATAAAAAAGTAAGTGTGGTTGGATGCCAAGTGAAATAAAATAATGTCAGAATGCCAGGACATTACAAGAAAGACAATTTATTGTGCTCTGAAATCCAGAAGGCTTTGGAACGTGTTCAAGGGACAAACAGGCCATTTTGTGCAGAATACGTAAACGTGTTAAAAATGCAATTACCGTCCGCAGGCGTTCCGGCGTAAGATGTCAATACGGGATATGGCCACCATGGAGGGCGATGCAAGATTCCACACGTCGTGTCATGCTTTGCACAACATTATCAAGCAGCTGTTGGGGTAATTTATCCCATTCCTCTGTCAGTGCACGGATGAGGGTGTCCTTGTTTATTGGAGGGCATTGGCGACCAGCAAGACCCCTCCCCAAAGCATCCCACACATTTTCAATGGGATTCAGATCTGGAGAACGTGCTGGCCATACGAGGCGTTGAATATCCTCGCTCTCAAGACACTCCTGGACAGCGACTGTTTGATGACATGTTGCGTTGTCGTCCATGAAAATGAATCTATTACCGACAGCACCACGGAACATGCGAACATGAGGTAGCAGAACATCATTAATGTATCGTTGGCCAGTCATAGTCCCAGTTGGAAGCACATAGAGGGACGTACGGCCATTGATCATGATGCCAGCCCATACCATGACACTACATGTTGATATCGGTCCCTTTCCTGTATGTTTGCTGGACAATATGCAGTACCACTATCACGCCAGATCAGTTGTCGTCGACAATCAGACGATAGACTGTATCTACTCTCATCTGAGAAGAGGTCAGCAGACCAGTCGTTATCATGTAACGTACCAGGAGATGTGACGTACCTTCCAGAAGGACGCACACGACATAAAGGCAGATAGGAATCAGAATAAAACGTCCGCGTAGCTCAATTGGTAGAGTGACTTATTCCGGAATGAGGGGATCCGGGTTCGAATCCTGGCGTGGACAGAAATGACGGAGAAATTCACTTCGTTATAATCAGTCCAATTGCGATGTTGATGGCACCATTGCAAACGGGCGGTACGGTGACGTCTGGGCAATGGGATGCACACAACAGGACGGCGGGCGTATAGTCCTCCTTCATGCAAACGTCTGGCGACAGTTTTTCGGGAGATCCGCTTGCCAGTAGCAGCCATAAACTGATTTGCTACCTCACTAGCTGTGCTGCGCCGGTGTCTTTTTGTTGATAGCACTATGTACCGATCTTCTGCAGGTGTCGTACTGCGAACACGACCTCCCCCGTGACGTTTGATACACTCTCCATTTGTTTGAAATGATTTCCAAAGCCTTGAAACAACACTGTGGCTGACGTCGAACTCCCTGGCAACATCTATTATTTTTCGCCCTTCTTCAATCTTGCCAATAACACGGCCACGCGTAAAATCATCTAGGTGATGTCGGGAAGACATACTGAAAATTGCAAGTTCGTCAATTGATTCTTTCCCTTTCAACTTTGCGTTTGAACAACAACGGTCAATACGCGTCAAATCCTTTATATCTCTTATCAGCGCTATGACGTCACGAACAAGTTCGGCAATCCAAAATTTGCATACGCACAACACGTCTTACTGTATCCCGCACTTATGCTAATTTCCACATTTTCCTGCCTTCCATTTTATGGTTGCTATCGTTGCTATTGTCATCCGTCCTTAGCAATTGTCCGGCAGTGTAATAACAACGAATTGCAATCTGAAACAGAGAACGGCACATTGTTTCACCTGCTGGGATGCCACTTCATGAAGAACCACTAGATGGCATCTGGAGATGAAACCAAGCTGGTGCAGGTGATGAAACGATGATGGATTGGGAGGAATCCAACTCAGCTACCAATAGTCGACGCTGTCACAGCTTCTATCATGGTGGCAGAGTTGGTGATCGTAGGACGTTCTGACGTAGGCATGTCTTCGCGACTGGTGTACCTTGCATTAAAATGCCGAAACCATTTTCTTGAAGTGCCGTTGTCCACTGTTTTCTCGCCTTAGGCTGCACAAATTTCTGCCACGTTCAACTCATTTTTCTAATAATGACGTAGGATCAAACTAAACAGCACGTTTATCGTCTTTAATCCTCTGCTCACCTGATAACGCAATACGGCTTCGTGCCAAACACACGTCATCAGTTTCGTGTATTCCACGTCGTCGCGATACTCAGTTGATGTTTGCGCGCCTTTCGCACAGGAATGATGGCTCAACATTATGTGCAGCTCAAAACGGGACAAACTTTTGCTTCAAAATGGAATTTCTTCCTAAGCGGCAAATCGATCCTCCGAATTACCTTGTACTTTTTGGCAACGACTGACAGTCAGTTAGAGGTAAATAAAAAGTCACTCCAAGTGTATAGATGTGTGGTGTGGTGGTGTCTATAGCGAAACACAAATTTGCCGGTGGCGAAATCGAACCAGCATCCTTCTGCTCCGGAGCCGAATGTTTTCCTAATTAAGCTGCACCGACGAAATTTGTTGCTGCAACTTTACCGTCTTGACATGTACGTCACCTCTGGGGAAGGTACGTCATTTATATCCCTCTTTGAGAATGGCGAGGGCACAAAATCGCGGGTATCGGGTCCTACGCAAACCGTGCTTGAAGTAACTCTCTGTAGAAGAAGGAATTCTCATTCATTGCAGATGATGTGCAGATGGAACATTCCACATCTTTGAAGAGCCTACCGGCGAGTAAATAAATTTTCATGTTCGGGCGCCGATATAGCGAAACGCAAAATTGCCGGTGGCGAGAATCTGTATCCTTCTGCTCCGGAGCCAAATGCTTCCCAATTAAGCTATACCGACGAAGTTTTTCGCTGCAACGTGACCGTCTTGGCGTCTACGTTACCTCTAATGTAGATACGTCACATGTGAACGTAAGACAATACGTAGTGCGATCGAAAAGTTCCGAGACTAGGTACGTAGCGCGCCAACAGCGCGGATGCGCGAGCAGAGATCGCTGGGAGTGACCTTCATGAGTCATTTTGCCGGTCGTTCTGTGAACATCGAGAGCTGTGCTACACGATATTTGGTGACCACGTGCAAAACACAGCTGCAGGTTTGGTATGGACTACAAACTAAAGCAGCGAGCGAACATCAAATTCTGCGTCAAACACGGCAAACCGGGAACGGAGACGCATGAAGTGTTGCGGCAGGCTTATGGCTATGAGTCGTGCAAGGTGTTTTGAGTGGCACTCGCGCTTTAATAGCCGCAGAGCGGCACTGGAAGTAGTAGCGTAACTAGTACAACGTGCCCCCCCCCGCGCAAGATTTACTTCAGCACCCCTAAGCACAGTAATTTTCCCAGGATTTCGAACATGAGGTATGATGCATTTTTCGCGATGTGTGTGTGTGTGTGGTTGAGGGTCGGGGGAGGTTAGGAAGTCAGGGAGAGTGTCTGCAAAAGTAATGGTAGTACCTAGAGACCTGTACTTTTAACTATTTAAGTAATAGATTTGACAATACGGGCGTTTGTTTTGTCCAAAACTAAAATAAATCACTTGAAGAAATCATCCTCTTACACACGGCAGATCTGCGGCTGCCGTGAATAAATATTGACGCCTGTCGTGTACGTAATCCTAGGTAACAACTGACTATTTTTCCACATCTTCCACGGGAAATCCCACTGTGGCCTCGGGGTTTTCTTCAGCAGCGGAGAGAGAGAGAGAGAGAGAGGGCGATTGGAGAGCGATCGTATTATTTACAACCCATTGCAGAGAAATCGTATCACCACCCGAAGTCAAAGAGCTGAACACTTTCAATCTGTAGGACATTCGGTGTTTTAAAAGTGAAACTAAGCAAAGCTAAATATATCTTATAGCAAAATATAAATCTTCGGGTTAATTATTGTGCGTGTTCGAAATTTTTCATAGAACTATAACTAGAAGCTGCAGTACGCCCCTTCGTTGCCTACGCAGCTGGGGGGGGGGGCAGTAGTTACGCCACTGACTGGAAGACGACGAGAGGTCAGGGCGACCTTCCACGAGCAAAACCCCCGAAAATGTGGACAAAATTAGGTAACTGGTGCATGAGGATCGTGGGAGAACCATTCAAGACATTGCTGCCATCGTCAATGTGTCATACGGAACAGTGCAAGAAATTACGACGTCGGTTTTGAACATGCACCGCATCGCTGCAAAGTTTGTGCCAAAGATTTCGAACCCCGAACAGAAGACGCTCCATGTCGAACTCTGTCAAGATCTCTGTCAGCAGGTGGTGAATGAACCAACGTTCCTGTCGCAGTTCATCACTGGGGACGAGACTTGGGTCTACGGTTACGACCCAGAGACCAAACAATAGTCGTCGCAGTAGAATAGCCCGGCATCTCCAGGACCGAACAAGGCCCGACAGGTCCGGAGCATAACCAAAAGCATGCTTATCGTGCTCTCCGACATTCGTGGGGTTGTACACCGTGAATTTGTCCCTCAGGGCCAGACGTCACCGCCCTTTTTTACTGCGATGTTCTGCGGCGTCTTAGGTAGGACATTCGCTGCAAACGACCTGAAATGTTGCGAAGGGGCGATTTCCTGCTCCAACACGAGAATGCAGTAGCTCACAGAGCGTTGGCAACTCCCCAGTTTTGCAGTCGCAACAGCATGACTACCCTTCCTCACCCGCCTTACTCGCCGGGTTTGGCCCCCTGCGACTTCTTTCTGTTTCCGAACATGAAGTTGAAACTCAGGGGTAGCAGTTTTGAAACCGTGGACGAGATCCAGCGCGAATCACAGACGGTGCTTGACAAGATTCACAAACAGGACTTCCTGGGAGCGTTCCAACAGTGGCAAAAACGCTGGCAGCGCTGTATCGCTGCCCAAGGAGACTACTTTGAGGAAGATCATAGCTAGACTTAAGTAACAAAAGTACTTTGTTGTATATGGGCCTAGTCTCGGAACTTTTTGATCGGACCTCATATTGACGATCTGAAAGCCGAGTAAGTGTTACTTACGTTAATAATGTGTTTACGTCTCTGCTGAATACCATCGAAAAGATGTCAAAGATCAGGGCATAGGAGCGAGATTTATTAAACAGCCATGATCCTCATAACTTGTCTATAAATGCTTCTACTGCAACAAAACTTTAGTATGTTGTTCCGGAATTAAGCTGAACCAATTGTGTCGAATATCATCGAAATGGGGTCAAAGGTCAGGGCCCAGGAGCGAGATTTATTCCACAGCCATTATCCTCATAACTTGAGTAATGATTTCTGGTATGTTGGAAAGCGTATCACCATCAATGCATTGCATGATTTTACTAACTTGTTTGACCTTGGCTTCCGCTAGACTAACGGCAGGGTGCTGCGCGGTGCGTGTTCGAACTGCTCATAAGCCATTTTGAAAGTGTTGTATTGTGTCAGTTTCTATTCTTTGTATTTACCGCGTGATTTTACCATTGTCTTTACTTTTTGATTTATCTACATACCTCATACCAGGCTACGTTTTTCACGCAGTGAAGTGAAATAACATGTTTCATTGTGAGTGTGTAACGTACCAGGAGATGTGACGTACCTGCCAGCAGGACGCACACGACATAAAGGCAGATAGTAGTCAGAACAAATGTCCGCGTAGCTTAATTGGTAGAGCAACTTATTCCGGAATGAGTGGACCCGGGTTCGAACCCCGGCGCGGATAAAAATGACGGAGAAATTCACTTCGTTATAATGGCTCCCGAACTATCCGGATGACCCGACCGTTCAAAATCTCGCAATGGTGTGATGTTATTTCTACACCGCGAGATAGGAAAAATAAGAGCAGCACTTCGAAAAAAAAAAAAATAAAATAAAAAATAAGGGGGAGATGATGTAACGTACCAGGAGATGTGACGTACCTGCCAGCAGGACGCACACGACATAAAGGCAGATAG
Organism: Macrothele yani; assembly: GCA_039090855.1. Classification (NCBI taxonomy): domain Eukaryota; kingdom Metazoa; phylum Arthropoda; class Arachnida; order Araneae; family Macrothelidae; genus Macrothele; species Macrothele yani. The sequence continues at coordinate 69,502,611 of CM077012.1, forward strand.
TAGTCAGAACAAATGTCCGCGTAGCTTAATTGGTAGAGCAACTTATTCCGGAATGAGTGGACCCGGGTTCAAACCCCGGCGCGGATAAAAATGACGGAGAAATTCACTTCGTTATAAGTGTTCCTTTTCCAAATTGTTTTACACTCTTTGCAAAAAAAGAAATAAAAGCAGCATCCATAAGAAATCAACCAATCGAAATGAAAATTGGTATGTGCAATGTACATGTATAGAATGATTGCAATTCTAGCAGTTGGGCCATTTATTCGGATAAAACAGCTACCAAGTGGAACAACTCAGTAGCTTGTAGCCCCTCCTCTGGCTCAGATACAAGCGGTTACCCGGCGTGGCATAGATGCATAAAGTTCACGGATACTGTCTTGAGGTGCAGCATGCCAGATGGTGTCCAAATTGGGGCCAGTTCGACGACATTCCAGGATAGGCGTAGATTGCGTCCCATCATGTCCCAAACATGTTCGATCGGTGAGAGGTAGGGCGATCGGGCTGGCTATGGAAGGGTGTCAACACTCCGGAGACAGGCCTAGGAGAGTTGTGCTGTGTGTGGCCAGACATTATCCTGTTGTAAAATTGCTCGTTGATGCTGCTTCAGGAATGGCAATACAACAGGTCATGGAATGTCGTCGACGTACCATTGAGCCGTGAGAGTAGTAGGGACCACTACCAAGCGTGTTCGGCTATCATAAGAAATGGCTTCACAGACATTCAATCCCGGTGTACGAGCTGTATGCCGTTCCACGGTAAAGGTAAGATCCGTGCGCTGGCCGGCTCGTCTCCAGACACGTATGCGCCAAGTGCAAACCTTGACTCATCAGTGAAGACAACACGATACCACTGGACACTATCCCACTTTGATGGGGCTCGACGCCACTACAACCGGTGCCAGCGATGCTTGCTGGCCAGTGGTAGGCTGTGGAGTGCCCTCTTCAAATGTAGTCTTTGTGCCTCAAGTCATTTGGCATCGGTCAGGATGGCCATTTCCCTACCTGTAGACGACGCAACATGACCACGGATGATTGAGAGCGACGAACTCCGTTCTGTTCGTGCGGCTCTCACAATCCCTCGATCCTCGCGTTCTGTCGTTGCCCTCGTACGTCTACTGCCCACGTGCCGCTGAGTTGCGCCCTCCTCAACCCATTGGCGCCAGCATCGTCCGATTGCCGCGTCCCCAGCCGCCCCTGTGGCGCACTGGTCTAAGCGCTGGCTTATGGCCATTCGTCCGTGAAGGGTCCGGGTTCGAATCCCGATGAGGCATGGATGTTGTGTTTGCCTTACGGCACTGGCTCTCTCTCTACCCTGGAACCAGTGAGTCTAAATTAGGGACTGACGACTGCTTATAGCCCATTGAGTTGCTCACGGTGGTCGTTAATCCTTCAATCAATCGCTCCGACCCAGATGCCCAGCGGTACCGCGGCTTGACCAGTCGGCCTCCTTCATCCCAATTATACGCCCTATCTTAAACTCGCTCAACTGCTCGTATCGTGCACGGATCCGACGTCGAGGCATTCTTACAGTCCGTGGAGGTCAATGCAGCCACAATCCGCTGTCACAATTGTTCCAGCGTGCGAACTTTGCTCTTGATATACCCTTCTTGATGCGCTGGCCCCATGCGATGTGGCGGGCCACTGTTTCGTCATTGATCGTTATTTTTGAATAATTTACACATTCGGCCCTGAGGTACTTGCATGCTGAGTTTCATCAGGATCGGACAACTTTCTCGGGGTGCTTCGTTTTAACGGTTTCCAACCGTAGGTCGAAGAAGCGTATATGCTCCAGCTTTGTCCGTCTGTCTGTCTGTCTGTCTGTCCGTCTCTCCGCAGGATAACTCGCGGGAAAATGGTTCGATTTCGATGAAATTTTAGTATGTGGTAGGGGACTACCTGGGGACAAACCCTATTGAAAATAGCCGATATGCGGTCAAAGGTCACGACATAGGAGCAGGATCCATTCCATTGCCTTTATGCGTCATAACTTGCGTAAAAACGGTTCGATTTCGATGAAATTTCAGTATGTGTTAGGGCACCACCTGGGGACGAACCCTATTGAAAATGGCCGAAATGGGGTAAATGGTGACGACATAGGAGCGGGATTCATTCCATTGTCCTTATAGTCCATAACTTGCGTAAAAATGGTCCGATTTCGATGAAAATTTACTATGTGGTAGGGGACTACCTTGGAATGAATTCTATTAAAAATGGGCGAAATGCGGTCAAAGGTCAGGACATAGGAGTGGGATTCATTCCATTGCCCTTATGCGTCATAACTTACGTAAAAATGCTTTGTTTGCGACAAAACGTTATCATGTTGTTTCATAGGTACACTGAACCAGTTCTGTTAAATATCATCGAAATGGGGTCAAAGGTCAAGACACAGAAGCCAGATTTATTCCACAGCCATTATCGTCATAACTTGACTAAAAATGCTTCTATTGCGAGAAAATTGTAGTATGTTGTTTCGGAGGTATACTGAACCGGTTCTATTGAATATCATCGAAATGGGGTCAAAGGTCATGACACAGGAGCGATATTTATTGCACACTCATTATCCTCATAACTTCAGTAATGATTTCTGGTATGTTGGAAAGCGTGTCATAATCAATGCGTTGCATGATTTTACTAACTTGTTTTTTTTTTTTTTTTTTTTTTTGTTTTTGTGAAGAGTATATTTTTACTATAGCTGTGTTATTTAGATTTTCATTTTCCCGCGACGCCGTAGGGTTTAGTTTTTGGTGCAGTGTTTACGAATCAAGCCTAACATGAAAGTAAAATTTGGTCTTCATCAGGTAACAGTGTCGTCGCTGCAATTTCGGGGGCCCTGTTTTAATGACACCCGCAAGGGGTAGGCCCTATGTGGAAGGACTGATATCAGTGAAGCCTCTGTATTGAACGACAGAAAAAAGCGAGGAAATTTAAGCATCTAACGAGACATGAAACGTTCTTTAAAACAATGATAAAAATTTATATATATATATTAATTCTACAAGGTTTTTTACTGTAAGACCAGTTGTGAGAAAACGGCTGAACGTAAACATATGGTTGAGGTATCAAAATAAAAGTCTTACCATGTCAATGTGCCAGTCGAAGAGAAAAATAAGATTGGGGCAACGGTTCGGGCGTTGTTGGGGCGGCAAAGTTCCCGTGTAAAGTCAATGGGAGAAGCTTGCGGTTGACTTACGCGCTGTTGAAGGCGGATGTATGGACGGACTCAGATAGTCCAAAGTCCGAAGTCTCTCTTCTCAGCGAACCGTTGTGCAAAACAACGCTAGCAGGAATTTGTTTGAAAGTTCTTATCGGTACAGCAAACACTCGAAGACCTGATTGCGTTGTGCCATTGGACTGTGTGATGTATATATACGTACAATTTAACATTCATTTGATCCAGTTTATTCACGCGCGTAGGTATGACGTTTCCAATTATGTAAAGATGTAAATAAACGTTTCATATGAGTTTATTCTTTTCAAAAAAAAAACAAAAAAAAAAACTTACCGTTGATTCCGACGGGTTTCGTCTAGTAATAATTATAATACAAAGGAAATAAAAAAAATATTAAAGGCAATTGAATGGTTGATCAGATTAACATGTGTGAAGCTTATGTTGAAAATTGTCTGAACAAAGCCATTTGAATAAAATTTTCGTCATTTTTAAACTGGAATTTGGTCTACTTGCAGAAAATAATGCATATCCTACTTAATCGCTAGAATAAGCACAGAATTTCTGATGTGCTCTGAAGAAATATTTTGCAAAAGAAGCTTCTTTACATTCTATCCTTTAGCTAACAAACTTACCAGCTCCTTTTGATCGGTGAAATAATTTTAATTGGAGTGTCCAATATGAAATAATTTATGTTTCATCAAAGAAAGATGCAAAATCACGCTAAAACATTGAGAGCTATATGGGGTATTTTCAATGAAACATTCTTGTTTTAACCGTAGCATATTATCAACTATGAGTTCACCATACTTCAGCTCCTCAACGTTTTCTCACTTTATAATTTATATAAATATAATAAATTACAAAGTGCGAAAACGTTGAAGAATATGGGACCGAGTTCTCTCGGACAGATGGAACTGCTTTCGTGACAGCTCTGCCGGATAACAATTCTGCCAGAATTTTGCTTCTGTACCGGTAAAATTTCCCAAAAGGGCTCTGCTTTCTCCGACGTTTTAATACGTAGCATTCATTGACCTCGCAGCATTATCAAGGAGTTACGAGCCACGTCTTTCCTCTAGGCTTTAACCTTTTTGTAGCTTGCTCCTTTCCAGCTTAATGGGTAAGAGTGAGCACGCTATGCCGCATAATTGTTGCTTGATTTCTAGGTAATTCGATCCATAAATTTATATCAGCTGGATAAGAGAGAGTCATCCAGTTCAACTGACGCTTCCGGGCCTAATATTAGACCAACCACAATCATGCCGACAATTTGAGGTCCACGAAAGCTTTTTTTTTTAATTTTATTTCCTAATATACGAAGAACAGAGAAAATATTGGTGCTGTTTAAAAAAAGTTCCCTGAAATTTTAGTGGCGGAATTTGTTTTATGAGTTTCTAAATCCGAAAAGTGGCTTTCGCAAGGCTACTATTTAAGCAGCTACTACTTAAATTATACTGGAAGAAAGGTTTGCAAAATTTTGTAATTATAAAAGTAAATTAATAACGAGGAACAGTACACCAGTTATGCAGAAAATAGTAAAACTATACTAGTAATCCGATGTATTGGCGTAGGAATATACACTATATTGACAAAAGTCACGGGACACTTAGAAGAGAAACACAACATAGCATTTATTGACGTACGGTGTCGGTCCACCTTTGGCCTTAATGCATGTACTGACCCTTCCACACATGCTTTCGACAAGGTTTTGGAACACAACGATAGGTATGCGCTTCCATTCAGTACATAATGCTGCCACTAACTGTTGCTTAGTAGTAGGTCTTTTTCCAAACTTCTTATGCGGCGCTCTAATTCATCCCATAGGTGCTCTATGGGATTAAGATCAGGGCTCTGTGCTGGCCAGTCCACACACGATACGGAATTATCGTCAAACCACTCCTTAACATTCCTTGCTTTATGGCTCGGTGCATTATTCTGCTGGTACAAACAAGGCTCGGTTCCATAGTATTGCCGCAGAATTGGTAGGGCATAATTGTCCAAAATATCGAGGCAGACGTGCTGGTTAACAGCACGTCTGCCTCGATATTTATATACCATACCACGAAAAACACCCCTACACGAGTACACTGCCAGCTCCAAACTTGACGTAGGAACAGTTGTGACGTATATTCTAGATTAACTTTCCTTTTTTAGTTTCTTTCCCTATGTAAATCTTGAGTTTATTCTCAGTATTCTTCACGCTTAACGAAATATCTGTTCCTTCAAACGAATACGTTTGGCAACATAATTGAGGTTGAATGCACGTGACGTATGCATGTAATAAGATAAGAACAAGAGATAAAAAGCGACGACTGATCTGTTGTGAGAGAGGTGTTGATATTATTGAGAGCGATTATTGAGGTGTGTTGATAAGAGCGATTATTGAGAGCTATTATTGTGAGCGATTATGATGAGCGTTGTTAAGAAAGTGCTGTACGAGAGAATTGAAGAGTGTTGAGATAAATGTGTGGAGAGTGTTGTGATTCAATTCCGAATAAAGGACTGTTTCCGTAAGTTGACTTCTGGTTATATGTTTTGTCTGGCCGTTAAGGTTTGTTTCATTTAGGAACAATTTATTAGTATGTTGATATTTTAAGTTAGCGTAAAGGTCAAGACTACCTTTACGCCACACAGTACAATGTGGTAAATAGCGTTCCCCAGGCTGCCGCCATACCCACACACGGCCATCAAATTGATGGATCGTGTATCTGGATTCATCAGTCCATAGGACCCGTTTCCATTGATCTACGGTCCGAGATAAATGTTCTTTACACCATGCTAAATGACGAGTAGCATTCCGAGAGAAGATGAAAAGCTTATGAGCAGCCGCACGACCACGGTAACCCATGGAATGAAGTTCTCTGCGAATGGTATACGTGTACATACAGAGGTTCCAGCATTTTTACTCATCTGTACACTGAGGTCTTGTGCAGTACTCCGTCGATTAGCTGTAACGACTCTCCTGAGGTTTCAACGTCCTCTATCACTGATTTTCTTTGGTCTGCCGGTACGTTTTGCTGCTTCAGGCACGCCATGTGTCTTCCACTTATTCAGTACATCCAAAACAGTTGACTTGGGTATGTTTAAACGCCTCTCGGTTTCTCTTATGGACAACCCACTAATATAACACCCAACAATCTTTCCTTTCTCACAGTCAGTTCTTCCGCACCGCGATATTTTCACTCAACCTCACAGTGCGATATGATCATGGTCAGCTGCAGGCTTGTTTGTATACCGTTTGCAGCTGTACCGCGCATCTTAACAACGCAGCGGATCCGTTCATTTGCTTTTGTAGTGGTGTCCGGTGACTTTTGTCAATATAGTGTATGCGTTTCCAAGCTTTCGCACATCAACCAGATGGCTTTTTCAAGGAAGTTAGAAAGTCTCTGTCAAAGTTGAAAAAGCCATCTGGTTGATGTGCGAAAGCTTGGAAACGCCTATTTATATATTACAACGCCAATAAATCGGATTAATTGTATAGTTTTACTATTTTCTATAAAAGTGAAAATTTCATTTCATAAAATAAAAGTTAAACAAATTAAATTTGAAAAACAATCTATTTAAAGTATCCAAATTTAATGCAAAAATACTCCAAATTTGAAGGTAAATAGTCCTTAAAGCAATTTTGAGTTTGACGCTAAGTGAGGAATACTCATTTGATTTAATCCAGACATAAATCTTTATAGAAAGCTTTTCGCTAGAAGCATTTGTTTGAAAAGTCCACTTAGTTCTGTGTATTTTTGTAATGCAACAATTTCCAGTCTAGTTTTTTCTCGAAGATAATTTAACACTGCCTAGGTCTGTCGAAACATCATTTTTTGATGTTATGCATCTTACCCGACAGCGGTAATGTAAATCCCAAGTAAACAATTTCGATGTAACGAAAATGAGTAACGGAAGTAGCCAAAACCATTGTTGAAACCTGATTGTGCCACATGCTGTCCAATTACGTGACGCAACAATATTTAATTTCATTGTAAATCAACAATATATACCAATGAGCCACTTACATTATGACCACCTACCTAATAAGCTGTACGACCCCTTTTAGACCGCAAAACAGCGGCCCCTCATCAAGGCATCAGTTCGATGAGGTGGCTATAGGTATCCTGGGGTATCCGGTACTATAATGTCAAAAGCAGGTTCTCCAGTTTCCGTACATTTAGGGGTGGTGGTGATTTAGCGCGAACCCGCTTTTCCAAGTCGAACCACAAATCTTCGATTGGGTTCATGTCAAGTGAATTTGGAGGCCAGGGCATTAACAGAAAGTCACCAGCATGTTCCTCGAACCACTCCTTGACGATTCTGGCAGGGTGCATTATCCTGTTGGTGATCGCCATCACCAGCAGGGAACACAGTTGCCATGAATGGGTGAACTTGTTCCGCAACGATGTTCAGATACCTGACAGCTGTCAGGGATTGTGCTATTGAAATAATGGGGGTGTAAAGTGTCCTAAGAAAACATCGCCCACAGAATAACACCGCCGCCGCAGGTCTGTTTCCGCCCAACAGTGCATCCATAGCCTCCGTTTGTAATCGGGGTATACGCGCTCGGCCGCCTACGTGATGTACCAGAAATCTCGATTCGTCACACCAGGCCACTGTCTTCCAGTCATCCACGGTCCAATCTCGATGATCTTGGGCCCATTTTATGCGTTGTTGGCGATGACATGCAGTGAGCACGGGGACACGGCTGGGTCTTCGGCTACGCAGGCCCATGCGCAGCAGGCTGCGATGAACTGTGTTCTGCGACACATTGCCCTGATGACCACTGTTGTAGCTGCGGATGATTTTTCGCACTGTGGTTGCCGTGAACAATGCGCGACAGTCTCCGCTCCCCTCTGGTATCAGTGAGCTGCGGACGACACACAGCTGGACGACGCTTCGTCGTTTGGCCATCTGTGCACCACTTCTGATACCTACTCACTACAGTGGCACGTGAACAACCCACAAGCCGCGCCGTTTCCGAGATAGTAGTTTTGAGACGTCGTGCCATCACAATTTGTCCTTTATCAAACTCCGATAAATCGGCAGCTTTTTCCCATTCTCACTCCGAGCACTCTACTAACCGAAAGCCGGTACTCGGGTTGTATATGTATACCGCTTTGTGAACTTCACCTGCGCCACCGTTCGGTCTCCATGCGCGCTCATTTCTTTAGGCAGGGGTGGTCATAATGTAAAGGCTCATCAGTACATTTTGCTAAACTACACTGCCGGACAATTGCTAAGGACGGATGACAATAGCAACCATAAAATGGAAGGCAGGAAAATGTGGAAATAAGCATAAGTGCGGGATACAGTAAGACACGTATTGTGCGTATACAAATTTTGGATTGCTGAACTTGTTCGTGACGTCATAGCGCTGATAAAAGATATAAAGGATTTGACGCGTATTGACTGTTGTTGTTCAAACGCAAAGTTGAAAGGGAAAGAATCAATTGACGAACTTGCAATTTTCAGTATGTCTTCCCGACATCACCTAGATGATTTTACGCGTGGCCGAATTATTGGCAAGATTGAAGAAAGGCGAAAAATAACAGATGTTGCCAGGGAGTTCGACATCAGCCACAGTGTTGTTTCAAGGCTTTGGAAATCATTTCAAACAAATGGAGAGTGTAGCAAACGTCACGGGGGAGGTCGTGTTCGCAGTACGACACCTGCAGAAGATCGGTACATAGTGCTATCAACAAAAAGACACCGGCGCAGCACAGCTAGTGAGGTAGCAAATCAGTTTATGGCTGCTACTGGCAAGCGGATCTCCCGAAAAACTGTCGCCAGACGTTTGCATGAAGGAGGACTATACGCCCGCCGTCCTGTTGTGTGCATCCCATTGTCCAGACGTCACCGTACCGCCCGTTTGCAATGGTGCCATCAACATCGCAATTGGACTGATAACGACCGGTCTGCTGTCCTCTTCTCAGATGAGAGTAGATACAGTCTATCGTCTGATTGTCGACGACAACTGATCTGGCGTGATAGTGGTACTGCATATTGCCCAGCAAACATACAGGAAAGGGACCGATATCCGACATGTAGTGCCATGGTATGGGCTGGCATCATGATCAATGGCCGTACGTCCCTCTATGTGCTTCCAACTGGGACTATGACTGGCCAACGATACATTAATGATGTTCTGCTACCTCATGTTCGCATGTTCCGGGGTGCTGTCGGTGATAGATTCATTTTCACGGACGACAACGCAACATGTCATCGAACAGTCGCTGTCCAGGAGTGTCTTGAGAGCGAGGATATTCAACGCCTCGTATGGCCAGCACGTTCTCCAGATCTGAATCTTATTGAAAATGTGTGGGATGCTTTGGGGAGGAGTCTTGCTGGTCGCCAATGCCCTCCAATAAACAAGGACACCCTCATCCGTGCATTGACAGGGGAATGGGATAAATTATCCCAACAGCTGCTTGATAATGTTGTGCAAAGCATGACACGACGTGTGGAATCTTGCATCGCCCTCCATGGTGGCCATATCCCGTATTGACATCTTACGCCGGAACGCCTGCGGACGGTAATTGCATTTTTTCACGTTTACGTATTCTGCACAAAATGGCCTGTTTGTCCCTTGAACACGTTCCAAAGCCTTCTGGATTTCAGAGCACAATAAATTGTCTTTCTTGTAATGTCCTGGCATTCTGACATTATTTTATTTCACTTGGCATCCAACCACACTTACTTTTTTATGCGCTATATAGCCGTTTATGATCCGTTATTAGCAATTGTCCAGCAGTGTATTACCGAATATCATTTCATCACGTTTTACGTAAACGCAACAATATCTCATTGCAATCTGCGTAAATTACGAGAACGCGATGCTAAATGTGATAAAAGCCATCACAAAAACGCATTTTTGATACTACAAAAACGATGCGTCGTAGCGAAATTTGGCTTCCCTCGATGCCGTTCCCCCACCCTGCTACTGACGAGAGCTTCAGAATGTTATATAGGACGATGGGGTGTAAGCTGTTGATATTCTAGACCAAATGTTAGCAATCCCCTTCACTAACGCACTTAACAATTCAGCTTTTCTCTTTATCTTGAGGTCAGATTTTAGTTTGCACATGCGCAGATGGACTTTCATAACTGCATCGCATTTCATCAGTGTCAGGGTCGCGTCTTAAGCTTGTCTAAATTTGAATAATATATAATAATTTAAAAAAATATTGTGTTTTGGAAACTTAGAAGTCGAAATATTTACTATTGCCACCGCCATAGTTCAGTAAATATTTGCTTTTATGACTTACATATCTTCTTTAATTGATTTTACGACAATAACATCCATTAATCCACCTACCTATATATCGCTCAATATCAGGAGTTAGTAAACCTTATTTTTTATTGTTATGATTTACTGTAATTCCACTTAGTATGTACCAGACTGTGACTCGGTGTGGTCGTGAGTGATGCGAATGAGTTGTACGTAATTTTTTACGCTTTCCAACCGTAGGTTGAAGAAGCGTACATGTTCCAGCTTTGTCCGTCTGTCTGTCTGTCCGTCCGCACGATAACTCGCGTAAAAATGGTTCGATTTCGATGAAGCTTTAGTATGTGGTAAGGGACAACCTAGGGACGAACCCTATTGAAAATGGACAAAATGGGGTCAAAGGTCAGGACATAGGAGCGGGATCCATTCGATTGCCCTTATGTGTCATAACTTGACTACCAATGGTTCGATTTCGATAAAATTTTAGTATCTTGTATGGGATCACCTGGGGACAAACCCTATTTAAAATGGGCGAAGCGGGGTAAAAGGTCAGGACATAGTAGCGGGATCCATTCCAGTGCTCTTATGCATCCTAACTGTCGTGAAAATGGCTCGATTTCGATGAAATCTTAGTATGTGGTAAAGAACCACTTGTGGACAAACCCTGTTGAAAATGGACGAAATAGGATCAAAGGTCAGGACATAGGAGCAGGATACATTCCATTGCCCTTATGCGTCATAACTTCGCTAAAAATGCTTCGATTGCGACAAAACGTTATCATCTTGTTCCGGAGATATACTGAACCGGTTCTGTTGAATATCTTCGAAATGAGGTCAAAGGTCAGGGCACAGGAGAGAGATTTATTCCACAGCCATTATCTTCATAACTTGAGTAATGATTTCTGGTATGTTGGAAAGCGTATCATAATCAATGCATTGCATGATTTTACTAACTTGTTTTTTTATTGGAAGTTTAACGACCACCTTGAGCAACTCAATGGGCTATAAGCAGTCGCCCGTCTCTAATTTAGGGTCACTGGCTCTAGAGGAGGGAGAGAGACAACAGTGCCGTGAGACTAAGAAAACATCCATGCCTCACCGGGATTCGAACCCGTGCCCCTGTTGAACGAATCATCAGAGGTCATCGCTTAGACCACTTCGCCACCGGGGCGGCGAGTTGTACGTAAATAAATGCGTACTTTCAAATAACTCGTTTTATCTCACGCCCGCAAAGATTTTGACATGCGAATGATGCACAGCGCAAATTATGTACAAAGAATACCAGGGTACTATATCTCGTTTTTATTTTAGAAATTTTCTTTGAAAGCTAATACCATATAAATATGTTCAACGATAAATGACGAAAGATTTCGATGACGCCATAAAATTCGAATTGTTGAAGGACTGGTCCATATTTAGTTTAGTGTTATTAAACTAAGAAACAAGTTAGTAAAATCCTGCAATGCATTGATTACGATACGCTTTCCAATATACCAGAAATCATTACTCAAGTTATTACTCAAGCTATGAGGATAATAGCTGTGGAATAAATCTCGCTCCTGGGCGCTGACCTTTGACCCCATTTCGGTGATATTAAACATAATTGGTTCAGTATACCTCCGGAACAACATACTAAAGTTTTGTCGCAACAGAAGCATTTCTAGTCAAGTTATGAGGATAATGGCTGTGGAATAAATTTCGCTCCTGTGCACTGACCTTTGACCCTATTTCGATGATATTCAACCGAAACGGTTCAGTGTATCTCCGGACATGATAAAGTTTTGTCGCAATCGAAGCATCTTTACGTAAGTCATGTCGCATAAGGTCAATGGAATGGATCCCGCTCCTATGTCCTGACCTTTGACCCCATTTAACCCATTTTCAATAGGGTTCGTTCCCAGTGATCCCCAATCATATACTGAAATTTCATCGAAATCGAACCATTTTTACGCGAGTTATCGTGCGGACAGACAGACGGACGGACAAAGCTGGAGCATATACGCTTCTTCAACCTACGGTTGGAAAGCAAAAAAAAGAAGGACCCAGCCCCAAAGAACAAAAACTTCACATAAAACTCAAACTCGAGCCTAGACTCTCACGGCAACGAACTAGTAACTACTTTGACAGCAGAGATTGATATTTGACTAGCGCGGGAAAATTTCCATTCACTGAGCTCATGATATCGCTGTTTTAAATCCTGTCCCATCGATTTTCGTGAGCTTTCTCTTAACTTCATTCTGCTTTATTGGTGACTGTGCGTTAGCCGACTAATTCGTTCCATCGATGACTGATCCACCCTTCTGTCTCATCGGTGACTAGGAGTTAACCTCGTTCCACTAGTAATTTTAAGTTGGCTCACTATTCAGCCCCGTCGGTAATTGGGACTAAACTCATCATTTTATACTACCGATTACTATGAGAAGACATTCCGTCCCGCTCCGTCGAAGACTACAATGGTTGATCAATAAGTTACTTCCGATTTCCTTTGGCGGCGAATTAGGTATATCTAAATCGGTGCTTCCCTACGTCATTTCACTTTCTTGACTACAGGACGCTGTTTAGCACAGTGTAACGTACCAGGAGATGTGCCGTACCTGCCAGTAGGACGCACACGACATAAAGGCAGATAGGAATCAGAATAAAACGTCTGCGCAGCTCAGTTGGTAGAGCGACTTGTTCCGGAATAAGCGGACTCGGGTTCGAATCCCGGCGTAGGCCAAAGATGACGGAGAAATTTACTTCGTTATAACAGGAGTGTGAATAAAAATGTGACATGTTGAAGAACAGGTTCAAGTAAAATGACGAAACGCCAGGAAACATTTTCTAAGGCGCTGGCCTCTGATTATTCGTCCGTAAGGGGTCCGGGTTCGAATCCCGTTCAGGCATGGATGTTGTGTTTGTCTTACGGCACTGGCTCTCTCCCTTCCCTGGAACCAGTGACCCTAAATTAGGGACGGGCGACTGCTTATAGCCCATTGAGTTGCTCACGGTAGTCGTTAAACCTCCAATCAAAAAAAAAAAAAAAAAAAACATTGTCTCACTCGGAAGTACGCGCGGTGATTAAATAAACGATATGACACGCGGTAAAGAAAGAAGCATTTGCATTTGCAGCAATCTAAAGCAAAGTCACTCGTCGGTCTGTGAAATTCAAAAAGTTGTCGGTGACTGAGATCGAAGCTGCGTCTCCTCGCTCCGGAGCCGGTTGTTCTGACCGAATAAACTACATCGACAGAATGTATCGCTGTAGATTTGTTGTCTTGACACATGCTTTACCTCTGGAGTACGTCACACTAGTGTTGGGCATAATCGATTGAATTTAAGAATCGAAAGGTTACAATCGAGAGATCTGACAAATCGAGATATTCATTCGAACGATTTTTAATTTTAGAATTCACCGGTAGATGGCGTATAACGCTCAGAGCCGCCTTTTGCGTTTGACAAATCGAGATATTCATTCGAAATAACCATTCGAATGATTTGTAATTAGTGCTACACGCTCAGCTTTCTTTCGCTGGACGGAATGACAGTAAAGACGCTTGGATTTTTTCGAATAGCATAACCTAGCTTAAGAAGTTACAAGGAACACAGGTGATTCTCCCAGCGAGAGATAATTCGATCACGTGAAAAGCGAGTACTTCCGAACCTCTCGTATCTCGTTACCTCTCGAGATGTTTTCGGGTACGCGAGCGATTCTGCTCGGAACCCATGTTCTCGAAAAGAGACGAGCGATTTCGCCTTTCGAATGCACTCGTTTGAACGAGACAGCTTATGAGCAATCGAGAGTTCTTTCGAGAGGTTTTTTTCATTCGAATGAATTTGACGTAATCGAATGTTTCGAGATATTTTCATAATCGGATGAATCGATTATTTCTACTCGATTATGCCCATCACTACGTCACACGTTTTTTTGCACCAGAGCCTCCACCCACGCCATTTCGCTGTCTGTTGTAGAAGTTGAAGACCTGCCACTGCGTTTTTCATTCGATAACGCATTGCTCCAGCGAGAGAATTTCGAAAGCCATTCTGACGCATTCCGAATGCTCATGACTGGAGGACTATGGACTTTTTGCAGTTGGCGATGGATCCTCCTGTGCGGCGTTTCTCAGAGAAACCTAATCACCTCGCATACCTCCAAGTGACACTACGTTTCCAGACGGGTCGTCATTTTCATTTGAATCTAATTAAAGACACTCCAGAACATGCGCCTAGACTATGTTCGTTCAATGTTATCCATGCTCAGTCTCAGTGATCCTCTCTTCTCCTCCTTTCAAAAGAGCTTCGATCTCTTCTCACTCCTCTGGCGCAACAAGCTCTCCGCCAACTTCGTTTGCAACACCTGACGCCGGATGCTCACAACTATGAGTTCCTGACGTCGGTGGAAAACACCCGACGAGCTTCGTCCATACTTCATCATCTACGCCTTTCTTCTGGAGAGGTATCAGATGAGCCGATTGCGCTTTGTTCCCATGTCCGTCAGTACTTTTCCATGAAGTTCAGTGAACCTCCTCAACCACCCTCTGCAGCAATGGATTCTCTCCTTTCTAATCTACCTCATGTTCCTCCCCCCCCCATCTCGCTTCTTCTCTTCTCCTTTCCCCCACGCCCTCTGAACTAAACACTACATTCTTTTCTCTGAATTCTAGTGCCGCTCCGGGTCCGGACGGCCTAACCTTTAGCTTTTATAAAACTTTTCTGCCTCTTCTTCTTCCGTTTCTCCTATCCGCTTTCTCTGCTGCCTTTACTTACTCTCTTCTCCCGAAGGGATTCACAAATGCATACGTTGTCCTTTTCCCCAAGAAAGGTGTTCTCCTTGACTTGGTGAACTGGCGCCCAATTTCCCTACTGAATCTCGACTACAAACTTTATACCAAGCTTCCTTCACAACGACTAAATCCCATCCTCACTTACATCCTCTCCCCTAACCAGACTTACACAGTTCCCGGCCGTTCCGTATCTCACAACATCCATCTCCTGACTGATCTAATTCACCTTGCGCGCTCCCGCTCTGAACCCCTCGCCCTCCTCTTTTTAGACCAACAGTCCGCCTTTGATAATATCTCCCACACTTATCTCTCTGCCACACTTCTCCGATTTGGATTTCCATCTCCGTTTATTTCTCTCCTCACCTCCCTCTACCAGGACGCCAGTTTCCAGGTCAAGTTGCCAACCTTTCTTACAGCACCAATCCTCTTCCGCCGTGGAGTGAGGCAAGGATGCCCACTCTCCGGTCAACTTCTCGCTATAGCCTTAGAACCTTTTCTCCGCTCAGTTCAACGCTCCTTTCAAGCCACCCTGCCGCCACTCATCGCCCGCACGAGACACCATGTCACCACTTCCGTAGCGTATGCAGACGACGTTACCTTCTGTATACGCCTGGATTCATAGTTCTCTTTGCTCCAAAGTCTTTTCGCCGATTACGCCTCCTACTCCGGAGCTGCGATTAATACAACCAAAAGCACAGGCCTGTGGTGCAGCTCATGGGTTGACCGCTTGGATTCCCCATGGGGAGCGCACTGGTCTTCAGCCTCTCAACGTTTCCTTGGCGTACAGCTTGGCGTCCTAGGTGAAGCCTCCAGCACAACGTGGAATACCATCCAGCCACGTCTTCATCGGTCAACTGCGTTTTGGCGAAAAGCGCAGTTCTGTACTTCATATTTTCAATGTGCACGTCTTGCGCAAACCTATCTTCTCTCCATGTGCACACATTCTTGGCTTGCTACTAAATCCCCACTTCTTCGTCTCAATGATATCCCTCGCTGCTTCACCTCAGTTATCTGGACCGGACACCACTGGCTCAGTGCCCCCAAGCTCAGCCTTCCTCCTGACCAAGGTGGCATTTGCCTAATTGAAACACGACTGTACTATCAAGCTCTCCGGATTACTTCGTTCCTCCGTCTTCATACCTCACCTGTTGCCGACGCCGTTACCGCAAGGAATGTCATCACCTCTTCGAGCAACACTAATTTCACTTTCACTTCTTTCATTCTAATGGACCTCCGTACTACCACTCACTCTCGCCTTCCTCCTGCCTTACGGGAGACTCTTACCTTTCTCCGCTCTCTCCCGCTCACTCGATCCCCACCCGATTCCACCACTGAACTCCTTGCCGAACCCCTGTTCTTCTCCTCTCTTCTTCACCCCCTCATCTTTCATGCTTCGCCTATCCTTCTTGGCTCCGAGTCGGAGTTGTAACCGTCAAAGACCTTGTAACCTCAGATCTGTCCTGGCGACCCTACGCCAGCCTCCCCACCACCATTCTACTTTCACCCTCCTCTCGCTCTGTCTATGACTCCCTACTCTCTGCCATCATTGCTAAGTTCCCTCATCTCGCAACCAAAACCGGCCTGACCTTTGTTCCTTCCGCCTCCCTCCCCTTCCTTTCTTTCTTTCAGAAGGCAGATCTACACTTCCACTATCCTCTCTTTCAACCTCAGTTCTCTATCGGTTACTTTTAAAATCCCACTCTCCTTCTCCCCTTCACATCCCTGATGTCTCCCAATCCTCTCTCACCGCTGTCTGGTCTGCCACCTTTTCTCCTCTTTCAGCTCCTCTTGAAATAAACACTCACTGGCTTTTTCTCCACCGCCGTCTTCCCGTTCCATCCATCCTCCACCGCATGACCATTCTCGACTCACCTCTTTGCCCCTTTTGTGCTCAAGAAGCTGCTGTCTCTCACGTTTATCTACATTGTGTCATCCTCCTTCCACTACTCCATCTTGCATTTTCCATTGCTCAACGTTCAGCCACAACTGATCTTCCTTTCGATGCCTATAAGACACTCCTCCTGCAGGTCTCTCCGCCAGTCAAGCTTCCACCCATCTGCTCCTATATTTTCATCCTGGTGAAACACGTTATTTACGTATTTCATCAGCGCTGCCGAGATATCTCATCTCCTTATACTATCCACCAAGCTTCTGTGGAACTACTGTGCCACTTTCGGGAGCGTCTCCTCTCAAGACATCGTCTAGAGAACCTTGTGGCCGTTGCCCAACAGAGAGAACAACATTTCCGTTCCACCTGGTCTCGGGTCGCTTCCTGGTTCGCCGGCATGCCAGCGACGTTGCAACTGACTGTCGGTAGTTTATAACCTCGTTGCTCCTAGCTCTGTTGAACTTCAGTTCAACGTGCATGCTCACCATTGGTTTTTGGAATCAAACTTCAACATAAAGCTTATATCCTCTAACAAATGTGAATATAATATGCACCATACTGTACAAATGTATATAGTCTTACTTGCTTTCTCTTTGATTATCATTTTTTCTACCAGTACTAAGACATCGTAATTCCGTTTGCCTTAGGTTTCACATTGTTTACTTTGTCATCTACAGTTCTCCTTTTGTACAGTGCTTCATTATAATATTATCGTTCTGTTATTTGTCAGCACTATAATATACTTATGCTTCGAGACGAAATGTTTCGACAATCTCTCTTATTGTTCTTGTGCAAAATGCCTGTACCTCTTACCACGAGGCTCCTTTGTGAATCAATACATCGTGCTGTATATAATGTACATAAAATTTTAGAGTTTGTATATTTTACCGTACAATATATGTATCAGGACAATATATATATATATATATATATATATATATATATATATATATATATATATATATATATATATATATATATAATGTATGTATTAGTACTGTTCGCCTCCTGAACCCAACCTTGTTAATAAAATTGTGTTGAACTGAAGAAGCGTATATGCATTAGCTCTGTCCGTCTGTCTGTCCGCACGATAACTCGCGTAGAAACGGTTTGATTTCGACGAAATTTC
This sequence comes from Macrothele yani, assembly GCA_039090855.1. Lineage (NCBI taxonomy): Eukaryota > Metazoa > Arthropoda > Arachnida > Araneae > Macrothelidae > Macrothele > Macrothele yani. Next base: position 69,520,769 of record CM077012.1, read on the forward strand.
AGTATGTGGTAGGAGATAACCTGGGGACAAACCCTATTGAAAATGAGCGAAATGGGGTCAAAGAACATAGGAGCGGGATCCATTCCATCGCCCTTATGCGTCATAACTTACTTAAAAATGCTTCGTTTGCGACAAAACTTTATCATGTTGTTCGGGAGATATACTGAACCGGTTTTGTTGAATATCATCGAAATGGGGTCAAAGGTCAGGGCACAGGAGCGAGATTTATTCCACAGCCATTATCCTCATAACTTGAGTAATGATTTCTGGTATGTTGGAAAGCGTATCATAATCAATGCATTGCACGATTTTACTAACTTGTTTACGCTTTCCAATCGTAGGTTGAAGAAGACGCTCTAGCTTTGTCCGTTTCCCTGTCTGTCTGTCCATACGATAACTCGCGTAAAAATGGTTCGATTTCGATGAAATTTTAGTATGTGGTAGGGGACTACTGGGGACGAACCCTATTCAAAATGGGAGAAATGAGGTCAAAGGTCTGGGCAAAAGAATGATATTTATTCCACAGCCATTATCCTCATTACTTGAGTAATAGCTTGAGTAATGATTTCTGGTATGTTGGAAAGCGTATCATAATCAATGCATTGCATGATTTTACTAACTTGTTTTTGTTCTTGGTGTAGCGCATATACTAACAATTGATCTGACGTGGGAGACAAGTAGAAATAAATAAGAACAGGAAAAAGAAAAGAAACTCTCAGTAATGAAGTGACAAATATTTGCCTTCGTATTCCCCATTCGAACGTTTAGTTTAACGAAATGTTCGCTCGAACCTGGCCGAAGCGACTGCATATATTCATGTTCATAAAAACAGAACACCTAGAAGGAGTCTAACTACGACTTTGATTTGTACAGGATATGTCCATTAGGCAATACAGGACAAATGATTAGCATCTTCGTCTCATACGTACCAAGTGCGTCGATTTTGCTAATAATCGGTGTGGCTACCTTTAACTTGAATCACCTGTTGTACGAGCTCAGTCATCGAATCAAAATGTGTTAAAGGTGTCCTGTGGAATAGCCTAGCAGGCTGTATTGACCAGCGTCCAAAGTTAATCAAGAGTTACTGCCGGACGGTCGTACGGCTGCATCTGTTGCTTGAGCACGTCCCTGAGATTTTTTATGGGCGATAAATCTGGCGATCTACACTGAAGAGCAATTGAATTAGAGATACCTGTCCAGTAACGTGTAGCACTACCTTTAACCCTGATGACGGCGGCGATTCGTCTTGGCATGGACTCGACAAGACACCGGAAGCGTTTGGAAGCCATACGGATCCTCGACCAATGAACAAGCTCCCACAGTTCACGAAGATTTGATACAGGGGGGTCATCTCTCTCGAGGGCATCACAGATGTGCTCGATGGGATTTATGTCAGGTGACCTAGCAGGCCAAGGAAGCGATGGCATGGTGCATTGTCTTGTTGCAGGATGAGGTCCCCAGTGGGATGTTGAAGACGCACAAATGGGAGCAAATGGTCGTCCAGGATATCCTGGTAACGTTGACCTGTGAGGGACGATGTCACACGTAAACAGTCCCTAGACGAAAATGCCACCCCCACCAGCTTGAAGAGTACCCTGCTGGCAAGAAGGATCCATCGCTTCATGTGGTTTGCGCCGTACTCGTATCCTGCCATCCGCATGTGCCAACGTGAATCTCGACACATCAGTCCAGGCAACATTTTCCCACATGTCTAGGGTCCAGTGGCGATGTTCCCGCGCCCATGCTAATCTTTGCACCCTGTGATGTGCGGTCAGCAGCGGTACCCTCGTGGGACGATGGATTCTGTATTCCATAGCGAGGAGATGGTTCTGGATGGTGTGGCTGCTTACACGTTTTTGTGCACCAGCGTTAAATTGCCGAGTGATTTCTTGCACTGTGGCCCGTCTATCCGCTGTTACAATGCGAGCTAGCCAACGATGACCCCGCTCATCCACACGCTGTTGTCCACGGCAGTTGGCTCTTGCAGGGATGGTTTTACCGGATTCGATGTACTCACGGTGCACCCGTGACACAGTGGCTCGTGAAAATCCCAGTGCCTGCACGACTTCCGAGATGGAGTGACCCATTCGTCGGGCCCCGACAGTTTGCCCACGATCTAATGAGCTTAAATCCTTCGTCTTACCCATACTGCGTCCGACTCTTACTGATTTTCGTCGCATCACTCCTTATATTGTCGGATCGCTGCGTACGTCATGTCGTTTCCGTTTACAGGGCCACCCGCAGCGCCACATTTGCATAACGCCAGCTGTTTCTAATTCAATTGCTCTTCAGTGTAGTCGGCCACGGCAGAATTAGAACGTTGTTATCCCTGAAGAAGGCACGCGTTGTCGCTGCAACATGCGGTGTGGCATTGTCCTGTTGAAATATGGCCCCGGGAATGTCCTGCAGGTACGAAAGGGAGACCGACCGTAGAATGTCATTGACGTAACGGGTACTCGTTGTGGTGGTGCGGACTATCACGAGAGGTGATCTGCTTGCGTACCCGAAAGCACCCCAGGCCATAACGCCTAGTGTTGGTGCGGAATGCCTGGTGCGAATACACTCTTCCCGACACTTTTCCTTCTGTCGTCGGCGAACGAGCATATAACAGTAGAGAATATAGGGTTTGTCCGAGTAAGTCATTCGTAACGGAAATCACAGACTGTGTAACATGGCATGCGATAAGGAGCACATTAGACGTTGTTTAATGTACGAGTTCGATAAAGGCAGTACTGCAGCCGCGGCTTACCGCAAATCTGTCAAGTGTATGGAGAGGGTGCAGTTGATGATAGCACATCACCAACTTGGTTTCGGAATTCCGAGACGCAGACGGAGGCTGTAAAGATCAGCCACGTCCTGGACGTCCATCCGTAGTTTCTGAAGAGGATGTGGACCAAGCCATAACAAATGCACACATCCAACCGTTCAGGAATTAGCGGAAACGTTGTCGGTACGTAGAACAGTCGAAAGACGGATGCATGAGCTTGGGTTTATCACCGAGTTCGATAACTGGGTTCCGCACCAGCTTTCTGGAAAGCAACGAGAGGAGGGAATCCGTACCTGTGTTTCTTTGCTTTCTCGTCACAGAAATGAACTGTTTTTTGGGACGAATTGTAACGGGTGATGAGAAATGGGTACTGTACCGTAATTTAAAGCGTCGACGGACTGTGTGCCAAGGTGTGGAGCATGATCCATTGACCTGAAATGAAGAACTGGATCCCAAAAAGATGTTTTGTTGAGTGTTTGGTGGGATGTCCAGGGAATAATCCATTGAGAGGTGTTGGCACCTAACCGAACGATAAATGCTGACCTCTACTGCCAACAATTGGACAGATTGCGAGGACAACTGACATCAAAGCGGGCAGCTCTCGTCAATCTCAAAGGCGTAATCCTTCATCATGATAACGCCAGACCTCATGCTGCTTTAATCACTCGTCAAAAATTACTGGACTTTGGTTGGGAAGTGTTACCTCACCCGGCGTATACCCCTTACCTGGGACTACCTTTTTCGATCGTTACAGAACGCCTCCGCTCTCCAAACCTTCGATGATGCGGACGATGTGTAAACGGCATTACATTACTTTTTTTACTATAAAATACAGTTTTTCCGGCGTGGGATTCACCTACTCATAGACAAATGGCAAGAGGTCTTATAGAAGGATGGCAATTATGTGAAATCCTAGGTAGGTTATTTGTTGTGTTCTCCTCCTTTCTTTCTAGCCTACAAAAACGGGTAGAACTTATGCACACGCCCAATACGATGTGAATTAAAGTAGAAATTCTGAGGTTTGTTCTTGTTTTGTTTCAATTTGATACCTTACCACTGGCTTGGGTATAAATATTCAGGCATTTCTTTCTGAACACCCTCCGTATATGTGAGGAGAGTGCATTGTGATTGTTGCCTAAATTGAACCCAGCGAGTTCACAGACTGGCAAGAGAAGAAGTTCTGAAGTGCCAGTAGCAAGTAAATAAAACAATGTGCTAACGGAAGTTGTTTTTGCTGATTTATTTCTCTGGTCGTGTTGATTTCTATATTGATAAGAGATGTATTCATGTTCCCAATGTTCGAACTACAGAGGAGACACACAATTAAGCATACGTAAGCACTAAAAACTGCAGATTTAAATTTAACTTAAATAATTTTAATTGCTTCATCGCTCATCAGGACGCAATATTAATAGTGTTCCGGGAAGCCTTAGGCAGTTGCAAACGTTTCAAACCTAATCAATATTTCAAACGTGGAAGAAAGTTATGTCCGCGCACGCGCTTATAGTTCTAAAAAATAGCACCCATAATTTTTTTTTATTTTTTCGACCTCGATAGAATTTGATTATTTTATTAGTGACCGTTACCAGGGACTCGTTGAAAATTGATAAGATTGGCAGTTTGCATAGTCGTTAAGACATACGATACGTTAATTAAAAGATCTACATATGAGGAGCTCACGTTAGCAATGATAAAACACAACTGGCGTGTTTAACACTCAATATATCACCTGACTTCCCTTCCTTGCTGTCATTAACATTCAGCACATAGCGCATCATATGCGGCAGTGAATTTTTTACTTAGATCAAGAGATGTGACTTGAACCCCATCCCCCTTCTCGTCCATAATTCATGTTGCGGTCAATACGAACCGGTTGTTATCAGTTTAAAATATCACCCCTCGTTTACACCCCTTCTTCATATCTTGTTCTTGAAGAAAACATTATGTCGCATAAAGTGCGCAGTTTTATATGCCCTGCAAAGAGATGTTCTTACGATTTTCTCTGACTATAATATCTGCGTTCTGCGTAAGAGAATCAAAATATGATTTCCCAACATGATAAGAGCAATCTGCGGCATCTACTGTTCTAGACAATGAAGGTTTAAACGGGGCTTGATAGGAGCACCAAGTGTAGTAGTCATTGTGAATAGAAAGCGATTTCATCATTCAGTAGACAAGATCTAAATTTTTCTAAAACTCCTACTATTTGACCCAAGGCAACATATCCGTTCATCAAGCTGTGAATTGATTCAGTGATTCTAGTGTTACGAAGTCATGCTGTATGAACTTGGGACCGGTACAGCGAAAATCGAAGCGTTTGGACTGTCAGCATAAGGACTTCCTACTTTCAACGACAGAGGAGTAAGTTGCGATACAAGGGAATTCCACTGGATTTACAATAGCTATTGTCGGTAGCTTTTTGGATGGTCCGAAAACGAGTTTTTCCGCTCAAAGTTTCTCTCTCGCTCTGTAATCATATACACACAATAATATAGTCTAGTTCTTCTACGCTGAGTCCATATTTTCATTCGTCAATACCCTACAAAACATCTCAGACGTACCTAGTTAGAATTAAAATGCGCCGGGTCGGAGGCGTAGTGGTCTAAATGATTGCTTCTGATCATTCGTCCGAGATGGGTCCGGGTTCGAATCCCGTGAAGCATGGATGTTGTGTTTGTTTTACGGCACTGGCCCTCTCTCTTCCCTGGAGACAGTGGCCCTAAATTAGAGATGGCCGACTGCTTATGGCCCATCGAGTTGCTCACGGCGGTCGTTAAATCCTCAATCCAAAAATAAATAAATAAAATGACAGTGAAACTAATTGGCTCTTGCTTATTGGACTCAAACCTGCCTCGTTGGATATAAAAATCACGGGCGAATATACAGGGACTTTAGCCCAAAATATGCACACAAAAATAAACAAATTAGTAAAATCATGCAATGCATTGATTATGATACGCTTTCCAACATACCAGAAATCATTGCTCAAGTTGTGAGGATAATGGCTGTGGAGTAAATCGCGCTCCTGTGCACTAACTTTTGACCCCATTTCGATGATATTCAACAGAATTGGTTCTGTATACCTCCGGAACAACGTACTAAAGTTTCGTCGCGATAGAAGTATTTTAGTCAAGTTATGAGGATAATGGCTGTGGAGTAAATCGCGCTCCTGTGCACTAACTTTTGACCCCATTTCGATTATATTCAACAGAATTCGTTCTGTATACCTCCGGAACAACGTACTAAAGTTTCGTCGCGATAGAAGTATTTTTAGTCAAGTTATGAGGATAATGGCTGAGGAATAAATCTCGCTCCTGTGCCCTGACCTTTGACGCCATTTCGATGATATTCAACAGAACCAGTTCAGTATACCTCCAGAACAACATGATAAACTTTTGTTGCAATCAAAGCATTTTTACGTAAGTTACGACGCATAAGGGTGATGGAATGGATCCCGCTCCTATGTCCTGACCTTTGACCCCATTTCGTCCATTTTCAATAGTGTTCCACCCCAGGTTGTCCCATACCACATACTAAAATTTCATCAAAATCTAACCATTTTTACGCGAGTTATCGTGATGACAGACAGACAGACGAACAATGTTGGAGCATATAAGCTTCTTCAACCTACGGTTGGAAAGCGTAAAAAGCAAGGAACAATACAAAGTACTACACTATCGTATTTCGGATGGGGATTGCGAATAACTCATCCATAAAGAAGGGGCGCCAAGTTTGATGAACGTTCAAACGGACAGGAAATATACGTTCAAGTGCCAGTTTATTAGGTACACCTACCCTATTCACATAAATGGACCACTCCAACACGTCAGGCGGCACGTGAGGGCGGTGTGGGGTATAAATCAGGCAGACTATATTGCTCAGCATTAGTTAGCCGCGGATGGCTTAGTGGTTAGCGAGTCAGACTGTCCATGCAAGGTTTTCAGGTTCAATCCTGACCTGATCTTTCAGAGATGGTGTGATTTACTAACAATCGCTGAATATCCGCCGTGCATCGGACGAGTACGTTAAATGACGGCCCCCCGGGTTGGACCTACCGGTTAAATGGGTATCCTCTCCTACGCCCCCCCTGAAATTCTCTCACCCCTCTATGTGCAACATCGTACTTGTACGGTGGCGCCATCTACTGTACTCTAATCTCACTACAAACTGTTCTGTCAAAGTCGCTAGACTTGCTCTCATTCCTTCCGTTTCTGTGTCCTGCCCAAAAGACGAACTCCCTGTAGTTGGCTGGGACCTAAACTCTACTCACTGTGGACGGAAGTCCTACAAGAAAATGACAACTACTTACTGCTCAGCATTAGTTTCTCTTCAACAGAGGGCCGGAACAGGAGAACACGAGTGATATGAGGGACGTTAAACATAGAATGAGAGTTGACACCCTGCATGTCGGCTCAAGCATCTCCAGCATGCTCGTTCTCCTGGGCTTTTCATGCACAACCGTAGCAAGGGTTTACCGTGAATAATGAGAAATGCAAGCAAACAATTATCTGGACGAATATACACTATATTGACAAAAGTCACCGGACACCTAGAAGAGAAACACAACATAGCATTTATTGACATATATTAGTACGGTGTCGGTCCACCTTTGGCCTTAATGCATGCACTGACCCTTCCAGGCATGCTTCCGACAAGGTTTTGGGACACAGCGATAGGTATGCGCTTCCATTCAGTACATAATGCTGCCGCTAATTGTTGCTTAGTAGTAGGCCTTGATTCCAAACTTCTTATGTGGCGCTCTAATTCACCCCATAGGTGCTCTATGGGATTAAGATCAGGGCTCTGTGCTGGCCAGTCCACACACGATACGGAATTATCGTCAAACCACGCCGTAACAGTTCTTGCTTTATGGTTCGGTGCATTATCCTGCTGGTACCAACGAGGCTCGGTTCCATAGCATTGCCACAGAGTAGGTTAGGCATATTTGTCCAGAATATCGACGTGCTGGTTAACAGGTTTGTCCACGATAACCAATGGGCCGGGACAATACCACAAAAAACACCTCCACACGAGTACACCGCCAGCTCCAAACTTGACCTTAGGAACAGTACACTGTGGTAAATAGCGTTCCCCAGGCTGCCACCATACACACGGCCAGCAGACTGATGGATCGTGTATCTGGATTCATCAGCCCATAGGACCCGTTTCCATTGATCTACGGTCAACGATAAATGTTCTTTACACCATCCTAAACGACGAGTAGCATTCCGTGTGGAGATGAAAGGCTTATGAGCAGCCGCACGACCACGGTAACCCATGGAATGAAGTTCTCTGCGAATGGTACGTGTACATACCGAGATTCCAGCATTTTTACTCACCTGTACCCTGAGGTCTTATGCAGTACTCCGTGGATTAGCTGTAACAACTCTCGTGAGGCTTCGACGTCCTCTATCACTGATTTTCTTTTGTCTGCCGGTACGTTTTGCTCCTTCAGGTACGCCATATGTCTTCCACTTATTTAGTACATCCAAAACAGTTGACTTGGGTATGTTTAAACGCCTCTCGGTTTCTCTTATGGACAATCAATTAATATAACATCCAACAATCTTTCCTTTCTCAAAATCAGTTCTCTCCCACCGCGATATTTTTACTTAAGCTCACAGTGCGATATGGTCGCGGTCAGCTGCAGGCTTGTTTTTATACCGTTTGCAGCTGTACCGCGCATCTTAACAACGCAGCAGATCCGTTCATTTGCTTTTGATGGGGCGTCCGGTGAATTTTGTCAATATAGTGTATCTTGTGGATCAGAGGGTTCAGAAAAACTTGCTGACAAAAGTAAAAGAGTGTGATTAAGAATGAACTTTCAAAAGACATAACGGCCTACAATGCTTTCAAAAGAAATTAAGATTTTGCGATTGAAGAGGAAAATCTCGAGGTAACCGACACCTACATTTACCTTGGGCAACAGGTATCAAGCAAGGGTCATATTAATAAAAAATTAATCGTCGTATAAAACTTGGCTGCGAGCTTTTGGAAGAAACAGTACAATATTCAATAGCAATATGCCATTTTGTTTTAAAAGAAAAATGTTTAATCAATGCATCCTTCCAGTTCTTACATACGAAGCTGAGACATAGACCTTAGCTAAAAAGACATGAGTGGAAGACATCATGATTAGAGTAAAATCCCCGAAATGGCAATGGGCTGGACATATTGCCAGAAAGACGGACCACTGACGGACAACCGAAATTTTAGACTAGATTCCAAAGGATACGAAGAGACTATAACGAAGTAAATTTCTCCGTCATTTTTATCCGCGCCAAGATTCGAACCCGGGTCCCCTCATTCCGGAATAAGTTGCTCTACCAATTGAGCTACGCGGACGCTTTATTCTGATTCCTATCTGCTTTTTTATGTCGTGTGCGTCCTTCTGGCAGGTACGTCACATCTCCTGGTACGTTACATCATCTCCCCCTTATTTATTTATTTATTTTTTTTTTTTTTCGAAGTGCTGGAGAAGGGATTCTCTTATTTTACCTATCTCGCGGTGTGGAAATAACATCACACCATTGCGAGTTTTTAAACGGTCGGGTCATCCGGATAGTTCGGGCGCCATTATAACGAAGTAAATTTCTCCGTCATTTCTGTCCACGCCAGGATTCGAACCCGGGTCCCCTCATTCCGGAATAAGTCACTCTACCAATTGAGCTACGCGAACGTTTTATTCTGATTCCTATCTGCCTTTATGTCGTGTGCGTCCTTCTGGCAGGTACGTCACATCTCCTGGTACGTTACATCATCTCCCCCTTATTTATTTATTTATTTTTTTTTTTTTCGAAGTGCCGGAGAAGGGATTCTCTTATTTTACCTATCTCGCGGTGTGGAAATAACATCACACCATTGCGAGTTTTTGAACGGTCGGGTCATCCGGATAGTTCGGGCGCCATTATAACGAAGTAAATTTCTCCGTCATTTCTGTCCACGCCAGGATTCGAACCCGGGTCCCCTCATTCCGGAATAAGTCACTCTACCAATTGAGCTACGCGGACGTTTTATTCTGATTCTTATCTGCTTTTTTATGTCGTGTGCGTCCTTCTGGCAGGTACGTCACATCTCTTGGTACATTACATCATCTCCCCCTTATTTATTTATTTTTTTTTTTTTCGAAGTGCTGAAGAAGGGATTCTCTTATTTTACCTATCTCGCGGTGTGGAAATAACATCACACCATTGCGAGTTTTTGAACGGTTGGGTCATCCGGATAGTTCGGGCGCCATTATAACGAAGTAAATTTCTCCGTCATTTCTGTCCACGCCCGGATTCGAACCCAGGTCCCCTCATTCCGGAATAAGTCACTCTACCAATTGAGCTACGCGGACGTTTTATTCTGATTCCTATCTGCTTTTTTATGTCGTGTGCGTCCTTCTGGCAGGTACGTCACATCTCTTGGTACGTTACATCATCTCCCCCTTATTTATTTATTTATTTTTTTTTTTTCTTCGAAGTGCTGGAGAAGGGATTCTCTTATTTTACCTATCTCGCGGTGTGGAAATAACATCACACCATTGCGAGTTTTTAAACGGTCGGGTCATCCGGATAGTTCGGGCGCCATTATAACGAAGTAAATTTCTCCGTCATTTCTGTCCACGCCAGGATTCGAACCCGGGGCCCCTCAGTCCGGAATAAGTCACTCTACCAATTGAGCTACGCGGACGTTTTATTCTGATTCCTATCTGCCTTTATGTCGTGTGCGTCCTTCTGGCAGGTACGTCACATCTCCTGGTACGTTACATCATCTCCCCTTATTTATTTATTTTTTTTTTTTTTTTTTCGAAGTGCTGGAGAAGGGATTCTCTTATTTTACCTATCTCGCGGTGTGGAAATAACATCACACCATTGCGAGTTTTTAAACGGTCGGGTCATCCGGATAGTTCGGGCGCCATTATAACGAAGTAAATTTTTCCGTCATTTCTGTCCACGCCAGGATTCGAACCCGGGTCCCCTCATTCCGGAATAAGTCGCTCTACCAATTGAGCTACGCGGACGTTTTATTCTGATTCCTATCTGCCTTTATGTCGTGTGCGTCCTTCTGGAAGGTACGTCACATCTCCTGGTACGTTACATCATCTCCCCCTTATTTATTTATTTATTTATTTATTTTTTTTCGAAGTGCTGGAGAAGGGATTCTCTTATTTTACCTATCTCGCGGTGTGGAAATAACATCACATTAATGCGAGATTTTGAACGGTCGGGTCATCCGGATAGTTCGGGCGCCATTATAACGAAGTAAATTTCTCCGTCATTTTTGGTCTACGCCAGGATTCGAACCCGGATCCCCTCATTCCGGAATAAGTCACTCTACCAATTGAGCTACGCGGACGTTTTATTCTGATTCCTACCTGCCTTTATGTCGTGTGCGTCCTTCTGGCAGGTACGTCACATCTCCTGGTACGTTACAAGACCCAGAAGAAGACCCCATGTGAGATGGATTAATGAAATTCGAAAGCATGCGGTAGTGACAAAGAGGAAACTGGCTCAAGATAGACCGTTGTGGATGAAACTTAACTTAGGGGGACCTTCATCCAGAAGTGGATTGATAATGGTTGATTATGTATATATATATATTATAACGGGCCACTGATGGACAAGTGAAATTTTAGACTGGATTCCAAGGGACAGAAAAAGACCTAGAAGAAAACCACACGGGACAGATGATGGATGAAATTCGAAAGCATGCCGGAGTAACATGGAGGAGAGTGGCTCAAGACAGACAGTTGTGTAAGAAACTTGGGGAGACCTTCATCCAGCAGTAGATTGATAATGACTGACAATGATGATGATGACGATATATATATATATAATATATATACAATATATATACAAGATATGTATGTGCGAGTGTGTACAGTATATTCCAAGTACCCCGTTAGAGCTGCAGTATGTTATCCAAGAACTTACAAACAAGAAGAAAAGTGGGTCTAAAAGTGAACTAATGGAAATCAAAATTGATTTACAATGCCTTTACAAAAATTGAAGATTTGGAAATTGATGGGTCAAATATACCAAATACAGAAATAACATATGTCAACATTTACCATCGACAACAGGTATCAAGCGAGAGCCGCATAGAAGAAATAAGTAGGCTTACCCTGAAGAGCAATTGAATTAGAGACAGCTGGCGTTATGCAAATGTGGCGCTGTAGGCGGCACTGCAAACGGAAACGACATGACGTATGCAGCGATCCGACAATATAAGGAGTGATGCGACGGGAATCAGTAAGAGTTGGACGCAGTATGGGTAAGATGAAGGATCTAAGCGCATTTGATCGTGGGCAAATTGTCGGGGCCCGACGAATAGGTCACTCCATCTCGGAAGTCGTGCAGGTACTGGGATTTTCACGAACCACTGTGTCACGGGTGCACCGTGAGTACATCGAATCCGGTAAAACCATCCCTGCAAGGGCCAACCGCCGTGTACAACAGCTTGTGGATGAGCGGGGTCATCGTCGGCTAGCTTGCATTATAACAGCGGATAGACGGGCCACAATGCAAGATATCACTTGGCAATTTAACGCTGATGCACAAAAACGTGTAAGCAGCCACACCATCCAAAACCATCTCCTCGCTATGGGGTACGGAAGCCATCGTCCCACGAGGGTACCGCTGCTGACCGCACATCACAGGGTGCAAAGATTAGCATGGGCGCGGGAACATCACCACTGGACCCTAGACATGTGGGAAAATGTTGCCTGGAATGATGAGTAGAGGTTTACGCTGGTACATGCGGATGGCAGGATACGAGTACGGCGCAAACCACATGAAGCGATGGATCCTTCTTGCCAGCAGGGTACTCTTCAAGCTGGTGGGGGTGGCATTCTCGTCTGGGGACTGTTTACGTGGACTGAAACGGGACCTCCTGGTACGTGTGACATCGTCCCTCACAGATAAACGTTACCGGAATATTATGGACGACTCCCGTTTGTGCGTGTTCAACATCCCACTGGGGGCCTCATCCTGCAACAAGACAATGCACCGTGCCATCGCTCCCGAATTGTATCCGAATGGTTGGATGAACACTCCACCGACGAGACCGCGCTCCTTTGGCGAGCTAGGTCACCTGACCTCAACCCCATCGCGCACATCTGGGATGCCATCGTGAGAGATGTTCGAGGCTCTGCCCCCTCCATCAAATCTTCGTGAACTGTGGGAGCTTATTCAGGGGTCGTGGATCCGTATGGCTTCCCAACGCTTCCGGTGTCTTGTCGAGTCCATGCCGAGACGAATCGCCGCCGTCACCACGGCAAAGGGTGGTGCTACACGTTACTAGACAGGTATCTCTAATTCAATCGCTCTTCAGTGTATAAAACTTGGTTTGGGAGCTTTTGGGAGAAAAAATACTTTTTATGTCTTTTTTAGTTGTATGTCTTTTCTCAATCGTATCTCTTTTAGTTTAAATGTCTTTTTTTTTTTTTTTTTTTTTTTTTTTTGTTATCTTTAGTTTCTTTCAAAAGCTTTACAACCAAGTTTTAAATGCCAATTAATCTCTTCATGATTGTTACCCTCGTCTGATATCTCTTGCCCAAATTAAATGTAGGTATCGGTTATCTCCATCTTTCCCCCATCAATCGAAAAATCTTCATTTTTTTTTTTACTTGATTGAGGGTTTAACGACCACCGTGAGCAACTCAATGGCTATAAGCAATCGCCCGTCCCTAATTTAGAGCCGCTGACTCTAGGGAAGGGAGTGAGCCAGTTCCGTGAGATAAACACAAGATCCATTAAACACCGCCACCCCGGTGGCGCAGTGGTCTAAGCAATGGCTTTTGATCATTCGTCTGAAAGGGACACGGGTTCGAATCCCGGTGAGGCATGGATATTGTGTTTGTCTTACAGCACTGGCTCTCTCCCTTCCCTGGAACCAGTGACCCTAAATTAGGGACGGGCGACTGCTTATAGCCCATTGAGTTGCTCACGGTGGCCGTTAAACATCCAATCAAAAATAAATAAATAAATAAATAAAATGCCTCATCTGGAATCGAACCCGTACCCATCACTTAGATGACTGCGCCACCAGGGCGGCTGTCATTTCTTGTAAAAGCATTATACATCATTTTTTTTTTTTGGCTGAAAGTCCATTTTTTAATCCTACTTCTTTACTCTTGCCAGCAAGTTCCTGGATTATACTTTGCAGCTCTGAAGGGATAGCTGCAGAAATGACTATTTCATCAGCAAAAACTGAGGTGAGCTAAATTATCTCTATTATTCTTTATCTCCTTGTTTTCCCAGTTCAATGACTGAAAAATATTTTTCAATGCGGTATTGAAGAGTTTGGAAGATATGGTGTCACTTTGTCTCACTCCCTTTCTAATTTTTAATGGTGCTGAATCCTCAAATATCTGTACCTTCGCAACTTGCATTTTCATAGATGTTAAAAGATGAAGGTATAATGTAACAGCTAAAACAATAAAATTATTATTAATGCTAACGTATGCATCCTCAGTGCTGCAGGATTTCAAAGACGTCACAACTGCTGATGGCTTCACGAAATCAAAGGCCCTGTCTTGGCCAGGCTCATTCCAGCTGCCGGGGACTCAGGACCAAATTTTGAGTTGTGGAATCATTTATTGCGTGGGCTATCCATAACTCAACACCAGAGACAGATTTCCCAATAGGCCAACTAGGGCCCGGGCTTAGGGTGGCAAATTTCAGTGGTAATGAAAATTACTAATTTGTTAAAACCCCATAAAAATAATAAAAGAAAAACTTAAAATTAAAATAAAAGTGGAAACTAATATTTAGTCCGAAAACTGCTGTATACAAGATTTTGTCTCCCTGTTCCAGTAATCCCTTTCCTCTACGACTTGACAAACATATGCGTTGCTCTTTGGAGCCATATAAAACTTTTCTGGCTTAGACAAAGGAAGATCGCTTTGGGCTTTAGAGGGGGACATTTGCCGGATGTTCACGCGAAGCTGTCCCATCTCCCCTCAGAATGAATACAATGGTAGGGGGCAGGGCAAGAGCTGAATTGCGCTGCCATGTATCAAAACACAAAAAAATTGTTAAAAAACAAAAAAATGGAAAGAAAGAAAAGAAAGAAGTCAGAAACTTTTACTAAAGCTAAATATATTTAATTAATTCAGGAATTGATGGCGTAAGTTCAAAAGTAAGGAACTTTTGTCAACGATAGACGAAATTTTGTTATTAATTATTATAAGGAAAATTCTTGTTTATAGTTTCACCACATTTAAGCTTTAAATTATTATTTTTATTTGTATTTAGCTTTACATGGGCTACATTCCTCCCCTATCTCTCCCTAACATTTCGTTTTACTCATGGATCGGATGCGAATGAGTTACATGAAATTTCAGCCATCAAATTATTTATTTGAAAGGAGAGTAGGGGCAGCAAATTTGTCTAGGCGTAGGGACGGCAAAGCCCTAAATCCGTCTCTGCTCGCGGGCTAAGCGCGTTGGTGAGTGCGGAATAGCATTTCCGTAAATCCCAGTGGTAGAACCTCATTTAACAAAGTAGTATGGTGCCCACAGAAATATTCGTTATATAGAAAATTATTTATAGAGAATAAGTCTCTCTCTCTCTCTTTTGATGCTATGTATCTTTCCCGACAATAGTAAAGTAAATCTCAAGTAAAAAATTTCAATGTAATGAAAATGGGTAACAGAAGAAGTCAAAACCATTGTTGAAATCTGATGTTTGAATGCTATCCCATGAAATGACATCATTCAAAAATCAGAACAACATTTTAATAAAATATACTGTACATATTTTACTAACATATCGCCAACAATGTATGTAACATTATTTCATTACGTTTTACATAAACATAACAATATCTCATTACAATCTGCGTAAAATACGAGAACCTGATGCTAAATGTGACAAAAGCCATTACAAAAATGCGATGCTTTACATCTCTCCCGACAGTAGTATTGTCTTCCTTCAAGGTTCAGGGTTCGGAGTTTCTATAAGATCCATAGGTTAAATAGTTTCTACTGAATGTACGATGCCTGATGGCCAAACTTTCCTATCGATTTTGTTATACATATCTCCGGGTAATACACTGGTGTGCAAAAATTAAGGACGAAGAGGAGAAATTAGCGTAACAGTAGAACGAGCAGGCAGGACGGACCGAAAGACCACTCAGGAAATAGACTAGAGTCCGGTACAGTAGGGCATGCGCATATATGCAGCATGACGTGGGGGGTGGGGGTGGGGGTATCGGAAGGGTATAAAGCACACGGGTGGTGTACGCTCAGCAATTCGGTGAAAGCTATTGCATGATGTACATCGGTTTGAACGACGTCGAGTTGCTGCCACCGTATGATATGGCCAACAGGCAATCCAGTAGACGACATCTGGATGACTTTACTCGAGGTCGTGTCATTGGGAAGTTGGAAGAAGGTCGAAGTGTGACTAGTGCGGCCGAGGAGTTCGGGATCGCTCACAGCATCGTTTCACGAGCTTGGAGAGCATTTCAAACGACAGGAACAGCTGTCCGAAAGTTTGGCAGTGGTCGTCCACGAGCAACCACGGCGGCGGACGACCGGTATATTGTCCTACAGGCGAGAAGAGACAGACGGCAGACAGCGGGAGAAATCGCAAGGCACATGCGACAGACAACTGGACGTCCGTTATCGCGTTTTACCGTGGCCAGGAGGCTGCACAAAGGTGGTCTATTTGTACGACGACCAGTACGGTGTGTGCCATTAATGCCTGCTCATCGGAGACGGCGGTTTCTGTGGTACCAGGAACACAAGAACTGGACACATCAGCAATGGGGTCGAGTTCTCTTCACGGATGAGAGCCGATTTAGTCTGACGAGCGATTCTGGACGTATACACATCTGGAGAGAGCAGGGAACACGCAATAACACCTCCAACATCATCGAAAGGGACCGGTTTGGAGGTGGCGGAGTTCTCGTTTGGGGTGGTATCATGTTTGGTAGCCGTACTGACCTCCACATCTTCCAAGGAGGTTCAGTCACTGGTTTCCGCTATTGTACCGAGGTTCTCCTGCCTCATGTGCGCCTGTTTAGAGGTGTTGTGGGTCCTGAGTTCCTCTTCATGGACGACAACGCTACACCCCATCGTACAGTGGCTGTCGCAGAGCTGTTGGAGAGTGAAGATATTCAACGCATGGATTGGCCCGCAAGGTCCCCGGACCTAAATCCAATCGAACACGTGTGGGACCTTCTCGAGAGACGCTTCGCAGCACGTCACCAGCCGCCTGCAACGATTCCGCAACTGCGATTGGCGCTACAAGAGGAATGGGCCGCGATTCCTCCAAAGCTCCTTGACAACCTCATCCTTAGCATGGACAGACGTTGTAAATCCTGCAACGCAGTCAGGAATGATCATGTCCCCTACTAAAGACCGGATTTTTCTTGGCAGGCACCTGTCACATGGACGTTTCTGTCCTTTGTCCCGTTGTGCTCGAAGCTACCTTTTCAATAAAGTGCCTTTGTATCCTTTGGATTCCTTGTTTGGACGGGTTTGCTCACTTGTCCCATATTCTTACATCTTGGGTATCTTATGGTATGATTTGAGTCGATGTGGAGCACTTCTGCACGACGTTACATTCGAAAAACCGTCTCGTCCTTAATTTTTGCACGCCAGTGTAAGATCGAGGACACTAAGGCATTTATTCAATTTGTACTTCTTCCCTACACATACAAGGGATCTGCTATTATGAAAAGCTCCAAAAAATTATCGCTTGATGCCGATGATATTAACCGGAGATTTGAATGTTAACTTTGATAAACCAGAATCTAAAGTTTTGTCGATTTTCTAAATGAAGAGTTCGGTATGACAACCGCTGTAGATTTCAATGTTTGTTTCTACGATAAAGGAGAATATTACAATCGATGCTGTTTTCCAGAGACACTTGGGTAATCTAGAATCACAAGTTTATACATCATACTTTAGTTACCATAAGCCTCTTGTATCTGCTGTACTGGATGATGTGTTATACGTAAATAAATGTACACCGATGACATATATTTACGCACAACACATTGAGCCATCACATTATGACCACACCCCAGCCTAGAGTAAAGAGCGATCCTGGAGTTCGAACGGTGGCGCAGGTGAAGTTCCCAGAGCAGTATATATACAACCCGATGACCGGCTTTCGGTTAGTACAGTGTTCGGAGTCAGAATGGGAAAAGCTGCCGATTGATCGGAGTTTGATAAAGGACTAATTGTGATGGCACGAAGTCTCGGAACTACGATCTCGGAAACGGCGAGGCTTGTAGGTTGTTCACGTGCTGCTGTAGTGAGTACGTATCAGAAGTGGTTCACAGATGGCCAAACGACGAACCGCCGTCCAGCCTTGTGTCGTCCGCAGCACAGAGGGGAGCGGAGACGGATGATGCCAGAGGGGAGCGGAGACGGTCGCGCATTGTTCACAGCGACCGCAGGGCCACAGCGGGACAAATCACCCGCAGCTAGAACAGTGGTGATCAGGGCAATGTGTCACAGCACACAGTTCATCGCAGCCTTCTGCGCATGGGCCTGCGTAGCCAAAGACCCAGCCGGGTCCCCAGGCTCAGTGCACGTAATCCCCAACAACGCATGAAATGGGTCCAAGATCATCGAGATTGGACAGTGGATGATTGGAAGAAAGTGGCCTGGTATGACGAGTCGAGATTCCTGGTGCATCACGTATACGGCCGAGCGCGGATACGCCGATTACCAACTGAGGCTATGGCACCTGGATGCACTGTTGGACGGAAACAGGCCGGCGGCGGCGGTGTTATGCTGTGGGCGATGTTTTCTTGGAACGCTTTAGGCTCCATTATCCCAATAGTACAATCCCTGACAGCTGTTACATATCTGAACATCGTTGCGGGCCAAGTTCACCCATTTTTATGGTAACTGCGTT
This sequence comes from Macrothele yani, assembly GCA_039090855.1. Classification (NCBI taxonomy): domain Eukaryota; kingdom Metazoa; phylum Arthropoda; class Arachnida; order Araneae; family Macrothelidae; genus Macrothele; species Macrothele yani. Next base: position 69,539,399 of record CM077012.1, read on the forward strand.
ACCTGCTGGTGATGGCCATTACCAACAGGATAATGCGCCCTGCCACACTGCCAGAATAGTCAAGGAGTGGTTCGAGGAACATGCTGGTGACTTCCTGCTGATGCCCTGGCCTCCAAATTCACCTGACATGAACCCAATCGAACATTTGTGGTTCGGGTTCGCGCTAAGTCACCACCACCCCGAAATGTACGGGAACTGGAGAACCTGACGTTGACATTATGGTATCAGATACCCCGAGATACTTATCGCCACTTCATCGAATCGATGTCTCGCAGTTTGGCCGCTGTTTTGCGGGCTAAAGGGGGTCCTACAGCTACTTAGGTGGTCATAATATAATGGCTCGTCGGTGTATAAATTTTGCTAATGAGATTTATATTTTATGGTAAATCATTGTGCTCAATTTCGCAAAGTTTTTTAAGTAAATAAAAAAGAAAAGCACAAATGTATTCATAAGTGCTACATTTGTGACGATCATTTATGTTTTCTTGTTACGAACTGGAACAAACACATGTGTCCAACCCAACCGATTTCCGTTTCGCTGACGTCAAACTGAAAGCTCTTTTACGCATTCTGTAACAAAGACACGCCTCCTTTTTTTATACGTTTCCGCAGAGCAACGGACTTCAGTTATAGCATACAATATTTATTTTTCCAATACTGAATTACTGATGCGAAGTACTCCGATATAACTGGTATAATGATCAATATTTTTGTGATCTTTTCAGAAAACTCAACAGAGGTTTCAAGGAAAACCATGTTTCAGAAAGGTGACAACGATGAAATTTCACAGCGTCCATGGAAACAACATAATAATTGATGAAGGAAGTACTCGAGCATTGCGCACCAATTCATTTTGTGACGGAATTACTTTTAGCCATAAGCCATTGGCCGTCAATTCCAGGATATCTGTTCTATTAGGAGCCAACGAAGAATGGACGGGAGCGCTTCGGATAGGCGTGACGTCACAAGATCCAGCAAATTTACCTAAAAAACTTTCCAGATATGCGTGCCCTGATTTATCCTCGAAAGAAGGGTTTTGGGCCCGTCCTGTACCGGAAGCTTGGGCATCAAACGGAAACAGGTAAGCAAACATTTCGTAATAAGCAAATTAAAACTTTCGTTGTAAGCGAATTGTTTTCTAAAGCGTCGGTTTGCTACCCCGATGGATGAATGGTCAGAGGTTCAGGCTTCTGGCTAGTCATTCGAGCTGGACCTGGCGTTTAGCACCGGATGAGATATGGATGGTGTGTTTGCCTTACATCGCTGTCTCACTCCCTTCCTTAGAACCAGTGGTCCTAAGTTAGAGACGGACTACTGCTTATAGCCCTTTGAGTTGCTCATGTTTTTTTGTTTTTTTTATTCTAGGTTTAACGACCACCGTGAGCAACTCAATGGGCTACAAGCAGTCGCCCGTTCCTAATTTAGGGTCACTGGCTCCGGGGAAGGAAGAGAGCCAGTGCCGTAAGACAGACACAATATCCATGCCTCACTGGGATTCGAACCCGGACCCGTTTTAGACGAATGATCAGAGGCCATCGCTTAGACCATTGCGCCGGTTTCATGGTTTTGTTAAACCCCGGAACAAAATAAATGCTTCGGTTAGCTCACAAATACCTGTCGATTTTGAACCGTAAACATCACTTGATATGTAAATTGGAAATAAATAAATATAATAAACAGAAATTATAGCTAATCTGCAATGTACACAGAGCAGGAATCGGTGCAACAACAAATTTTCAGTTTGCGCTTAATAAAAGATTTCAAGTTTGGAGGAGCAAATCGAACGGATGCCTTCCTGAAGCACTTCCGTTTTCCAAAATTATTCAAAATAGAAATGTTGCTGCAACATCAAAAATAAATCGAGTGGGTCAAGTTCTAGCGAACACGGTGGATGAAGAGTTACGTCCCAGTCTAAGTCTCCGACTTTTTGAACGGTCCGATTCCCCTTCGATTTTTTTGATTGGAGGTTTAACGACCACCGTGAGCAACTCAATAGGCTATAAGCAGTCGCCCGTCCCTAATTTAGGGTCACTGGTTCCAGGGAAGAGAAAGGGTCATTGCCGTAAGACAAACACAACATCCATGCCTCAAAGGAATTCGAACCCGGACCCCGTTCGGACGAATGATCAGAGGCCATCGCTTAGACCACTGCGCCACGGGGACGACTCCCTTCGATTGCCACCTGGAATGATTTCTTCGTAAAGTATTATTCAAACAGTCCGGACGATCGCAATGAAGTTCAGCTGCAAATGAATTCGGTCGCCCCGGTGGCACAGTGGTCTAAGGCCGCCCCGGCGGCGCAGTGGTCTAAGCGATAGCCTCTGACCATTCGTCTGTAAGGGGTCCGGGTTCGAATCCCGGTGAGGCATGGATGTTGTGTTTGTCTTACGGCACTGGCTCTCTCCCTTCCCTGGAACCAGTGACCCTAAATTAGGGACGGGCGACTGCTTATGGCCCATCGAGTTGCTCACGCCGGTCGTTAAACCTCCAATAAAAAAATGGATTCGTTTGGTGGTAACAACCGAAAGCAATCAGTTCCTTTCATATCTCACGAAACACAGAACGTGACCTCCATGGGTTCAGGCTACCTCTGGCTTGTGTAAGCGTTGAAATGCTTCGGTGTTTTTACTACCTCTCATGCTTAAATGCTTTGTGAAGAACGCACATTTCGTCCTTTGTAAAAAATTGTTCCAAAAGGAGTTTGTTTTGTTGATGGCTAGCAAAAAGGAGATGCTGACTCGCTGCTTATAGTTCTGCGATGACAGCTGTTGTGGCACCGACCTACTGAACTTCCAGTTGACCCACCGACAAAACATGATGATGAATGGTTGAATGCACCGAATCGAGCTGTGCGAATAATCCCTCCACCAATAATCTGTGAAGCAGTTTTACCATATCCTTCGGTATACCTTCTCGAATGGGAGTACAGTTGGCCATAAACGAAACCGCTGGTCAACCGGTATCCTTCTTTATAACTGAAAGGCTGTAGTCGCCAGATCAGAATTCTTCGGACCTTCTGCTGTAGATTGTACCCACCAAACAGATATTTTCATAGATGTTAAGATTTATCGATTGATGGAGAAAAGCTGGAGATAACAGACACGTACGTTTATCTTGGACAGCAGATATCAAGTGAGGGTCACATTGATGAAGAAATTAATCGGCGTACAAAACTTGCCTGGAGAGCTTTTGGAAGAAACAGCATAATTTTCAAGAGCAATATGCCATTATGTCTCAAAAGAAAAGTGTTTGATCAATGCATCCTTCCAGTGCTTACGTATGGTGCAGAGACGTGGACCTTAACTAAAAGAGACATACGAAAGCTGCAGACAACTCAAAGTAGCATGGAGAGGTGCATGCTTGGTGTAACCAGGAGAGATAAGAAGAGGAACTCGTGGATCCGAAAAATGACAGGAGTGGAAGACATCATGATCAGAGTTAAATCCCTGAAATGGCAATGGGATGGACATACTGCCAGAAGGACAGACCATCAATGGACAGCCGAAATTTTAGATTGGATTCCAAGGGACAGGAAAAGACCCAGAAAAAGACCACATGGGAGATGAGTAGACGAAATTCGATAGTATGCGGGAGTGACATGGAGGAGACTGGCACAAGACAGACCGTTGTGGAGGAAACTTGGGGAGACCTTCGTCCAGCAGTGGATTGATAATAGTTGACAATGATGATGATATAAACACCGGACAAAAAATTAGTGACCTCCAGAAATTTACTTTTAATATTTAGTTACATCACCACTTGCAGAAATCACAGAAATAATTCTTGTTGAAAGAGATTCAACAAGGTGATTTAAATAACTTGAGTCTTGTCCATTCGAAAAACAGTTTGTCTCGCAATTCATTGAGATTCCTGATTCTGAAGTTTGGTTTTTACACTTTGTTCAGGTGGTCCCATAAATTCTTGATGGGATTTAAATCTGAACATTTAGCTGGCAAGTCTATGTATCCCCAAAGTTATATCATGCTCTTCCCACCAATCCATAATGGTTTTAGCTCTATGAATCCTACAGTTGTCATCCTGGTAAATCGGATGAGTTACTTGATGAGAATCCTGCAAATGTTGTGCAAAATGATTTCTCTGTAAGCATACTGATTCAGAGAATTCTTTGCCTCTACTAGTGAGACAAATTCACAACCATTAAACCATTCCACAGCATTGCTGACCCATTGAGCACTCTCAGGATTGAACGTTTCTTTAAATCTCCTACTGACCCTACGCCTTGGGTCATTTAAGTATAGGTAAAATTTGGATTCATCAGACCATATGACAGCCTCCCGCTGATTAGCCGTCAATGTCCTGTGAGCTTTGGCCCAAGCTAATCAAGATTTTTTGTGAGCTGAAGTTAACATGGTTTCAGTCTTGCAACTTTACTCCAGATATCCATTCGATGAAGTTTCCTACTCAGTGTTCGTTCAGATATAGACGTGTGAAGTCCATTATTAACAGACTGTCGGAGTACCTGCCTTATTTGAAATCTGTTTCCGTTGATCAGGCGAGAAATTCTGCGCCCGTCACGTCTTGTCAAAATCGTGTTTCATCCCTTTTTCCTTTTGTTTTCAGTCGAGTTTGACTTACACCGATCTTCATAAATACGTAGAACTGTTCTTTTGCTAACACTTGCAAATTCAGCAACTTCTTTGACGCTGTGTCTTTTTGACTGGCCAAAAGCTATGAAATCTTTTTGCCAGTCACTTACATCTGTCTCTCGACCCATTGTTTTTAATTTTTCAAAACTTCCAGCTTAAATTTTTGCCTCTAGAAAGAAATAACACACATTTTATTAATATATAACAAATATTTAAATAAAATTCTAACCTCACAAATATATCATATTAAACAATTACTTATATTGCTGCAGGTGACTAATGTTTTGTAGGGTGTCTTTACATATACACGGCCCTGCCATTAATATCCGCACATTTGCATGCCTACAAATAATCATTATTTACAAAAAACTTAATGTCGTGTGCTGAAAGCTTTGAACCTTACGACGGCCTGTAGTCTTCGTCGAATACTCTCCGCCAGTTTTTTTGCAAATCTCCACTAATAGGTTCCGCCATTCAGCATCGTCATTCAAAGCAGTGACATCTGCATGCCTACAAATAATCATTATTTACACAAAACTTAATATCGTGTGCTGAAAGCTTTGAACCTTACGACGGCCTGTGGTCTTTGTAGAATACTCTCCAACAGTTTTTTTGTAAATGTCCGCTAACAATTTCCGCCATTAAGCATCGTCATTCAAAGTAGTGACCAGTTCAGCTTTATTTGACGGGCGATCTCTTTTCCACGCACCCGACGATTGAATTCGTCCCAGACATTATCTACAGTCAATCTTACTTTTCGACAACGTGTCCTCATACCAATCTATTACAACGCGAGCGCTATGGCATGGTGCGTTGTCTTTCTGATACAAGTATGGGCCTTTCCCAAAGAACTGTCCAACTTTGGTATAGTATAATTATCCAGGCGTTTAGATAGAGCTCATCATTCATATTGTAGTTTCGTCCAACAAGACTGATGGGCCCAAGCCGAACCATGAAAAACATGCCATCACGCAGCCTCCCCAAACTTCACTGTCGGGACGATACAATCCGCAAAGTACCTTTCCCCCAGCATCCGCCAAAACGAGGAACGATAATCAGATTGTGCACCGTACCTCGTCAGTCTAATGCACAGTTTTCCGTTTTTCTGCAGCGACGCTCCTTACAATAATACACTCTGGCGTTAGCCGAAGTGATTAACGGATTGTAGATGGCCCGAACGTTGTTCAACCATGTCGCTCAGCGTCCTGCTCACCGTACTGGTGCTAACTAGATGTCTGCACGGGCCTTAATTTGGAAAGCCTGACCCGGCCCAAGCCCGCACGTCCAAGGCTTGGCCCGTATATTTCTCCTGTTTCCAAGGCCCGGGCCGGCTCGTAAAATTTCAACAATTACCAAAACGCGAGTTTAACACCTGGTGCACTCGGTCATTCGACTCCTGAAGAGTTTTCGTTTTCTTAATTGCTACACGTATTCTATTACAATAAACGTTAATTCGGAATATTTTCGAGACTCTGTATAAGTCACGTGACGTCCGAGGAGGGAGTGATGCTTTTATACTCAAAAATATTGCATGAAAAGGACAATTTCCATGCCTTTCAAATTTTCTGGGTTTTCAAATTATTATTCCCTACCGCCGGACCAGAAAATATCCTTAGGGATAAGGAGGAGGGGGGGGGTTAAATTCGAAAAGTACGAAATATCCAGAATTATGAGCCCGATCGTTTTACTGGAAGAAGATTTTACGGCTTTATAAACTGCACCTATCTCTACTGGCATAGCCTATCGCTGGAACCAAATATGTCTCTCGCGTGTGGGGGGGGCACATTTGTGCCGCTTAAGATGTGATGTTCCAGATTTTCTGCTATCGTAACTCAAAACGTTTTTGCATTTAGTGCACTGCACAACGTTTAGCGGCTGACTAGTTTCAGAACGGGACAGTAATTTAAAATATTTCCAAATATCGCTTTTCTCCTTTACATTGTCTACAAGCACATATTCTCCGGATGCAATTTTTCGCGAAAATCTTTCGCTTTCTTGAACTACATAATAAGTATGGAAAAGTATTTATCAGCAACACTGAACTGAGCTAAGAGAAAACAACGACAGACTGCCCAGTTAATCAGTGTCACAGAAGTTTTGAAAACGGCTGCCTGATAGTACAAATGGGGAAAATACGGCACAGATTTATACACAGAAGTAAATTTCTCCCAGCCCATTTCTCCCGTGCCATTTAAGACAACTTACAAGCTTTTCGCACATCTAGAGAAAAAAGTGCCGCCTACCAGAACAATAAAAAATATCGTCTGCGAGCGGAAAATGCTGCAGTTAATAGCCTGCCCTGAAGCATGAGAGGAGGGTAGAAGTTAGGGAGAGAGAGAGAAGGGACCACATTCACAATGAAAAACTAAGGGAGCTGACCCACTCCAATTGTTTTGCAGGAGGGGAGGATGTCGTAAAATTTCTTTTTTTCCAACAGCGGAAATTATTCAATCTTATCCTGCTGTTGTATGTTGCGAGTTTTCCAAACGAGAAAGGCACCGTACAGCGATTGTTTTGCTCATAAAAATAAAAAAACCCTGCTGGGCCCGTGTCTGTTTCACATTAAACATTGAAGGCCCGGACCGTTTTACCAACTTAAAAATGAGCAAAGGCCCGACCCGGGCCCGTGCAGACCTCTAGTGCTAACATCAGTCTTCATAATCTCACCTAGTGTCTGCTTTATTTGAGATAATGTTGATTTGCGCTCTGAGCGCACAGTACTTTGCGGAACTCTTCTGTCATATTGCGTTAGCTACGGAGGTTTACCGGTAGTTTCTTGGCTAATTAAGCTCCACTGCGCTGCCATTTACGTATTACATGCCTAACCGTCGACCTAACAACAGACTTTCAAGCCCGCTGAAATGCCACGTACGAAGCAATTGTCTATGTGGCACTCTATTATCAGTCTGGGCTGGAAATCAGTAACTCTGTCGATCGAGGCACCTTGCATTCACAATCGCGCTACTGTCTCATTACAGCCGTATCTGCATATTATAGCTGGGTCTAACGTATACGTTAATATATATATATATACGTATATACGAGGTCCGATCAAAAAGTTCCGAGATTAGGCCGATATACAACAAAGTACTTACGTTACCACATTCACATTGAAAAACTAAGGGAGCTGACCCACTCCAATTGGTAGCATTATTAATAACATCTATGAAAATGCAAGTGCAAAGGTTCGGATATTTGAGGATACAGCACAAATAAGAATTGGAAAGGGAGTGAGACAAGGTGACACCGTATCTCCCAAGCTCTTTAACGCCACATTGCAAAATGTCTTTCAATCATTGAACTGGGAAAACAAAGGGATAAAAATTAATGGAGACTACTTAACTTACCTTCGTTTTGCTGATGACGTAGTCATCTTTGCAACTACCCCTTCAGAGCTGCAGAGTATGGTCCAAGAACTTGCTGGCAAGAGTAAAGAAATGGGATTAAAAATGAACTTTCAGAAGACAAACGTGATGTACAATGCTTTTACAAGAAGCAAAGATTTATCGATTGATGGAGAAAAGCTTGAGGCAACCGATTCCTACATTTATCTTGGGCAGCAGATATCAAGTGAGGGTCACATTGATGAAGAAATTAATCGGCGTATAAAACTTGGATGGAGAGCTTTTGGAAGAAACAGTACAGTTTTTAAGAGCAGTATGCCATTATGTCTCAAAAGAAAAGTGTTTAATCAATGCATCCTGCCAGTGCTTACGTATGGAGCTGAGACATGGACCTTAACTAAACAAGTTTGAAAAAACATGTAATGCATTGATTATAATACGCTTTCCAACATACCAGAAATCATTACTCAAGTTATGAGAATAATGGCTGTGGAATAAATCTCGGTCCTGTGCCCTGACCCTTGATCCCATATCGATGATATTCAACAGAACGAGTTCGGTATACATCCGAAATAACATGAAAACGTTTTGTCGCAATCGAAGCATTTTCACGTAAGTTATGATGCATAAGGGCTATGGAATAGATCCCGCTTCTGGGTCCTACCCTTTGACCCATTTCGCCCATTTTCAATAGAATTCGTCCCCAGGAAGGCCCCTTCAGCATACTAACATTTCATCCAAATCGAAGCATTTTTACGTAAGTTATGACGCATAATGGCGATTGAAGTGATTCCGCTCCTATGTCCTGACCTTTTACCCCATTTCGCCCATTTTCAATAGGGTATGTGGCCAGGTGGTCCCCTACCAACATACTAAAATTTCATCGAAATCGAACCTTTTTTACGTTAGTTATGACGCATAACAGCAGTGGAATGGATCCCGCTCCTATGTACTGACCTTTCACCCCATTTCGTTCACTTTAAATAAGGTTCCTTCCCACATGATACCCTACCAGATACTAAAGTTTCATCGAAATTGAACGACTGTTACGCGAGTTATCGTGCGGACGGACATAAACACACAACGCGTGACGTAATGAAGCAGATGGGAATCGCGACCTTCTGCTCGCAAGAGTATGACGTCATAAAACATTTATAGGACCCACACACAACGCGTGACGTAATGAGACAGATGGCGTGACCGCGCGCCAACATTCTCAAAGGCGAGATTATGACGTCATAAGATTTCTAAGCATTGGAAACATTAATGGAACGACTCCATGACACTAAAAACGTTATAATTCGGGGTGGTTATTTAACCCACTAAAGGAATTCTCCTAAAGTCCAGATCAAGCTAAATCGATTTCTAGTACAAGGAAACTGTAGGTTAAAGACTTTCATCAAAATTCTTAGAGCCGTTTTCAAAATAAAATGTACATACATACATACAAGAATTGCTACTTTAAGGTGGACGTCAAGTAATTTTGCTTCCTATACTTCCAATGCAAAAACTTATGTACACATTTTCTTCACAATTAATGCGTTCCCAAGGATGAAAATTTGAACATCGATTAAAATAGCTTCATTTAATAACTTGGAATACTTAATATTTTCTAAACCATAACCGTAATAATATTTGCTAAACCAAAACCGTAATTATGCAATCCGACATTTATTTCTCCACTGACGTCATCAAAGTACAGGTTCGCGCCATCTTTTTTCTGGTTTCAACACCACCAAAGGAAACGTTATTGTTTTTTTAATATAATTATGCTTATGTTTTACAAAATGTTAAGTATTTCAAGTTATAGTATGAAGTTATTTTAATCGATGTTCAAATTTCCATCCTTGGGAACATACTAATTGTGAAGGAAATGTGTTAAAAAGGTTTTTCATTGGATATATAGGAAGCAAAATTACTTGACGTCCACCTTAACAGTGTGGGAAAAGGGCGATGGAATGGGCCCCGATCCTATGTCCTGACCTTTGCCTTCATTTGTCCCATTTTCAATAGGGTTCCTCTCCAGGTCGTCCCCTACCACACACTAAAATTTCATCGAAATAGAACCATTTTTACGCACCTTATGACGCATAAGGGCAATGGAATGCATCCCGCTCCTATATCCTGACTTTTGACTCCACTTCACCCATTTTCAATAGGGTTCGTCCCCTGGTGGTCCCCTACCACATACTAAAATTTCATCGAAATCGAACCATTTTTACGCCAGTTATCGTGCGGACGGACGGACAAAGCTGGAGCATATACGCTTCTTCAACCTACGGTTGGAAAGCGTAAATAAAACCTATACAAGTTAGTAAAATCATGCAATGCATTGATTATGATACGCTTTCCAACGTACCAGAAATCATAACTCAAGTTATGAGAATAATGGCTGTGGAATAAATCTCGCTCCTGTGTCCTGACCTTTGACCCCATTTCGATGATGTTCAACAGAGCCGGTTCAGTATACCTCAGGAATAGCATACCAAAAGGTTTGTCGCAATAAAAGCAATTTTACGCAAGTTATGAGAATAATGGCTGTGGAATAAATCTTGCTTTTGTGCAATGACCTTTGACCCCATTTCGTTGATATTCAACAGAACCGGTTCACTATACCTCCGGAACAACATGATGAAGTTTTGTCGTAATCGAAACATTTTTAGGTAAGTTATGATGCACAAGGGCAATGGAATGAATCCCACTCCAGTGTCCTGACCTTTGACACCATTCCGCGCATTTTCAATAGGATTTGTCCTCATGTGGTTACTTACCACATACTAAAATGTCATGGAAATCGAACCATTTTTACGCAAGTTATGCTGCATAAGGGCAATGGAATAAATCCCGCTCTTATGCCCTGCCTGACCTTTGACCCCATTTCTCCCATTTTCAATAGGGTTCCTGCCCAGGTGGTTCCCTACCACATACTGAAATTTCAACGAAATCGAACCATATTTACGCATGTTATGACGCATAAAGGCAATGGAATGGATCCCGCTTTTATGCCCTGACCTTTGACCTCATTTCGCCCATTTTCAATAGGGTTCGTCCCCAGTGGCTCCCTACCACATACTAAAATTTCATCGAAATCAAACCATATTTACGCATGTTATGACTCATAAGAGCAATGGAATGGATCCCGCTCCTATGTCCTGACCTGTAACCCTGTTTCGCCCATTTTCAATAGGGTTCGTCCCCAGGTGGTCCCCTACCACATACTAAAATTTCGTCGAAATCGAACCATTTTCACGTGAGTTATCGTGCGGACGGACGGACAAAGCTGGAGCATATACGCTTCTTCAACCTACGGTTGGAAAGCGTAAAAAAGACATACAGAGACTGCAGACAACTCAAAGAGGCATGGAGAGACGCATGCTTGGTGTAACGAGGAGAGATAAGAAGAGGACTCGTGGATCAGAGAAATGACAAGAGTGGAAGACATCATGATCAGAATGAAATCACTGAAATGGCAATGGGTTGGACATGTTGCCAGAAGAACGGACCACCGATGGACAACCGAAATTTTAGACGGGATTCCGAGGGACAGAAAAAGACTCAGAAGAAGACCCCATGGGAGATGGATGAAATTCGAAAGTATGCTGGAGTGACATGGAGGAGACAGGCCCAAGATAGACAATTGTGGAAGAAATTTGGGGAGACCTTCATCCAGCAGTGGATTGTTAATGGTTGATGATAATGATGATGATGACTTACGTTACTTAAGTCTGGCTATGATCTCCCTCAAAGTAGTCTCTTTTGGCAGAGATACACCGCTGCCAGCGTTTTTGCCCCTGTTGGAACGCTCCCTGGGTGTCCTGTTCGCGAATCGTGTCAAGCACAGTCTGCGATTCGCGATGGATCTCGTCCATGGTTTCAAAACGGCGACTCTTGAGCTTCAGCTTCATCTTCGGGAACAGAAAGAAGTCACAGGGGGCCATATCTGGCGAGTAAGGCGGGTGAGGAAGAGTTGTCATGCTGTTGCGGCTAAAAAACTGGCGTGTTACTAACGCTGTGTGAGCTGCTGCATTGTCGTGATGGAGCAGGAGATCGCCCCTGCGTGACATTTCAAACAATTTGCGGCGAGTGTCCTCACTAAGATGCAGAACATTGCAGTTACAAGTTAGTAAAATCATGCAATGCATTGATTATGATACGCTTTCCAACATACCAGAAATTATTACTCAAGTTATGAGGATAATGGCTGCGTAATAAATCTCGCTCCTGTGTCCTGACCTTTGACTCCATTTCGATGATATTCAACAGAACTGGTTCAGTATATCTCAAGAATTAAATTTTTTTTTTTTTTTTTTTTTTTTTTGATTGGAGGTTTAACGACCGCCGTGAGCAACTCAATGGGCCATAAGCAGTCGCCCGTCCCTAATTTAGGGTCACTGGTTCCAGGGTAGGGAGAGAGCCAGTGCCGTAAGACAAACACAACATCCATGCCTGACAGGGATTCGAACCCGGACCCCTTACGGACGAATGATCAGAGGCCAACGCCTTAGACCACTGAGCCACCGGGGCGGCAAAGAAGAATAACATACTAAAGTTTTGTCGCAATAAAAGCAGTTTTAGGCAAGTTATGAGAAAAATGGCTGTGGAATAAATCTTGCTTTTGTGCAATGACCTTTGACCCCATTTCGTTGATATTCAACAGAACCGGTTCACTATATCTCAGGACAACATGATAAAGTTTTGTCGCAATCGAAACATTTTTAGGTAAGTTATGATGCACAAGGGCAATGGAATGGTTCCCACTCCAGTGTCCTGACCTTTGACCCCATTTCGCCCATTTTCAATAGGGTTCGTCCCCAGTGGCTTCCTACCACATACTAAAATTTCATCGAAATCGAACCATTTTTACGCAAGTTATGACGCATATGGGCAATGGAACAAATCCCGCTCTTATGTCCTGCCTGACCTTTGACCCCATTTCGCCCATTTTCAATAGGGTTCGTGCCCAGGTGGTTCCCTACCACATACTAAAATTTCATCGAAATCGAACCATATTTACGCATGTTATGACCAGTGGCAACTTTTCAGGTCAAGTAGGTGAAGTGCCTTTTCACCTCATCATCATCATCATTGTCAACAATTATCAATCCACTGCTGGACGAAGGTCTCCCCGAGTTTCCTCCACAACGGTCTGTCTTGTGCCAGTCTCCTCCATGTCACTCCCGCATACTTTCGAATTTCATCCACCCATCTCCCATGTGGTCTTCTTCTGGGTCTTTTCCTGTCCCTTGGAATCCAATCTAAAATTTCGGCTGTCCATCGATGGTCTGTCCTTCTGGCAGTATGTCCAGCCCATTGCCATTTCAGGGATTTAACTCTGATCATGATGTCTTCCACTCTTGTCATTTTTCGGATCCACGAGTTCCTCTTCTTATCTCTCCTGGTTACACCAAGCATGCACCTCTGCATGCCACTTTGAGTCATCTGCAGCCTTTGTATGTCCCCTTTAGTTAAGGTCCACGTCTCTGCACCATACGTAAGCACTGGAAGGATGCATTGATCAAACACTTTTCTTTTAAGACATAATGGCATATTACTCTTGAAAATTATGCTGTTTCTTCCAAAAGCTCTCCAGGCAAGTTTTGTACGCCGATTAATTTCTTCATCAATGTGACCCTCACTTGATATCTGCTGTCCAAGATAAACGTATGTGTCTGTTATCTCCAGCTTTTCTCCATCAATCGATAAATCTTCATTTCTTGTAAAAGCATTGAACATCACTTTTGTCTTCTGAAAGTTCATTTTTAATCCCACTTCTTTACTCTTGTCAGCAAGTTCTTGGATCATACTCTCCAGCTCTGATGGGGTAGTTGCAAAAATGACTATGTCATCAGCAAAACGAAGGTGGGTTAGATAATCTCCATTAATCTTTATCTTTTGTTTTCCCAGTTCAGTGATTGAAAGACATTTTCCAATGTGGCGTTAAAGAGCTTCGGAGATATGGTGTCACCTTGTCTCACTCCCTTTCCAATTTTTATGTGTGTTGTATTTTCAAAGAGCCGAATCTTTGCACTTGCATTTTCATAGATGTTATTAATAATATTAATGTATGCATCTTCAATACCGCAGGATTTCAGAGCCATTGTATCTGCTGATGGTTTCACCGAATCAAAGGCTTTTTCGTAATCGATAAAAGCCATGCACAATGGAAGTTCATATTCCCTCGCTCTTTCAATTAGTTCTCTCAGCACGTGGATATGATCTATTGTGCTGTAGCCACTCCTGAATCCAGCTTGTTCTCTCGGTTGAGCCATGTCCAGTGTTACCTTCAAACGGTGTGAAAGAACTTTAGTGAAGATTTTATAAACCACTGATAGGAGGCTGATAGGGTCTGTAGTTCCTGAGATCCTCAATGTAACCTTTTTTATGTAGCAGGATCATTATAGCGTTGTTCCAATCCTCAGGAATCTTCCCTTCATTAAGGCATCGAGTGAAAATTTGGGCGAGTACTGTTTCGATTTCTCTACTTGCTTCTTGTATGATGTCTACAGTAATTCCATCTTCTCCTGGAGCTTTTCCCCGCTTCATGTTCTTGATTGCATGTGCAACTTCTGCTGGGAGGACTGGAAGAACTCTGGTACTGGTACCTGTCATGATGTCTGGATTACATGCATCATCCCTTTCATATAATGTGGAGTAGAAATCTTTCACTCTTTTCAAAATTTCGCCCATATTTCTTGATACAGAACCATCTTCTTTTCTCAGTGCCATAATCTGTTTTCTTCAGTTACTAAGATGTCCCTTTGCTATCTTTAGGCTTTGATTGTTTTCAATTGCTTTCTTTACGAGTTCACAGTTGAATTTACTTATGTCTTCAGTGAAACTTTTTCGTACTGTCTGGCATAGCTCTATATATTCCACTTTGAAAGTCACATCTTCTTTAGTTGTCCTCATCTCTCTTCTTTTTTGCATCAACATTTTGGTTTTTCCTGATAATTTGTTCACATGCAACTTGTTCTTAGACCGAGCTAATTTTGTTGCTGTTTCCATAAGAGCTTTGGTTACTTTTCTGTTAACTTCAGAAATCTCCACTTCTTCCAATGTTAGGCCTTCTAAAGCAGAGAATCTGTTCTTCAATTCCAACTTGAAGGTATTATGGTGTTTTTTAAGGTTGGTTATGTCGATACATTTTGTTTGTCTTATGAGCTTGCCACGTTCGAGTTTAGTGTTGAGGTGCATCTTGCATCTCACCAATCTATGGTCACTACCTGTGTTGAACTTGTTTAGAATACTGCAGTCTTCTATGACAAATTTTTCGTTACACATAATAAAATCAATTTCACTTGTCGTCCCATTTGGATGTCTCTATGTCCATTTCCTGTGCGGCTTTTTCTTGAAAAAGGAGTTCATGATGAAAAACCCTTCTGCCTCTGCAAACTCTACGAGAGTATTTCCACGCTGGTTTCTGTTGCCGTGACCGAATTTACCTACTGAAGTTTCATTCTGTTGCCGTTGCCTTATTTTTGCATTGAAATGTCCCATAATTATCTTCAAGTGCTGCTTACCTTTATTATTTAGATGACGAATTTCCTCATAAAATTCTTCAATTTCTTCTTCAGGATGACTTGTAGTGGGTGCATAAGTTTGAATAATCTGAGCCTGGTATCTTCTCGAGAGTTGGATAACGAGTCGTGCAGCTCTGTCAGAGGAACTTTCAACTTCTACAACTTTATCCTTCAGTTTCTTGTTTATTATAAATCCAACACCACTAGTTCTGCCAGTATCTGTCCCACGATAGTAGAAGAGATTTCCACTTTTCAGTTCAATGAGATCTTCTCCTTTTCTCCTTACCTCACTTAGCCCGACGATGTCCCACTTAATCCTTTGTAGTTCCTTTTCCAATTCAAGAAGACTTGAATCAGAAGACAGGGAGAGTCCATTATACGTAGCCAAGGTCAGCATCAGATAAAGGAGACATTTTGCTCCAAGGACGACTAACGGATTCACTGACAATGGTTGCCAAAAACGAAATCAAGAAGAGCGGTAAATCTAATAAAAAATTTTAAAAATTGTTGGTTTACTGAATATAAATGGATTTGCAGCACTTCTGTGTTATTTTTTTTTTGGCCCTGCTTACTTTTTAGTAATAAACATTCGGCGTGGAATAAAGACGGATTCTCAGATTTATTAAGCGTAACACGGTCACTTCATAAACATCGGGATTCTAGCGAACACCTGAAATGCGGATTAATGTTAAGGAATTTTGAAAAAATTCAAAACACCATTGCGATGCCCTGAAGAAGAATGCTAGGCTTTTGAAAACGCATTTTAACGAAAACGTTCGTTTAAATAGACTTTTCCTGAAGATAGTGATTTATGCAGTATTAGTCTATACTGTATTTGAGCAAAGAAGAACTAGCATTCCATGGCCATGACGAAAGCATGGGCTCGATAAATCGTGGAAATTTCATTGAATTACTTTCATTGTTGATATGAAGAAGTTCTTTAGAAATTAAAAATCAATACGAAAGGATAAAAAACTATTCAAAATGAATTAGTTGAATGTATTTCTGAATATATAAACGATCACGTCAAAAATAAATAATTTCTGATTGTTGATTCGGAAGGTGTATTGTTTGAGGGATTTTTGGGTTTCCATGATGTGAATGAAGATAGAACGTCAGGAGCTTTATACAAAATGCTAGACAAATTTTTGGAACAGTCTGATTACCAACACAAATAAAGAGGACAATGTTACGATGGGAACACTTAAATGGGCTACAGAAAAAAAAGTCAAGGATAAAGCTTCTCAAGCTGTTTTTGTTCAATGCTTAGTTCATCGTTTGAATCTTTTATTACACCAGAGTTTTTCTAAAATTTCTAAGTGTCGAATACTTTTAGCAAGCCTCAGTGGAATTGCGTCGTTTGTTCACCATTCTGCGAAGCGGTCTTATACACTTATATCAACAACCGCAAGATGCAGACCAACCATAACAGAAACTCGATGGTCCTGCACTTCGAAATTAGTAAGTGTAGTTGTTGAAGATTGGGATAAATTGAAGGAAGTGTTCGGATTTCTGACGAATAGCGAATAACCAGACAAAAAGTCAATTCATCTTGCCAAGGGGGTTTTGAATGATGTGAACACTTTCGAATTTACATTTTTGGCTCCACCGATCTATTATTCGAACTTTTGAAGAAAAAGTAACTAAACATAAACTACTGTGTAACTCAAATTAAAAAAACAAACAAAAAAACTCGTGAAATTTTGAGCCATAAAAGGAACGATGAGTTATTTGAAACACAGTTTGGAAAAGCTAGCAAAATCACAGAAATAAGTACGGGAATATGCTGCTCTTACACAGGAAACAAGTTTTCAAAATTATAAACAATTATATTTGAAATTTTGGACCACATTATTATGGAAATGGATATAAGATTTCAAGACTGTAAGAAACTTCAATTTGTCTGACTTGCTGACACAACCAAATTCGAATAATTTAATGCATGCTTTCCCACTCGCGCTCTTGAAAATCTACATTATTACGGAAACATATTTACTAAACACCAGCGCCTTAAAAATGAACTGAGTCTTGTATATGCCGATGAAAAATTAAGGAATGTATTAACTCAAGAACTCCTTCGAGTGTTTCACGGAGACACAGACATTTTTACAGAAGATTATAAATTGGTTTTCCTCAGTTTAGCAATTCCATCTACAAGTGTGCCAGTGGAAAGAAGTTTTCTTAAAATAATACAAACTTGCTCAAGAAACACTAGTTCCCAAGATAGACTTGCTTCTCTGGCAAATATTTCTATTCAGGAAGACATTTTATTGATGCTCACGAAGAAACAACCATCTAACCATCTTATGACGACATAATCGACAAATTTGCAGCTTTAAGAGGAAGACAAATTGATTTAATATACAAAAAATAAGTAAGTCCTCATTAAGGGATTTTCATTGTAGACAGTATATATCTTTTCATACTGCTCTTGTACCTCTTCACCTATTTTTCCATTAACGAGCCGCCACTGGTTATGACGCATAAAGGCAATGGAATGGATCCCACTTTTATGCCCTGACCTTTGACCCCATTTCGTCCATTTTCAATAGGGTTTGTCCCCAATGGCTCCCTACCACATACTAAAATTTCATCGAAATCGAACCATATTTAAGCATGTTATGACGCATAAAGGCAATGAAATGAATCGCGATTTTATGTCCTGACCTTTGACCCCATTCCGCCCATTTTCAATAGGTTTCGTTCCCAGGTGGTTCCTTACCACATACCAAAATTTCATCGAAATCGAACTATTTTTACGCAAGTTATGAAACATAAGGGCAATGGAATAAATCCCGCTCTTATGCCCTGCCTGACTTTTGACCCCATTTCGCCAATTTTCAATACGGTTCGTGCCCAGGTGGTTCCCTACCACATACTAAAATTTCATCGAAATCGAACCATATTTACGCATGTTATAACGCATAAAGGCAATGAAATGGATCCCGCTTTTATGTCCTGACCTTTGACCCCATTCCGCCCATTTTCAACAGGGTTTGCTCCTAAGTGGTTCCTTACCACATACTAAAATTCCATCGAAATCGAACCATTTTTACGCAAGTTATGACGCATAATAGCAATGGAATGGATCCCGCTCCTATGTCCTGACCTTTGATCCTGTTTCGCCCATTTTCAATAGGGTTTGTCCCCAGGTGGTCCCCTACCACATACTAAAATTTCGTCGAAATCGAACCATTTTCACGTGAGTTATCGTGCGGACGGACGGACGGACAAAGCTGGAGCATATACGCTTCTTCAACCTACGGTTGGAAAGCGTAAAAAAAGGGCAGTGACGGTCTGGCTTTGGGGAACGAATTCACGGTGCACAACCCCACGAATGTCGAAGAACACGATGATCATGCTTTTAGTTGCGCTCCGGACCTGTCGGGCCTTCTTCGATCGTGGAGATGCCGGGTTCTTCCACTGCGACGACTGTTGTTTGGTCTCCGGGTCGTAACCGTAGACCCAAGTCTCGTCCCCAGTGATGACCCGCGACAGGAAAGTTGGTTCATTCACCACCTGCTTACGAGGATCTTAACAGAGTTCGACACGCAGCGCCTTCTGTTCGGGGTTCAGAATCTTTGGCACAGACTTTGCAGCGATGCGGTGCATATTCAAAACCGACGTCAGAATTTCTTGCACTGTTCCTTATGGCAGATTGACCATGGTAGCAATGTCTTGAATGGTTCTCCGACGATCCTCATGCACCAGTTCCCTAATTTTGTCCACATTTTCGGGGGTTTTGTTCGTGGACGGTCGCCCTGACCTTTCGGCGTCTTCCAGTGCCGTTCCATAGGAAAAACACAAGCCCTCACACATCGCAGAAAGTACACAACCAACCAAGTCGCAGAAAGAACACGACCAATCAAGTCGCAGAAAGAACACGACCAACCAAGCTTCAAGCGAAATTATGTGAAGACATATACAAAGATTAGCAAAAAGAAGCAAATAAATTAAATGAGAAGCAAAAAATATAAAAAAATAAAAATAGGAATAAGCTCCGGAGCTCTAGACCAATCTTCAAGGGAAAACGTCTGTAGCACCCGAGTCAGAAGTTCAGGTTCCATGAGAGCGCTTAAATATTCCCAAATATGCAAAATGCGACGTCAATATAAAATTTTGAGATGTTAAAATGTTTTTGCCCTGTGTTTTCCCTACCTGAGCTTAAAAACCTTCTAGCTGAAAAGTACAAAATTGAAAATTGACAACTGACAACTTACAGCTAAAAAAAAAAAAAAAAAAAAAACAGTTACGGCCAAGGACATCATCAACGTACATGTTCGTCTTTTGGGTGTGTTCGAAAAGTATTTCATCATCTGGGTGTGTTCGAAAAGCATTTTTATCAACATACTTACTAAGAAAATTTTAGGTAAACTAGTGGATGTAAGTAAATAATGTTATTTTTACCGGGGCTGCTCGGTAAAAATGAGGGTCATATTTGTAGCCCTAAAAGGAGTTAATTCAAAGAGATAGATGGTATGATACTGCAATAACGAATTTTGGAACATGAAATAGTATTATATTGTAATAGGAGTTTATTAAAATGGAACTTACAAAAAATCTTGGGATATCCTAAAGACGAAAGGGATCAGCTGTAAGTTGTCAATTTTCAATTTTAAACTTTTCAGCTTAAAGGTTTTTAAGCCCAGGTAGGGAAAACAGAGTGCAGAAAAATTTTAACATCTCAAAATTTTATATTGACGTCGCATTTTGTATATTTGGGAATATTTAAGCACTCTCATCAAACCTGAACTTCTGACTCAGGTACTGCAGACGTTTTCCCCTGAAGATCGGTCTGGAGCTCTTGAGCTTATCCCTCTTTTTTTTTTTTTTTTTTTTGCTTCTCATTTAACTTACTTGCTTCTTTTTGTTAATATTTGACTGTATATGTCTTCACATAATTTCACTTGAAGCTTGGTTGGTCGTGTTCTTTCTGCGACGTGCCGAGGGCTTGTGTTTTTCCTGTGGAGTACTGGCGGTTTGTGAGCTTGGGAGGAAGATTGTTTTAAATTACTTGTTTCATTATATTATACTTGTAAGTAACTCCTGCAGCAAAGCGCGGTGTTCATGCAAGTTTATCACATGGGGGTGGAGATATATATATACATGTATATATGCCATTCTCTCTCTTTTTCTGGAACGCTTGACGTCACAGTAACGTCTGCATTGTTGCGCCATCACGTATCGATCAATTCGTGTGTGCTCTCGAAATGTCAAAATGATTACTTGCTATGTAATACAGGGGGATTCACTCGGGATTGAACACTTATTTTTTTAATTTACTCACGACTGCAAAGGCACATTTGAATGAAATTAATGCAGAACATACTTTGATCCATGACAAAAAGAAATGTCTCACAGAAGAAGGAAAGTCTCACAGCTGGAAGTATCCGCCGCCAGCGTCCAGGCACATATTCACCCGACGCTCCATGTTGGCGAATGTGTGATGTAACGTAGTGACGTTGATGGCAGCAATTTCACGTGCGATGTTGTCTTTCAGTTCCTCAATCGTCCTTGGCTTGTTGGCTTAAACCTTGCTTTTCGAAAGTCCCCAGAGAAAGAAATCTGGGAGTGTCAGATCAGGAGACCTAGGCGGCTGCAGGTCGTTAGAGATAAACCTGTCCTGGAAAAAGCTGCGAATTTCTGCCATGCTATTATTGAAGATGTGGCACGTTGCACCGTCCTGTTAAAGTAACCATCTGCAAGTTTCTGATCATCCAGCTGGTTCACATTAAAGATTTCCAAGTATCGGTTGGTGTCACCGTGTCCTTAAAAAAGATTGGCCCAGTAATATGGCGTCGGGACACCGCACACCAGACACCGATTTTCACTGGATGCAATGGCTTTTCATGGATGGCGTGAGGATTACCACTACCCCACACCCGTGTATTTTGCGAGTTTACACACGCTCTTCAATTGAGTACACCGTCTTCATTCGACCTGCTCGCGTAAACTGTCTGCGGAGGCACACTATTCCCCCACCACTACTAGACAAATGGAGCATCAGTGCGGCGCCAACCAGCTGCCGTGGAGACATTTTATTCACAGGGATTGCATGTCGACTGTTTTGTCAGGGAATAAAGAACCGCTCCGTTCGAGTTCACGTTCATCGTTTATTCCCCATCTCATAAACACACCGGACAAAAAATTACGGAATGCTCATTTTATTGGTTAATATGGGATTACATCACCGCGAGCTCGAAGCACAGCCTTGATTTCCTTTGGCATGCTGTCAATATGGGAGCGGATGACATTAATGTCCAGTTTGCCCCACGCCGTGAACAACTGGTCCCGCCGAGCAGTCAAATTGGAAGGGTGTTGTTGTCTCTTCTTAACGGACCGTTCGAGCATGTCCCAAATTTTCTCTATAACATTGAGATCAGGCGAATTGGCAGGCCAGGTGAGATGTGGGACGTCGACCTCATGTTCTGCAAACCAATCCTGCACAATGGCAGCTCGGTGGACAGTGCAGTTGTCGTCTTGATAATGTGGATCTGAAATGGCGGCATCTTGGAGGAACTGGACATATGGCAACACCTCGCTATCCAACAGTTTCACGTAGTCCACCGCTTTCATGCCATTAGATACGTGAACTAAGGGACACACCCCAGCACTGGATGTAAACCCCCAAAACATGACACTTACAACCCCCTTCTGTTCAGCACTTTACACACTCTCTGCGTTGAAGGCTTCTCCGCCGCCCCGGTGGCGCAGTGGTCTAAGGCGCTGGCCTCTGATCATTCGTCCGTAAGGGGCCCGGGTTCGAATCCCGGTCAGGCATGGATGTTGTGTTTGTCTTACGGCACTGGCTCTCTCCCTTCCCTGGAACCAGTGACCCTAAATTAGGGACGGGCGACTGCTTATAGCCCATTGAGTTGCTCACGGTGGTCGTTAAACCTCCAATAATAAAAAAAAGGCTTCTCCGGCCTTCCACATGACCCTGGATCGACCGTCATTGGAATACAGGCAGAACCTGGATTCGTCCCACCAGATGATGCGTCGCCTCTGTTCTGTGGTGCAGTGTCGGTGTTCCCTCGCCCATTCCAGCCGCTTTTTCTTGTGTACGGCAGACAGCTTGGGGCGTACCCTAGCTACACGACTGAATATTCCTACACCATGCAGTTCTCGTCGGAGCGTTCGTTCGGAAACAGGGTGACTGGGTCCCGCATTGTACTCTTGCAGAAATTCCTGCCGGGTTTGGAACCTTTTTGCGGTTGATAATCGCCCCAGACGTCGACGATCACGGTTGCTCATGATGGTTTTTCTGCCGCAGCTGCTCCGAAGGGAATTGTCTCTGGCCGACTCCTTCCACGCTAAATGAACACTACTGACGGTGGACTTGGACACGCCAACGAACTCCGCCACCTCCCTCAGCGAATGACTATGTTCATGACTAAAGACGGTAGCTCCCTTTTGCCACTCTGTTACGTCACCTTTTCTACCCATGGTACTGTTAGAAATTCTAAAAGGTTCGCGCGTTGATCTCAAATGACGGATTTAGCAAATGAAAGAGAATTCTTAAACTCACTGAACGAATAGTTGAAAGCATAAAGAGTACTTACCACCTTTAAATAGGTAATCCATTATCTTTAATCAAATTAATGTATTTTCACAACACATCACTGAAACACTGTAGGTTGAAAATCAAAACATCTAATTTTATATTAGTTTGGAACATCATATACGCAGTACGTTCACACATAACTTCATCTTTGGGTTTCGGTTCTCACGGGAACAGCTTTTCTCTTCTCAGGTCGAAGGTCAGCGCATCACTACTACTTCCCTTGGAGTGAGCATGAGATTTTCTTTTTTTAATTTCCAAATAGGTTTGCTTAACGTAGCAACGCCATCTATATTGTTCTTTTGTGTGGAGCTTGAACGGACACATCGCACTCTTTCCAACAGGTACTACCTGTAAGCAGAAATAAAACTGATTAGGCATGCACGTCTTACAAGGCTGAAAAAGTAACAAGTAACATACAATACTTTCCATTCCATTATATACACGCCTTTTTCTCTGCCTGACCAGTTTCTAACTGATCCTCCGGATGACAGCATTCCGTAATTTTTTGTCCGGGGTGCTTATATTCCACATGATGAGTGTTCAATCCTGAGTGAATCACCCTGTAGCACGCGATCACTTTTAGATGTTAAGGCGATCGCGTGCGAATTTAAAAACATTGGATTATCAGTGACTCGAGTTCTATATTTCCTATCTACAAAATTCGAATTGAATCCTTAATATCACGGCAAGTTGCGTTTGTATATTAATTTAATTTAGCACAATTCGAATATTAATTTGTACGCTTTAGTTTTTACTTTTTTAATTTAACTAACTTTCCGAGTTTAGTGCTGATTATATTATACATTTTGCAAAATATCAATCTCTCTAAACGCTCTAACCTACAATTGTTAAACAACAAATATTTTACACAGAATGTTATTTATCGCGAGGTCTTTTGAAAAACGGAAATAAATAGCATATAATTTTTAGTTCTAACATGAATGAGTTCTTACTGAATAAGTTTTTACTATATTTCCTTTAAAAAATGCGACGTTTATTTAATTTGTTTTCGATCTGCTTCAATTAAAAATTTCACTCCATCATAGGACGGGCAACCTCCCGTATATATTATTAATATTTATTTAAAGCTTAAAAACAACCGTCGTAGGACGGGCTGTGCTCTAGTATATACGAGGTAGGATCCAAAAGTTCAGGGACTTGGCATATAGTTCTTTACCTTGAATACTTTAAAATATCGACAACCACTTTCAAAATAATCCCCTTCGGCGACGATGCATTTTTGCTAGTGCTCGTAAAGCTTCTGGAAGCATTGCTAAAGGTCATTTTTTGCAACCTCTCGTAATGCCTCCTGCGTTGCTGTTTTTGCCTCATTTGTTGAAACAAAACGACGTCCTTGCAGATTTTGCTTCATCAGTGGAAAGAGGTAAACTCGCAAGAGGCTAAGTCGGGTGAATAGGCGGAATGTAAAAGCACATTAGAACGATTTCTGGCGAGAAATTCCGTGACTAGTAGGGACCGATGAGCATGCGCGTTGTCATGGAGATGGTACTGTTGTCCTTGACTCCCGTAAGAGACGTAAAATGTCCAGATAACGTTCCTTGTTAACTGGTGTGCCCTCAGGAATAAATTCGAAATGGATAATGCCGCGATAATTAAAAACATCTCCGGCATGACTTTACCTTTGCTGCGATCCTGCCTGAATTTCTTTGATCCCCGTAAAGATGGCGATTTCCATGTTGAAGAAGCACGCTTTGGCTGAAAATCTAACAAGTAGCACCAAGTTTCATCACCTGGGATAATGTTATCCAAAGCGTAGGATCGCTATCGGCTTTGTCGATTAATTCGTCCGATATACGCATCCGTTCATCCTTTTGTTCGGAGGTCAAAATGCGAGGGACAATGTGCTGGCACACACGGTGCATGTTAAGATCCTCCGTCAAAATGCGCTGTCACGTGGCCTCCGATATATCCAAAATCGTAGGATCGCTATAAGTATAGTTGGGTTAGCGATTTCCTCAATGGTTCGGCGACGACCCTGAAGAACACACTACACCATCGTAATGTTTTTTTCACTCCATGTAGTCACAGGTCGACAACAGCACTCATTATCTGCGATGGGTTCTCAGCCCTCTTTGAAACGCCGATACCACTCGTACACCTTCGATCTCGCCATCGTACAGCGACAGTACACCTTCGAAAGAATTTCCAAGGTATCTGCAGCTGTTTTACCCAAATGCTGACAGAATTTAATGTTACAAAGTTGCTCTTCAAAAGCCATGTTTCTCACATCGCCAGCAAACGTCTCCGCGCGCATTCCAACCACTTTCCACGGGCCAAACCATTCTGACTACGGTGGGAAGGAATGGCGGGATGTATTTCAGACGCCGTAATTTCAACTACATGCTTGCGTTGTCACAGCTAGGCCCTGTTCCCGAACATTTGGACATTATTATTATTATTTTTTTGGTTGGAGGTTTAACGACCACCGTGAGCAACTCAATGGGCTATAAGCAGTCGCCCGTCCCTAATTTAGGGTCACTGGTTCCAGGGAAGGGAAAGAGCCAGTGCCGTAAGACAAACACAACATCCATGCCTCACCGGGATTCTAACCCGGACCCCGTTCGGACGAATGATCAGAGGCCATCGCTTAGACCACTACGCCACCGGGGCGGCAATTGGACATTATTAAACAACTTAAATATATATGTATATATGAAATGCTATCCCACACTCACCAACCCGCTTGGCCAGCGTGGTGAGTTATGGCCAAACCCCTCCAAAATGACTCCACAACTTAAATCTTGGCCCTCAGTCTCCGGCAGCTGGAATGTACCTGGCCAAGGTAGCGGCCAATGCGACATGAAGGCAGAGGGTGCTAAGAATCCCCGGAGGACCGGACTAGGCTGCCATCTGATGCTGACCTTGGCTACGTACAACGGACGCTCCCTATCTTCTGATTCAAGGCTTCTTGAATTGGAAGAGGAACTACAAAGGATCAAGTGGGACATCGTCGGGCTAAGTGAGGTAAGGAGAAAAGGAGAAGATCTCATCGAACTGAAAAGTGGACATCTCTTCTACTATCGTGGGACAGATACTGGCAGAACTAGTGGTGTTGGATTTATAATAAACAAGAAACTGAAGGATAAAGTTGTAGAAGTTGAAAGTTCCTCTGACAGAGCTGCACGACTCGTTATCCAACTCTCGAGAAGATACCAGGCTCAGATTATTCAAACTTATGCACCCACCACAAGTCATGCTGAAGAAGAAATTGAAGAATTTTATGAGGAAATTCGTGATCTAAATAATAAAGGTAAGCAGCACTTGAAGATAATTATGGGAGATTTCAATGCAAAAATAGGGCAACGGCAACAGAATGAAACTTCAGTAGGTAAATTCGGTCACGGCAACAGAAACCAGCGTGGAAATACTCTCGTAGAGTTTGCAGAGGCAGAAGGGTTTTTCATCTTGAACTCCTTTTTCAAGAAAAAGCCACACAGGAAATGGACATGGAGACATCCAAATGGGACGACAAGTGAAATTGATTTTATTATGTGTAACAAAAAATTCGTCATAGAAGACTGCAGTGTGCTAAACAAGTTCAACACAGGCAGGAACCATAGATTGGTGAGATGTAAGATGCACCTCAACACTAAACTGGAACGTAGCAAGCTCATAAGACAAACAAAATGTATTGACATAACCAACCTTAAAAAACACCATAATACCTTCAAATTGGAACTGAAGAACAGATTCTCTGCTTTAGAAGGCCTAACATTGGAAGAAGTGGATATTTCTGAAGTTAACAGAAAAGTAACCAAAGCTCTTATGGAAACAGCAACAAAATTAGCTGGGTCTAAGAACAAGTTGCATGTGAACAAATTATCAGGAAAAACCAAAATGCTGATGCAAAAAAGAAGAGATGAGGACAACTAAAGAAGATGTGACTTCCAAAGTGGAATATTATTATACTGATTTCATTGTCCCGTTCCGCCAATCTGTCTTGGCTCCACGGGGACTTATTGAGCACCTTGGATGTTATTTTGACATGTTGCGACAATTATCCTGCCTTGAGACGCCGGTTCGGACCCTGGCCACCCCAATGGCCCAGAGACCAGCCCGTGGTGACGTGCTGGCAGGCGACCTAGTATACCTTGACTGGGTTCCCGCTCTGTCTGGCGGGATAGGTCGTTTCTTACTTTATCGTTGACTGGAAGATTCCTTGCCCTCGAAATTTTTTTGGGGAATAATTTCCCTTTATTTTCTTTTTCAAAACATCTACACACATGTATGCACTGTCCTCATGCTTAGGACTTACAACATCAAGAGATAACAAAAAAAAAATTTATTTACAGAGTATTTACATTGGTGGTCTCTTCGTCTGCTTTCCCACAGACTTCTACCCTCATTCATCTTCCGAATCGCTTTCGGTGTGCACGTTCACCTCCTGCGTTTCGGTCCCCGTTTGATTGGGGAAGATGGTATGTTGCTGGAGGGTTAGCCTTTCAACCAAGGCTATTATCCCCCTCCTGTTAACGGAAGATTGGATGAGCAGATCCAATCTTCGCGTTCTCTGCACACCTGGGATCAGTGTGTTTCTCCATTCGGCGAAGCCACTGCATTCAAGTACGCAGTGTTCTATGCTTGCCGTTCTCTTTCCACAGGGACAAGTGCAGTTCCTGATGGCAAATCTGCCTAGGTATTCAGGGCTGATGCCATGGCCACTGAGTACTTGATTCAGGAACTTATTTGTCTGTGCTCGTTTGGTCGAGACCTTCGGAAACACTCTGTGTGTCTTCCGCCCTGTCTCTCCCGTGTCCCATCTGACCTGCCATTCGGTCATGGTCCGACGTGCTAATGCTGCGCGAGTACACCTTCGCGGCGTTCTGCATTGCACGTCGACCGTCTCTTTCAGCGTGGCTGCCTTCGCCAGCTGATCTGCCCTTTCGTTTCCTAGGGTTCCGACATGGCTTCGTACCCAGTGGAAACTAACTGCCCCATCTCCCTCTGCCCTCAAGAGGGTTTTGATCCTCTGGACGATGGGGTTTCTTCCCCTGAATCTACTCAGAGCCTGCAGTGCTGCCTCACTGTCCGAGTAGAGTTTTATTCTTTCTTCACTACGCCTGGGGAGTGCCCAGGTGAGTGCCATCTCTATCGCCAGAAGTTCTGCCTGGAAGACAGAAGCGTTCTGCGATAATTTCACGCTTCCTGCAGTGGCTTCGTTCCCATCCGAGAACGCACAGAAGCCTGCCCCCACTTGTCCCTTCAACTTTGAGCCGTCCGTGAACAGCTCATGCCCAACTCCCGTGGGTTTCTCCTTGTCCCACGGTGGGCAAATTTCCTCGGCAGGGTGGATCTGCCAGTCCACGCTTTCCATCTCCATGTCGGGGGCTCGATGCGGCGCACCGAGAAGGTAGGCGTCCTCGCCTGACCTTAGGCAGTGCATTGCTGCCTCCCTTTCCACTACTAGGTCTGCCGGCTCGCACCCCGCCAGCACTTGGAGTGCTAGGGTCGACGTTGTGCGAAAACAACCGGTTATCCCTAGTAGGGCCAACCTTTGGATTTGGTTTATCCCCTTCTTCATTCTGACTGTGGGAGTCCACCATGCTCCACTTGCATACGTCAGAATTCTTTCAATTCCTCTCTGATAGATGGCCTTCTTGGTTTTGCCCGTTAACCTCATGCCATTCAATCTATTGAGAATCACCGTGCACCTTGTTCTAAGGTGCCTCAGGTGTGGCAGCCCTGATAGACTCTGATCCAGGACCACACCCAAGTATTTCATTTCACGCACCGCCTTGATAGTGCACCCTTGGAATCTGCACTGGGGTGGTGTTTTCATTACTCCTCTCTTAGCTATTGCTAGCAGAGTGGTCTTCTCAGGAGCGAAGCACAGTTTGCTTTCTCTGCTCCAATTTTCTAGCACATCCAAGGCCCTATGTGCTTCTCTTTCGATCACGTGTCTCCCTGAGGCGGAGACCACGAGAACGAAATCGTCCGCATAGGCTTGAATCTCCACTGCGGGCCCCAGGTCTAGGTTCAGTGCTGAATCAGCAACTATATTCCACCAGAGCGGCCCGGAGTTGGATCCTTGCGGACACCCTCTATGGTACGAACGCGAGGATTGCCCATTCCCCGCTTCGAACTCGACTCTTCTATCAGACAGGTAGCTGCTGATCAGTTTGAACAGGTTCCTTGGACAGCCAAGTTCTTTAAGTCTGGTTAAAACCATTGGCCACCAGACACTGTTGAATGCCCCCTCACGTCTAGTGAGATGAAGCAGGTATGGAGCCCCTCCGCTTTGTTCCTCTCTGCCCTCTCTCGGAGGCTGCGAATTGCCTGCGTTGCGCAACGCCCCGGAAGGAAACCAAATTGGTTCCTGTTTAGCTTTCCCTGCTCCATGAGAAAGCCAAGCGCTCTGTTCGTTATGAGCTTGTCCAGCACCTTGCTCCACGCCGAGAGGAGGCAGATGGGCCTATAGGCTGCGGGATCATTTTTGTTCTTTCCGGTCTTGTTGAAAAGAACTAGCACCGCTGTTTTCCACAAGTCTGGGAAGATTCCCCTCCCGAGGCATTCGTTTAGGAGCGCCACAAAATACCCGGGATTTGCATAGTAGATTTCTCTGACTATGCTGAGGTCGAACCCATCCTTGCCTGGTGCTTTGCCCGTATTTAGACTGGAGAGGGCATTCTCCACTTCGTCTCTCGTGAAGGGGGGTCCTCACCAGTGTCCGGCGGGATCCGACTTTCTTCCCTTATTTCTTTTTGTTGAGGGGAGTCCCCTTCTCCCTCGTCTCCTTGGAAGTGGTAATCCAAGAGACTTTCTACGGTACTATCAAGAGTCTTTGATAGGCTACCGTCTGCCCTTTCTACCGCTGCCAGTTTTAGCGGTTCGGTTATGGATCCCCTCGAGATCTTATAGGGGATCCCGAAAGGGTCAGCCGGAGTTTGAAACTCACACAGTTTTCTCCAGTAGGAGATTTTCGAGAGATTCAGTTCTCTCCTGTATGCTGAACGAGCCTTTTTATGCACTTCTGTGCACTCCCTGTCTTGCGGAGTAGCTTTTGCTCTTTGCAGAGCTTTCCTACTCTGCCTAGCTCTCGCCCTTAGAGGTTTTAGTTTCTCCGACCACCAGGGGTGGGGGTCCTTGGCTCCCCTTTTATTTCCCCTACTACTCTCGCATAGCGTTGTTATTTGACTGGTAAGTTCTTCAAAGAGGGAGTTGAGGTCCGACACTTCTGCGGCCTCTTCTTCCCTCCTACCCCCAACAAGGTAGTTAACTTGGCTTTAAATGCCCACCAGTCTAGATTCTTCATTAAGAACCTTTTGCGCTTGGGTCGGATGGGCTTTTCCGATCCCAAAACGAAAGATAGCGCTAGGTGGTCACTGCAGCTCTCGTCGTCCAGTACTTGCCAATCCTGGACAAGGCTGCGCTTAGAGACTCTGACGAGAGTCACGTCGATCCAAGAGGAGCCCCTCGCCCCTTGGAAGGTCGGGGTGCTCTCTGGATCGTTCAAGAAACTCAGGTCTGCCGCGTTGGCAAAGTCCACTAGTAGCTGGCCGCGTTCGTCCTCGTTCTGATTGCCCCAGAGAGGACTCTTCGCGTTGAAGTCGCCGGCTATTATTATCTCATGACTGGGGAATTCCCCTAATAGAGCCATTAGCTCATTCAGCGTTTCTCTCAAATTGCCTGCTGGAGAACTGTATACGTTCACCATTAAAAATTTCGCATCACCACATTCCACGCCCAGGGCGACCACGTTCTCGGAGCATTTTATCTCGAGAACCGCTAGGGACGGGTCTTTCACGACCGTGGCCACCCTGGGCTTTGCCACCCTAGGGTGGTAGATCCGGTAGGAGTTAGGGAAGCCCACCACTCCTCCCCCTGTTCGAATGGTTCCTGCAATAGCAGAATATGAGCTTTTTGCTCAGTGGCTGTCACCAGGGCCTGTGTTGTTGCTGCCCGTGCGTGGTGCAGATTGATTTGAATCACCTTAACGCCTCTCTTTGGTTTATTATCCATAATGAGTGCGTTCTTTTAGCAGAGCCAGTTCTCTGACAAGGCTTGGGCATTCCTTGTCTAGACTCGAGTGGCCTACATCCACTCGACGCCTGAATCTCTTGTTGTTTGCCAAGCAGTTAGTGCAGACCGGGCTATTGCTGCACTCCTGGCGCTTGTGCCCGGTTTCCCCACACCGGGCACACCTATCCTGCTCTTCGGTGCACCTTGACCTAAAGTGCCCGAACCCGTTACACCTGTAGCAACGGACCTCCCTCAGATATTCCCTTACTGAGTGGACGGTCCATCCCACTCCGAGCTTGCCTCGCTTCATCACTTTTTTGAAGGTCAGTGGGTCCGCCTCTGCTACCCAGTGGCGTTTCCCACCCTTCACCTTCAACGAGAACTTGATCTGGAGGCTGCTCTCCTCCAACTCTGGGTTCTGTTCCGCGAGACATTGCTCGACCTCTTCCCTTGACAGGTTTCCATCTATCCCGTAGACGATAAACTTCGGATTCCTTTTAGCTGGCAATCTGGACCGAAGGTTCTCCTTCGTCACTGCATTGCTTTTTAGCTCCGAATCCAGTTTCTCTATTTCTTTGGCGGAGGAGCATTCCACCATTACTCCTCCCCCATCGACCTTTCTAACTCCCTTAACCCCAATCTGGAGTTTGGCGGGGCAAATCTGAGTTTGCAGAACCGCCTTAACGTCTTCTGACGAGGGAGTACCCTTGTCTGTTGCGGGGTAAACGAGAAGCACGTGCCTCTTCTCGACCCTCTTGGCTACCACCTTCTTGGCTACTTCCTTCTTAGCCGTTTTTTGCTTAGGGGCCGTGTTCCCCTTGCCGGGCTTCGCTCGAGCCGCTTCGGCATATGTTTTTGGAGCCGCGCTAGCGTGCTCACTTCTTTCCTGTAGTCTCCCTTGGATGAGACTCATTTCTATCACTTGCTTGGTGCAAGCTGCCTGTAGCGAGTTCGCTACCTTTCTTATCTTGGTTCTGGTGTTAACCAGAACCTTATTTGATGGATTCTCTAGAATCCTCTCCAACTCTTGAAAGAAGGAGTTGACTGCGCTTGCGAATTCCGACGGAATTTCTAAGCCGCAGTCTGCCTCAACGGGCTCACTGGGACCGGGGGTTGAAGTCCCCGCGTCCTCTGCCATCTCTCTACTCGGGTTGCTAACCGAATGTAAGCCCTGGGACCTGTGTCCCTGGTCGGTCAGACTTACGTCGTTCGAAAGTCAGGTGCTCAGCGGTACCCTGGGGTTCTTCCGCTGTAACCTGCACCTGACCCTGGTTGAGTGCGGGATTTGGACTGATCAGTAGATCAGTGGGACCAGCACGGCGACGACGTACCCGCTCGTTTGTCAGAGTTGCGCACCTTGCTTTGACCGAGGTTTGGACTTTGCCCTTACAAGGGCAGTTTTAACTAAGTCTAAACCCACTGCTTCGAAACCCTATTGTATATTCAGGGATCGAATTAAAAAAAATTTTGAGGGGAGCAATTCACTCCCCTCGCTCTGCTAGCAGAGTCTATTGGAACAGCAGTCGATTTGATTCGCAATCAATCACACGGTACTCACTCAACCAGCCTCTGACAACGGCCGGTCAATATATAGAGCTATGCAAGACAGTACGAAAAAGTATCACTGAAGACGTAAGGAAATTCAACTGTGAACTAGTAAGGAAAGCAATTGAAAACAACCAAAGCCTAAAGATAGCAAAGGGACATCTCAGTAAGGGGAAAAAACAGATTATGGCACTGAGAAAAGAAGATGGTTCTGTAACAAGAAATAGAGGCGAAATTTTGACAAGAGTGAAAGATTTCTACTCCAAATTATATGAAAGGGATGATACACGT
Organism: Macrothele yani; assembly: GCA_039090855.1. NCBI lineage: Eukaryota > Metazoa > Arthropoda > Arachnida > Araneae > Macrothelidae > Macrothele > Macrothele yani. The sequence goes on from CM077012.1 coordinate 69,572,250, forward strand.
ACTCCAGACATCATGAAAGGTACCAGTACCAGAGTTCTTCCAGTCCTTCCAGCAGAAGTTGCACATGCAATCAAGAACATGAAGCGGAGAAAAGCTCCAGGAGAAGATGGAATTACTGTAGACATCATACAAGAAGCAAGTGGAGAAATCGAAACAGTACTCGCCCAAATTTTCACTCGATGCCTTAATGAAGGGAAAATTCCTGAGGATTGGAACAACGCTACAATGATCTTGCTACATAAAAAAGGTGACATTGAGGATCTCAGGAACTACAGACCTATCAGCCTCCTATCAGTGGTTTATAAAATCTTCACTAAAGTTCTTTCACACCGCTTGAAGGTGACACTGGACATGGCTCAACCGAGAGAACAAGCTGGATTCAGGAGTGGCTACAGCACAATAGATCGTATCCACGTACTGAGAGAACTAATTGAAAGAGCGAGGGAATATGAGCTTCCATTGTGCATGGCTTTTATCGATTATGAAAAAGCCTTTGATTCGGTGAAACCATCAGCAGTTGCAATGGCTCTGAAATCCTGCGGTATTGAAGATGCATACATTAATATTATTAATAACATCTATGAAAATGCAAGTGCAAAGATTCGGCTGTTTGAAAATACAACACACATAAAAATTGGAAAAGGAGTGAGACAAGGTGACACCATATCTCAGAAGCTCTTTAATGCCACATTGGAAAATGTCTTTTAATCACTGAACTGGGAAAACAAAGGGATAAAGATTAATGGAGATTATCTAACCCACCTTCGTTTTGCTGATGACAGTCATTTTTGCAACTACCCCATCAGAGCTACAGAGTATGATCCAGGAACTTGCTGACAAGAGTAAAGAAGTGGGATTAAAAATGAAATTTCAGAAGACAAAAGTGATGTACAATGCTTTTACAAGAAATGAAGATTTATCGATTGATGGAGAAAAGCTGGAGATAACAGACACGTACGTTTATCTTGGACAGCAGATATCAAGTGAGGGTCACATTGGTGAAGAAATTAATCGGCGTACAAAACTTGCCTGGAGAGCTTTTGGAAGAAACAGCATAATTTTCAAGAGCAATATGCCATTATGTCTTAAAAGAAAAGTGTTTGATCAATGCATCCTTCCAGTGCTTACGTATGGTGCAGAGACGTGGACCTTAACTAAAAGAGACATACAAAGGCTGCAGACAACTCAAAGCAGCATGGAGAGATGCATACTTGGTGTAACCAGGAGAGATAAGAAGAGGAACACGTGGATCCGAAAAATGACAAGAGTGGAAGACATCATGATCAGAGTTAAATCCCTGAAATGGCAATGGGCTGAACATACTGCCAGAAGAACAGACCATCGATGGACAGCCGAAATTTTAGATTGGATTCCAAGGGACAGGAAAAGACCCAGAAGAAGACCACATGGAAGATGGGTGGATGAAATTCGAAAGTATGCGGGAGTGACATGGAGGAGACTGGCACATGACAGACCGTTGTGGAGGAAACTTGGGGAGACCTTCGTCCAGCAGTGGATTGATAATGGTTGACAATGATGATGATGATGATATAAGACATATATATAATAGACGTTTATGCTAAAAGATAATTTTACTGCTATACTTATGAGTAACTGAACTTCTAATCTCTCAATTATTATTCATAGAAATATTATTATTTCTCAGTTTTTGAGGAATACCAGGATTTGTGATAAATTAAATATTATTAAACAACTTAAATAGCTTTTTTCTGTCTGTATCAAGAATAATTATCCATATACTTTTTGTGTATTTCAGTTTAGGAATATCTTCAACGCCTTAATCAAAATAACTCTTATAATATTAGATTATGTAATTTAATCAATTTAATCAATGCTCCAGCTATCTCTTAGTCAAAAGTCACATGACACCCTTGTATTTCAGAAATGGGAGGCGAAATGAAACGGAAATGCCGTAATAAGATTTGACATATGTGCTGTGTTTCATAAGTTATCAACGCAGAAATTTGGAATAACCATTGTTTGTTGTAGGTAACTGAAGATGGCATTGACAGAAGAGGAGAGGATTGAAGTGATCCTAATGTCGGGGGGAACGCAGCTTCCGGATCATAGCTGCAGCCTTTAACAACCGACATCCAGAAAGACCACCAATTTCTCACAGCACTGTTACATACCCGATATCCAAATTCCCAGAAACTGGTATTGTGGACGACAAGCCACGTAGTGGTCGGCCGAAAACTACTACCGACGAGAAAACCTCAACAATGGTCTTGGCATCCTTTGCACAGTCCACAACGTAGCACACACGACGTCTCTCAGCACAATGTTGTATCATCCAGTCACTCGAAAGCATCTGGACTCGACAGATTCTTTACACTGTTCACTGGCATCAGTTCAAGATCCAGATGCAGCAGCAACTATCAGAGGATGGCCCTGATATACGAATCGAGTTCTGCACCTGCGCTTTAAACCATCATCAACGGGATCCCTCACTCGCACAGGGGATTTTGTTCAGGGACGAGGCCAATTTTTATGTTAGTGGTGAGGTTAACCGTCAGAATCACAGGTGACAGGAACCCTCACTGGACGGAGCCATCCAACATCGTTGGTAATGTAAAGGTTAAGGTGTGGAGTGGAATATGGGGCACCCATGTAATCGGACCCATTTTCATCGACAATAACTTAAATGCTCCGCACTACCTGGAAATTCTATAGGAGACAGGGTTTTCTGCTGAATGAAGATGGTAGTTTCCCCTGTTATTTCCAACACAATGGGGCCCCACCACACTACAGAAAAACTGTTCGTCAATGGCTAGATGTTCAATTCTCTGGTCATTGGATTGACCGGTGTGGTCCTGTGGAATGGCTACCCAGATTCCCTCACATCACACCACTCGACTTTATCTGCGGGGTCATCTGAAACACCTGGTGTATGCTGAGAAAATCTGCGACAAACATCACCTTCAGCAACCATCCTGGAGACTTGTAACCGCATTTCTCCCAATATTCTCATGTGGATGCATAACCACTGGATCAAGAACCTTCAGCTCTGTGTTCAGCAGCAGGGACAACACACTGAACATATCAAATAGCTCTGCATCACAGGGTACTTTAGATGTTGTTATTTCAACTTTCTGTGTTAATAACTTGTGAATCACTACACATATGTCAAATCTGATCACGGCAATCAATTTCTGAGAAAATTCTGGTCTTGTTTGATATGCAACATGACACCCTTATTATTAGAAAAATTTGACCTTGATCCAGTATGGCGGATTTCGAGATGGTGGCTATGTTCCGGAAACAGCCTAAAAGATAGGCCCCCTCACCGATTCTTTGCGGGGGTATTCAGATATTTCATTTTTCCTCCCGTTTCTGAAATAGAAGGGTGTCCTGCGGCTTTTGACTTGCCCTGAATACATGTTATTTGGAGCACTATCTGTTTCAGCTTACAACTTAGCAAATTACTAGAGTTAGATCTTTCCTTTTATTTCATTTATAACAAATACAAGCCATTATGGATCAGTCAAGCAGAAATTTTGAAAATACATAGCATTAGAGAAAGGCTAATTTTTATTAGAGAGGGTAACTTCTCCGAGAACATCTCAGGTGAATAACACTAGATCAATTTCCCATTCTTTCTCTCTCTTTTTTTTTACCGGGAGGAGTCGCCCGTCCTTAATTTTAGGTGCCAGGACAGAGCCGTGAGGCAGATGCACCTCTTGCACTTCATCTGGACTCGAAAGCAGAAACCCGCGACTCTGACCACTCAACAATCTCGGCTACAAGGACATCAGTTTCACTTTTTCGTTTCGGATTTCAACGACTTCCTTGAATGTCAAAGGGTTATGAAGAATTACCCATTTCTAATTTAGGGCTACTGGTTGCAGGGAAGAGGGCAGAGCCAACGCCACAGGATAAATGCCTCATCTGGTACTTGAGACCGGGAGCAACTTTTATTATTAGCCGGGAATTCTCGCTTCTGACCTCTCGAATAATGAGGCTACAGACTTAGTTCGCGCTAAACAGTAAGATTGTTACTTGATAGCATCGGCGCTGACTTGAAAAATTATTGGGGGTTCCGAAAATTTTTAATCCAATTACCCATGCAATTTTCAAAGTGTTTAAGTCTAATTTAAATTTTATTCAGTCAGATTATCTGGCACAATAAGACACCTGAAATGCTAAAATGAAGCAAACTATAGTTAATTACAATTTTTTTTCTCTAGATAATTATTTATTTCATTTATTTTGCTTTCATAGGCGTGACATTATTATACATAATTCACATATACTGTGTGAATTTCCAACTCAATTGTCTTATAAAAGTAAGAAAAACATGTAAAATTTATTTTAAGGTTTTTTTACCAATTTCTGAGTTAAAATAGCCTAGAAGGGAGAGGACATGGCATCAGCCGCACGCCCTGCGTTTTCCGTGGGCTCCACTTCGTATCAGCAGTGTATGCTCAGTATGCCCAAATTGCGCTGCTTCTGTACTTTTCTATGGGGAAATCGTTGACTTTGAAGACGTTTTAGAAGCACTTGTGCAGCATGTACAGTCAGGAAAAAAATAGACCGAAATATACATGCACATAACTAAAAATTTGCAAAAAGTTACAGAAATACTGTTTAGTATTTTCTACCAAAATTAAACAAAGTTATGCTTCGTCGAGCGGAAGTGCATATTGCGTATTAATTAATCAAGGCCTTGCTAAAGCTGTGTGAGCTTTGTTGACCTTCAGGCTGCTGCAGAGAGTAACTGACGGCCGCTATCAACCTGTGCTCCTGCACAGGTCTTCAGTATGTGATGTCACGTCACTGAACCCTCTCCACCCGGAGGTCACAAGAAACCAGATGACCAGATTTGGCTTCATCAGCGGCTGCTGATGCCAACTCCTCTCTCTTCTAACTTCTTTGGTCTCTGACTGTACGAAATTAAGGTGGTTCAACTGACTGTACAACATATTTCCGCCTTTATCACTATGACCTCGAATCGGTTCTCGTCTCGAAATGTAGAGCTAGACATTTGTATTTTGTGGGAACTCAGACAAACCGAAGAATTTTCTTTTTATAAAGGAGGCAGTTTTAAATGCTCTTAAACAACGGTACTTGAGGTATTGTCTGTCGCGTCAAATTTGAGGAGCGCGAACAAACACTAATTCTTTTTTGAGGCACAATAAGCAGTCTGAGGGGTAAATTTCTATACACACTTTCTATATATAGTAAACTGGGAATGATAATAAAAAAATTGAAGAACTGATGACGAAAAACAAAATTTATGCATGTATGCGTACGTGTATTGCCCCCACAAAAAACGCGCAAGAATATTAGGGGTTCGAGGAACCCACAAAAAAATCATTTGAGGTTCAAAAAGTGTCTCGAACCCACGAAGTCGGAGCCTGTGCTTGATAGTTATATCTACGACTTTTCATCCAGTCTCTCTCGCTTTCGTACGGTATCATTTCAAGATAAAGCATCTCGTCTTTCGATCGATGTATTTATTGTGCTTGAGCAGTCTGAAAAATAATGATATTTAATTTGTAACTCCACGAAGATGATGGGCATCTGCTATATTGTCTGGGTCCCTCTGGCTGGTCGACAAAGTCTGTGGAAGGAGTGCAACAAATTTACGTGTTATGCAAGGAACCTCCTTGGTATTATGCAGCTACATGAGTTGCCCAGACCAAGTAAACTGCCATGTGAGATGTCAGATTTGTCTTGAGAAGATGTCAGATTTGTTAATTTTTAACACTCTGTATTTGAATCGTGCGATTACACGTTCTTTATACAGGCTCTAGTGTTCCTGAACAATCCTGACTTTTATTTATTTTTTTATTCGAGGTTTAACGACCACCATGTCCATGAACAACTCAATGGGCTATAAGCAGTCGGCCGTCCCTAATTTAGGGCCACTGGTTCCAGGGAAGGGAGAGAACCAGTGCCGTAAGACAAACATGCCTCACGGGATTCGAACCCGGACCCGAGACGGGTCCCTGGTTCGAATGGTCATAAGGCAGCGCTTACACCACTGTGCCACCGGGATGGCCCTGATTTTAGGCCAAGCTATGCTTCAGGTAATTTAGTATGCAACTCAAGTAAAGTATAGTGTAACTTGTCCTAGGTTATGTTGAAACGTCGTCTGCACTGGCGTCGGTGAATCTGTATTATTTGAATATTCATCAAATTCGCCAAATGACAACGTGACACCAGCCATCGAATTGCTGAGTTAGCTGAATTGTTCATCTTACAAACTATCATCAAGCTTTAAAGGTAGAGTGTAGACTATATTTTAAGTCATTTTAATTTTCAGGTGATTGAGAAAGAAAGCTTGCCCAGTGCAGTGCGTACTCGTGCTGCCTTGATGACAATCAACTCATTTTGTGTTTCCCTTGCTGTGACATTTATCACGAAAGTGACAGATTTAGATGTCATTGACATTTATGCAAGGAATTATTATTTGTCATTATGCATAGCAGTTTCCGTTGACTACGTAATTAAACCGATGTATGAAATGACTGTTGAATGCTGCAAACTAGAGATGTTTATAGTATAACAAAAACCAAAGAATCACACCGTTGTTTAAAATTTTTATTGCTAATGGATATAATAAATTCAAACATCTGCATAACTTCGGAGGAGTAAGAGAGAATTTTTCCCCTCAGGTTTTTGCCACTTTTGCAAGTAATTTAATTTCGACTGCATTCATGTTTTTCAAAAGCAAATTCGAGTTTCAATTTTGCTTAGGTTAAAACTGTTATGAAAATCCACTGTAAAATCACCAATATATGAGGGCGAGATTTTTCTTCATTAAAAAGCTTCACACATCGAGAAAAATTTAGAAACTTGTTTTCCATTGTCCTGTAAAATTTCTTGGTGTTTGAATTCCTTAAACAGTAAATTATGTAATTTATATCATTTTTGTCACCCAATCTGTGCCTATGAGTTTAGGCTTAGTATGATTCAGACCAGATTTTAATTACAGCTCAGTATCTTATAAGAAATTTTCAGATGAGTGCATCTTTTAAGTAAGGTGTTCTGACTTGATACCATCAAACGTTTTTTGATAAGGCCCCATGAAATTGTTGCTACAAAACTTTGTTTTCATAATTCTTTTTCAAATAGTAGAATTATTTAGATTTTTCCATCACTCCTGTAGTTGCCTTTTGGGCCTCTTCTAGGCACTAAGCATTTTTATTGCTAGTTAATCTGCACTAGCAATGTGTACTGCCCATTATCATGTGAAAATCTCATTACCAGTGGCATAGCCAGAAATGTTTAAGGGGGGGGTTCCATGGGTTTGGTTCATTGGTGGAAGCCCCATATATACATACATATCGCTTTAAATTCATACTAAATCTCCTCTAAAGAGGGGGGGTTCGGACCCGAGAAACACCCCCTTGGCTACGCCTATGCTCATTACTGATTGTGTCGGTAACTCGTGTTTTTCATGGTTCACATGTTTTGTTTTTTCATTGTGGGCTATCAATTCATGCATCTCTAAATTGTGTGTAGCAGGAATAGATCTGTTTTAGCTAGTGCTCATATATGTGATTCATAACCATGTGCTGGTTATGCATGCTAATTAAAATATTTTACTTTAGTCAGGATAACTTTGCTATTGAAAATCACATCAATTCTTTCACGTGTAGCCCCTTTGATTTTGTACAGCCTCTTTCTTGATTGCTACTTTTGCAATATCTTTTGGCCAGATGTATTGAGAAATCAGACACATGGAATTTCCCCCACTGTGCAGTGTTTCTTTGCAAAAATATTATACACAAGTTTTGTATTCTGTAGGCTTGTCTTTACTTCAGTTTTCATAACTTTTTACTTCCATTTCTTGCGTTAGGATTTGTGGTTCTGCAGTTACTTAAAAGCATGAATAATATCATGATCAAACCAATGTTAGTTTAAGATCTGCACTAATCTTTTATCTCTTGTGCATGCCATTATTAGGTTCCGTAGTTATTAAGGACTTAATCGATAGATGGTGACACTATATATCTAACACGAGGAGAGACATTTAAATACAGACAGCAACAAAACTAAGAAAAAGATCGTCATTATGGCCGCAGCTAAGTGCCTAATAACATCCAATACTAAAATGTTAGCACAAGAAACTCACTGAAGAAGGCTTATACATCGAAAGCTGAAACTGGTATGAGGAATAATATGTTAAGAAGACGATGCCAATACTTCACATTCCTGGATGTCATCAAGGTAACCTTTAATTGTTCTTTGTCTCAAAAGAAACACTTAACCTCAAAACATCGAGAACCATCATTGTTAAGCCTCATCAAACTTGTGCTTTTTACAAAGTTTCCAGAAATGATGATGTACAACTTTGATTCTTGACAAATAGAACTGATATTAACATGTGATACAGTAAATTAAACCACCAGTAATTATACTCTGACATTATATTAAAGCGATTATTAGGTTCACTGGGAGAAAAATATTTTCTAGGTTATCCTTGAAAAATTTCGGAAAAAAATCCACTGCTTCATATGCTTTTTAATTTTTATGTATTTTTTTACTCCCTTGCCAGCTAAGTTTGGGGATTTCTTTTTTATAGATGTTCCCAAAGATCTTTTATGTAATAATCTTTCAAGTTAGTAGTAAGGTAGTTAGTATACACATCAGCCACTGAATTAGATACCTTTATGCAGCTGTGTGTAAACATCACTTATGCAGTGTGTATGCAAAATACTTGGTCACGTGATCTAGGCTACTACTTAAGACTGCTGCTCATCAGTAATCATCTGTAGTGTTGATCCCAATGGGAAAAACAAAGGATCTTTCAGAGTTTGATAAAGGGCTTATTATAAGAACTCGTCTGGCTTGAGTAAAGATTTTGAAAACAGCAGAGTTGCGTGGTGTCTCAAAAGGTGAGGTAGCCGCCCCGGTGGCGCCGTGGTCTAATCATTCGTCGGAAAGAGGTCCGGGTTCGAATCCCGGTGAGGCATGGATGTTGTGTTTGTCTTACGGCACTGGCTCTTTCCCTTCTCTGGAACCAGTGACCCTAAATTAAGGACGAGCGACTGCTTATAGCCCATTGAGTTGCTCACGGTGGTTGTTAAACCTCCAATAAAAAAAAAAAGGTGATATATCCCATGTCTTTTATCAGTGGAAAAATAACCCACATGGCTTGTAGGCATAACTGTGGCAAGACGACAATCTGTCAGGAATGAGATTGTTGTCGTCTGACAAGGCTTGTATGAAGAAACATAACTTTCTTGGTACAACGATTGATCGAAGCATTCAGCGAAGGCTGTTTCCTACCCATATCTTAGCAAACTATGCACAGGAAATTGAAGAAGATCTGTATTGGCAGTAGCATGCCTATATGCAGCGGAACCCTGTTCTGGGAGCAATGCGACACCAAAAGAAAGGGAGCACTTAATTTGAATAAAGCATTTTGTAATGCATTATACATTTCAACTAATGACACCGTCTGGTATGAATTGTTTGTATCTGAATAAAGAAAACAGCTGTGACTTCAACTAAATATATTTCATTTTAAAGTTTAATAATTAAATTTTCTTATATGGTTTCTGATTCTTCTAGCATTTTTTCCTCTGTTTTTTTGTTGACAGTCATACTTTTCACGGTGTGCACTGAGCTTCCTAGTTGTAAGTCATATTTAGCACAGTGCCTATTGATTTCTTTACTCACTCCTTCCAGGTATGGGAAAGCTCCAATGTATTTCAATTTTTTATTTCTCATCTTCCTTTGGTTGTGCACTTCTTGGCCTTCTTTCCTCTGAGTCATATGCTTTTTACTCTCATGTATCCATTTATTACATATCTAACTGGCAAAAAAAGAAGCCAAAACGGCTTTAGTGCAATTCTGCTTGGAAAACCGGACATTCCCAAAGTTCGATGAAATTAAAATGCTAAAAAAGAATAAAAAATCGGAAAGGCAAATGAGGAGGGAAGAAGCAATATTAATCTACAAAAATAAAGCAAGGGTATGTAACCAGAACGACCCTAGCACATTATCGGGCCTGTGGAAAGAACTAATAAGACAAGAAAAACAACAACAAAAGAAAAACAGGCAAAAAAGACAAGAAAACCAGGATAGGAGAAGAAATTAAATAAATAAAAAAATAAAAAAAAAAATAAAAAATACGGGAAAAAAAAAAAAAGTGTTCGTAACTAAACATAGATGGCGCCAGCCGGGCTTGTTAACGAAATATATCCAGGAAAGTTTTTCCGACGAATGGCAACAAGGAGTATCGGACTCCATTAGCGCGAAGTTAGCCACGAACATCGGTGGTAAAGTCGCCACGCTCCTGAAGATGCCCAGAGTATGGGCGAAAATTTCGAGTATAAAGAACGGTAAAAATTGATGTTTGGAATCCTAAAGCAAAGATCCAATGAGTGTACCCAGCGAAAAGTGTGAGAAGTAAAGCCAGTCATCGCATACAACGGACTTTAGGACAATAACCTCAACAAAGACCGGAAAACACGTGCGTGAAATGTCCCCGTCGCTAGAAAGGAATGCCAAGGTAAGCATTGTCCGCTAGTTCTCTGTACAAGTTACTTTGAAATATCGCACATAAAAGAGAATAGTACAATAATTAGAGCTATATAATAGTCAGAATTAGAACTACTAAGTGGAATTGATTCGTTATACATGCATTAGAATCGGCCACGGGCGGAACAACGATACGTGAACGGATAATGAAGTATAGAAGCCTGCTGACGCCTAAAGAACTAAACATCATAAGGAAGTTTAAAAAAAGAAAATTAAACTGGTAAAAGAAGATATCCAAATAAAGTTCTTAACGAACTGTAGAGACTTTAATATTATACCAAAATACTTACGAATTTCCAACAAACCTATGCATGGAAAAGACAAAAGGCTGCTACTGACGTGTCAAGAGAAAAGACTAAGTGCAGAAATCATTTATAAAAGAAAACAACTATACCAAAACCACATTCAGTGCTATAATATGTGGAACCAGATTCTGAATACTGAATATATGAATTTTAACGGGACATGGAAAACCCTTATTATAGACGATGTTCTCACTGAAATCAATGAAATAGTCGAAAGCCAACAAAAGGCGGCAGAAAGCTCAACTGCCAAGAAATTTAATACCCTTTTAGATGGAATCAAAATGAGGGGTGATGAAAGCACAGAATACCCAGTGTTTGTGAATCAATCATCGAGAGCGCTAACTTTTAGTGAAAAGGCAGTGCTACAACGTGGGAAAAAATACGCTTTTCCACCTAAAACCCCAAGAACAGAAGAGTACATTCCTATCTTAGAAGATATTGTGCAGCGAGTGCATCCAGAACATGCTACCGATCTAAGGTTTAAGCTATTCAGAATCATGCTTAAAGAGTATAATGCTAAGCACAAAAAAACTGTAAGATTAATAAATTAAAGTATGACAGAAAACAACTAGTAAATCTCTGCAAAGACCCCACGATCAAATTCTGCGAAGCGGACAAAACAGGGCAAATTGTTATTATGGACACTTTGGAATATAATGATAAAATGCGGACGGCCATCTCAGAGCTACAGTGTGATAGCATCAACAAAGATCCCACCGACAAACAACTTACCTTCCTGGCTAATATAAGGAACCACAGCACGTTACCAACAGAAATAAAAAATGCAAACCCTCCAATGGGAGCAGGGATGCCAAAAATATTCTCGAAAATTAAAACTCATAAAGAAAACACACCTTTAAGACTGATTCTATCGAAAAAAATCTCACCACTCATCAACCTAGAAAAAGATATACAACTATCTATCCCCAATATTCATGAGGAATCAATATACATTAAAGAATAGCTATGAGTTTATAGAAAAAATCAAATTAATTAATCAAGACCTAGAGCAAATAACTATGGCCTCCATGGATGTTAAGGCGTTATACCCAAACACTCCTGTCGAGCTAGCCATCGAATTGATTATGCAACAACTAAGCATCAACAAAGAACTAAACTTGTCACAATTGAAAGAGCTAAAGAATACCTTATATTTCATCAAGGAAAACAACATCTTCCATTTTGAAGGAAATATATATAAACAAACACAAGGTGGCCCTATGGGATCCCCATTATCGGCATTATACGCAGAAGTGATTATGGCATACCTCGAAAAAGAAATTATTCAAAATTTACCTGAAAAACCAATACTTTATGCTCGATATGTAGACGACATTATTATAATGTCTAAACTTAACAAAGCCGAGCTACAAGATCTAGCACAGCAGTTTAGCAAAATATGTAACACCATAGAGCTAACTATTGAGTTTGAAGAGGATAATTGCCTATCCTTCCTGGACATTCAACTAAAGAAAAACAAAAATAGTTTTGAATACTCTGTGTTCAGAAAAGCAACTTACATACCTGTACTGATACCATACTCGTCGCACCATCCAGTGATACATAAAAAACAGCATAGTAAACTTGATACGGCGAGCGTACACACACACATCTAACAACAGGCTAAAAAATCAAGAGCTAGAGTTTATCTCGAAAATATCACAAGAGTATGGGTACCCGAGCAAGCTAATTAATAAATGGATACATGAGAGTAAAAAGCATATGACTCAGAGGAAAGAAGGCCAAGAAGTGCACAACCAAAGGAAGATGAGAAATAAAAAATTGAAATACATTGGAGCTTTCCCATACCTGGAAGGAGTGAGTAAAGAAATCAATAGGCACTGTGCTAAATATGACTTACAACTAGGAAGCTCAGTGCACACCGTGAAAAGTATGACTGTCAACAAAAAAACAGAGGAAAAAATGCTAGAAGAATCAGGAACCTACAAAATTCCAATAGCACACATACCCCCAATATCGTACATTGGAAGTACGAAAAACAGATTAAAAAAAGACTTAAACAACACATATCTAACTGGCAAAAAAAAAGAAGCCAAAACGGCTTTAGTGCAATTCTGCTTGGAAAACCGGACATTCCCAAAGTTCGATGAAATTAAAATGCTAAAAAAGAATAAAAAATCGGAAAGGCAAATGAGGAGGGAAGAAGCAATATTAATCTACAAAAATAAAGCAAGGGTATGTAACCAGAACGACCCTAGCACATTATCGGGCCTGTGGAAAGAACTAATAAGACAAGAAAAACAACAACAAAAGAAAAACAGGCAAAAAAGACAAGAAAACCAGGATAGGAGAAGAAATTAAATAAATAAAAAAATAAAAAAAATAATAAAAAATACGGGGAAAAAAAAAAAAAAGTGTTCGTAACTAAACATAGATGGCGCCAGCCGGGCTTGTTAACGAAATATATCCAGGAAAGTTTTTCCGACGAATGGCAACAAGGAGTATCGGACTCCATTAGCGCGAAGTTAGCCACGAACATCGGTGGTAAAGTCGCCACGCTCCTGAAGATGCCCAGAGTATGGGCGAAAATTTCGAGTATAAAGAACGGTAAAAATTGATGTTTGGAATCCTAAAGCAAAGATCCAATGAGTGTACCCAGCGAAAAGTGTGAGAAGTAAAGCCAGTCATCGCATACAACGGACTTTAGGACAATAACCTCAACAAAGACCGGAAAACACGTGCGTGAAATGTCCCCGTCGCTAGAAAGGAATGCCAAGGTAAGCATTGTCCGCTAGTTCTCTGTACAAGTTATTTTCATTGAATTTAAGGAATCTAATAAATTCCGAAATTCTATTACAAATTGGGGGGTTGCCCAAAATTTCCCCCACAGATGAACCACACCAAGTTCCCATAAAATGAGCTCTATATGTTGTCAGACCCAAACATTGATACACTAAATGGAACATTGTAGCCGAAGACAAGCCACACTTACATTGTGCATTCTTTATGTTAAATCGTTGGTAATAGGCTGGGCATGATCCATGCTCAGTTAATAATTGATTTATAAATCTATCGCTAAAACATCTCAGTTCTGAAAACTTCAGGTAAAATCGAAAATGTATATCTTCCTGTTTCCGCACTCATCCATCTATTTTGCCATGATGTTATAAGTCCAATTTTAAGACGATTTCTAAGTATTTTAAAAGAGTTTTTACTTCATAGTCAATCAAAGACTTAGAAGTTCCCTTACGAGCCAATGAATCAGCCAGTTCATTACCGAAGTAGCCTCTATGTCCGGGAATCCAGTGCAGAAAAATAACATCTAGTCCAATTTCATTAATAATTTGTCTTATTTCTGTGACCAGTTCATCAGAACAGGTATAGTCAGACATGACCTGAAGTGCACTCTGCGAGTCCGAAAAAATATGTACATCACATTCCAAAGATTTAGCTCTCACCCATCGCAAAGCTTGTAGAATCGCATACAACTCAGCCTGAAAAACAGATGCGTTATCAGATAATCGGAAATACCTCTCACAGGAGATATTGCCTGATGACACTGCACAGAATCCCGAACCTACATGATCATTATACTTTGATCCATCAGTAAAAATTTCTTTCCCCAAACCACTAGGTGGGAGGGAGCTCCAATAAAACAGCGATTGCTGTGCAGGATGAATCAACGTCTGACTTCTATTGTTTAGATATTCCTCGGATGATATAGATTCGCCAAAAACAGTAACAGATTCTTTCCCACGCTTCAGCCAATACAAAGCAGCTTCTTTCTCTAAAATCAGGTCCAGGGGCTCACATCCTGCTAAGACTTGAATGGAACTTGACGCCGTTGTCCTATAACAGCCCGTTATTCCAAGCAAAGCCACACGTTGAATCTGTAATATTTTAGTTTTTGCTCTCACAGTAGGTCTATACCAACCTGCACACGCATACAAAATCATACGTTCAACACAACCCTTATATATAGCCTTCAATACTCTTCCTCTAAGTCTCATAGAGATCAATCTATTTAATATTATCAATGTTTTTTCTTTCAAATATTCAATATGGGGAATTCCAGATAACTTTCCATCCAAAATAATTCCCAAAAATTTCAGCTTCTGTACAGGCCTGATTGTATGGTTCTGAAATCTGCATCTTGGAGGAGTCTTCAAAATAGATTTCTTAGAGAAAATCATCAATTTTGATTTCTCTGGAGCAAATGAAATTTTGAATTTAATACTCCAATCATTTAGTTTTATCAAAGATGACTGAATCTTCGCCTCAATGCCCTGCCTTCCGCTATCTGATACCATAAGGATGAAATCATCAGCATAAGCCAGTAACGTAACATTTTCATCAAAAGTCATTTGTAGGGCCTCATTTACAATAATATTCCACCATAATGGACCAGAGTTAGAGCCCTGTGGGCAACCTTTACTATAATTATGAGTCATTATCGAATTTCCGAGCCGAGATTCAACACATCTCTCGGACAGGAAGCTCGAAATCAAATTATACAAATTCCTGGGACAATGAAATTGACCCAAGGAATATAATACGCTTGGCCACCAAACAGTATTAAATGCATTTTTAACATCCAAGGAGACAATACAAGTATGTCTTCCATTATTTTTCTGTTTTTGTATTTCATCTCTAATAAAAACAATTGCATCCGTTGCACTCCTCTTCGGGAGAAATGCAAACTGCAATGGATGAAACCAACTCTTTGTCTGCAGGAAGTGATAAATTCTATTCGTAATAATTTTATCCAATATCTTCCCCCAGCAAGGTAAGAGGCAAATAGCTCTGTAAGCCGATGGATCCGTTCGAGACCTTCCTTCTTTATTGAACAAAACCAATACAGCTTTTTTCCAACACGCAGGAAAAATTCCCTTCTCTAGACAAAGATTTAATAAGTCAATAAAAAACTTCGAGTTAGTAATGAATATTTCTCTTATAACCGAAAAATCCATTCCATCCCAGCCCGGAGATGTATCCATTGATAAATGTCTAAAAATCTGTTCTACCTCATAATAACTTATGGGTAAATCATCCTCATCGCATTGAGACGATTTTGACATGCTTCTCATATATCTATGCATTTCCATATCTGTATCCATCATGTCCTCAGGGAAATGAAATCTCAATAATTCCATCATGCTTTCTTCAATCGTTGTCGTAAACAAACCATTTGCTGTCTTAATCGACGAAATAACAAGAGGTGAATTTACTTTATTTCTAGCAATCTTAAAAGGAATATCAAAAGGTGATCTATAATCAACTTTCTCACAGATTTCATGCCAGTAATTCTTCTTAGCTAGAACTAAAGCTCTTTTATATTTCGCAGATTCTTTTCTGTAAATTCCATAAAATACTCTCTTTCTTGTTCGCTGAATCTTGATCTCTGCATATTACGCCTAGATCTTCTTACAATTGCTCTCTGACGACCCAAATCCTGGTTCCACCATTTATTCCGTAGGATCTGGTTCTTTCCAGGCTTCCAACATATTTCACAAATCTCAATTAAATTCTCCGTTAAAAGGAGAAAATATTCATTAATATCTACATCGCAAGGAAGCTCTCCATGAGAGGAAATAAAATCAATTAATCTCTCCTTAAACAGTACCCAGTCAATGTTATTCATACTAAATCTTTTCCTTCTTGGTACTGCCGAAATTACCTCCTCCTCAATATTAAAGGAAATCATTAAATGATCACTGGCAGAAAAGTCATCCAATACCCTCCAACTGGATATCTGTAGATTTGTTGACGCTTTAAATAATGTTATATCAATCCAAGATTGACCCTGAAAACCTGAGAATGTCGGGATGCTATCCCGATCATTTACAACCACAAATCCTCTCGAGAAGGCGAAATCAATTAGTTGAGTTCCTCTGTTATCTCCAACTTGATTTCCCCATAAATTGCTCTTTGCATTAAAATCGCCTGAGATTATAATATCTCCCTCTAGGCCCTCCAAGACATCATCAATTTCATTCAAAAATACCCCAATATCATATGAAGGGGAGCAGTAAACATTGATCAAAAAGCATACTCCAGTAATCAAAGAAACAGAGACAACCACAACTCGACTAGTGGCTCTAATTAACATTACATTGAACTTTGAATTAATGACCAAGATTGCTGCCATAGCATCTGTATCACCACAATAAAATTTCTTAATAGTTGAAGGAAGACCTATCATTTGGGATTTATATATATGTGGTTCTTGAATAAAAAGCAAGTCTGCACCCTGTTCCAAAGCCATTAACAACGATTGAATAGTAGCTGCCCTTGAGTGGTGTAAATTTAGTTGAGCTACCTTTATTTTCTCTTTTAGAATATTACTCATATTTTATTCTATTCTTTATTAATTCCATCTCTCTAATATAACAGGAACATTCCTTATACAATGCTGAATGGCGGATGTCCAATTTTAACTTAAATCTATCATTTGCTCTTTCACAATTTACACATTTCTCCTCTTCTGTGCAATCTCTATGCGTATGTCCTGCTTTGGAACAT
Source organism: Macrothele yani (assembly GCA_039090855.1). Lineage (NCBI taxonomy): Eukaryota > Metazoa > Arthropoda > Arachnida > Araneae > Macrothelidae > Macrothele > Macrothele yani. The sequence goes on from CM077012.1 coordinate 69,589,556, forward strand.
CTCGCACAAATGTCTTCCGTAGCTTTACATTTCGTTTTAATGTGGCCAAAGGCACAACATCTAAAACATCTCACTTCTCTAATAAATTCCCTGACAGTGTGAACTGTCCAACCAAGGTTTAATTTTCCTCTTTTTTGAATCATTTTAAAACTCTTAGTTTTTACTGAAGCAACCCAATGTTTTTTTCCATTTTTAGCTGGAATAGAAAACTTTACAACCAAGTCTTCATTTTGTAATTCACTATTCTGCTCTCTAATACCCTCCTCAACTTCAGAAAGATTCATTTCTCCATTTATACCATAAATGATAATTTTAGGATCCTGTTTTTCAGGTAATCTAGATATTAGATAATCCTTTATATCATTATTTGAACTAATCTCTTCATTTAGCTTTCCCAAATCGGAATTAGATGGACATTCAATTGCAATTCCATTATTATTAATCTTCCTAATATTTTTAATACCTACTTTCAATTTGTATGGATTTACACATTGCTTCATCTTTTGCTTAGTACCCTCGGAAGTAATATTTTCTTCTTTGTCCCTTGGATATACCAATAAAACATGCTTCTCTTCTGGTCTCTTGCGCGTTGGACGCATTATTGCAGGGCGTCGCGTCGCCTCGGCAAAAGATTCCGCTGGTCTTGACAGGCTTTCTTGTGTAGTTAAGGCTCTTTCTTGTAGTTGACCACGAAGGTGGTTAACCGTACACATTTGATTTATTGCAAATTCTTGCAACTTATGAAAAATACTCCTTATTTGTATTCTCGTTGGACTATTTATCTTGCATGATTTATCCTCTAAAATCAACTCCAGTTCGGCGCTACAATCCGAAACCAAGGAGTCCATTGAAGTAGACCGATCTGAGCCTAGGCTCAGATTGGCCATTTTAAATCTGTGATTAACCACAGATCAAGTGTTCAGTTGAGCTGATCACTTGCTTTATCCCCAACTTGGCCCTACCGTGGTAGGGGGACCGTCACCGCGTCGAGGTGTGGGGCTGAGCCAAGCACTTGGATACCGTCTTTAAAAAGACTTAGCTTCACAGGAAAGGCACGTGCAGGAACCTGACTGCACCGAAACACTGTCCTCCGCTTAAAAAAAGAAAAAAGAGAAATTTTTCAAAGTATCCAAGAAATCTTGACCCGACGGTCATTCGTAGGTAACAGTCCAAGAATTGTTGGTGATTCGTAGGTAACAGTACAAGAATTGTTATCCTTTGATATTTAGTTTAATGATGGCATCCTTTTCATCTGTTCACTAAAACCTTGAAAATATGATGGAATGATACACAACTAGTAGTTTTAATAAAACATAGTTACAGTCAACCCTTGATGTACTGCCGCCATTCGTAACATTACATTATGGCATTATATCAAATTTGCCAATTATTTTTAGGTAACCCAAATGTTGTTAATTATTATTGATTGAAAATCACAATTAGCATTAAGTTAAATGTTAATTAGAAAAAAAACCAACATGATTATATGTTGTGCACTGTAGTTCGAAGCATCCATTTCCATCTTGAAAGGTTCTGGTATGCATTAAATGACGAAATTTGCCTTGCATAGTAGGAAGACAACGTTAACATTTTAATTCTAAGAAAATGATTAGAAAGTCAGGTTATGTTAATTATATTTGGTTAATAAAGTATAACCAAATCAATTATGTGGCTAAATATATATGATTGAACAATAAGTCAACTATTGTTTGTACTACTGTTTCACATGCTATTCTGCGTTTTGCAAATTGCACGTGCCATGCATATAAAAAAATATACGTAACATTCATTTATGCCTTAGCGCCACTAAGCCTAGAAAAATAGTGCCTTAGTGGTCAGTCTCACATGGCCATCAAAGTGAATATATTTAAAAGATTTAATTGACTGTAGAACTAATGTAATTAGTTAATTAATTAAATCTTCCAAGTATATCCAATTGTTATGGATATATAACATAAATATATATGCACATCTTTACATGGTGCGAATTTTCACCCAGAAACAGATTTAACGAGGGTTTCCGTTGGTCATGAGCTCCTCGTCCTAAGCAGATTCTTCTGTAATACCTTTTTCATATTTCAAAACTTTTAGGAATGCCATATTCTCATCCATGTTTCAAGAAACAATATTTTTTATGCTGCAACCTTATCAGTGTTAGAAACAGACATTACTGCTCTAACTGATATCTCTACGGATCTGAGTTACCACCGTAGTTGTAAATCACTTTCACCGTTGGAATTTTGGTATCTTCCAGCCTTTTGGGAAAACCTTCTGATGACATAATCTGAACAGGAATTTCTTGTTTCATAATTGATATATGGGAAAGCTACTTGTTGGATTTCCATTTCTTTTAAGAGTAAAGAGGGGCTCATGTAGATCTATGCATGTTTCAGAAATTAATTGAAGATTAATTTCAATGAAGGAGGATACATCTCTTTAAGTTTGGAAGGTCATGAGCACAGATAAAATTTTGCTATATTTGAAAAGAAAAAGCATATATATATTCATATCAGTAAGCTGTTCTTTGTGGTTGAGAAATTAGCTTGTCAAAGAAAGATTTTCTGCCAAATTAAAATTATTAATGATGTCAAGTTTTACTTTCTGATGCTCTGTCAGGTAGCTCCATTTACAGCAGTCTTAGCACACAACTTGAGCTTTATACATGTGCATCACACATTACCTTTTCTACTTCATACTCATTGTTTTTTTTTCTGTCTTTCTGACATTCATGAATCTTTTCCTCCCATTGTTTTCTTTGGCTTTCCTTTCTTTTCTGCCTCTAGGGCTTAACAAATTTCCTTAGCAACTCATCATTCATTCTTTCTTCATGGCTAAACCATCTCAAAATATTTTGTCTTCGATCCAACTACCAACATTTTGCTTCACATTACATATCAGCGGCACATCTGCACTTCATAGTTGATCAGAACAAGTCTTGCCACAAACTCTGGCCCCCAATAAGCCAGTGCATCTATGGCTCAAAAACGGCTTCCATGTTGTTTGTGCAGTACCCAGGCTTCACTGCCATACATCAGAGTAAGAACTATTATATTTTCATGCACAGTCATTGGAAACCTTTTCGAAGACCCATTAGTCCAGTTAGATACTCATAAAGCAGCTACAACTTTCAGAGACAAATTCAGGTGTCTGTTAATCTCACCATGTTTGTAATCTGTTTTCTCTCTCAAAGCCCTTAAACAAACCAACTTATTCACCTGGTCTAACTATGTAACATTTTGATTGATCTTGCATTCAGTACTAACAGTTCCTTGCTCAAAAATCATGAGTTTGGCTTTTTCATTATTTATGCTCTGTTTGAATTTCATACTTATTGGGTTGGAAAGAAAGTAATGTCTGCAGATGCAAGGCAACATTAAAGTGATAATTACTATATATACAAGTACAAATTATGAAGATAACAATCCAATTTTTGGTGTAAATGTGACAAGGTGACTACATTTTGGACTACTTGGAGTATAAATTAGTCCAAAATGTAGTCACCATCATTTACCACAACCTGCTCCCATTGTATGGGCAGCTGTTGGATATTGTCTGCTGTAGAATTGTGGCTGCTGGGATGCAAAAAGTGAGTAAGTGCATGTTTGACATCGTTTCAGTTGGTGAATCGCTGTCCATCCAGAAAATGCTGCAATGACTGGAAAAGGTGGTAGCGGCTTGGGGAAATGTCCTGGGAAGAGGCTGGATGCAGCAGGAGCTCCCAGCTGAGGTCTGTGGTCTTGTGACAAGTCACCTGTTCTGTGTGAAGTTTCGGTCCATCCTGCTGTAGGAGGACACCCTTGCAGTTCAGCAGTGCTGGTTGTTTTGACAACTGTGATGTATGCAGATCAAGGATCTGATAGCAGCACTAATCAGTGGAGATGATGTTGTCCTGCAGCAGGTCAAAAAACACCACACCTCGCTATCCCATCTAACAGACAGTTTGCATGGGCTTCTATTTTGGGTCCATCTACTGTTTCTAGGCACTGACATTGTCATACAGGGCACATTTTCTGTCACCTTTTACAATGCGGTCCAAGAACGGTCCAATTTGGTCATGTGCAAGCAGGGAAACGCATGCACTCGTATGATTTGCTTTCTGCTGAACTGTGAGTTGATAGGGTACCCAAACTGCCCTCTTGTTCACCTTGCCAAGTTGATGCAAGTGCGTGGTAAAAATGCTCATGGGGGTAGTCCCCGGCTGTTTGGCCAACTCCACATGGGTCAGTCTCCACTAAAGTCTTCAGCACGTCCATATCCACAGTTTCAGGTCTCCTGGTTTTGGGACAGTCTGACAGGTCAAAATTTCTCTCTTGAAACTGTCCAAACCAATGACAGCACTGATGATGTGGTATGGCATTGGGGTACACACTGGTAATGTTCCTTACGGCACTTGAGAGGGTGCTACTATGACGATAACGTAACCCATACAGCATGCAATGGTGGATGTGCTCCTTGTCCACTTCCATGTTGGCTGGCACTTACACTCTTTTCTTTCTGATGGCTAACTACCACTGACTTAAGCCACCTACCTGCTGATGTCATGCTAATGTGCTGTGCAATCTTAGTGGCCAATGTGTGCCGTGGTCTCGTCATTGGACATTAGTTTCTTTCTAACCCAATACTTTGTTTATCCAGGACAATATACTCTGTAATTCACTTTTATACTGAGGTAACATGATTGTGTCATCAACATACAGCAACTTTCACACACAGAAATTCACAAGTTATTTTAAACCAGTGCTGTCTACTCTGGCCATCACACATGCATTTTTGCTGAAGTATATCGAATAGCCATGGGAACATTACACAAAGTTGTGTAGCTTTGCACCTTCTTTGGGAGCATGTTCAACATAGGTGGCAAGCTCTGCGAGACAAATAGTTAGGAGAAGAAAAACTGCATTGTACTCTGTATTAAGGCAGTTCTTGGATTTGGGCCTTTGAGATTTCCACAGATCCATATAGAAGTTGTATTTATACATTTGTGCATTAATGTCTCACTCGTTATTACTTGCTTGTTGTAGTGTGAGAAACTTGTAATTCATCTCTGACCATTGTTCATGTTTGTATGTCAGCCATATTTGTCCTAAATGTTCCTATTTTCATCTTTTATCAACTATACAAGATGACTCAGATTCCTCGGTATTGTTTTAAATGAGCAGTGTGATGCGTCTTCTGTTCTGCCTTTTTATATATTGTATTGGTGTCTTTCAGTTTCTGGTGTCTGTTGTTTTCATGTTTGCCCTTTATATCATTTCTTGTTATGTTTGTGTATGCTGTCTTGTGTGTGTTATTTTGCTATAGTTTGATACAGGGTGTGCCATATAAAAGAGGCTCGAGTATAATGAACGACAACAGTTAGGCAATGTTACTATACATGGTAAAGAATAGTTGAAATGACAAGATGATAATTGGTGAATCGACTTCCGAGGGCTGTGTAACATCATTGTGCACACATCCTCGATATTGTCTTCAGTAAAAAGTGTCTTGGGTTTGTTTCTTTTTCTGTTGCACACTGTGCCAGCTTTGCAAAATTTCCGCAATAACTTCTGTACCACTGATTTCGCCGGTGCTGCACAATTTGGAAATTTTTCTGTAAAGAACTCATTTAAAACCTTGTGTGAGTTATTTCTGAAAAACTGTTCTACAATAAAAATCTGCTGTTCCGTACTTAAAACCATTTCCATTGCCTTTGTTCACTCTTCACTTACACTTATGACTGCATACGTACACTGCTCTGGCTGTGACTAACCACTCCGGAGAATTCCTTTGCAGCTGTACACAGAGAAACTGGTTAGAAGTGGAACAAAGCGGTTTTAACTGGAAACCCGCCAAACAACTTTAACCCGCCTAACAATGTCTGGCCACTGCGCCTCTTTTACATGGCGCACCCTAATATTATGATTTTCTTTTGGTTTCTGTGATTAACCATGGTGCTTGGAACTCGTTGGCCCACTGTGTGGGCCAACGAGTGCCAAGTGTAACAAAAATCAAAAACCAACCAACCAACCAACCCCTGCACGTCACTAAAATCAACTAACTTTGTGCCACTAAAAAGGAAAACTCCAACCAACCAACCCTTGCACTGTTCAAAAACCAACTTGATAAGTGACCATTAATATGCATTCATGCTAATCTACCATCAAATCTAGCTTTTATACACCCTAGTAAATTCACAGTTATACAATATTTTTTAAGACATTCTATTGGAACACCTTGTTTACTTAGATATAAACCTTCTCCAAATCCACAAATTCAGCAAAAGAAACTGATTTCTTTACTGTAGCTTTTACTAGGTGTAAAACCACTTTATGCATTTGACATCCCCTCTGACATACCATTTCAATGTACTTTCCAAACACTTTCCTTGGAACATTCAGCAGGCTGATACCACAGGAGTTCTTACATTCATCGTGATCACCTTTTCCAGTATGCAAAGGGACAATGATAGAGCATCCCTCTAATCATAAGGTACAACTTTGAACATGGCTGACAAAGTTCAGCTAACCAATTAATAATGTTGTTACTAACTTTTTCAACATCTCAGCTATTATGCCATCTACTCCAGCAGACCTCTCATGTTGCAGAGATTTTGTAGTTTTACAGGCCTCTTCTCATCAGATTTTTGCTACGTTTACTTCTCCATGTTGCTCTCTGTTTCTATTCCAAAATCCCCTTTGCCTTGTAGTTCTAATAAAGCATCCAAATATGCACCCCATCTTTCACTTTAGCTCATTAGGTGTTTCCATATCATCTCTACAATCCTGTTTCTCACACAACTTAAACTTCACTTTTCTTGTTTTTTCTACATCATAGGTGCTTCCGAACCAATTTCCTGCCTTTCAAAAAAAAAAAAAAAACTTTTCTGTCTGCCTCTTTGTGCCTGTTTTTTGCCATACTCTGATGAACCAGGTATGCTGCTTCATGCTTTTTAGAGCAACATTTGCCCACAGATACTGTACTACTTTACTGTCTCCCCAAATAGGCTTATTTTTTCTCACAGCTACTTTAATCTCATTATTCCACCAAGTATCATATCTTTAACGCTGCCCACATTTGTTGTATCACAGATCTCCTCAGTCACAGTGGCAGACAACACAGTCCTTAAATTATGTGCACTTCTTTTATACATCAGTCTTACACATGTTTAGCTTATTCTGTCTTTTGTTAATGCTTGTCAGAAAGCGTTTCAGCTGTGATTCATTTCTTTACAAGTGTATTCCTGTTTCTTTTTGTCCCTCCTATATTCAGCTTCACCACATGATGCTAAAATGTAATGATTGAACCTAGCATTGGCACCTCTTATCACATGAGTGTCAACTATGAATGGAGTATTGAGGCACTGGTCATAAATGACAGGACACCTTTTTGCTCAAAAGTATAGTTCTCCTATGTAATTGTATTGATGCTCTTGTGATTGAAGAATGTATTAGGTACATAGAAACCATTCTCCCATACAGATTGATCTTCATCATTCATACTAGGATCACTGAATTTATTAAGAGCATTCTCATATACCTCATTCTGAACACATACTCTGGGAACGATATACCACTCCTGCTTGAATAACTTTCTCTCTAGCACCAAACTGGCTCAAAACAACTCTTAACTCTTCCCAGAAATCATCTTTTTATCAGAAGGAACATACACTTTTCTATAATTGCTGTTTTCTAAAGCTTCTCTTTCAGATGCAACCCAAAAATTTCCTCACACAATTATGGCAAATCATTTTCATAATATTTTCACTTAAAATCATGCCTACACCAGCTTGTTCTTTCTCACCATCCAGCAATCCTTACCAAACACTCAGCAGCCCATTCACATCCTGTATCCAAACTGTTCATTTCTTCAAGTAGGTCATTTATCTTTACATTTATTCTTGTTGTGTTCCATACACCAATCTAACATTCACTGTGCAAAACTTTCTTGTGTGAAGTTTGTTGTAGTTAAGTTTGTTTCTGTGGTAGACCACTCTTCTCAGTTATAGTAGGCCACCTTGGAGTCTTTTGAGTCTCGTAAATCACATACAAAGGGTGACCAAAAATTCGATGAATGTGGGAATAAAATAGTTTTTATGTAACTTAAGCTATGAGCACAAGTGCTTACAACATTGATCATCTTCAAGGTACTCCCCTTCTGTATACACACACAATATTCTGGTGCCAGCACCATTGCTCCAAGCACTGCTGGAATTCCTCTTTTTTTTTTTTTTGGTGACGTTGGGACTTTTTAGTGTTGAATTTGGTGACTTTCATGGTATCAAATATTTTTCCTTTCATCACTGATTTCAGTTTGGGAAATAAGCAGAAGATTTTATTAAGCCAGGTTGGGTGAGTAAAGTGGGTGCAGGAGCAGTGGAATGAATATTTTCACTTAAAGTGCTGAACAAAGAGTGCAACATGATACATCATGATATGGCACAGTGTCATGATGGACAAGCCATCTGTATTTCCATTTCTGTTGCCTTTTCCATTTCACTGCTTCTTGCAGACATTTTAAAACATTCTCATACTAAGTTGCAGTAGAATCTTTCAGAAGAAATTCTTTGAAAACAGTCTTGCTCTCTGGCCCTACATCCTTCACTGTTAAGTTGGGCTCTCAATCTTACACAATGGGCATCCTGACTGCTCTCCACTGCTACCATTGTAAAGCCTATGGTCATATACAGTCTAAGTGCCCTAATCTTCCAGCTTGTCCAGTACAATTATCTTCTGGCAACACTTCTTGGCATGCCTCTTCTGCTCCACCCTTCTGTCTTGTATTGTCACATCCTCCTGTTTCTGTGGTTTCTGTAGACATAGGCAGTGTGCACACTGCGTCCCATCCTGTGGGAGGGCAGGTGGAGGAAATGGATCTTACTCCCACCATGCCACCCCCTCCATCTCCTTATGGGTCTTCTATTCTGCCTCACCCTCCTCCCATGTCTCTTGATGCTTTATTCTCTGAGACTGTTTGCTCCTCTCCACCTCATTCCCCTGTGTAGCCCGTTGCCACCACAGATGCTTCATGTGTTGCTTCTGATTCAGCCTCATCTGAGGTTGAAGAACCTGATGACACCCATCTTTGGGCATTGAGCCCCTATGTTGCAGCTTTCAGCATCATTCTTTTGGCTGGCCTTTCCCTTGACCCTTCTGGTTTTGTTAAGAAACCAGTGGCACATCTGTTTTACCACCTGAAGGTCTTTACCTTGATTTTTTTTTATTTCTTATAAGTTGCTATTGCTGTTTTCCAACTCTCCAAGCGAGACCTCATTCTTGTAGACTCCTATCTTGATGATGTTATCAGTCGTTAGTTGCATTGGATCTATTAGGGGTATGCAAAAGTTTCTGCCATTTTAAGGAGAAAGGAGACAGGAACAATCTGGAAACCAGTACACATTTATTCAATGAAATATTGGCCGTTAGCATCAGTGACCTTTTGCCATTTTTTAGGCAACAAATAAATGCCCCTGTGATAGAAGGACTCTGGTTTTGAGCTGAAGAACGCAGTGACGAAATATTCTACCTCTGGAGCTGTGGTAAACCACTGTTGGGCTAGGGAATGTTGCATAGAGTGAAACAGATGAAAGTCTGAGGGTGCAATGTACGGGGAATAAACCGGGTGCGGTAAAACCTCCCAGTGTAACTGTTCAAGGGTTGATTTCATAATAGCACAAACATGTGGTCTGGCATTATCATGTAACAGGATGACTGGGCGGCATCCTTTACCTGTCCATGGGCATTTTTGCTTGATTGCGGCATTCAGTTTCATCAACTGATCGCTATATTGTTGTGTAGTGATTGTTTCACCCAGTTTCAACAGTTTGAAGTACAGCACTCAATGCATATCCCACCACACACATAACAGCACCTTTTCCCCATGGATATCTTGTGTTTTCAGTGGATGTTGACGGCTGATCTGGGTCGACCCAGGATCGGTTGCATGCGGGATTATCACAATAGACCCATTTTTCATCTCCGGTGACTACCTTCCACAAGAAATTCTTCCCTTAAAACCTTTTCAGCAACACCATGTAGATGCCCAATCGATGACCAATATTACGCTCCTTTAAAGTAAGTGGAACAATATTCTGGATCTTCCCCAAGGCCTGTAGATGCCGTACCGCCATCGATTGAGCCACTTTCAAACGTTTCGCCAGTTGCATGGTCGATTGTATGGCATTCTCTTCTCTTGCAACAGCGATTCCAGCTCCTCGTCTGTGAGTTATATGGTCTTATCTGCACGTGGCTTGTCTTCCAAGCTTAGATCACCTTTCTTAAACCTGGAAAACCATTCTTAACATGTCCACTCACCCATAACCATTTTTTCGCCATACGTCCGACATATTGAACTATATGCTTCACTCGCACTTTTCCCTAAATTAAACATGAATAACAAACAGTGCCACAAATAAACTTTATCGAACGCCATGCTTGGCTTCATGTACGAACTGACAGCATGGGTCACTGGCTGGTTAAACCCTTACAGCGCCCGCTAGCGGTGGCGGCAGAAACTTTTGCATGCCCGTAATATTTCTGGACACTTCATCACGCCTGTACCAACTGTACCCTACCGAAGTTTTTTCCTCAACTCCTAGCACTTGCTCTTAAATTTAATGCTGTGTTCTATAATTATTGTCAAAATGTCTTTCTCTTGCATGAAGGAGACTGGACTTTCTTCAAAATCCATGATAACTGTATCCCTCTCCTCCAGCAAAAATTTTGGTCCTATTTCTGTAAATTCTGGCATCTTCATTTCTCCAATGATGATCCTTCTATGATTTCTTCTTGAGGTTTCTGTCCTTGTCCAGATACCTAGCTTATTTTCCTTTCCAGTGTTGCCTGTGTCTGTATATTTGTTCTTGTTGTTGCTTGCATTTTGTATCTTGCCTAGCATTCCTGCATTTTTTTATTTTTTTTGCGACTGTTGTTTTGCTGCCACATGATGTGCTAGCATCTTTTTACTTAGCCTAATTTTATTGTATCTACTTCATTAATTTTATTCTTTGTTATTATGAATACTGTGTATCCATTTACTTCTGTATTTGAGTTTCTCTGAATAAAGTGACTTTGATCTAGAAGAAATTCTGTGTGAACAAAAAACCTTCCTTGTCAAAGAATGCTGGCAGCATGACCTTTTCCTTCTTTGGCCTGGATGAAGAGGTTGCTTTTTCCAATTGGGAGTTGTGCTTCTTTGTTTCAGGGTCATACCCGTTAACCCATTACTCACTCATCTCCAGCTACCACCTTAGACAGGAATGATTGGTCTGCAAAAACATGTTCAAAGAACTCTAAGGAAATGGACACACCAATTTCCTTGTTCTCAGGGGTGAGCAGGCATGAAATAAATTTTGCACTGGCTTATTTTATTTTCAAGTCTTCAGACAAAATCAGTTAAATGGTACTGAATGGCAAACCTGTTTCCTCCAAAAGTTCTGTGATTGTGAAACTATAATTGGAATGAATAAGGGTGCAGATTTCATTAATGTTGTCATAATTCCATGTTCTTCATGTAGGACCATTCCTTTTCTCATCTACAAGTGAAAAGTTTCCTTCCTGGAACCTTCGAAAATATTTGAATACTATAGTTTGGGTACCGACATCATCTCTATACACTGTTTGCAGTTTTGATGTTGTGCATCTTTCCCGACACGTCATTGTCAAAACCGCTGTTGAAATCTGACTGCTGTATGTTGCCCCATGAAGTGATACAACAATAGTTAAATTCATTGTTACTCAACAAATATATATTACTGAACTATTACTGAACATTATTTCATCATGTTTTACATAAATGTAACAATATCTCATTGCTATCTGCATAAATTACAAGAACCTATGACATATAAATGTGCTAAAAGCCATTGCAAAACTGCATTTTTTGATGCTATGCATCTTACCTTAGAGTAGAAAGAATATATGTCATAGTGAAATTTGGCTTCCTCTCAACCCGCCCAAGGGGCTGGTGGTTGGGGTTATCTGCTATTGACGAGAACTTTAAAATGATGTATAACACGATGGGGTGTAACCTGCAGATATCCTAGACCAAAAGTTACCAATCCCCCTTGCTAACACACTTCTGATTTAGCTTTCCTTTTTATCTTGAGGTCAGATTTTAGCTTTTGTTTGCACAGATGGACTTTCGTAGCTCCATCACATTTCACCTGTGTCTTACGTTCATCTAAATCTGAATTATATGTAATAATAATAATAAATATTGCTTTTGAAAAACTAAACAGTTGAAATACTTACTGTTGGTGCCCCCATAGTTTAGTAAATATCTACTTTTATGACTCACATATCTTCTTTCATTGGTTTTATGACAATAATATTCATTAATCCACCTTGCTAAGTGCCATTCAATGTCAAGAATTAGTAAACCTTATTGTTTGTTGTGATTTAATTCCACTTAGTATGTGTCGGACTGTAGCCTGGTGTGGTCATGAGTGACACAAATCAATGCAATGCGTTGTATGTAAATAATTGGTTACTCTTGAATCACTCATTTTATTTCACGCCTACAAAAATCTTGACATGTGAAAGATGCATAGCATAAGTTATCTACAAAGAGTACCAGGGTACTCTCTTGAGTTTTTTTCAATGAGTGTCTTTAGCAGAGGGACTTAGTTTAGAACAAAATTTCATGTTGCTCAAACTTTGGTGTTTTTCTAAAATGGACAAAGCTCCAAAACATGTCTTCATTCAAATCTGTCCCCACATGCACTTATAGGCGCTCTAGAGAGTTTGGTTCGCTGACTTACATGGGAGCCTGAAGGTCTCTGTAGCAGCGACCACTTTCATGTTATCCCTACCCTTTGACATTTAACCAAGGCTTTTTCTTTCCTTTACTGAATTTTTTGACCAGATTACATAAATATATCAGTGTGCAGGGTCAACCCTCAGCTGATAATCACAGGTAGTCATTACACCTAAGGATTCTGAAAAAAAAAGTCACTGAATTTTAGTCTTTTTGTCATTACAACCAGGGTTGAACTGGATACGACCAATCAGCCCACGTGATTTGATCCAAATTGGCTTATATATGTGCATGTACTATATGGGCCGATCTGGATATCACACACACACACACACACACACACACACACACACACACACACACACACACACACACTCGTGGCCCAAGTCTCAACGCGCGAGCGCCACTGGCCAGTCCAACCCTACCTGTAACTGTATTTCAACAGTATGGAAACTCTGTTGCTGTTATGTGTAGCATTATTGTCCAGTAGAGTACCACTTGGAGGCAACGTCTTCTCCCACTAAGACTTATATCACAAGGACCCTTTATTTTAAGCTACTTAAGCCCATTGATGGTGGCGGCTATCCAGTTTCCAGTTTTCAAGCTATTTGACCTTATAAAATGTCTGTCAGACCAAGAAAGCATTTATGGTCATGTGTATCATGTAGAATACAATACAGGTATTAAATGATCAAAGAGATGATATATTTGTAAAGAAGAACAAAGCTGGTTATGAGTTCAGTGTCCACTGGGTGTATTCAAAAGTCTCTTCTGTACCTTTGAAAAGAAAAAGAATAAATGTGATGCTTAGTGATGAATTTAATATATAAGGGTTTTTCAATAAGTAGTGAGACTTTCTGCCTGAAAGAGTCAAAACATGACATACCTAAAAATAATCGCCGCCAGCATTTAGACAGTAGTCATATCGCTGCACAAGTCCTTGTCTTCCTGCAGCATAGAAAGAGGCAGGCTGCTGCTGCTGCAACCAGTTATCTACAGCTTCACTCACCTGAGCATCCAAAGTGAAACATTTCCCTTTGCAAAATGTTTTCATAGGTCCAAAGATGTGAAAATTGCAGGGTGATAGGTCGGGACTATATGCCGGATGTTGAAGGACTTCCCAGCAAAAACACTGTAATGTCCTTTGTGTGGTAACTGCCATGTGCGGCTGAGCATTATCATGCAGAAGCACAATACCCTGAGTGAGGTTGCCAGGTCTCTTGTTTTTGATGGCTTGTCAAAGCTCCATTAAAGTTTGACAATATCGTTTGGCATTGATGGTTGATCCTTTTGGTAGCCACTCAAGAAGCAATGGTCCTTGATGGTCAAAGAACAGGGTTAACAGGTGGTGATGAAGCATGTTTCCACTGCATGCTCTGGCATTTCGACTCTGCCTCGAAATGATGACATTAGCTTTCATTCCTAGCAATAATGCATAGCAGGAAATCTTCACTTTCGTCATGGTAGCAGAACAGATGCTGTAACAATAGTCCCATTCATTGACTCATCTGTTCATCGGACAGATGTTTTGGTACCCCCATAGCGCAGACCTTACTATATTCAAGGTGTGAATGCATGATTATATTGACAGTTCTGATGCTCACACCTGCACTGTTTGCCAGTTCTCAGATCATGATTCTTTGGTTGGCCTTTGCTGCAGCGTTCACACATGCAATTGTTGTCACTGAAACAGCAGGACATCACTCTCCCAATTTTGGCTGGTGTGCAGTGCTTGTTTGTCCACCACTAAAGAGCTGATTACAGCACATTGAGCAACTTTGGATGTATCCATCTCCTACGAGAGAACAGTAAAATTAGTTCAGCGTGTTACATGGCTTCCATAACAAACAAGCTACAATGCAGTTGCATAGCCTTTAAATTACCTGTACACTGGCACCATCCATTGACAAAATTATGAAGCCCAAATGCACTCCAGTCAAAGAGTCTCACTACTTATCGAACAACTCAACAGCATAGAGAAATTCTGAGAAATGCAAATGTGTTAACATGAATTACAAATTTCACATTAATACATATTTTTCTGCAGTAAGTTTTGACAGAGATATTTCATTTTCTATGTGTTTCAAATTATTTAGTGTAGGATGGCACATATTACATTCTGTGTAGCTTTTTATTCTTGCAGGTAAAATTCTGATTTGCATTTTTGCTAAAGTTCAAAATATTTACATAGTTATCATATATATGTTGCTGTTGGGGACAAGTAACTCCATGTGTTGAAGATATGTCACATTTCAAGATATCCTCTTAAATCTTTTGTACAAATTTTAACAGATCCTGAAACCAAAAATCTCCAGTCATTTTCATATAACCCTTTTTAGGTGTTCTTTACATAATAAATGAAAATGAACACATTTTAGGCATATTGAATCAGTTTATCTGTCTGTGACTTAGTACCAAGGCCAAACTAATGTGTCATAGGCACAGCCAAGGGGGTCCTCAGGGTACAACCCCCCCAGGAGAGATTTAGCATGAATTTAAAGTGATATATATGTATATATGAGGCTTTCACCAATGAACTAAAGCCATGGACCCTCCCTCCCCCTAAGAAATTTCTGGCTATGCCACTATAATGTGTTGATATTGAAACCATTATGCCTGTTTTAAAAATATGTAACTTTCTGACCTTGAGTTTCATTTTTTCAGCATGTACAATCAAGTTGTACATTCTCTTCTAAGACTGTGGCTATGTGTCGTTGTTTCAACGTATACTTGTAACTGTAATGAAACTTATGGAATAGGTTCACATTATACATCTCTCACAAACTTAATGTTGATTTTCCTCGTAATCGACATGCTCAATGTACTGTTGCCAATTTTTAACAGGCTGCTGTTTACTGGTGGTGTATATTTTTTTAGTCAAGACTTTGAAGCACTTTGCACACTTTTAACTTTATTTGCCGTTCAGTGCCATCTCTATAGTGGATCTCAATAGTTGATCATTTAGAAGGCCGTACAAAATTGTAATTTGGCAATGGATCTGGGCTTTGAGCTATATAAGGGAGAACAGTGCATTTTATATATGCTGTATCCTTGTTCTTTGTTCAGGTTGGTGAGTGGGCATACATTCTCATGAAGGTGATAGACAGGCTTCTCTCCAGAAAAACGGGAATTTTCTATAACACCGTAATACATGGGTCTACAAAACTACCACTGCCTCCGATTTTTTTTCCTTCTAAATGAAGGTACAATAATGGCTGTGCATGACCTTGAATAGAAAGTTGTCTCCTGTTGGAGGCAGGTAAATATGGCTCTGCAATTGTCAAGATAAAGTGACACATGACCAAATGAAAATTCATATAATATAGATGAATGTGTGAAACAAAAAACACTTATTCAGTATTGCTTGTTGCTGAGGAGATTCATTCCACTGATATTTATCATTGCTTGAAAAGTTTATTTTAGTGAGAGTGTTAGCACTTTAATACACTAGGTCAGGTTCTTCAAGAATGGTGGAACAGAGATCAAAGACAAAAACCAGTCAGATTCATGAGCTCATTAAGCATGGCTGATATCTTCATACCCTATGAGCTGTATGGTTTGAATTGATTGAAAAACCAAGCAGTCATAAGTTTCATTCACAATTTAGGATATTCCAAGATATAAGACTGGTGGGCCATAAAGTGCTGACACAAGAACAGGAAAATGGGGGAAAAAAAAGAACATTTATAAGGAACTTCTTCAGCATTATGAGAACGACAGTGAGAATTTTCTGCCTCACTTTTCTAATAGTGATGCAAAAGGGATTCACAATTACAGTTCTGAGATGAAGAAACATACAGAGTGGCATCATAGTACATCATGATACATGGCATCCAAACAAAAGTCTTCTGCACGTAAAATAATGGAATCTTTCTTCTGGGACCCAGAGGATATTCTTTTTGTAGACTTCTTAGAGAAGGACAAAACTACCCCCTCTCAGAATGGTACACACATGGTTACAAAACACAGAAAAAAATCTGCAAAAATCTTCAAACAAGAGTATGAATGATGCCAGTGTGCTCACAGAAAGACTCACACACATTGTTTGTAGCTTGTGTATGATTTGGAAGAACATTTGAGATTTGCTTTGATTTGACATGTGCTTAATGTTAGAAAGCAGTTTTTTATACTATTGCTATTTAATGAAGAGTGAGATATTGCAATACCTGCAGAAGAATGCTGACAAAAAAAAATAAAAATATGTTTAGCTACTGAATAATGTTACAAAGTCTGCTGATGAAATGTAGATAACTAATTAAAAGTGCTATGTTTCAGTGTCTATGATGTTTAGTGTCTTCCTGACATTTCCAAGCAGAAAATAAGCAAAGGTCAAAAAATAAACGATAAGCAGCATTTGGTTGCTGTAGCTCCAAAAATATCAGATGGCCCACACAGGTCAGGATTTCTAAATGATTAGTACCAACATTCTGACAGTAACTAAAGGGTCCAGCTTTTTAGCTTTTTAGTGGAAAAGTTCATCAAGCATAAGATGCCAAATCATTCTGCAATTTGCAATGTATATATAAATACTATCTCACTATAAAGAAACTAAATGTAATTCATGTCAAATTCTGAGAGAATTCTATCTGGATCTTAAGTGATGAAACAATGGATGTTAAAGGTATTGGTAATAGTGTGTATTGATGGAACCTATTCCACTAACAGAAAAAAATATTGTCAGAAAGGCACAAAAGTAAGTGTGTAAAAGTGAAATGTCAGAAAAGCACGAAAGTAAAACCACAGAAAACTGTTCAATGATACCATGGAAATTTTGTGTTCAGAGAAATATCAAGTATGAAACTATGTTGCTGTTCATTACTGATGGAGTTCCCTGCATGGCAAAGCTCTGCAAGTACTATATTCAAGAATGCTATGTACAATTAACACAAATTTCTGTTTTATTGTATATATCTGTCAACTATACAGTTGTGATATTTTGTACTGTTTCTCACGTTGTATGAATATCAAAGTGCTTGCGGGAAACTTATTCATCTTTGTCTGACATTGAATTATCACTGTTGAATGCTACTGAATATTAAAAAAAATTAAGGTAAAACATTATATAGATGAAAGCTGTTACTCACATTTTCGTTTTCCTGTAATAGTTCTGGATATTGCACATTTTACTTGTCAGAAGCATAAATTTTCTTTCAAGTCTTTTGTTAGCATTTCTAGCAGTCACTTCGTGAAGATATTCCACTTGGTAAGTTGATAAAGGTGGGTAACCACTCCTCTTAATGAATCGTGATTCTAATCAATAAAATAATTATATATGAAATGAAATCTAAAATAATAAAATAGCGAACAGTCAAGCCTTCAAGTTGAAAGGAAATCGATCTGATAAAATATTCAGTCTTGATAATAGCTTAGATTTCGTTTCCCGCTGCACTAATATTCCCAGACTAGTTTTGACTTATCATTTTCGTAGTCTTCATCTGTGGGTTAAACGATGTGTTTCTCATTGTGCAAGTTGTTCAGTGGCCAAGTATCTCACAATCTGCAACATGACCCAACAGAACAACTTGCATGATGAGAAACACGTCGTTTAACTCTTTCTTGCAGCAAGATATCATTTTCAAGGGTAGGGTAATGCGTGTTATTCCATGAGTATCTGTGTGTTATCAGTGTGTTTCACTTTAGGCAAAACTTTGGGAACAATGAATAGTTGGTGTTTAGTTTCTGATCCACAGTCTGTCAACAGCCTTGTTCATAGATCCATTTGTGTTTATGTGCAGATTGGTTATGGTCCTTCTGGAATTACTTGTTTCCTCCCTTGTAATATTGGTGTTTCTGCCACTGAATTCAATGAGCGAAGTAAACATTGTGGAATTGTCTCAGCATGTTAATGCATTCTGATATACAACAGAACACAAGAAAGAAAGCAGCATGTTATTTAATTCTTGGCCACATAATAGTAAACTGATGTTATCCTGGTAGCTATCAAGAAGCGCATACTTCATCCAACTGTACATACATTACTGGTTTGGAACCCAAATGATTTGTTTTTCTCATATTTGTAACTTTCAGAAACTTTCATGCAAATGGAATTCCAGAATTGCATGTGAGCAATGATATGAATTGAACACTTTCTCTGTACAATATAAACAAAACATCTACTTAAGTATGATTTGTTTTGAAACTTTTGTGTCACAGGTTTACTTACTTAACATCAAAACTATTTCTTTCCAGGCTGACATTTTATGTGAATTCCTTAGGCCATTTCCACCTTTTTGTGAACAGTGAGCATAAAGGTGCAATCTTAATAGGACTTCCTGTTAAGGAACAGCTCTGGATCATCTTAGATTTGTATGGGATCACCACTTCTGCAAAATTTGTATCATCAAGTAAGTTGCTTTACAGTATTTTCTGGTAGTTATAAAATTTTACCGAATTACACATTTTTGACATTTCATTTTAAAACATGTTATTCTATTTCATGTATGAAGATTCATAATCATTTAAGAGACAATGATGTGATGACAGATGAATAGAAAGGTTGTTATAAGCAATCCGAGGGATTCAAAATCAAGTTATTATTGATAGCATCAGGGTGAATCAGGCTGTTAAGAAGAAAAGGAACTCTAGCATGGGTTATATTGACTAGGCATTTGAGTCATTTCCACAGAAATTCTGAAAACATATAAAGTGGGCCTTTAAAGTTCATTCAGTTTTTCTAGCAGTCCATGTCTAAGAGGTGAACAAATATACATATATCAGATGGAAAGAGAATATTCACTAATAGGAACATCAGAATAATAAGAGGCAATTTTCAAGGAGGACTTCCTCACTGCACATCCGTTTTGTATAGGTATCTGAGTCATATACTAAAGAACATGCAGTATGGATTCACATAGAAAGAATCTGCAGAAATTCCTTTTATAAAAAAGGGACTTCTGAAGATTTCTGCCACATTTAACAGATATATACAACATATTTCAGCATGGGCAGTTGTTAGTTGGTACATATATAGAGAGAAAAGAAATGCTGGTTAAATGTAAAGGTTTCTTGATGGAAAACAATAAATTATTGAAGATTTGAATGCAGAAAATGGATACAAGTACTTTGCATTTTTACAGGCACATGGAATCAAACAGAATAATGTTAAGAATAATTAAAATGGTAAATCCCAGTGTTGACTTAAAACCATCCTGAAAACCTACTTAAACATATCTAATAAGATTCTCAAATGAGTGAAAACCTACTTAATGTCCACCTTGATATAAATGAATGTTTTTGGTCATTTGATATGATAATTAAATAAAAGTGGTTGAAAAACTCTTTGGATAAAAAAAACAACACAATTTTGTGAAATTGATCCAAAATTTGTAAGCTTTTAGGCACACCAAAAATGTAAGGTAAAAAATAATGTTCTAACTAAACTTCTTAAATTTGGCACATGATCAAAATAGTGGAAGTACATTGGCGAAAATGACCGACAAAATACTTACCCAGTGACTGTTTCCTATGGAAAGCCCTACCAGTTGCAGGGGTGATTTTGTTCACCTGGCAGTGTCAAAGAACAGGCAATTCAAGACAAAACATGTACTGACTCATGTGTGTAAGTTTGAAAAGCTGACTTCGGCTGCATTTATTTGAAAAACACGATGAGTCAGGCAAATATGATGATGAGAGCTTAAATTTTGCTTTTTTAACAACACCGGCTAATCATAGCCGTAATTTTCTCACAATTTCACAAAAATTTCCAAAAGGTATTTAGAGTCCAAAATAAATTTTGATTTGGGTATACTGAAGAATGATTCCAGAGGTTTTATATGCCTTGGATACAAATTTAGTTTGTTCTGACATATGGTGCTATTTCAAGTTAAAAAAAAACATTTCATATAAATTTCAAACACAGCTAACCTTAATCAAAACTGTCGGTTTTCAAACAAATTTCTTTTCTTTACTAACACATATAATATGCACATACACAATGTTTACACACTCATTAATTATTATTATTAGTTTTCAGGCTCAATAAAAAAACATTTCATATAAATTTCAAACACAGCTAACCTTAATCAAAACTGTCGGTTTTCAAACAAATTTCTTTTCTTTACTAACACATATAATATGCACATACACAATGTTTACACACTCATTAATTATTATTATTAGTTTTCAGGCTCAATAAAAAAAAAAAAACTACAGTGCGCTGCTAGCCCTTTTAGCTATTTACATTGAATTTTTGTTTTGTTTGCTTTTTTTATTTTCCCTGCTTGCTACCATTTTTGTTTTTAACCTTTTTTTTAAATTTATATATATATATATATTCCTTGTATTCACGACAAATCTAAATTTTCACTTTTAGGCACTATGAATAGATATACTTTTTTTTTACATAATTTGACAGGTATAGCGTTTTTCAAAAGATATTCTTTTTTCAAATTTTTATGACCTCAGCCTTAATATTTGTATTAAAATTCACCAAAATGAGAAAGAAAAATTGACTGCTTTCCTAGCCTCCTGCACAATGTATTATAAACTCTATTATCGAAATATATTTTATACCGTTTCAAGTTTAATTTAGGCAAAAAAAAAAAAAAAAAAAAAAAACTCCTGGAAGATTCCATGCTATTTGCATCTTCTATCGGCGGCAAAATGGAAAGGAAATTTTGCTTTACCTTGCCTTCAGGGTCTTGGTGGAGGTAGAAGGGGTGCCTACACTATGGCCAAAGGTGTCACCTGTGTGAAGGCCACTATGGTCTCATCCCACCCCTTTTTTTTTTTTCTTTGCTATGGAGGAATACGTTGGTACTTTAGGCCAGGAATGCTGGGAATCAATGGCTGGTGGTTATCATGGGGTCAAGCTGTGGCCGGAGGGTGCCTCATGCATCAGTTGAGAAGGTTGTTTCTTTTGTTGACCTTTTTTACTTGGCTGTCTTCATGCTGCAGGTTGCATAAGGGTGTTGGATTCTCGGCTTGATGAACGCCATCTTGGGTCCCTTCGGTACAGAGAAGCCCATGTTTATTTTTCTGCACTCCGAAGTCTTCGGCGGATTCACTTGCCGTGCTATAACTTGAGAAGCTGGCTTTGGGAAGAGGCCAGGCGAAAAAGGGTGTCCCTTTCGGCCAACATCACGCAGACGTAAGAGTCTGCACCGTACAAAATAATCAGTTGGAAAAAAATGCTCTGCACCCAGCAGCAGAGTCGTAAAGCGCGCGCGCGAGAGAGAGAGAGAGAGAGAGAGAGAGAGAGAGAGAGAGAGCGCCAGGATCCCGCAGATCCCAGCGTCTCTTAACCTCAGCCAAAGCTTGCATTGGCGATCTCCCATTGGCTGAAAGTTTTCCTCGCCTAAGAGAAGAGATGCCAAAGTGGGGGAGGGGGGGAGAAAGCACGAGAACATTCTTATCCACTGGACAATCCAAACGGCAAGCTCACCTGGCCCTAGCAACCACATAAGGGAAAAAAAACCCCGCTTCGCCCAGTTTTGACAGCGGAGGTGTCAAGGCCAAGAATGCTGAGAATCAGTTTTGACAGCGGAGGTGTCAAGGCCAGGAATGCTGGGAATCTCACTTTTCATCACTCATAACTATTCGTTTCAAGAAAGGTTTATTTCTGTGATGCGCAAGCAAAGAAAGACAGGTGGTCATTCTGTCTGATCAATTTCTTGTAGATAGGTGATGTACCCACTGGTCAAACTTTGTGTGATAAACCCAAGCATATGCATCCTTTTTTCTACTGTTGTTCTATGTACAGAAATTTTTTCTGATAATTCTTCAATGGTTAGATGTTGGTCATTTGATATGGCTTGGTTGAGATCCTCTTCAGAAACCTGTGATAGAGGAACATGGTTGATCTCTGCAGCTTCTGTCTCCTTCATGGAATTTCCAGAACCGACAGTGACATGCGCTTTTGTCTAGGTCATCATGACCATACACCTCACAAATATTGTGGCAAGCTTCAGCTGCATTGTTGCCTTTGTCAAACTCATAAAACAAACAAACAATGCCTAATATGATCCTTATTGCTTGACATGTTAACTCTTGTGTGTCTTGTTTATGGATGAGATGCACCTGCATACGTGGTGCCATTTTATAGCCTACTCCCCGAAGCATTTTCACATCATCTCCATCTCACATGCCATCTGTTATTGTACTTGTTACTTAGATGTTTTACTTGGAATTTGCATCATGAAAAACGGTAGAACTTTTGTCATTGTCATCATCATCAGGACCACTACTAAGCGGATTTCCTCGACCATATAGTCTTCCTCCACTTCTCTCTATCCAAGGCCATCACTTCATCCAGCCCATTATTTTTTTAAACTTGATTTAATTTCCTCCATCCACTTTCTCCTTGGTCTTTCCCTCTTTCCTGGAGCCTTCCCACTCCATCAGAATTTTAGGAAGTCTCTCTCATGACATTCTCCTTACATGGTCAAACCATTGTAATCTCTGCATCTCAATAGTTTGAAGAATGTCTACTTTAGCACTCATAAATCTCAAATTTTTGTATTACGCACTTTTTCACATCTGGATTTTTTTGCAGAACGCCTCCAAAAGTCCATCTCTGTAGCCAATAATCTTTGTTGATGTCATTTATTCAGTGTCCACGTCTATGCACCATATAAAATTATACTCTGTACAATTGCAGAAAAAATGTGTCTTTTTACTCTTGGAAAGACATTGCTGCTCCAAAGAACAGGATTCAAAACAGAGATACCTTTCCTGCCCTCCGCAATTCTCCACTCAATGTCATGATTTTTTCACTCTTTCATCTGTAGCAGTTGATGTATTATGGATCTGAGGTATTTAAATTCCTCAACTGTTCTCAATGTAATATTATCGGTTATTTCAATGAAGTCTCTGGGATCATAGGACAAGTGCTCAGTTTTATTTTTGTTAATTTTAAGTCCCCAACGATCATATTCAGAGATCAGTTTACGAAACATATAAGCTACGTCATTCTTATTTTCTGCCAAGATTACTTGATCATCCGTAAAAAGCAAATAGTGCACAAAATCATTCTGAATACGTAATCCCAAATTTCTGCACTTCGCTGACCATTCTCTGAGACAGACTTCAATATAGATCTTAAATAATGTAGGGGACATACAGCATCTCTTTAAAAGACCTTTACTACTCACAAAAACCTCTGATAGTTGTTGTCCACACTTGATAATGCATTTATTGTCACTATATATATCTTGAATAACACTGAATATTTCTTCACCAATATTTGCCATCCTCAAAGCCTTCCAAAGTAGTTTTTGAGGAACACTACCATAAGCCTTTTCCAAGTCTATGAATATTAATTCCATGCCTCTCAATTTCTCTTTTGTTTTTTCAGGATCTGTCTCATTGTAAATATATGATCTATACATGATCTACCAGCCGTGAATCCACTTTTCTCCTCAATTCCTTCATACTGTTCTTCAATCCTTCTTCGAAGAATTCTTCCAAACGTTTTCATAAATGGGTTTGTTACACATATTCCTCTGTAAATTCCACATACTTTTCTGTTTCCCTTCTTGAAAATTGGTATCAAAAAACCAAGTTTCATCTCCTGGGGTACTTCATCACCCTCCAGGTTTCTGTTGTATAATTTAGTAAGGAGTGTAACAACTCTCTCACCACCATATTTTTATAATTCAAGGTTAATTCCACCAGGGCCTGAGGCATTTCCATTTTTACCTTCTTTCAGTGCCCTAGCCACTTCTTCTCGAGACACTTGCAAACCAGAAGCTCCATAAGTAAATTCCTCCTCTATAAATTCCTCCCATTATTCAGTTAGTAGGGTTTCAAAATATTTTTTTCCACTCTTTCATCTGTAGCAGTTGAAGTTTTGACCTGTGATGAACATGTTTTCCGAGTCCCTTAATTGTTCTCCATGCTTCAGAGGCACTTTTAAAACCCAACTGGGCATTCACTGTTACACAAGCCCGTTCCCATTCATAATTCTTCGCATATCTTATTTGTCTATTAATCTCCTTTTTCTTTTCCTTATAAATCTCTTTACTTCTATCATCTTTTTAATTTAGTCATTCCAAATAAGCTTTTTCTTGTCTCTAATCCCATCCATTAGTTCCTCTGTGATCCAAGTTTCTCTTACCTTTACTATGATATTTTCCCCTAGTGCTTCGTAAGCAATGGTACTAATTCTTTCCTTAAGATAGGTATATATCTCCATAGCAGTTCCCTCAAAGTCTTCATCAAGTTCTGTATTCAATCTTCTATAGTAAAGTCCTTTAATGCTATCATCCTGTAAGAGATCCACATTAAATGGCAAATTTTCATCTTTTTGGAATCTCTCAACATTGCTTTCAGATAATGCAGGAACCTGTATCCATGGCCACTCCATTGTAACCCAAACTAGGTAATGATCAGAACCACATTCAGCACCACGATACACTCTCACATCCCTGACTTTAACAGAGGTTTCTTGCCTAATAATTATAAAATCAATGATAGACCTCAGCTTCCTAGTATCTTGATGCCAAGCATATTTGTGTATATCCCTATGCTGGAAAAACATGTTCTGAATAGTGAGTTCAAGTTGTCCACAGATTTCAATTAATCTTGTTCCATTATCGTTGAGCGTGGCCTCTCCATTTCTACCGACAACCATATCATTTAATCTTCTTCCCACTCTGGCATTCAAATCACCCATCAAGAAAATTTCTTTCTGTCTCGGCACATCTTCCAAAGTCTCTCGGAGGTCATTCCAAAAACTGTCTTTCTCCTCCTCTGTGACGTCATTTGTAGGGGCATATGATGCACATATCGTTATCTCTCTACAAAATATTGTCATATCCACTATTAGAATTCGTTCACTATAAAATTCCAATTTGTTACCCTTTTTAGGAGAGTACTTTTTATCATCACCAAAACTCCAGCATGTAGGTGCTTCTCAACTCCAAAAGCCCTAGCATGTAGGTGCTTCTCAACTCCACTCCAAAGATGTAAATAATTACCAACATGCTCCTCTCCACAGCCCTTCCTTTTTGTCTCTGATAGTACTGCAATATCAATTCCAAAGTCCTGTAACTCGCCAGGCAGCAAGTCTATCTTGGATATCAATTCTTGTATATTCCAGCATCAAAAATTCATTGTCCGTATCCAAAATTGTTTCCATGAATTCAGTCTAGCATTATTACAATTTGGTTTTTAGCATTTGTAAAATTTTTATGGTGAACGAGGAGCTGGCCCGTCACACCAACCCCCAATCCTGGAGGACCAGGGTACTCTTCTTAGTCTGACCACTCTCCTTAAACCTGTCAGGCTTGGGTGGCCCTACCAGGAACAAATGTTCCCGCTGGCATAGATTCATCATAGCACACAAGCCCCCCCCCCCACACACACCATGACAAGGTGAGGGCACCATCAAGGGGAAAAACTTTTGTACACACCTAATAATAAAATTCATTAAGCGAAAGCTTTCGACTGTTCTGCAGCCTTCATCACCCTCAATCAACTGAATCAGAGAACTGGTTGCCAGAACTACAATGTGAATTTGAGGTGCAGGAACTGTTGCCAGATTTTAGTAGAGAGATCCAAATAAATGGGATTTGGTGAGGGGTTTCTGAATTGCAGTTTTTGATAAACATAATTTCAATGCTTTCTTGAAAACATAGAGATGCTTTGTTAATAAAGTAGGCAAGTTTTTTTTTCTCTCCAAAGGGGAATTGCAGAGATGTTTTGAGGGGTTAGTGCTGATAATGCTGTTTTTGGAAGACCATTTGACACATTGTGTTTGTGTTCACGGAGTCTTGTGTTGATGCTTTGGTTCATACTTCCAATACATACTGAGAGTCTGAAGGAGCTTGAAATAGGAATCTTATATATAAACTCCAGGGATGGAACACGATCTCTGTCTTTTAGCAGGCACTTTATTGTAAGGTTATTAGGTCTGACAGTGAGAATGTAGCCCATTGTCCTAAAGAATATGCAAATCTTATCAGAAAAAGATCCATGAAAAGGGATAGAACCAATGAGTGGGGATTTTTCTTTTAGTATTGGTGTGAGTTGACAGATTTTTCGTTCAAGAATCATGGAGAATTTTGTTTATTTTAGAAGGTGGGAATTGATGAGCTTCAGCAATTTTCTTAAATATGGTTACTTCTTCTTTGAAGGATGATTCACTGTTGCAGATAAACCGGGCATGAGATTTATTGTTCCTAGACCTCTAGTAGTGTGTATGGCTACTGGCAAACACTAAAACACTTGCATACTGGTGAGGCATTGAAAGTATGATTTACCCAGCAGTTCTTAGGGCATGTGTCAGCTACTGAAGCATCATGGTAGGAAACGGGCAAGCTGCAACACATCTGCTCAGTGTATCCTGTCTGCACTCATTGGCTTTGAAGTCCAGAGAGTACGAAGACCAGTCCATATGCTCAATTCCTTCTTCCTGAATTATGTTTTCCACCAGCTGGGCTTGATATGTGCATGCAGTATCATACATAAAGAAGAACATGTCACCAACTAATGTGTTGTAGGGCACAACTATTGGTTGTAGGATCTCATCTCGATCTCCGACTGCTGTCACAGGTCCATTCCAGCTGTCATTAAGGTCTGTATGACCACCACTGCTGATGTCTGCACACATGAGAATTCCACCAACACCAAAGGCAGATTCTTTTCTGCATGAAGGATGAATTATTAAATGTTCCTTGTTCACACCAGAGAAGGATTCAATGATTGTTAGACTATAGACAGAGCCATGACTCACCCATGAAAAGAATCGGCTGCTATCATTCATGGTCTCAACCATTATAATCTTCAGCTTACTCTGTGTAAACTCCAATGTTTGGGTGAGCTCCCCAGTGGAGGAACATACAAACCATTGGTCACCATGCATACAGTTCTCTTTGGTGGAGGTAATTGTATATGTTTTGTGTGGATATGCATTGTCCTGTAGCCACAGTAAAAAAAAATGTTGCATTTCAGTAAACTCAAATACTTGTTGTCTTGTGCTTCTGCTGTTGTTGTTGTCTAACCCGGCTCTGGTCTTCTTTGTACTGATCTGATCTCCTAGAAATGCCTCTACAGTATACTGATGGTTCTTTGAGACAGTTCAACTGCTTCTGCCACTATCTCCTATGTCTGACCAGCTTCCAACCTTCTTATTGCTTTCCATGCTGTTGATTCTGGAAAGCTGTGTTGCTGAGACTTCACTCAACTGAAACATACCTGAAGTTGTAACTTCATACTGAATGAGGATGACTCTGGGAGTGTGATATTTATAGCCAGTTTGCTTTGCAAGGATGCAATTACATCAGTGCTTCTCATTTGCATGTTCTGATACTCTTCTTGATGTTGACATGGTGTGATTAGAATTTGGCCATCACTTCATGCTGACATTGCAACATCCACTATTTTTTTTAGAAGTGTATATTGCTGAGGCAATGCTGGAGACTGGGGACAGAAAGAACTCTTTTGATCTGTTGAATACATTAGACTTCATATTGCAGTTTTTCATAAGAAAATGAAAACAAATAAACTAATTTATATGGCTATTCCACTAAACAGGAATCTTTTTCCTTTCAGTTAAACTTGTACATTATATGCCAGCATATACAATAGTTTCATTGCCAACAGGAAGTAATAACCACATGTATATATATATATATATATCTACCAGGGTGGGTCAAAAGTTCATCCCATTAGTACCTAAAAAGTTTAATGATGCAAGAAAACCATACACACCCACCTCATTCTGCAAAATACAGGCCACTGTTTCCTATACTGCTTTGGCAGTGTTCCACCAGAGCCATGATCCCATGGTGATACCACTTAGTAGATTTGGATGACAGAAACTCTGTTGCAAGATTCCACACCCACCACTGAAGTAAAGTGCTGTGGTTTTAGGAAATGGGCTATGGAGCAAAACAGGTGGTAGTAAGAGGGGATAAGGCCCAGACTGTATGGAGAATGGGGTAGGATCTCAACCTCTTCTAATTTCTGTAGTTTTCGGCAGACCACTCTGGACGTGTGACTTGGGGCATTATCCACTTGCTGCAATGTCCTCTTCCTGTTGATGAGCATTAGGTAGGATTGGCGTAGGGCATCATGGACCCACTGCAGTTGTTTGGCATCAAAATTCTGATCCACAGCCTGACTTCTGGCACAAATTGTAAGTGCACAGGACCCTCACAATTCCTCCAAATGCATAGCATGACTTCCTCTTAAACTGCCTTCTTTGCAACTGGCTGTGCTTTCTGGCATGGCTTCAGACACTCGTTTTGAGTAGTAGGTAATTCACTTTTCAACGCACATGGAGATACAATGAAGAAACCTATCTTTCTGTGGATTTGACAACAATATGTGACAGAGAGTGACACATTGTTCGTTCTTCCTGCTGGGGTGTCAATTCATGGGGAACCATTAGATGGTGCCTGGAAGAAAAACTAAGCTGGTGCAGGTGATGGGCGATAATGGCAGTGGATTGAGAAGACCCCACTTCAACTGCTAGTTGTCATGTACTGGTACCAGGGTTTGCTATCATAACTTCAACCAGGGTGCCAGTGTTGGTGGTGGTCATACTTCCTAACCTCAACTGGTCTCCCCAGCATTAAAATTCTAGAACCATTTTTGTTCAGTGCTGCTGCTGTCCACTGTTTCCTTGCCTTCAACTGCACAGATTTCTCTCACTGCTTCAGCTGCCTATAACCCTTTTTTCCAACAGTGGCATAGGAACAGCATGTTTATTGATTTCCATCCTCTGCTCACCTGATAACACAATGTTGTTCCATGCCAAATACACATCATCAGCCTTGTTGTGTTTCATGGAATCTGTCATCGTGTGCAGGCTGGCGTTTCACACAGGAATGGAGGCCCAACATTATGTGTAGCTCAAAACAAGATGAACTTTTGACTCACCCTGAGGTTTTCTGGCTTGCATGCACCACAGTTTTATTTCTAACAGAAAGTGGTCAAAAGTACAAAACAGGTGGTAATAATAATAGACATACTGCCAAAGAAATGCCAGTTGGAACAGCAGGAAAACTACTACAGTATTCAAATTAGTATTTTGGAGTAATCTGGCTGGGAGGTGGACTATAATCACTACAGTTCAGTATATAATTTTCTTATTTCTGTGTAGAAGGCATGGATCATTTTTTAATAGTCTGGATATACTTATCAAAATAAGAATTCATATATGTGTCTTTCAGAATGTGTTTTTGTCCCATAACAAGAGCATTTTTGCAGTTTCTCAGCTAGGCAGTTCATTGTTGCTGAGAAGGCTTATTTGTATGGCTTCTAGGTAATGTTCCACAAAACAGAACCACTTCACATTTAAATGCTGGAGTATATTGTTATTTGCACTTCAGACATGCTATTTTATTAATGAAATGTTCCTGATCTGTTAAGAAAAACAGTAATTCAGTGTGATGTCTTGATATTTTCATACATTCCTTAAATGTTCAAGAACAGTCACTTCAGCCTTCTGTTTTTATAATTCCCAGTCACTGTAGCAGACTGGCAATAAAACATAGTCTGCTAGCTACCAATAGTACCTGTCTAGGAACTTTAGCATTGGGCTGTGTGTAACACATGGCATATTTTTTTTCTTTCTGTATCTGGGTTTATTGACTGCTGTATATAACTCTAAGGGCTATAATTGGTCACCCATCTGAAATTGGCAAAAATACATGACTCATGCTTTATCTGCACACACGCCTAGCTCTGCAAGCCTGAAATATGTCTCTGGCCACTTAGCAATGGTGTATCAGTGCACAGGAGTAATGGCTATTGCTCAGAACTTTGGTGCAGACACATCATAGTAATGGCTGTAGTACAAAAGTTCGCAAGTGAGATCTTTCTCTTAGCTCACATATGGAACCGTGTTAATCATGTTAGAGTTCTTTTCTAAACATTCATTTTTGAAGCATCCTTTTTGATTTCATTGTTTTAGTTAGTATTTTTGTATGTTCTTTACCTTGTGTGGCCAAATAGATACTGCTACTCTCATCTCCTATTTCCCTGTAGATCATTTGTTCTTATCTCTAACTCTATTATGTGATACTTGATGTCTAATTTTTTTGCCTTATTTTAATATTGATCATCATATAAATAAATGCTTGAAAGAAGCTTGATAGATACCCAAAGTGGATGGAGTTTTGTATTCTGAACTTCAAGGAAAATATATAGAATGAGCTGGGTCATCTACATTCTAAGCCTCCTCATGGTGGGAAACAACAGTTGTTTTTTAGATGCAGAGAAACGTAAGGGGAAGTGTGCTGAATCATCTGGCCAACTGGTCTAGCTACTCATGGTACAATCATGCCAACACTATAATATGTAGTATTGTGCTGAGAGTTGAATGACATTGAATCAAATACTACACTGCTGGACAATTGCTAAGGACGGATCATAAACGACTATATAGCGCATAAAAAGTAAGTGTGGTTGGGTGCCAAAGGAAATAAAATAATGTCAGAATGCCAGGACATTACAAGAGAGACAATTTATTGTGCTCTGAAATCCAGAAGGCTTTGGAACGTGTTCAAGGGACAAACAGGCCATTTTGTGCAGAATACGTAAACATGAAAAAAATGCAATTACCGTCCGCAGGCGTTCCGGCGTAAGATGTCAATACGGGATATGGCCACCATGGAGGGCGATGCAAGATTCCACACGTTGTGTCATGCTTTGCACAGCATTATTAAGTAGCTGTTGGGGTAATTTATCCCATTCCTGTGTCAGTGCACGGATGAGGGTGTCCTTGTTTATTGGAGGGCATTGGCGACCAGCAAGACTCCTCCTTGAAGCATCTCACACATTTTCAATGGGATTCAGATCTGGAGAACGTGCTGTCCATATGGGGCATTGAATATCCTCGCTCTCAAGACACTCCTGGACAGCGACTGTTCGATGACATGTTGTGTTGTCGTCCATGAAAATGAATCTATCACCGACAGCACCACGGAACATGCAAACATGAGGTAGCAGAACATCATTAATGTATCGTTGGCCAGTCATAGTCCCAGTTGGAAGCACATAGAGGGACGTACGGCCATTGATCATGATGCCAGCCCATACCATGACACTACATGTCGGATATCGGCCCCTTTCCTGTATGTTTGCTGGACAATATGCAGTACCACTATCACGCCAGATCAGTTGTCGTCGACAATCAGACGATAGACTGTATCTACTCTCATCTGAGAAGATGACAGCAGACCAGTCGTTATCAGTCCAATTGCGATGTTGATGGCATTATTGCAAACGGGCGGTACGGTGACGTCTGAACAATGGGATGCACACAACAGAACGGCGGGCGTATAGTCCTCCCTAATGCAAACGTCTGGCGACAGTTTTTCGGGAGATCCGCTTGCCATTAGAAGCCATAAACTGATTTGCTACCTCACTAGCTGTGCTGCGCCGGTGTCTTTTTGTTGATAGCACTATGTACCGATCTTCTGCAGGTGTCGTACTGCGAACACGACCTCCCCCGTGACGTTTGCTACACTCTCCATTTGTTTGAAATGATTTCCAAAGCCTTGAAACAACACTGTGGCTGACGTCGAACTCCCTGGCAACATCTGTTGTTTTTCGCCCTACTTTAATCTTACCAATAATACGGTCACGCGTAAAATCATCTAGGTGATGTCGGAAAGACATACTGAAAATTGCAAGTTCGTCAATTGATTCTTTCCCTTTGAACTTTGCGTTTGAACAACAACGGTCAATACACGTTAAATCCTTTATATCTCTTATCAGCGCTATGACGTCACGAACAAGTTCGGCAATCCAAAATTTGCATACGCACAACACGTCTTACTGTATCCCGCACTTATGCTAATTTCCACATTTTCCTGCCTTCCATTTTATGGTTGCTATCGTTGCTATTGTCATCCGTCCTTAGCAATTGTCCCGCAGTGTATTATGAATGGTCTTCTTGGGGAAATGAGTCAATCTGCATTGTAATTGTCATTCCATCAGTTTGAAGATGAATGGTGGATAACATTCTCTCTCTCTCTCTCTCTCTCTCTCTCTCTCTCTCTCTCTCTCTCTCTCTCTCTCTCTCTCTCTCTCTCTCTCACGTACACACACACACACACACACACAAACACACACACACACACACAGAGTGAGTGGTGGACCAGGAGAAAGTGAAAGCTCTAGTTCAGAATAGGTGGATTCCTTTTACATATATGGATTTTGATATGGTGATTAATATCAGACATGGGTGAAAGGTTGTTGTTCTGCCGGATTTGAATTGTAGAGTTGGAAGGGGAGTTGAAGATGTAATTGGCAAAATTCAAGTGTTATGAAATGTTAATGGTAGAAGATTAATAGATGTGTTTAGGCAATGAACTCATAATCATGAACATTTTTCTTCAAGCACCAAAATATAAATTTCTTTGGTGAGGAAAAGCAAAACATGTAAATTATTATGGTCTTGAAGAACTTTGATTAAGGATATTAAAGTTTTCAGTGGTTCTGAAATAAGTGGTGATCATTTTCTGTTTGCATAAACTCTAACAGTCAAATGCCAAATAAGTAACAGACCAGCAAATATATTGAGATAAATCTGGATTGATAGATAAATAGTATGGAAGTGAGGTAGGATATCCAGAAACAAATTGCTGAAGGTAGTATCAAAGTATTGGGTATATAAATAAGTTTTGAGGGATTTGAGGTGAACAAAACACGTTGTTGGAGAGCAGAAACAATATTTTAATATTAATCGAAGTATGCTCCCTCTGAAGCTACAACTTTACCCCATCTTTCGGGCAGTGAACGTATGCCCCGAAGGAAGAATTCCAGTTCCTTGGAAGAGATCCAGTTGTATAGTCAATTTTTGATGTCTTCATAAGAACTAAACCGTTCTCCAGAAAGTGCTGACTGCATCGACCGGAACAAATGGTAATCCGATGGCGCAAATCTGGCAAATATGGTGGGTGGGGTAGAACTTCCCAGTCGGGTCCTTCTAAGTATTTTTTCACAGGTCGAGAAACGTGGTCTTGCGTTGTCATGCTGTAAGATGACTTTGGTGTGTCTATTCTCCCATTCCGGCCGTTTTTGCATGAGAGCTCATTTTAAACGCATTAATTGGGTTCGATACCGATCACCAGTAATAGTTTCTGATGGTTTCAGCAGTTCATAGTGGATCACACCCTTCTGGTCCCACCAGATACACAGCATTACCTTTGAACCATGGACATTGCGTTTTGGCGTCTGGCATGGATCCTCGTCGAGTAAAGCTTCCAATTCGGCATCAGCAATTTTTTTGGGTGGTCCAGAACGTTCCTTATCACTGACATTGAAATCGTTCCTTTTGAATCATCTAAACCAATATTCACATGTTTTTATGGATAGGGAATGTTCACCATAGATTTCTGACATTAAGTGATAGCTGTCGGCAGCACTTTTCTTAGCAATAAAGTAATGCACTAACACTTCCCGCAAATGCTGTTTTGTCGGGACGAAAGTTGTCATTTTCCATCGAGTAAAGCAAATATGTCTTTGCACCTCAATCGAACGTCGTATACTGACTCTGACAGCTGGCGTCTCATACTGCGAAATCGCAGTGTTGCCACCTTAAAATACATGCGAGCAGTAATAAGTAAGACACCGAACGGAAATCCCTCAAAACTTATTTATATACCCAATAGAAACCTCTTCCAGTGGATGCATTTTAGTGGAGTGGAACAAGCACAAACCATGAGTTATCAGGGCTGCAAGGAAAACATATGATGTGGCAGTAAGTAAGGATAGGAAAGAAAGAACTCCTTGGTGGACCTTTACAGATGTATAAGAAAGAGTGGAAAGCCTGCAGCCCTAGGTTTACTTGATGAAGATGGACAGCTCATATTGATAAGGATATAATAAATAAATGGAATGAATGTTTTGAGGACTTGTTAAATAAAGATCCAAGCACTAGCTGACAAGTAATTAATGTTAGGGATGTTAGTGACGACCATGAGGATTTGAGGACCACAAGTGTTCATGAAGCAACAGAAGTTATTTTGTTCCTGAATTGTGGCAAAGTTACAGGTTAACATGAATTCAGTCTGGTATTGCTTAAACACTTTGTAATGACAGGCAGTAGTACCTAACTCAAGTTATTTGTGTGGAAGACACAAAGACACTTCTCCTAGGAACAGTTCATATTCATGGCACAAAAGTCCTAGCTAGAGCATCCAGTTCCATTTCACCTGTCCAGTCTTCATAGGTGTAAAAACAAAAAGTATTTTTTGCAAAAGTTGTGTGTCTAGTGAAAAGTTGTATTAGGTGATCCTGATAATGTGTGAAAAAAACTGGGTCTTGTAGGTCAACATTCTGCAGCTCTCCCAGGGGCCTAAATGTCATGACTTCTGGTATCTCATTTTGGGGTGTGTGAGATCACTTAACCAGCCTAAAAATTAAAAAGTGTGACCCTCTGGATGATACACACAAGAACATACACTTTTCCTCCTAACTCAAAGAATCTTAAGGCCTTTAGAGGGTATATGCAGAAACAAGGATTCTGATTGACCCACCTAGAGTGACTGAGTGTTCCTGGTGCTTTCTGTGGTTGGCTGGGTGAAATTTCTCTGGTGAAACAGCAGTGCATGTGTTAAACAGATACTGTTGGTCAGTTTTAAAATCTCTTCTATCTACATCAAGAACCATTCTCTTGAATTTAATTGAATGTATTTTCCTGAATTTTGCCTCAGGAAGGCTTTCACAATTTGCCAATGAGGCTGGAGTACTCTTTTGGGCAGCTGGTTGATCTGTCGGTGTGTTGAAACAAGTGATGGAAGGGAAGTTTGTTGTTGTGTAGCATGACTCACAAATCAATGCAATGGTCTGTGACAATGTTCTTCAATGCACTATGTGACACCTTTCTTCAGCCCCAAGTTTCCAGATATACCATCATGCAGCCAGTTGCATTTAAAGTTTCAGTGCACCTCTTCTCTTGTTGCACAACCTGTAGAATGGTTTGTGACAAGTTTTCTGTTGTAAACCCATAGGTATCACATATCCTGAATATTTTAATCTGTGTTCCTCCAAATGAATGTGCTCTTTTTTTCACTGTCTGAATGTGTTTGCTGTTGTAGTACATCCAGGTGTCATCTTTACATCCGTCAAAATATTATGTGTAATAGGTCTGCCTTTTCATACTCCTTCTGTATCAGCTCATCACTCATCCTCTTTTTTCTCTTCTAATTAAACTCCTGTCAATTGCCTTAGATGTATCCACTTCATTTGGTAGACCCAAGTCTTTCATAATAGCAGAAGTAATCACAGATACACCTGTGTGTAGGCTGGTCTTTATCAGAGCATAGAACTTGGTGCATTTTGTAGGAGGACCTCTCAAGCACTGTCCAACTTCAAAATCACTAATAAAGTGCACTTTGTGAGCTGTTAGTTAGTGTAGAACTTGATAATTCCACTTGGCCGCCCGTGTTAACTCTTCCTGTATACTTGGTCTTTCTCTGACTCTCAGCATCTTTTCTTTCCTTCCTTTTGTGCAGCCACTTCATAGTCTGGATATTAATACTTCCAATTAGAATCTTCTGATATGTCTGTTGATAATGTAGGAAGAGTCTCAATTTCAGGTGCTTTTCACGATACTTAGTAATTTTGTTTTTCCTGATCTTGTGCTTACAACTGCAGATGTCAAAGAATGTGTTGGTTGCATGATCTGTAGATTTCTTCAATTTCTGTGGTCCAGTATCTTCCTACATCACTTCTTACCCTCCAAAACATTTGTCCTTGTATGCTATGTGTCAATTTTGAGTAATGATGCACATTGCCACACTTTCTCTACATTAGTAACATGCCTGAGAGTAAGATCAATATTATTGTTCTTATAGTTAAGGATCTTGCTGCACAAATAGATAATATCTCATCACTTCAGCATCACTAGAAAGCAGGCATTTCAGAGGTTCACAATTGGCACCATGATAGCCAAACACCAGACACGCTCATACATCCATGACATCTTGACTTGCTTTGAGGCATCCTTAAATAATTTAAACACCACAAACCACTTCAAACTGATTTAGAAATCATAACAAATACACTCTGCACTTTGACAGGATAAACTGCAGATCCTCATGTCCCTTCACATAGAAATTGACTGCGCTGGAAGTCTACACAGCAACAGTAAAGGGGTAGCTTGTTACCACTCTTCCACATCAGTGTAAATATAAACAGCTCTGTGACCCATCCCATCACAGCTCACCTCTGAGTTCAGTGCTGAGGAGAGTCTTCATTCAAGATGACCATTGTGACAGGTGATGCACTGTCTATACAGTTTTGCTGACTCCCAGTTTGAGCTTATATCTCATAAACTGTGCAAGATCAGCAAAAATAACAACAAAAAGTAGCTAGAACTTGATAATTCCACTTGACTGCCAGTGTTTGTCATTTTTGGGTTGGTTTAGTGGTCTCACACACTAGGGCGAAATACTGGAAGTTGTGCCCTTTAGTCCCCTGGGGTAGCTGTACGATGTTTACCTACATGACCCAGTTTTTTTACACATAAATAACACATAACACCACTTTTTTTATTAGCCACTCACAACTTTCAAAAAACAAAATGTGTGTTCCATCCCCCTAGTGCACAACAAATTTTCAGATTTGCAGCATGACAGGAGGAGCACAAAATAAGCAGAGTGCTTTCGATTCATGTTTAGTGGTTTGAGTGACTGTGCAAAATGTCTATCAAATGGGTGAGATCATCCTAATATGTCCTGCCCCTTTGAGAAAAGTTTGGATTAGAAAACCTTCCCATCCCTCCAAAAGGAAAGAAGAAAAGAAAAAAAAAAAGCCACCACAATATTAGAAGCATTCTCTTCTCCATGGCATGTGTTAGACAATTAACAATAATTCAGGGTGATGGAATTATTTCATGGCTTTTCAGCCCTTCTTAGTCTTAATGTAACAGAATGATTCTCCATGCTCTGTGAGGAAGAGATGTTTGCCATTCCCTCACTCCCATGCATCACAGGGTCTCATCTACCAGTGTGTCCTTATCTACATCCATGCCCTTCACAAGCCCTAGTGTGTGAGACCTCTGTCACTGTATTGTAGTCAAAAGTGCAAGAAACAGATAATAAATTTATGGGCTTGTGAAGGGCATGGACATAGATAAGGACACACTGGTAGATGAGACCCTGTGATGCATGGGAGTGAGAATGTCTTTAATTTAGAGTCACACCCAGAGTAGCAGAATGTAGACGTACGCTGTACGCGGATAGCTTGCAAATTATTAGCAAATTTTGCAGATATTTTTTGCGTGTAAATTAAAAAAAATAAAATGTTATTTACAGCAATTAAAACACTTACTCAAGGCTTTACTTAGATTGATATACTTAATTCTATTTTAACTTGAATAATGTTCAATTATTTTTCACATCTGAGTTATTTTATTTTTACAGACATTTCTGGCCTGTAGATTTTATCAAAGCCAGTTGTTCTCAATGTGTTGGAACTGTATCAAAAGTTTCATTTACACAGAAAAAATTTAAATTTTACTGCCAGGTTCCTCTTGCAGTTGCCAGTTATTAAATTAAAATCTTTTCCTCATATATTTTGTATGTTTACTGTTTTTAATTAAATTGTTGAAAATGTTATTTATAAATTTTGAAGTTCATTAATGGAACTGTTTTTCTGGATATATATCTTTCTTTAATTTGTCTCTTGTTTTTATGAGGTTCATGGTCCAATATTTCAATATTTTACTGTAAAGGTCCATTTCACACCCATTGCTGCACATTCAATTGTAATGTACTTATTTTGTCCTTATTGGAATCTGTAATGCTCTAATAATTAATTATTGTTTCATTAATTTTTCTTTAAATTATCTTATTTTATTGTTATCGCGATTCGCAGGTTTGCAGCAAGTTTTCTGCTTCAATGGTTGTGTACGCAGAGACATTTTATTTTTATACAGCTCTGGTCACACCTGAGTATGTCTTCAGGGAAAACAAAAAGGTTGCTTGCATCAGGAGAATTCCTAAAGCATGCCAATGTTCCATTTGCTGCCAGCCTAAGAAATAGGAAAAATAACAAGATACAAACATTAAGCTTACTAAGATACTGTGGCTTATGGAACCAGTAGGTGCATTTGCCCCCATGGGTTAGGCACCACTGATCACAGGTGCCTTTTGGTTTCACAGAATCATTAAGATGGCATGGGAAACTGGTTTGATTCCTGTGTACTGGTTGAGGTCAGTCATAATGCCAACTTATAAGGAAGA
The DNA here is from genome assembly GCA_039090855.1 of Macrothele yani. NCBI lineage: Eukaryota > Metazoa > Arthropoda > Arachnida > Araneae > Macrothelidae > Macrothele > Macrothele yani. The sequence continues at coordinate 69,628,432 of CM077012.1, forward strand.
GAACAGGAAGAACTATGCAAACTATTTTGATTAGTACTACTTGTACTATTTTGATTAGTACCAATTCTACTGAAGCATATTAAGTAAGAAGTTTGGGAAAGTGGTTGAAACTTGGCTGAGCAGAATTCTGTGTGGCTTCTGGAGAGGTAGAAGATGCCATATTTGCACTCAGACAGCTTTTCTGAAAAGTTCTGAGAGGGTAATTAGGATTTCATAAGGTGTTTATTGAATATGAAAAAGCTTTTGACAGGACATCTGGAAACATAGAAACAAGTTGCTCAGCATGTTTAAGTTATGAAAAGCAAACTGTTCAAGTCCCAGATGAGGCATGATTGGTGTGTTTAATTAATGATGCTGGCTCTCTCTCTTCTTCGGAACCAGTGGCCCTAAATTAAGGATGGACAACTGCACACATCCATCAGAGTTGTTCATGATGGTAGTTAACCCCCCCCACACACACACAAAACAACAACAACAAAGAACAATAAAAAACAGAATAGAAAAAAACACTGGTAAATGGTTTTTATCTGTGGGATGAGACAAGGATGAAGGCTGTGTCAGATATATATATATGTATGAATAAACTTGTTGCACATGGTGATTTGGTACCAGATATTAAATCCAAAGCTTCTGGTACCAGCAGTTTGCTGTATGCTGATGACTTAGCACTATTTTCTAAGAATGTAAACAAATTACAGTATGACTTCAATGGGCTAAGCTGGACTAGTGGAAAACAGGTGGTGAAAACTTACATTGGGAAACCTAAATCAAGTAGTATTAAGTTGAACCTCAGACATTTTTAATCATGTCGAACCTCAGACATTTTTAATCACAGGCTAGTATAGGCAGCAGATTGTAATTTTCTTGGTGTGATTGTTAAAGAGGCTGGAAAGCTGGATGAGGAACTTCAAAATTCTCTTATAAGCTTATATTTTTCCCAAGAAAGAGATCAGCCAGAGAACAAAACTGGCTATATACAATGGATTGTTTAGATCTGCCCTCTTTTATTGCAGTGGAAGTTGGGTGCAAAGTAAGGGACTTTTTGAAGGTTAAAAGCTACAGACATGAGATTGGTTAAGATGAACATCCGGGGAAAAATTGGTAGATTCAGTGGCAGAACAGAATTAGTAATACAGACATTAGGACTAAGCTGGATACTTAGGTGGAAGAAAAGTAAACGAGAATGTACTGAGTGATTGTGGAAGAAATATTCTTCACAAATACATGAAACAACTGCAGAATTATTAAGACAGCAAACAGGATAGCCATGCCTAGATTACTGTTCAACATGTAACATTACATCCCAGAACTTGGAGTGATGTAATTTTCAAGTTTTCTTATGTAATGTTACATATTGAATAATAATCTAGGCATAGCTATTCTGTTTGCTGCCTTAATAATTATGTACTGAGTGGTACATAATTATTAAGGCATTATTAATAATTATGTACTCTCGTTTTAATTCTGACTTTGTCCAGTGGGACCGCATACTAATGTAGTGATGGACCATTCATGAACGATTCGTTCACAACGAATGACTCTTCATCATGAACAGTGAATGGTTTGCTCTCACTGCTGTGAATGATCATTCATCCACCAGTACTGCAACACATACCAAAGTCATAACACATTAAACTTTTTTGACAGAGATCAAATTATAATGGCCAGAGGTCTGGGTCAGAGCATTTCTGAGACAGCAAGGCTTTTGGGGTGGGGTGAAGAAGCACTGTTGGGAGTACCACTGATGATAGCATGAAACTTGCTGAAACCAGTCTGGTGAAGTGGTTTGACGACTGTGCCCATCCATCTGCTTTTAATTCATTTTAATCTTGGTTCCATTTTATATTGTTAGGTCTTTGTCGTGTGGTCGTTTGTAGTGTCTCGTTTTAATTCTGACTTCGTCCAGTGAGACCGCATATTTTATCACATGTACGATTTCACCATCAGTGTTCCTGGATGTTGAAAGAAAGAGGAATATTCGACTATGCCTACATTGAGCATTGGCCGTGGATGTTTTTTGGGACATACTCATCGACATCGATGCTAGAGTACTTTTTTATATATATGTAATTCGGAGTGAGCCGCTTGGTATGTCTATATGGATAACTTTATGTGTCGATATGAATAACTTTTACGGTTCATACAATGTTCAGTGTATGTCGATATGAATAACTTTTACGATTCATACAATGTTCAGTGTATGTCGATATGAATAACTTTTACAGCACATTATATTACGCACGTATTTCTCGATGTATCGAGATTTAAAAAAACATGTTTTCCATACAGTTGTTTTTTTCAGGTAGAACCATTTAATGGTGGTTTTAACTGCTGTAATTTTTTACATGTTATGTTTCCTTTGAATGGAAAGCAATTTCTTGGTTGGAAGTTATTAATACTCGCTGCAAATATATATCGCGGTAATCAAATGTGATTCAAGGAAAAAATCTTTCACACCTCGGTTGTTAGTGGTCGATGTTCAAATCCTTGCACTGTTGTTCTTATCAGGTTCTTGGGTGTAGGCTTTTTGGACTAACTTCAAAAAGTCAGCACATTTTTTGAGTAGGATATACTGTTTTAGTTGAACTATGGGAGCCACATGGAGACAAAGGAGATGTGAAAATTACGTTGGAACACTTGAAAAACGGAAAAAGGAATCACTCATAAAAAATATTCGCATGAGGAATTGCAATCACCTAAAAACTTCGTCAGACTTCTTAGATGTATTGTCCGATGCATTTCGGCAGACCTGTCTGCCATCTTCTGAGACCTCTGGTCGTTCGTTCTCTCGGCAGTTTACGTTGAATATGCGACGTGCTCAGTTTGGGAATCTTTGTGACGTCATCGGATGTGTTACGTTGCCATCCAGTGATTTGAAGACCCAGGATTTTTTTTTTATGTCTGCGTGTTTGCATTGTTTCTGTTCTGTTTGCCTTCCCATTTTTTGTTCTGTTTTTCTATCAGTATCTTCCATGGAATTGGCATTTCTACTCCACTACTAATGTTGCAGTTGGATTTTTTGTTTTTTTCAATTATGATTGCTTCGGCGAAACGGATGGTCTTTTTGGTTGGTTGGTTGCGGATAATTTTGATATTTTCAAATTCTGGTATTGTGTTATTTTTCTTGGCAATGTTGTACAAGTGCTGTTTTTTCCTCCTTTTCCCCCAGTTCTTCATATGTTGTGCCGATCTTGTTTTTAATTTGTTTCTTGTGCTTCCTATGTATTTCACTCTATTGTTGTTGTTGTTCATTGGCTTAATTGGAATGCTATATACTCCTGCACTGTCCAATAGTTTTGTTTTTTCTCTGTTCTTCATTATTATATTCTTGTAGTCTTTTACTGAAATTCCAATGTCTAGATGTTGTTTTTTGCATTCCTTTTTGATTACATTTGTAACCTGTTTTATGTATTGAAATTTACCACAATATTTTATATTTTGCTTGGTTTTATTTTTAGGATGTTTATACATGTAAATTACTTTTTTGACATCTGAGGTGGTATATCCAAATTTTTTGGCTGTTGTTATTATCCATTGAAGTTTTTTTTCCTTGAAAAAGTTATTGCTGGAATGTGTGAAGGCTCTATGGACTAAACTTCTGATTGCCGATATTTTATATGTCTTTGGATGGTATGAGTTTGCAGGTTAAGTATTGGCACATAGGTGGGTTTTCTATACACATGGTATTTGCAGGATGTTTGAGTTTTTATTATTGTAATATCTAAGAAATTAATTGTATTTTCATTTTCTGATTCCATTGTAAAGTTGATACTTGGATATTTTTCACAGAAATCTTTTTCAGCTTGTCTAATTCTAAAGAACTGGCATTCCAAAAGAGTAGTGTGTCGTCGACGTATCTTCAGTAGAAAGCACTTTGTCTTTATATTTGTTACTTGTACTTGTACCACTGGTGGTGGTGGTTGTGTGTGTGGGGGGTACTTGACCCAGCACCGCGACCTAAGGTCTATTGTGCATCCCCAGCCCTAATCTCGAAGGAGACCAGATGCACGAGCAAAAGCAAGAATGCTCTTGACTGGTACTAAAGAGAGATATCACTTGGTCTCAAGTTGTGAGTACCAAAGTGTTCAAGCCTGAGTGCTGCAAAAAAGTCACAGTCACAAAGAAAATGCAAGGAAGTCTCCTCTTCCAAATGGCATCCTCTACAAAGTAGATCCTCTTTCACCCCAATAAAATTAAGGTGCCTGTTAAGATGACAGTGTCCTATAAGTAGACCAACAATCAGTCCAATATCCTTTTTTGGCAGTTTAAGGAGTTCCTTAGCCCTATGAAGCAAGAGTCCTTGATTAAGTTCCTTTGCCTGCCTCGGACCCCTGGTAGCATGCCAGAGGTCAAGCTGCTTAGTCCTCAGCAGCCTTTTAGTTAGTCCTCTGGCCACACCAGAGGCAAGCCCTAATGCAGGCTCTGGACCATAAAAAGCCTGCTCTGCCCCCTCTTTAGCAAAAAAGTCAGCTTTCTCACCAAACCCCTATGTCCTGGCACCCAGAACAGTTGCACTTTGTTTCAGTTTGCCAGTTCAGTTAGGGTCTGGAGGTAATTCCAAAAAAATTTGGATGAAATGCGGCACTGACAAAGTGTCGGTAAAGCCGCCTGGCTGTCTGAACAAATCTGGATATGCACATTGTGATACCCTTAAATCAGACATTCTGAGGCACATGCGGGAATAGGATACACCTCAGCTTGGAACATGGTAGCATGCCTTCCAAGGCTTTGGCATAAACCATAACCTCTGGATAGGCAATATTCCCCTGCTCCAACTCCTATGTTTGTCCTGGAGCCGTCAGTAAACCAAACAGTTTCACCGCTGCACTCAGGGACAAAGGACATTTCCCATTCACTGCGACTGGGAAAGTTCACACTGAATGCTTTATCAAAATGATATTTTACTAGCATGTTGTTGGTTCCCATTTGAAAGATGGGCTCCTTACAAAAATACTCCTGAATAGGCTTGGTATGGCTGCCAACCCACAACAGGGGGTCTCCACATGCCATTGCAGCATAATCTATATGCCCCCATAATGGCCTCACCCTCAATATGAAGGTGAAGTGGCAGAATATCAAGAAGCAGCTCCAATGCAGCTGTTGGAGTAGTTCTCATTGCTCATCATATACCTATGCAGGCCAGCCTTTGTAACTTGTTAAGTTCAGCCTGCACCGTGCAGAGGTTAACTCTGCGCCACCACACCCTTGAGCCATAAGTGACCATAGTATATATCCAGTGCAAGATCCTCGGGTTGAGACCCCAGGATTTGCCAATAGCACCTCTACATGACCAGAACACTTTCTTGGCTCTTGCAATACAGTAATCTAGGTGCTGTTTCCAGGTTAAGCCTCTGTCCAAAGTGACTCCCAGGTACTTAACCTGTGTATTGGGAGGAACTGTTTTCCCAAAGAGAGCAATATCTCCAAGATCTCCAAGATTCCTTTTTCTAGTGAAAGGCACAAGGGTGGTTTTGTCAGGGTTTACTGATAGACCAACCTTCCTGCACCAATCCTCAACAAGTCCCAGTGTTCTTTGCATTACGCTCGAGATTGTTTTATGGAATTTTCCCTTGACAATTATGGCCACGTCATCTGCATAGCCAAATCAGTCACAACCAGACCCCTCCAGGATCCCTAGCAGTTCATCCACCACCAGGCACCACAACAGGGGAGAGCAAACTCCTCCCTGAGGGCAGCCCCGGCAGGTGGAGACCGACAGAGTCTCCCGAGTAGCAAGGCCATGACCGTTCTGCTTGTGAGCATGGCCTTAATCCATTGACAACAAGTTCTATCAACACCATGTCTTTCCACAGCTCCCACAATGGTCTCTGCAGTGACACTGTCAAAGGCACCTTCAGTATCAAGGAAAGTGGCTAATGCCACCTCCTTAAATTCTAGTGCATTCTCCAGGCAACAAACAATGCCATGGATAGCTGCTTCTGTTGATTTGCCTTGTTGATAGGCAAACTGAAATTTTGAGAGGGGTTTAGGGAATAAAACCACCTCTCTAATATGCCTATCCACCATCCTCTCAAGAGCCTTGAGAAAGAAAGATGTTAGACTAATAGGTATAAAGGCCTTTGTCTCTTGGTAATTTGACTTACCTGGCTTGGGAATAAATATTACCTTAGCCTGTCTCCAAGCACTTGGTATATAACCAAGAGCAAGGCAGGCCCGGTAAATTTTGCACAAGAGTGGAGTAATTATCTCCAGTCCTTGCTGCATCAAGATGGGAACAATTCCATCACAGCCAGGTGATTAAAATGGTTCAAAAGAATTAATGGACCACTTAATCCTAGAATAATTGACCACCTCCCTGGCAACCCTCCAGTCTTCCTTTTTGCACGTCAATGCTCAAGGCCAGCTGTGCATATGCCAGTGGGGTAAATTATACTTGAATCTGGAAAGTGTACACCTAGCATTTCTGTTAGTGTTTCTTTACCAGTTTTTGTGAAGCTCCCATCAACCAATTTGATGGTGTTCAGGCAATTTGCATTGTCCTTAGCCATGGTTTTCATAAATCTGGCAGTACTGGGATTATCTGAAATACTTCCACAGAAATCTCTCCAAGAGGCAAATCTTTTTGCCTCTCTAATTGCTTTGTTGTACTGTGTGAGGGTAGTTTTATATACCATACACTCACCAGTACATTTGGCTTTATTAAAAAGCCTTCTAGTTTTGCCTCTAAGACTGCTAAGCTGTTTATTCCACCAAGGAACTTGCCTTGGTAAGCTAGCAGTCTTGGCCTGACAGTTTCGGTGGCAAGATTTGAGAATAGACCATTGCAACTGGTCAACAGCCAACTCGAGATCTAACACTGAGCACATGTTAAATTCCATGCCTCCAATATGTGCCGCCAGATCTTCCCTGAAGCCAATCCAATTGGCCCTTCTGGGATTTCTGACTTGCACCATCTGTTGTCTTACACCGGCAATTGAAAAGCAAATATATCTATGATCATACAATGAAGGTTCACTAGATTAATAATGCGGCCAAACATGTTAGCACTACAGAGGGTGAGGTCAATGACTTCACTTCTATTAGAAACAATAAAAGTTAGCTCATTGCCTCGATTAAGAATATAAAGTTTAGTACTTACCAAATATTCCAAAAGGTTGTCCCCTCATCTGTTGCAGTTGCTGCTCCCCCACATGATATGGTGAGCATTGGTATCACAGCAGATGATGAGGCATCTTCCACCTGACTCACAGAAGTGGACAATGTCTCTTACCTCCTGAGAAGGAGGTGGTTCAGGTTCATCAAATGGTAAGTATGCAGAGACGGCAAACAGCTCTTCTCTGCCACCATCAGATGACATAAAACGTTTAATCATGGTTGTGTCACCTGTGGTAAACTCAGGAAGTGGCATAGCATGATGTCTTTGCTCACCAGTATACAGGTCCTTGCTCTCCTACTTGATGTATTATAGAATATGGTAAAGCCTGCTCCTTGTAAACCCAGGATCTTCCCATTATGTATCCATGGCTCCTGAATGAAAGCCAGATCAACATCCTCTGCAGCACAAAGCAGCAGATGCAGACCGACTATGGTGAAGATTGATCTGGATACATTTCATGCAGTTCTCCATTGTAAGATAGGCATGGAGACTAAGTGGTAGAAGGATCAGCCGGGTCAGAATCCACCTGGTGGGTGCTGGAAGCCAGCTCCACACCTTCATGGACACCACCCAGGCCGATCACATCCACCTCCTCAGTCTCCCCCACTCACATTTGGACCTGAGTCCTTCCCTGCTTCCAGACCATGGCCAGGGGAAGACAATGCAGTTGTTTCTGGCTCCACAACTGCAGAATGAGGCTCTTCCATTTCTGTGTCCTCCTTTGAAGTGCTAGGGCCCGGAGGGTCATGTAGTACTTTAAATTGGCCCTCATCGACCCCAGTGTAGGCAGTGAACCTGGCTTCAGCAATGGCTTTAGCCGATTCCCTGTCTACCTGGAAAATCCACCTGACGGCCTTAGGATCTTGTACCCGATCCAACACCCTCCAGTGGTTTGTATGCAAACTGCTGTTGTGGGCACACAACCTCCTGCATAGGACGTTTGGATCCTTGGTCCAAATGTCCTAAAGGCAACCTTGATCGGTTTTGGAAGAACACTGGCCCTCATCACCTTGAGCCCAGTGCCCCTCAAAACCTTATCATTTTTTTCAAAGGCTGATGTTAGCTATTGTCCTGTTCCCTCGTTCTCACAAAGGTAAACAAGAGCTCCAGAGTTCAGGGAAAAGCTCTTGATGTGCGGTAGAGGCTCTTGAGAACCATCCACACACCTCAAAAGCTCTTCTTGAATAGTCCCAACCTCACTGTCATCAAGCCACTCGTTCGGGAAGTTTTCCTTCACGATGGCCATCCTAACAGTGGAGACAGCCTCACCATAAGTGTTGGGATGAGACTTGTCCCTACTCCTTTTGGTCGGCTTCCTCACATCTGGAGAAGGGGTAAAGAGAACAGATCTCTGCCTCTTGCCTTTCTTGCCCACCACCGGTGGAGAAGTATCTACAGATGTGGGTCCCACTGAACTCGACTCCTTGTCAGTTTGACCCTTCATCTGCCTTGCTAGCTTCCTCCTGATGTTGCGCTTAGCAGTCTTGCTAAGTCTACACCCTTCCTTGCAGTTACCAGCCTCACTAGCAACCACAGACTCTTTTGGCAGCCCGGTATTACCTGCTGCCTCCAGATGTCTTGTTTGCTTTTGCAAAACAACTTCTCCCGCCTTAGCCTGAGAGGTGTTCCCAGAGCAACTGGGCCTCACCTCAGGATCAACAGATCCTGGCCTTGGCTGGGAAGATGCTGCTTTTTAGGTTGGGTACTGACTAAGTCAGACCCTAACCCAGGGTTTGTTGTAGCCAAAAGAGATTCCATATTTGGTCCCACGAAACTGGAGGAGAATAAAAGGTCACCACCCGGTAATCCTCCTATCCCGGGTGGAAGGCTAATTACGACAGGGTTTCGCCTGGTGCCCTGAAGGGATCGTTAACGATACTGATATTTTACTACCTCAGTACCATTCAGCCCTCAGCACGATGCCTCACACCTTGGCTTAGGTAGACCAGAGCCTCAGTTAGCCAGCATGTTTCGGACGCTCCAAAAGAGGAGCTACTGTGAATCACAGCACCTAATCCACCTGTTTCCACCACCCCATGACGAGGACGTTGAGGTTGGTTTTCTTGGGGGCTTATATTTGTTAAGGACTTCTTCTTCTATTTTCTGTAATATGACATCTGCAAAGAACGAAGATAGTGAGGAGCCCATTGGTGCTCCGAACTTCTGCCTGTATATTCTACTGTTATATTGAAAGAAGGTGTTGTGATATATATATGTTAATACACTGGCGTGCAAAAATTAAGGATGAGATGGTTTTTCGAATGTAACGTTGTGCAGAAGTGTTCCACATCGACTCAAATCATACCATAAGATCCCCAAGCTGTAAGAATATGGAACAAGTGAGCAAAACCGTCCAAACAAGGAATCCAAAGACGTGTAGCATTTCGAGTGGAGATGAAAGGCTTATTAGCAGCCGCACAACCGCGGTAACTCATGGAATAAAGTTCTCTGTAAATGGTACGTGTACATATCGAGATTCCAGGATTTTTGCTCACCTGTACACTGAGGTCTTGTGCAGTACTCCATCGATTAGCAGTAACGACTCTCCTGAGGCTTCGACGTCCTCTATCACTGATTTTCTTTTGTCTGCCAGTACGTTTTGCTGCTTCAGGTACGCCATGTGTCTTCCACTTATTCAGTACATCCAAATCAGTTGACTTGGGTATGTTTAAACACCTCTTGGTTTCTCTATGGACAACCCCCAATATATAACACCCAACAATTTTTTTTTCTCCAAGTCAGTTCTCTCCTGCCTCGACATTTTCACTCAACCTCACAGTGCGATATGATCAGTCAGCTGCAGGCTTGTTTTTTACCAGTTGCAGCTGTACCGTGCATCTTAACAATGCAGCGGATCCGTTCATTTGCTTTTGAAGGGGTGTGTGGTGACTTTTATCAATATAGTGTATATACTTTTTTTTACTGAACTGCAAAACCGAATTTGCCTCTGTATAACCAAAGAGAAAAAAAAAACTACAAAGAAACATAAATAACGATAAATTCTTTCAAGAAACCTTATGATCCGTAACATATTCTGGTGTTCTTATCAACACGTATCTTGTAGCACATGACTAAATGATGTGATGTTTTTTGTTGGAAAGTCAAAAAATGTTTACAGTAACAACAACGGGGGGGGGGGGACAAAAAACACTGCTCCGTTGGTTTCCTTCAGTCCACATTTCCTTCTTGATCCTTCATCGGTTTGATGGTCTCCATTATCATCCATAATCCACTTTGTTACATTGATGTTCTAGTTCCCTTTTGAGGCTGGGGCAGCCTTCATCCATGCTCGAATGATTGGTCTCAAGTTTCAGCTTGTATTTCGCATTGGCCTTTTTGCAGTTGGGGCATTTGGCCTCTCTGTCATAATTCCAATGCTTATGCCCCGCTTGCCCACAGCGGGCACAGCACTCATATTTTCCCAGGCATTTGGCTTTAAAGTGGCCAAACCCATTGCATATGAAGATATGAAGCAACAAGTTTCACGGATGAACTTGCAAAGGGGAAAGACCTCCCAGTCGCAGTTCACCTTTGGCCCTCTTGGTTAGTTCTTGAAAGTCCACTGGGGACAGTTCAATCACCCAGTGTTCTTTGCCACCTTTTCCCTGAAATGGAAAGAGCACCACAAGTTCGTCTGGCTCCTTTAGTTGATTCTGGTTTCCGATAAAGTATTCGCAGTGAGTCAGAGAAGCAAGGAGCAAGCCCAATTAATAGTATTCTCAATGAGTTGGAGAAGCAAGGAGCAAGCCCAATTACAAAAAGAGGTAGTCCAGTTATAAAAAGAGGTATGTCTATAATATCAGGCTTGCTCCAGATCTAAAAAACAAATTAAAGAAATTCCTGCCAGCTTTAAAGTGGAAAGAAAATGGACATCCAATGCAAGAAGGAATAATATATTGCATCAACTGTAACTGTGGGCTCAGTTATATAGGAGAAAGAGGACGAAGTATTAAAGTCCAAATTAAAGAACACCAAGCAGCTATTAGGAACATTAGTAAAAAAACAGGGCTAGCCAGACATATACAAGCAAGTGGACACAGGCAAACTTAGTAAAGAGGAAACTAGAAGAAGGGATCGAAATAGCAAGAAGTACCACAATTAATGATAATTGCGGTTGGACACTTCCGACTGAGTGGCTGCAACTACTCCAGTGACGTAGTCCTGATAATGAACTAGGCTTTAGTTCAAAAATTTGACCACCAACTTTTTGAATAATAACCTCTATAAGACCCGTAAACAAGTTATTCCTCAATTTCCTAGTCTCTACAGAAGCTCAGAAAAATATCCACAGAAAAGAACCAAAAATAATTTTTTCAGAAAACAATTTTCCCTTCTCATTCACACAGAAATTTTTTCAGGAATAAGGCAAAAGAGACGCAATGGAGAAAGTAACTTCAAATTCACCAGCAAATTACTTACTACAAATGACTTTTCAAAAAACTGAAAGCGATAGTGAAAAATATAAAATCAGACTTGCCTCCAGATCTGAATAGCAAATGAAAAACATTCCTTCCATCCCTAAAACAGCAAGAAAAAGACACCCAATTACAAAAAGAGGTAGTCTATAGCATAAAAGTCCCGTGTGGAAAAACTTAAGGCAGCTATTATGAAGCATTGCAAACAAGATGGGGTTAGACAGACATACACAAGCAAGTAGACACTCCATAAATTGGGACTCAATAAAAATAATCACCTGCCAATCACACTCAGTAAAAAGAAAACTTGAAGGATGGAAATAGTGAGAAGAAAAAGTGCCACGCTTAATGATAATTGCGGTGGGACACTCCCGACCGAATGACAATGACTGCTCCAGCGGTGTAGTCCTGACAATGAACTAGGTTTTTTGACCACCATTTATACAAATTACCTCTATAGAACTCATAATATCAATTATTTCACTGTAGATAAGAATTAGAGGTGGTTTGATGTCATTAATTACTAGCAAAAAAGATTAGATTTCTACTGTCAGTTGATTGTTTTGCCAATTTGGCCCTATTCCTGATACACTTCAACCATGGAAGGAAGCCCTCAAACAACCCACAAGTTTCACTTTTCCGAAATGGGCACACCAATTCTTCATGTGCTCACAATTGGCCCTTTGATATATCTTTGGTTTATGCATATCACATCTGGAATTTAACTCTCAACTGAACCACCACTTACATGCAATGCCCTCCTTGTTTTGCCTGTATCAGGTAACAAACACACTTTGCATAGTGGTGGTCGTAATCCAGTGAGCACTCAGTGTATGTGTGTGTGTGGGGGCGATGGTGGCATTTCTTCGGACAGGAAATTCTGAATTGGCATGATACATGGTTCAATGTGAAAACAAGTGTGGAAATAAATTTTTTCTTCTGTTTGTATAGCATACATTTCCCAGATTTATGCAGATGATTGTGTTTCCTCTCTCAGGTAAATTCTGTGGAAGAAATATTCTTCTCGTAATATGTGGAAATATGTTAGAATTAGTAACACAGCAATAAGACATCGCTCAGTTGCCTATATTTGCTGTTCATTACATAACATCAATCATGTCAGAAAACCTGAAAATTACATCGCCCTGGAGCGGGAATTGAACCCGCATCTGACGTATTTCCACGTATTATGAAAAGAATATTTCTTTCACGGAATTGACCGGAAAAACTAGTGATTTACTTAACTGTTATGAGGAAACAGAATTTGCTTCGACTGGCAAAAAACACAGACTGTTTTGATTTTTAATACTTGATTCCTGACTTTATCATCCTGGGTGGTGTAATGGATAGCATGCTCAAACCGAAATCAGGAGATGCAGGTTCAATTCCTGCTCCTGGGTGATGTATTTTTCAGGTTTCCTGATGTGACCAATGTTACGTGAGTAAATACAGGCATTTCAGTGATGTCTGATTGCTGTGTTAATAATTCTGTTTCCTATTTGAATTTCAGTTGTTTTAATTTTTCTTTGGGATACAAACCCTAAATCTATGCAAAAAGCAGTTTATACAGGGAATGAATTTTCAAAAGATATAATTCACTGATAGAGACTGCCATGAACACTTTTATTAGCATTATGTATGTTTTTTTAATGTTATTTTATTTAACATTCACATTTTTAAATACCTAGACGCATTATCTCCTTTTGTGTGATTGACTTTTTCTTTTGTTGTAGCCAGCACTGCACCTTCTGAAATCATAGCAAGAGGTCCAGAAGCTTTGCAAGCTTACCATAAAGCACTTAGTGAAGGCAGTGTATCATGTTACAGAACAAGGTTGGCTTTAATAGGCCCACCAGGCTGTGAAAAAACAACTCTAAAAAGGTTGCTGATAAGTGACTTGTAAGTCAGTTGCCATTCGTTTTTTCTGAAATTGTTTTTGCAACCAGTATTAAATATACTGTACACTTTTTGATTTATTAGACATGTTACTTTTGCATATCATGTAACTTACCTTTTTGGAGTGCAATTTTCATTTTTCTTTTAAGATAATGAGTAACTTTCTGTTGCTGTTAGATTCAAAGTGAAATGAAGTATTGATGTTTATAAAAATATCATGTAAACAAATCATCTATAGTTTAGCTACATTGGTTTAAACCATAGTGTCAGAGGGGATGTCATTTGGTAGGATGTATGACTCTGCATTAAGAATTATCCCATTATTTATGTTAGCATTAATTGGAAAACCTGGAAAACAAATGAGCCTGCTGGTATATGCTTTATTGATGAAACTGACAGGGTATTATTTTTACTGTAGAAGTGCTAATGTTTCTGAGGTCATACTATTTTAATGGCATCAGAGCAATGCAAATTATTTTTATTATAAATTAAAAAGAGAAACAATCCAACTTTGCTGAAAAAAATATGAAATAGAACAATCAGGGAAATAAAACTTGCATAAAATAAATGAATAAATAAGTATAGGAATTGGGATGTGCTAAAGCCATAGTGATAGAAAGACAAAAATTTCAAAACAGTGGACTCCATTTAATGTGATCTTATCGTGCTGCCGTTTTATTTAAAGATAACAGAAATTGAATGATAACACTAGGGAAATAAAAAATATCAGCAGTAATAGTAATTGATAGAAAATAGCAAGCACATTACTAAGAAGTTGAGAATTATATATGTTTCTGACCTATGCAAAGTCAGCATTCATTTGCATATCTATTTTGCTATAATGTTGAAATTAAAACATTATTTCCCACACTTAGAAACAGTATTCCTCTATCAAGTAATTAGCTATAAGCAAATTCATTGCGCTATTAGCCTGAACTAATTGTTGGAGAGTCCATGTTAATGATATCATTTGAAAGTGCCAAGAGAGTGATGAAACTTCTGTTGATCTGTGAGACTGGTAAGTGTGAGGGTATGAGAAACCTAACAGTGGTAGAGCTGCATAGTGAAACTATTTTTAGCTCAGTAAACTTCTGGAAAAATTTTGAACACAGAAATATTGTGTCCATCTCTCTACATGACATTAGGCTTTCCTGAGAATATTATGTAGTGTTGAGAAGAAAAAAGCTAGGGCACACCTGCAGTTCTTGGGTTGTTCAGGGTCTGAATTTCACAGATCACGAGAAAAGTAATAGCAAGCAGGGAAAACAGGGTTAGAGAATAGAGTTCAGGATTGCAGTTTGATGAGTCACTAATGAAATGATTGAAGAGCAGATAAAATGAGATTATTGAGCTTCACACTTTTATTATAACTTTTTTTTCTTATTGCTGGATATACACTACACAGAACAGTCACACATTCCTTTGAAATTTTAGGCTTTCATGTTCTCATTTTTAAACAAATAGGTGTATTTGGGTAAAATAGGTGTATTTGTAAAACACAATAGTAAAGTCCAGTTTCACCAGTATTTGTAAGCATTAACTGATGAAAATGTGGCAACAATTTTGAGCCTTTACTCTTTAATTGACCTTTCTGCTGCTAGGAAATCAGTTTTAATTTGCATGTTTTCATATAGAAAATGTTTTAATGTAGAACTCATGTGTTAATTTGCCATGAGTGTTTTTGTGAACAACATTTTCACATTTTTTCCCCAGTGATTCAACCATCTGTCCCTTGCAACAAAATTATCTTTTCCCATCTTCACAGCTAGCTCTTCTGCTTTAAGCCTAAGAATTGGATCATTAATTGGTGCATATCTATCACAAACACCAGTACACCAAAGTTTCAGTGCTGATTTGATCTGGCCATCTTTTCTATTGCAGTTGTGTTAACTGCTTTAATTATGTTTTGCTCTTCTTTTAGTGCTACAATTTTCTAAAATGTTACCTAAAATGGGTGAAGAACATTTTATTTGCACAAGTCAAGAGCGTTGCATGTGTGAGTTCATCTTTGGTCAAATATGATAGCTTTCTAAAATAGAATGCTTTCTCATTATATCTTAGATCTCTATGTTTCTTATGCATTTTTGTGTTACTAAACATCATTAAATTCTTTCAAGAACCGCACCAACTGATTTTGGACAGGAAATGCAAATTTGGACAAATAAGTAATTCTGTAATAACACAAACACCAATGACATCCTCTCCATCTTACAATCTTATTTCCTCCCACTTGATTTATGACTTCCACTCTTTGTGCACAGTGTTGTTGACTCTGAAACAAGTATGTTTTAATAAGGATAAAAAAAAATACCACTCAACCATTTTCTTCTCCAAATACATCTTTGCATGTGCAAACTAGCAACAACCTTGAATAGGATGGCACATACAATATCAGCAGTTTTTGTTACCCATCCTTGCTCCTTTTTTTTGAGAGGGGAGGGGGTAATGACTACAATGAGAAAATCTATTGGCTATAAGCAGTCATCCTTTCCTAATTTAGGGCCCCAGCTCCAAGGAAGGGACGGAGTCTGCAATATAGGAGGACAAGTACAGGCAAGCAGCAACCTTGACTGGGATGACATACAACATAAGCATTTTTTCTTACACATCCTTGCTTCTTATTTTGGTGTGTGTGTGTAAGACTCCCACGAACAACTTTATAGGCTATAAGCTGTTGCCCTTCCCTAATGTAGGGCCACTGGCTCCACAGGAGGGACAGAGCCAACACCATAGGACAAGCACAACTCTCATGCCTCATCTGGGACTCAAACCCATCCACATCTTGAACAAATAATCTGCATCCAGTGCCCTAGACCACTCTGCCACCAGGGGGGCCCATCCTTGCTTTCACCTTGTTGGATGTACACAAGTCAAGAAAGTCATAACAAAAAAGTTATAGTAATCATCAATAGAAGGCGTCACTAGTGTTAATACATAACTATTGCTTGAAGAAACTGTCCAGCGTTCGAATTACCCAGTGGTCCGCTGGCCATTCGCCAGTAAAACTTCCATCGGACCACTGCACTATTAATTTTACTGGCTTAAATGGCCAGTAAGTTTTTTTTTTTCTTCTAAGTTGTCACAAGTTAAAAAATGAATTTCTGTTTCTTTTACCTTGCTGTATGGTTTTCTTTTTAAGCTGCAAACTAATGATGGATTTAAAAACTTGAGATAATTCCATTGAAATGATACGTTATTTTCTACATATATTGTAAATGTCTTTAAGGTTTTTTTTATTATAATTTTTTACGGACCAGTGGTTTGCAAATTCTAGTGGTCTGCTGGGCCAGTAGAAGATTTATTTCTAATTCTAACACTGCTGTCCATCATGTTCACAAGGAAGTGAGCATGACACCAGCATTTCCATTTGACTAGTTGACCTTACCTAGGGTCCCTGATTCTCCGAGGACATCCACAGTGTGGATGAAAGTCTTAGCAATTTAAGTTGAGGTTCTGGCAGAGTCCAGGCCATATCACTTGAATTCTTTCATATTCCTTTCTTTTACAAAATATCAAAATAGTTAGTTACAAGTGTATATATACATACAGTATAAATGTATATAACGTTAAAATGATGTTTTGAATTTATATTAAGATAATGGTTTTCGTAACCACATGGTTATGCATGTTTTCTAGAATGCAGTTGTACGTAGAGATGTTTATGACTTTCCAGTTTGGAAAAGCTGTTTTAAAAGTATTTTTAAATTAATAGTTAATGTAAAGTTTTAATGTTTGAATTGAATATCCTGGATGGTGTCAAGGGAGAACCATGTGCACTGTAAATGTTTGCCTCCCATCTGGGAGAAAATTAAGTTCATAGGCTAACTTACAAAATTTTTAATTTGAAATACAGCACATTCTTTCTAAAATATTTAAGCTCTGTAAGAATCTGAATATTATGCATACGGTTTTATATTTTGTGATTAATTTATTGATTAGTTTATTTGAATAACCATAGTTGTTTTTTTGACACTAGTTTTATCCATTTAATTTCTTCTTTTTGTTTTTTATTACTTTTATAAGTAAAATCTCTTTTAATTAACATATAAATAATATTAA
Organism: Macrothele yani; assembly: GCA_039090855.1. Classification (NCBI taxonomy): domain Eukaryota; kingdom Metazoa; phylum Arthropoda; class Arachnida; order Araneae; family Macrothelidae; genus Macrothele; species Macrothele yani. Next base: position 69,645,919 of record CM077012.1, read on the forward strand.
TTTTATGATTAAAAGGCTGGCTGGGATTATTTGGGATCAAAACTGATAGTTTATGATATACATTAATTTTAAAGTTTCATCACATTTAATGATTCATCCTTCCAGTGCTTACGTATGGTGCAGAGACATGGACCTTAACTAAAAGAGACATACAAAGGCTGCAGACAACTCAAAGAAGCATGGAGAGGTGCATACTTGGTGTAACCAGGAGAGATAAGAAGAGGAACTCGTGGATCCGAAAAATGACAAGAGTGGAAGACATCATGATGAGAGTTAAATCCCTGAAATGGCAATGGGCTGGACATACTGCCAGAAGGACAGACCATCGATGGACAGCCGAAATTTTAGATTGGATTCCAAGGGACAGGAAAAGACCCAGAAGAAGACCACATGGGAGATGGGTGGATGAAATTCGAAAGTATGCAGGGGTGACATGGAGGAGACTGGCACAAGACAGACCGTTGTGGAGGAAACTTGGGGAGACCTTCGTCCAGCAGTGGATTGATAATGGTTGACAATGATGATGATGATGATGACGACATAAAAAAAATGTATGGAATTATTATTTTTGTTTTCTAGTGTCAATTTAATGGTAGAGAATACATATCACAATGTACTTCTTTCTTAAATATTTTAATTCATTCTCCTGCATTTTAGGAAGTGTAAATATGTTGTCAACACATCTACAGCACATCAATGGTTTTTTTTTTTTTTGCATCAGTACATCATTGGGTTTTTTTTTTTTTTTTGCAGTTGGTCAGTTGTCTTTTATTCATTATCATTCAGTATAACATCAGCAAATACAGTTGAAAGGGGGTGTACCACTTGGTCTCCAGACTTTTGTCTATCAATTGTATTATTATACAAAAATAGTTATTGTTGTGTATATATGTGTTAACACTTTTTAAAGTTCTATTTGTTTTAAATTAAGTTCATTAAAATGTTTTTTAATTTTCCTACAATTACTATTTAAATAGTCAAAGGCACTGGAGTGTTAGGATAGGGTAAAGAGGTAACATCGAGACTGGCCATATGATACTGTTGTAAATCTTGTCTAATATGCGAATATCAGTTCAAAAATGTTAAAATTTAACCAATGAACTTTACTACGTGGCATATTATATTGAGTTCATTAGCAGGATATCATAGAAGTCCTGTCATTTTTTTTTTCTGTTCTTCACGTTTTTTACACAAGTTCGCTGAAAACTACGATACCTGGACTCCTTAACTTCCTATTCAATCTGGTGGTGTTATATTGAGGGTGAATGGTATATCTATTTAAAATATGAACTAAACAACACATAACTTATTTTTTAAAAGAAGATGAATGATAGGGTTAAAATAACATTGTTACCTCTTGGTTTGCAGTCTCCTTTTGATTAGTTGCTCACGGTATACACTCAGGAACCAAAAAACTGTGTAGTCAAAGTTCCATGAAATGAACGTTCCCCGTAGGCAACAATGAAGTATTTATGATAGCTAAAACCCATAAAAATCTCTTATCAAAAACACAAGAACCATTGTCCTCAAAATAGAACTTGAAAGAAAATTAATCCGATGAAAATAATAAAATCGAAATAAAAACCATTATTCCAACCTCAAATTTGACTGAGAACGATATGCAAAACAGTCATCACCGAGGAATCCAGATCCCGAATTTTCGACGCGCGTTTCGGCACACTCTTACGTGGCCATTTTCAAGGAGATCTCGTGCTGTACTGTTCCTTGCATGTTAACTATTAATTAAGGCGATGGTGCTGCCATCTCCAACATCTGCGTCATCATCATGCTCATCACGTAGAACATCGCTGGCACCATCTGGTGTCGTCTTGTTTTTTAATCTTTGTTTCAATTGTCGACTTGATCTTCTTATTTGGACAATTCATTGTTTTTCCTGTTTTATCATGTTCAACCATGTTGGTGATAATTCGATCGGGACATTTAAATTGCAATTATATGCCTTGGTTTTTTCTATTATGATGGCTTCTGCTGTCAGAATATTTTTATGTGTGTTATGAGAAGTAACTAAATTTATATTCTCCCAATCGGGTATGGCTTCATTATTATAACAATATTGTATAAGTGAAGTTCGAATTTCACCCTTATTCCAGTTATTTAAATGTTCACGTAATCTGATATCGATATTTCGCTTTGTGCTACCAATATAAACTGTTTTATTATCTAGGTTCTTATTTATATTAATAATTGGTATGCTGTATACACCTGCTTTATGTAAGATAGAACATTTTTTGTTACTTGATTGTAATAATCTGCTATTGTCAAGTACAGTATCTGCAATAAGTAACTCTGCTTTACGGCATTCCTTTTCCAAAGGAGCGGATATAGGTGGACAATATGGTAACTTTCCACAAAATCTGTATGTATCAGTCATATTCTGTCTCTGTTTATTTTGGTTATTTTGAATTTGTTTGTAAAGATCGTCGATCAATCTCTCCTCATAGCCGAAGTCACAAGCCAGAGTTTTAACCATTTCAATTCTTTTTGTCTTGCAATATTATTAGATGAAAGTATAATTGCTCTTTTTAGCTAATATCGGAATGCTGCTGTTTTAAATTTCCATGGATGATTTGAGTTATTAGGTATTATATTTAGTACAAATGTTGTTTTTCTATATACTTCATAGTCAATTCTTGAATAATTATTGATGATATTAATATCTAAAAAAAGGTATTTGTTTTTTTTTCCTTTTCAGTGGTAAGATTGATAGTAGTATATATCTTGCAGTATGTATTAACAAATTCTTCCAGATCTTCTTCTGTATGCTTCCAAAATATCAAGATATCATCCACATATCGAACAAATAGTTCTGGACTTTTATTTGTAAATTTGTTGTCAATAAGTATCTTTTTTTCGATGTCCTGGAGTATAACTTCAGCAAAAAGTCCAGATAAAGGTGATCCCATAGGTGCTCCTGATATCTGTTTATAAATTATATTGTTATATGTAAAAAAAATTGTTGTCATTAAGTAGGTTTAATGCTGATATAATGCTAGCTGTTTGAGTAGTTGGTGCTTTATTTGCTATCAACTTTTCTTCTATTAACTTAATAGCTTGGTCAGTAGGGGTATTTGGGTAAAGTGAGACTATGTCAAGGCTCACCATCATTATTTCTCTGGGTCCCCGATAGGCTTCAATAGCTCTAACGACATCATTTGAATTTTTAATTGTGTATGCGTTGTCTTCACAATGTCTTTTAATAAAGTGAAATAATGCTCGTTCTAAGTTAATGGTTGGAGCAACTTTCTTTGAAACAATAGGTCGCATTAAGTGTCCGTCTTTATGTACCTTTATTTTTCCAAAAGTACCTGGGATAGTGGCACCTACTGGTGGGTATGCGTTATTTTTAATTTCTTCAGGTAAATTGCTGTGGTTCTTCAATTTAGCTATTTTTCTAATAATACTTTCTGTGGGATCTTGTTGAATGATTATTGTATCAAGTGTTTCAATTGCTGTCGTCATTTTTTCTTGTAGACTATCTTGATTAATCAAAATAATTTGTTTTGATTTATCAGCCATTATACTTGCTATCTTAGGGTTATTACGTAAGTCAATTAATGCCTGTTGTTCATATTTAATCCTTTTTTGGGTTAAGTCTTTCTCTATCTTATTGATATTATTAATAGCATTAGCCATTTTAAACCTTGTAGGTTCTTGTCTTTCTTTTCGTAGTTGCTGGATTATATTTTCCAGTTGTGGTATCATAACTTCGGTAGCTGGAATTTTATATCTATATGCATATTTCAATCCTCTTTCCAATGCAGTTCTTTGAAGGCCATTCAATTCTATATATGATTGATTAAGATAGCTGCAAATTAAGACTAAAGTTAATACATAAGGTGGAACACCTACATTTTCTCACTACATGCAAAAATAATGACGTCATCCCGAGGTATATACGTATATATAACCGAGCTATTAATTATAGAGACAATGAAATTATGCGCACGGCTGAAACAAAGATTGAGAGCCCAGATACGATGAAAATGATCATGGATTGATAAAATCAGTGTTGATACGTATCATGCGTATAACAATATTATTAAACTCAAACATGACTACAATATAAGAGAGGAAATTAGCAAAATTTATGCTATTACAGATAGAGAGCAAATTAAATACCAAAGAAGACAATGGAAAAAAATCGAAAATTTAATTGACAGTAATCAGAAATCTCAAGAAACCAACCGCAATACTAAGATTAACAAATATTGCAGCTATGTTAATCAATCAGATATAGAATTGAAGGTCTTCAAAGAACTGCATTGGAAAGAGGATTGAAATATGCATATAGATATAAAATTCCAGCTACCAAAGTTATGATACCACAACTGGAAAATATAATCCAACAACTACCAAAAGAAAGACAAGAACCTACAAGGTTTAAAATGGCTAATGCTATTAATAATATCAATAAGATAGAGAAAGGCTTAACCCAAAAAAGGATTAAATATGAACGACAGACATTAATTGACTTACGTAACAACCCTAAGATAGCAAGTATAATGGCTGATAAATCAAAACAAATTATTTTGATTAATCAAGATAGTCTACAAGAAAAAATGACGACTGCAATTGAAACACTTGATACAATAATCATTCAACAAGATCCCACAGAAAGTATTATTAGAAAAATAGCTAAATTGAAGAACCACAGCAATTTACCTGAAGAAATTAAAAATAAAGCATACTCACCAGTAGGTGCTACTATCCCAGGTATTTTTGGAAAAATAAAGGTACGTAAAGACGGACACCCAATGCGACCTATTGTTTCAAAGAAAGTTGCTCCAACCATTAACTTAGAACGATCATTATTTCACTTTATTAAAAGATATTATGAAGACCACGCATACACAATTAAAAATTCAAATGATGTCGTTAGAGCTATTGAAGCCTATCAGGGACCCAGAGAAATAATGATGGTGAGCCTTGACATAGTCTCACTTTACCCAAATACCCCTACTGACCAAGCTATTAAGTTAATAGAAGAAAAGTGGATAGCAAATAAAACACCAACTACTCAAACAGCTAGATTATATCAGCATTAAACCTAATTAATGACAACAATTTTTTCACATATAACAATATAATTTATAAACAGATATCAGGAGCACCTATGGGATCACCTTTATCTGGACTTTTTGCTGAAGTTATACTCCAGGACATCGAGAAAAAGATACTTATTGACAACAAATTTACAAATAAAAGTCCAGAACTATTTGTTCGATATGTGGATGATATCTTGATATTTTGGAAGCATACAGAAGAAGATCTGGAAGAATTTGTTAATAAATACTGCAAGATATATACTACTATCAATCTTACCACTGAAAAATAAAAAAAAATAAACAAATACCTTTTTTAGATATTAATATCATCAATAATTATTCAAGAATTGACTATGAAGTATATAAAAAAAAAAACATTTGTACTAAATATAATACCTAATAACTCAAATCATCCATGGAAATTTAAAACGCGCAGCATTCCGATATTACCTAAAAAGAGCAATTATACTTTCATCTAATAATATTGCAAGACAAAAAGAATTGAAATGGATTAAAACTCTGGCTTGTGACTTCAGCTATGAGGAGAGATTGATCGATGATCTTTACGAACAAATTCAGAATAACCAAAATAAACAGAGACAGAATATGACTGATACATACAGATTTTGTGGAAAGTTACCATATTGTCCACCTATATCCGTAAAAAAGGAATGCCGTAAAGCAGGGTTACTTATTGCAGATACTGTACTTGACAATAGCAGATTATTACAATCAAGTAACAAAAAATGTTCTATCTTACATAAAGCAGGTGTATACAACATACCAATTATTAATATGAATTAGAACATAGATAATAAAACAGTTTATATTGGTAGCACAAAGCGAAATATAGATATCAGATTACATGAACATTTAAATAACTGGAATAAGGGTGAAATTAGAACTTCACTTATACAATATTGTTATAACAATGAAGCCATACCCGATTGGGAGAATATAAATTTAGTTACTTCTCATAACACACATAAAAAGATTGATTCTGACAGCAGAAGCCATCATAATAGAAAAAACCAAGGCATATAATTGCAATTTAAATGTCCCGATCTAATTATCACCAACATGGTTGTACATGATAAAACAGGAAAAACAATGAATTGTCCAAATAAGAAGATCAAGTCGACAATTGAAACAAAGATTAAAAAACAAGACGACACCAGATGGTGCCAGCGATGTTCTACGTGAGGAGCATGATGATGACGCAGATGTTGGAGATGGCAGCACTGCCGACTTAATTAATAGTTAACACGCAAGGAACAGTACAGCACGAGATCTCCATGAAAATGGCCACGTAAGAGTGTGCCGAAACGCGCGTCGAAAATTCGGGATCTGGGTTCCTCGGTGATGACTGTTTTGCATATCGTTCTCAGTCGAATTTGAGGTTGGAATAATGGTTTTTATTTCGATTTTATTATTTTCATTGGATTAATTTTCTTTCAAGTTCTATTTTGAGGACAATGGTTTTTGTGTTTTTGATAAGAGATTTTTATGGGTTTTAGCTATCATAAATACATCATTGTTGCCTACAGGGAACGTTCATTTTATGGAACTTTGACTACACAGTTTTTCGGTTCCTGAGTGTATACCGTGAGCAACTAATCAAAAGGAGACTGCAAACCAAGAGGTAACAATGTTATTTTAACCCTATCATTCATCTTCTTTTAAAAAATAAGTTATGTGCTGTTTAGTTCATATTTTAAATAGATATACCATTCACCCTCAATATGACACCACCAGATTGAAAACGAAGTTAAGGAGTCCAGGTATCGTAGTTTTCAGCGAACTTGTGTAAAAAACGTGAACAGAAAAAAAAATGACAGGACTTCTATGATATCCTGCTAATGAACTCGATATTTGTCTAATATGTTTTTAATCTGTCAATGAAAGATATGCAATGTTTAATAGAATATTTACTGTTAAGTAAGATGGTGCAAAATATACATAAATATTTCTCTCTAAGTTAATAAGGGGACTTGTTGATTTAGATATATTTAATCTTGCTATAGTTTCTTATTTTTGTTAGGTAAGCGATTTGTTTGTATGTTGAGACTTTCATGGTGGACTCACAATCAAGTTTATCCATAACATCTTTAATTGTCTTGTATTCATTAGTCCATTAATGTTAGTTGGTTACTTTTATTGGCCTCACATACTCTTAAATCAGAGTTATTTCATACATCCAGTAATTGCTTTCTTTTATATTTTAGTTTGTTGATTTTATAATCAGTTTTATCTGATTTATTATATTCTTTTAAAATGGTATGGTATAGTTCAAATCTTATTTGTCATCTTTCTGTTATTGATATTCTTGAAATAACTTCTTTTCTAATGTGGGTATTATAAGCTTCAGTGTTAGACAACCTTTGTGTGGATAAGCATGTTTTCCACCTCTTTGTAATGTGGATTTTTGAATGTTATTTAGTTTTATCTTAGATATACAAGGTAGGTTCAAAAAGTTCCCAGAATTGTCCTCAACTGTGGAAATTAAGAATCATGCCAGAAATTTTTTTGGTTTCAGAGGTTGGCAGTTCCTATGACGTTGTTTCATGGCAAGTGGCACCATCCCATTTTCTGTCTGTGTAGAGCATCAGTAGTTTCTTTGTTTACTGTATATTTCGTAATATTGCAGTTGAAAATGTTGGCAACTGAGCAACATGCAAACATCAAATTTTTGTTTAAGATAGTAAAACTGTACTAACAATCTGAATTTATTGGCATAAAATAGAAGTCAGTTTCCAAGCTTTTGCATATCAGTTTACTATTTTAAGTATACAGTATTTATTACCTTAAGTATAGTTGATGTAAAGTTCCTTGTGTTAATCAAATTTTGTGTTTTGCTTAGAAAATCACCAGCAGAGACACTTGTCTTGCTTCAGCAAGCATACAGTGAAATGGCAATGAAGAAATTGGTAGTTTTTGCTTGGCATAAGTATTTCTGTGATGGTCATGTGAGTGTAGTTGATGACCATGTACCTCTTCAACTGCTGAAAAGATTGAGTGCATACTCTACATTGTCTGACATGACTGAAGAAAAAATGTAAAGGAAATAGTGTTAGAGGTAGGAATATCTGTTGGAAGTGGTCAGTGTTTTCCACAATGATTTGAACATGCATTATGTTTGTCAACACATGGTTCCAAAAATGTTGACTCCTTTACAACAAGAAACATGAATGACCCTTGATGGAGATTAATCACTATGGCTGATCAAGATGACAATTTTATAAGAAACATAATTATAGGAGATGAGACATGGTGTTTTTTGTGCAATCTACAGATGAAACTCATCCTGTGAATGGAAATCAACATTATCATCTCAAAAACAGAAACACAGTTCGGAAAAGAGTAAAGGAGAAGTAATGTTAGAAGCTTTCTTTGATTATCAGGGCCTTGCTCAGTGTGAATTTATTCCATAAGAGAGGAGTGTGAATAAAGAAATGTATGTCAATATCCTCCATTGCCTCAGAGATGCAGTCCAGCGATGTGAAGGAAATGCCTGGAAAAATGAGCAATAAAGAGTTGGCTTCTTCTTCATGACAATGCATCTGCACATTGGTCCCTAATGGTCAAACAATGTCTTGCAAAGCACAATGTAATGTCACTGGAACATCCTCTATATTCTCCTGACTTGGCACCTTCCAATTTTTACTTGTTTCTGTGGTTGAAATCTGCCCTAAAAGGATAATGATTCTTGAGGGCTGAAGACATGAGTTTAAATGCGACAAAGGTACTGAAAGAGGTTCCAAAGTAATGTTTCTGGGGATGCTTCAAACAGATTTATGGATGTTGGCAAATGTATGTACCTGCCCAAGGAAACTATGTTGAATGAAATGTGGTCGGTAAATGTTATTGCTTTCTGTATAAAAGGGAATTTGTGGGAACTTTTTGAACCTACCTTGTATTATGACAGGCAGTGAATTCATTACTTCTGAAACCTTCATTAAATTTGTGATTACTTTATTTAAACTCCCCACTTTTCCTTTTTCTGCTGTTTCAAACACTTTGAACATTATCTGATTTACAATTTTATTGAACTGAACCAACTAGGTAAAATAATGATGTACACAGGCAGCACTAAAAATAGGTTTAAAAAACGATTAAATCAACATATGTAAAAAATTGTCATAAAAAGAAGAAACAAAAACATCTTTAATTTGGTATTGTATTAGAAATAAAAATGATCTTAAATTTGCATATAAAATATTAATATGCCTAGAAATGTTGTACCAAATTAGTGTTGATGTGTTGTATATGCTTAATGTATTTCTTTTGCCTCTTTTTGTTTCCAGTTCAGAGGGTGCAACAGAGGAACTTGGTATTGATACTAATCTGATTTGTCAATCATCACCTGATTGTGAGGGGCATCCTTGGAAATTAGTAAAAGCCAAAACTTCTACATCACAAAATGAGGCTGAATGTCTGAGTAAAAATTTAAATATCATAGAAGAAAATGAAGATAGCAATGATAATAATGAGCTCAGTGAAAAAGAATCAGGTACTTAAGTGTAAAAACATTTTCTCTGATAATGTGTTGCATGTGCTCTCTATTGTTTAACCATAGGCTGCAACTTTTTCTTCAAGTAACACCAGCATGATTTTAGATAATATGAATTCTAGTGCACTGGACTTTTGGGAGATTTACAACCATATATTCATTAAATAAATAGTTATTTTCTTTTCAGAGTGCCTATTGGATTTCTTTTAAATGATATTAAACATAAACTATACATAATATCTAAGGTATTTTACCTGATATTGTCAAAGTATTTCTCACGTTGTTTGCTCTGTGAGTCACGTGCTCCCGGCCCCAAGAGGTCTCTTACGTTACGGACCTTTGGTTAGTTATAAAATTTTTTTGAGAAATAAAACAGTTAGGTTATATATTTTCAGCTCTACATTAATTCACTTGCACAATCAAACGTTTAAAATTTACTATTAATTAAAAGATTTTAGTAGAAAGAGTTATACTCATCGGGTCAGGAGACGTCTCACACGGGGTTCGTTGTTACGGCGATCGCTTTCTGCGGTACATTTACCGTCATCTTCGGCCCATTATTTCTACACGAGGGTTCTACTAAAATCTTTTTAATTAATAGTAAATTTTAAACGTTTGATTGTGCAAGTGAATGAATGTAAACCTGAAAATATATAACCTAACTGTTTTATTTCTCCAAAAATGTGTTTTATAACTAACCAAAGGTCCGTAACGTAAGAGACCTCTCAGGGCCGGGAGCACGTGCCTCACAGAGCAAACAACGTGAGAAATACTTTGACAATATCAGGTAAAATACCTTAGATATTATGTATAGTTTAATTAAAAGCACATTTATAACATAAGACAACCTATAAGGTTGTCTCATGAATTGCATTTTTCGTGATATTAAACATAGCATCTTTCTTGAGTAAGATATTTTAAGTATTGTTTAGTGTATGGGGATTCTTTTTTTTAATCTTAATTAAGACCTGGTCTTTAGCTAGTTGACATTTTTGTTAATTTTTGAAGTGATTAAAATAAACTTTGCTATAACACAGAGGTTTATTTAAATCTTAGAAAATATATCTTACATGTAAAAGCCCACAGTTACAACAATCAATATGTATTTGCAATATTGATTGTTGTAACTATGGGCTTTTACACATGGTCTGTTCATCAACTGAAAATTCTTTTGGCAGAAAAAAAATAAATGAAAGAAAGTCTGAACTGGGCAACCTCTGGAATTCTGAGAGTTATTACTGTTTCCTTAGGAATTTTGGTGTATACCTACACTGAAGAGCAATTGAATTAGAGACAGCTGGCGTTATGCAAATGTGGCGCTGTGGGCGGCCCTGTAAATGGAAACGACATGATGTATGCAGCGATCCGACAATATAAGGAGTGATGCGATGGGAATCAGTAAGAGTCGGACGCAGTATGGGTAAGACGAAGGATCTAAGCGCATTTGATCATGGGCAAATTGTCGGGGCCTGACGAATGGGTCACTCCATCTCTGAAGTCGTGCAGGCACTGGGATTTTCACGAGCCACTGTGTCACGGGTGCACTGTGAGTACATTGAATCCGGTAAAACCATCCCTGCAAGGGCCAACTGCCGTGGACAACAGCGTGTGGATAGATGGGCCACAGTGCAAGAAATCACTCGGCAATTTAACGCTGGTGCACAAAAACGTGTAAGCAGCCATACCATCCAGAACTATCTCCTTGCTATGGGGTACAGAAGCCATCGTCCCATGAGGGTTCCGCTGCTGACCACACATCACAGAGTGCAAAGATTAGCATGGGTGTGGGAACATCGCCACTGGACCCTAGACATGTGGAAAAATGTTGCTTGTACTGATGAGTTGAGATTCACGTTGGTACATGCGGATGGCAGGATATGAGTACGGTGCAAACCACATGAAGCGATGGATCCTTCTTGCCAGCAGGGTACTCTTCAAGCTGGTGGAGGTGGCATTCTTGTCTGGGGACTGTTTACGTGGACTGAAATGGGACCCCTGGTACGTGTGACATCGTCCCTCACAGGTCAACGTTACCGGGATATCCTGGACGGCCATTTGCTCCTGTTTGTGCGTCTTCAACATCCCACTGGGGACCTCATCCTGCAATAAGACAATGCACCATGCCATTGCTCCCGAATTGTATCCGAATGGTTGGATGGACACTCCACCGACGTTCACCTGACCTCAATCCCATCGAGCACATCTGGGATGCCGTCGAGAGAGATGTTCAAGGCTCTGACTCCCCTCCATCAAATCTTCATGAACTGTGGGAGCTTGTTCAGGTGTCGTAGATCCGTATGGCTTCCCAACACTTCCGGTGTCTTGTCAAGTCCATGCCGAGACGAATCGCCACCGTCATCAGGGCGAAAGGTGGTGCTACACATTACTAGACAAGTACCTCTAATTCAATTGCTCTTCAGTGTATTCTGTTGCAGGTAGGGACCCCCTTTTAGGCTGCTAAAAAGTGTGTTTAACTCATCAGAATATTTTCTCCAGGTATTTTGTTTTGTTCTAAAATATCCTTTAAAGCACAGTAATTTGTGTTTGTTGGGGCAAAAATTGTTGGCGAATGGAATTTGTTTGTTACTTTGAGTTTGTTGTGTTATGTACCATCCCTTGTTTCTTTCTTTGAACTGCTAGATGATGTGTTTCTTTGCATTGGAGAGTTCTCCTGGTTAGTTGAAGTTGCAATTCAGGTATTTGGTTTTGTAGTTGACAATTGCTTCTTTAATTTTTTTGTAGTCTATGACTTAATTTTCCAGTGTTCCAAGATTAGTTTTACATCCTTTGAAATTTGGCACTGCTTTGTTTTCTATGCAGTACAGGGCGATTCTACTTTGCTTGCTTCTATTTCCCATTTTTAAAATTCTCCCCTGAACAGGTACATAAGTTTTTTTTCATGCTACCTAATGTATAAACTTTTATCTTCGTTTTTCTCAGTTTAAAATTTGAATTTTTAAACTCCTGTTTTATTCAATGTTTCAATTTTTTTAGACTATAAGTTTACTATTTTTGACTTTTCTCCAAAATTAGTCATTTGTTTTGTAACTTTGGTGGATGTTTCAAAATAAAATAAAATGTATGAAGTAAAACTTACAGTAAGTGGGTGAGTGTGTGCATGTGCGTGTGTGAGCGCGTGCGTGCGTGCAGCCACATTTTTGATGTGCTGTAGAAGTAACCTATTACTTCTGGAAAAATCCAAAATGTTTCGCAAAATCATACAAAATGAGAAATATCATGTTATTAATAAAAATCCGTATGGGTTTCAAAAGGAAAGATCAACAGAAATAGCCATTTTAACATTTCAGAATATCATATTAAATAATAGAAAAAGTGGATTAGTAACCATTGCAAAATTTATTAGAGGACTACTTACATAACAGGAAACAGTATGTACAGATTAATAAGATAAAATCGCACAAGTTAATTAATGAAATAGGAGTACCCCAGGGTTCAATTCTGCGACCATTACTTTTTTAAATTTATGTTAATGACATTTTTAACATTGAACCTAATGAGAATTTTATTTTATTTGTAGATGATGCCACAGTTTTGATTATGGGTGTAGATATAAATGAGGCAAAAATAAAATGTAATAAATTTATCGAAAAATTGATGGAATGGCTAGACACAAATTTTCTGTGTTTAAATATAGAAAAAACTAAAATTATGATTTTTAAAAAGGGAGATAGACAGGTTGTTGAGCCACCATCTATCTGTGTGGAGAATTATACCCTTGAAATAGTAAATAATATTAAATATTTGGGAATAATAATTGAAGATAATCTGAAATGGAATATTAATATTCAAAATATTATAAACACAATTTCGGGGGTATTGGGTTTAATTACAAGAATTTCAAATAACTTAACAATTAAAACATTAAAAATACTGTATTACAGTCTGATTTATCAATGTTTGACTTATTGTTTATTAGTATGGGGGCAAATTACTAAGACTAATTTATATAAATTACAATCATCACAAAATAGGATGGTCAAGATTTTAAATAATTTTAGGAGAATTAACTTGAATATGGGGGTACAGATTAATTATTATGAATTTCTAGATATTGAGAAATTATGGCAATATAGATTATTAGGATTTATGTATAAAATAATAAAAGAGAATAGGTATCAACATTTAATTCAGCTGAACATTCTGGGTCACGACTATCAAACAAGAGACAGAAATACATTTTTGTTACCAATGCCTAACATTTTAACCCAACAAAGATTTATTGATTACCAGGGTTTGATGTTATGGAATAACCTACCTTGTCAACTAACACATATTAATAATTATTTTCGGAAGCAACTAAAAAAATATTTCCTAACAAATTGAAATATAAAATTCCATGGTAAAATTTATTAATCAGACCACATATGTGTAAATTTTACATGTGCAGGACGTTTGACTTGACTATGTACTTTAAGGGAATTGGGATTCACTCAGGCTATATATATATATATATATATATATATATATATATATATATATATGTATATGGACAGCAGATATCAAGTGAGGATCACATTGATGAAGAAATTAATCGGTGTACGAAACTTGCCTGGAGAGCTTTTGGAAGAAACAGCATAATTTTCAAGAGCAATATGCCATTATGTCTTAAAAGAAAAGTGTTTGATCAATGCATCCTTCCAGTGCTTACGTATGGTGCAGAGACGTGGACCTTAACTAAAAGAGACATACAAAGGCTGCAGACAACTCAACTCAAAGAAGCATGGAGAGGTGCATGCTTGGTGTAACCAGGAGAGATAAGAAGAGGAACTCGTGGATCCGAAAAATGACAAGAGTGGAAGACATCATGATCAGAGTTAAATCTCTGAAATGACAATAGGCTGGACATACTGCCAGAAGGACAGACCATCGATGGACAGCCGAAATTTTAGATTGGATTCCAAGGGACAGGAAAAGACCCAGAAGAAGACCACATGGGAGATGGGTGGATGAAATTCGAAAGTATGCAGGAGTGACATGGAGGAGACTGGCACAAGACAGACCGTTGTAGAGGAAACTTGGGGAGACCTTCGTCCAGCAGTGGATTGATAATGGTTGACAATGATGATGATGATATAGCCTTTTACTCAATTTCCTGTTCTGTGGTCACCCTGTACATAAGTATTTCATATTTATTTCTTGTTTTTTCTTAATATTATGTGTTATAAAATTAATTTTGAAATGTAACATGGTCAAATGTAACCCGAAAATGAAATAAATGAAATCAAATAAAATCCAAAATGTTTCACAAAATTATACAAAATGCTAATGGCACGTAAGAAGAAAATGAGAAGCTACTATCTTTGTGGAACTTTAATGAAGAGTTTACCTAGAAGGAAGAAAGCAAAGAAATGGGAAGTTTGTTATGAAAGCAGGGTATTTAAGGAGTTATGGAATATACAGAGTGATTCAAAAGTCCCTGAGCTCTGATTTCCAAAATTTGTTCCATGAATATAGTGATGTATAACTTATTTTAAATACTTTTACATTGAAACTGATACCTATGTGTAATCCGAAAATGTTTACAAAAGATGCTAAAATTGACCAACATGTATACACAAATTCACCTGATGGCATGTTGTTGGTGGACACTGTTTTCAGTGTATTGACTGGGATGTCCATCATGGGCCAAATGATGTTTTTTCCACAGCACTTGCAGTGTTCTAGGGTTATCATGGGTACACTGCATCTTTCAGGTAGCCCCAGAAATAAAAATCTGGAGAAATCGAATCTAGGGAACGAGGTGGCCACAGGTTATTTGAGATCAACCAATCATGGAACAACTCGTGGAGTATCTCCATTGCCTCGTTTGGCATGTGGCACGTTGCGCCATTTTGTTGGAACCAACAAAAACATTCCTTTTCTTCAAGCATCACTACAAATTGATAAATGATGTCTGCATACACAGCTGAAGTAACAGTTGTATTGAAAAAAATTGGCCTCACAATTCACCATCTAGAAATGGCACACCAACTTTCTGAGAGTGAAGTGGGACCTCATGCAGTGCATATGGATTTTCTGCAGCCCAGATGTGAGTGTTTTGACTGTTGACATATCCATTCAAATGAAACCATGACTCATCATTGAAGACAGCTTGAAGCTGGTTCATCACATTGTTGCATGTGAATCTCTTAAACCATTGTCACGCCTGAGAAGGGTCCGGGTTCGAATCCTGGTGAGGCATGGGTGTTGTGTTTGTCTTACGGCACTGTCTCTCCCTTCCCTGAAACCAGTGGCCCTAAATTAGGGATGGGCAACTGCTTATAGCCCACTGAGTTGCTCATGGTGGTCATTAAATCCCCAATAAAAAAAAAAAAATAAGAAAACACTGTCAGTAGGCAATACGCTTTTCCAAATCCAAAAACATAGCTCTTGCATCATTCGAACTCTGTATGGCCATAGCTTCAGACATTTAGTAGCCCTCTGGCTTGTTGAATAAGATGATCCTGCCTCTTGTGACAACAGCTTAAGTGACTTCCGAGGAGAGCGCTTGAGGGTAAGACAAACTTCCTTCAGAAATGCTGGAGTGACCACCGGTGGTCAGCTGATTCCAGCATTATCCTTAACACTACCTTTACCGTGAAAATGTTTCACAGGATCATGCACTGTTGTTTTCCCTGGTATAGGAGCATCAGGGAACTTCAGTTGAAAGAACTGGGTGCAATGTTCGTAAGATTTTTCTGCAAAATGAGCTAACAAAGCAGCTCTTTGATCTTGCAAGAGACTTGTGGTGGACTGAATTTTACTTCCTGCTAACTCCCGCATACATGCGCTGTCACATGGTGCAGCTCGTTCCCCAAGGTCACCCACATATGCCACAAGCAACAATACTCGGAGATCTTTTCTGCTTTTATAGCAAATAATTTTTAAAAATAGGGTTCAGGAATCTTTGAATCACTCTGTACTTCTGCATTGAAAGTTAAGTAAATTGTTGTACCTCATGTCAGAAAAATGTGTACCCCCTGTAATGTAAAAATATAACATACAATTATAACATTTGACTTAATTTGATTTGTTAATGGCTGATCTTAAAATAATCTTCAGCATTTTCTGCTTTTCTATTTCATTGTGCTGTTAGGTGCTTTTAAATTTGTATTTCACTAAAAAGGGAGATTGTGAACTCCTTCAGCAAAACAAAAGGGGTGATAGTACACATCAAAACGAAAAATATTTGCAATGGAACCTAGGGCCGCATTCCACTCCTAGTGCCAGAAAAGAGAACGTTTGAAAAACGTCCAGCAGGCACATGGAGTCCCAACCAGTGCATGAGAAGCACAAGATGCAAATCAGGTGCACTGAACACGTGCGTTGACGATGAGGAGCAAACATTTAAAAATGTAGCCAAACCCGTTCAGCAATATTACCGTGCGAGCATCACATGAGAATTGACATATATGTCTGACCGGTGCAGCGTACTGTGTGTTCCTGAAGCAAGTGCTTCCCAGTCTGTTGCAGGATGTTCCGCTAATGTGGTTTATGCATGATGGTGCCCCAGCACACTTTGCCACCGAGGTCTGATACTTCCTAAATGCCACATATCCCAAGCTGTGGATTGGACGTGGTGGACCTGTGGCTTGGCCTCCACACTCCCTGAACCTTAGTCCACTGGACTTCTTCTTCTGGGGGTACATGAAGACATTGGTGTATGAGACACCTGTGGACTCCCTGGAAGATTTCGTCGCATGAATCTCTGTTGCTGCAGACAAGATCAACACCACACCGGGAGACTACGAGAGGGTGTGACAGTCCTTCATTCGACGCTGTAGGCTATGCAACGATGCCCTTGGACGCCAGTTTGAGCAGCTCCTTTGAGTTTTTCTCTGAAGCGATTGAAATTGTGCAACTCATAAATTAGGTATGTCTCTTTGTTTTCACTGCTCAAGGCTCAATGTGGTTATGTAACTTTCCTCTTTTCTGGCACTAGGAGTGGAATGCAGTCCTAGGTTCCATTGCAAATATTGTTCGTGTTGATGTGTACTATCACCCCTATTGTTTTGTTGAAGGAGTTTACAATCACCCTGTATATGGTGTCTGTATCCATATTTTATTTGCCATATAAAAATTGCATTAGGTTTATTCAGGACTTGAAAAATGCCATGCCCAGGGCATGTAAATTATTGGCTTGGGCAGGTAAAAAAACAATCGTAGTTGCCTGACTGGGCAGCTAGATTTTAGAAAATAGAAAATAAAAGTTTGGAATGGAGAATTTCCTCTTGTAAAAAAAAAAAAGACGGTTATCACGTATCATTTTCATTTCACTGAAAATTACGGGAAGTTGTATTATTGTTACAGAGTGCCAAGTGTAGGAGAATATCACTTCTGTAATTAAGTTATGCTCTATGTCCAAAATTTCGAGCAATATATAGTTTCACTGCAAATGCTTGCAATTAGTGATGTATATAACTTGAGCAAGTGAGGTGAGAAGGGAGGGATTAAAAGCTTAAACGAACAGCGGTACTACTGAAACAAAGGCTAAGTGTAGTTTTACAAACAAGCCTGCATTCCAGTTAGCCATGAGAAGAACCAGCATTACCAATGCTGATACTTAGTTTATTTGAACAGCAGCCTGTCACTTTAGCTATGGTTGATCAAGTTGTGTTAAGTAATGGATATGCAATGCTTCTTTAGAAAAAAAAATCGAGCAATGAGAATAACTTCTAGTAAGTAAATATGTGAAATTCCCAGTCAGTCAGCGGTTGTTACAAATTCATCTTCCGCATTGTTGAGTGATGTAATTTCAGAATCGTCAGTATCTACATCATCGATAAAACAGAAACATACACAGGCAGGCACTACGATAAAATGTAAGGTGCGTCGCATGAATATAGAGACAGTCTACTTTGCGCCTTGAACGCAATGTGAACATAGGTAGGAAGCTGAAGTGGTACCTAATTAGACATAACCCTACAACAAACGTTTCGATCCGTCGAGATGACTGGATTGTGTGAAAAGAACACCACAAAGTGAAATAGTAAAATTTTAGGTGCCTCATAAATATAAAGACAAGTATGTAAAGTAGCCACTTGCAAATGAGATGTACAAATTAGCATGTTGTACGCACGTGCATGGGCTATAATTCGGTCCAGCCTACAAAAGACAGCGGACCTGCCGTCAGACATTCATTTGCCGAAATGCCACGCAACAGTCAACTTTCTGGTGAGGATGTGCAGAAGATTTGGAGACTGAGAGCAAATGGATTGCCTGTAGCAAAAATTTGTAAAGCCATGGGGAGGAGTAGGGCAGTCATTTGTAAGAATTTTTAGAAATGCTGTGCGTTAACTGCCAGAAAATGGCCTGGAAGGCCTCGAATAACAACCAAACGAGATGATCGTGCCATCATGCATTTAGTTTCATCCCAAAGGTTATCACTACATCAAGTTTCTTGGACTGTTAGTGTCACCGTCTCAAAAGACACAGTTCATCGACGAATCAAGGAAAGTCACAACATTGTGCTCTGTAAAATGTGCCGTCTGCGACACCTTACACGGCACCACAAGGAAGCTAGATTGTTATGGGCAAGCAGCCACATGCACTGTACGGACGAGTGGATCATAACTATTTTCTCCGATGAGAAAAAGTTCAACCTGGACTCCCCTGACAGTTAGAACTGCTATTGGCATGATTTACGATGCAAGCCACGCACCTTCTTCAGCAGACAGAAAGGAGGGGGATCTGTGATGGTCTGGGGAGCTTTTGCGTTCAATGGGACAACTGATATCACTTTCCTGCAAGGCAGGCAAAACTTCAAAACGTATCAGGACAAAACTTCAAAACGTACTCAGGAGCATCCTTCTACCATTTACCGAAACTCTAGTGGGTGTTGATTATCTGTTCCAGCAAGACAATGCCTCTATTCATCGGTCTGCATCAACGAAAAGCTTGTTTAACACTCATCATGTGACCGTAATGGATTGGCCAGCACTCAGCCCAGATCTGAACCTCATCGAGAACCTCTGGGGTATCCTCGCTCGTGATGTGTATGCGAATGGACGGCAGTTCTCAAGTGTGGTGGCATTGAAAGAGCAGATTGAATGAAGCTGGTACGCACTCCGTCCAGAACACTTACATCACTTGGTGGACAGTATACCCAATCGGGTTTTCAGTGTTATTCGGAACAACGGCTCCACTATTCGTACCGGAGATGCTCATAACTAGTAAGTCTTTTTATATTTTTGAGACAGCATATTTCTGTTTTTTTGTTGCACTTGGCATTGGAATTGTTATGTTTCCGTCAAACTATTGTGCAGCTGCATGTCCTATGCTATTTTTGCTATAAATATGAGGTGTACATTTCAGCTCGTTGTTTCTTTTTATTCAAGAATGCGACACACTATATGAAAAAAGTGCCGTCACATAGTTCAAGAATCGTGCTTAAATCATTTAATTCATAAATACTACACTACTTAAACTGTTGTATATTCAAACTGATTATTTGATTTTCCTGCAGAACAAGGATATATTTAAAAAATTTGTGAACATGGCAGCCTTGCTAAATTCCCAAATACCAATTTTAGTATCACTGCCTTTCTTAAAACTTGAGATACAAAAGTCTTTGGCCCACCAAGAAAAATTTTCTTTTTTTTTTCATTTGACCCTCCTATATTTTAAGTAAGCTTGCCCATCTGCTTTAATGGAAAAGTTACATAATTTTAAAGTCATGCACAGCAGTGTCAAGACATGATCTTTTGGTGAGTGTGTCCAGAATCCTGTGATAGGGAGCATAAAGTAATGCATAATAATAAAAATGCTAATAAAATACCATTTAAATGATACTTTATTATCACATAAAGATTTTTTAATCACTTAAAGTTAAGAGTATTTTTTTGTCAGCAGGCCTTTCCTTTGGTATTATTCACCTTTTTCGGCATTTTTAGCTTAAGCCCCCATATTTTTATTTTCAAAAATGTTATTTGTCTCTAGAAAATTATGAAACACAACCACATAAGCACTTTAACTCATGACATTAATATTTAAAGAGTTTGACATCTAGATGAAGCACTGCCCTTCATTCTGGTTGTCCCAAACACAACTTGAAGATAGAAATAAATAACAATACCCTGCTAAATAGTAATGAAAGATTTATCCACATGCAAAAGGTAGATCATAAAACAAATGTCAAAAAACAACAACACTGAAATCAAAGGGAAAAGAATGATTCAAAGTCTAAAAGACACAGTGTAACCAAATCTGGTAATGGTAACAGTGAAAGTATACTCTGTGGGTTAGAGACTATCTTAGAGCTCATGCATTCTCTTCTGCCTTATGTACGAGCATAGCGGACAGAATTCTCAGTGTTTTGTAACCACTTTCAGAAGTGGAAACACACACACGTGTGACCTTGTTTTGTATTTGTTCATTCACAAAATAGACTGACGCAGCATATTTTTTGATGGCCAATATGGAATGAGCAACTTCATAGATAAAAAATGCATTGCATTACTGTATTTCAGATTTGAATAAATTATTTTCATTCATTTAAAACTGTTTCCAGTGGTAACATTGGTGTGTATGGTGGTCACTTCATAAAAAATGGAACCTTTGCTTTTAATTTTTTTTACCATAAGCATTACAGATCTGAAAAAGGAACTGGACTTTTTTCCTGAAAGTTTTTCAACTAATTAACTTGTAATTTCTGTAGTAATTAAGAAACCTATAGCATGAATAACTTTGATGCTTTAGCTTTGAATTTTGCAATACAATGTGGTTTTAAATGTAACTTCTCTTTTTATCCATTAAATAGTTTCTAAAAATATCATTGGATGATATCAAGTAAATGTTGCTAATTAGTAGTTGTTTTCATGATTGCAGTATTTCATATTTTTATATGTACTTGAATATGACATTTTTTCTGCAGTTTCTAATAGTCAAGATGAAGAATATTTCCATGCAATTGCTGCTAACATTGTCCGTGAGATGTTGTCCCAGAAAAAGAAAAAGAAGGAAGAGAGACGGATGACACCACTTTCCCGCAGTGCAATGAGGTTACATTCAAGCTTATCAAAAATTGGACCATCCAGTAAAGCTTCATCTAAACAAGAAGAAAATGGGGTTTGTAGGAAGACTGTTCTGTCTTTTTTTTTTTTTTTATGACTTGTAACTTTCAAGTCTTTACTTCTTGATAAGTCTTGGAAAATCTATAATATGCATATATCTGTGTTTAAAGTGTTGGAAATATGTTGTTTCAGTTTGTATAGTTTGTAACTGTATTTTTTTTTATTGTTGTTGAGGTATAGGATTGCACCAATGATAATACCGAGCTTAATGCTTCATTTCACCCCAACAATTACACATGTAAGTCTCATTGAAATACTGTTCTGATCAGTACCTCAAGCCATTTATGTTTGTGATGTATTTAGTCTATTTGCTCTGGACTTTGATGATCTTTCACAATCTCATCCCAAAGTTTAACATATCCCATTGAAAATATCACTTGGTATAACAGAAAATTCATGTTTAGTATTTCATTTGAGCTTCCCTAAAGGCCTTGGGCTGCCGTGATATGCTCTGTTTTTAAAATACCTCCATAAGAAGAAGTCACAAGCATTGCAATTTGGCAAATAAGAAAAACAAATTAATCTGTTTCAGTAGCACTTTTGGTAGTTTAAGGCAGTGACATTCTTTGCAAAAATTTTATTCACGAGTAAGAAAATTGATTTCATGTGATAAGAATGAATACCATCTTGCATGAAAGTTTAACCTCTGAGCTCACAAAGTCTGCGACAACCATGACCCCATGGACTTACCATATTCATCGAAATTACTAATTCCAAAAAGAAAATATATATATACTGTATAACGATATTAAGAAATAAATCAAAATAACTATATTCAGAACCGTAGGATGTTTCCCACCATGACACAATGTCAGCCAAAGGTTGTCACGTTACTGGCAATTTGATAGGAGGCTGGGAAGAAATCTAGAGGCCTCAAGATACTTCCTTGGAGTTCTTCTTCAGTCAGTACCCTTTCATGAGCATTTGCATAATTTGGGAATGCATGGCCTTGAGCTCTTTGTTCTCGAGTGAGATAAAAGAACATGCACAAAAGATTAGATTGCACTTACGCTCAGGCTATCTCTTGCGCTCTCTTTCCTCTGGAGCACTACGGAATGTTATGATTAGAGTTTTTCTGCCTAACTTTTATTAGGGCACTGGTTCAGGATGACCGTGGAGAGACCTGCTGATGCGTGACGAGATAGCGCCAGGGTGTCCATGCCAACTGCTAAAGCACCACGGACCTCTCTGCATTTCCTACTTCATTCATGGATCTGGTTAAGCATTGGTTGGATGTTACTCATTAGTTCTTCTGCCTGCTGGAGAGACAGCGCCGGGGTGTCTATGCCAAGTTCCTGCTTGAGTATTATGGACCTCCATGCATCTCCTATTTCCTTTGTGGATCTGGTCGAGCATTGGCTGGACATTCCTCGTTAATTCTTCTACCTACTAGAAAGACAGTGCCAAGGTGTCTATGCCGAGTTCCCGCTGAAGATGTAACTTCATTATGGATTGTAACCCTTATGTACACACACACAAAGTGTGCATTGATTGACTCAGAGAAATTATGTTCAAACAGCTATGACAGAGTAGAGTACTATTTCTGCCTGTGTTTTTCTACTTTTCCATAGATATTTGAACTCAAAGAATGAACAAAAACTGGCAAATGAAGTGAAATCTTATTTAGTTTTCAGTGAATAAATATAATGTATTAACAGTGATTTGTAGGACAGGACATGCATTGTTTTTTAAGATGATTTCCTGCACCAGACGAAATGTCAGTTCAACAGCCCATTGAAAATAGAGCTAATAAGTTTTGAAAGCTCATTGATAGAATCTGTGTCTCTAATAACTTTTTTTTTTTTTTTTTTTTTGCTATTTCTTTTCTTTGAAGGGGTTCACAATCTACTATTTGTGCTTGATTCCACTTAGAATTGCAGAAACATTTATTTAAGTGACTTATCACTAGCTTGTTCTGATTGCTCTTTTTCCCACTGCTACAGAAAGACTGATTCTTGATTTCAGTTTCCAAGCTGTTTGTCCAGTTTTCTGATTCTTTAATGGCAATTCATTTCAAAGTAATTTTTGCTATGGTGAAAATTTTAATTTCTGATTTTCTTACTTGCTTACTGAGCTTCTTGGTGAGACCTTTAAAAAGTTTCCAAAGAAATATTCCTCAGCTGTTGACCAGTGACCTTTTTTCTTAAAAATGTGGTATCCTTTGAAATCTTTCACAATTGTAATGATTTTTGGATAATCGTTGCATAATTACCTTATTAAAAAGTGACTATTGTTAAAACTGAGGTAAAAGGACAACAAGCATGCCCTTTTCAACATATTAGTTCTCATCACTAATTTAGAATGATGAGAACTGTAGTGCAGTGTTACATTCAGCATTTTTTTTAAAATGGTGAACAAAAGAAATGTCCAATTTTCTGATAATTTTGATATCCAAGAACTGAATGCTATTGTTAATTTGTACCTAATATTAACGTCCAATTTATTCAAAGAAACCAGAATGGTTTGGGAACTGTGTAACACTAAATGAGACAAGATAAGTGAGAATGTCATCCATATAGTGCACATAGGGAAGAAGAGATGATAAGTTACTTTCTGCTTAAGTGTGAAGCATGAAAGTATGCTAAATATGGGCACAAAGCTGAAGCAGTTTAAAATCCTCTTCTTTATCTATAGATGATTTCACTGAACTTTGTAAGAGAACAACTGCAGTGAAGATTTAATAAAAGCAAAAATCAAGAGTTGGAATATCATGTTTAGGTAAAAGTTGGTTTTGAAATTTTTCTTCAAAAATTTATTGGTCTGGTGACAACTTTTCATGTTTTGCTCTCCATTTTCAAATTGGTTACCTGAACCATTGAAAATATGATTTGATAAACACCACAAGATCAGATCTCCATTTTTGGAACAAAAAGTTTGAACTTTTTGGTATTAGTTTATTGTTAGCTAAAGTAAAAAAAATAGCTAATATTGTTCTTGCAATCACAGCAGCTTGACTTGAAGGAGGATGTACTTACTATTCACACTGCTTTGAAGTTGCTGTTTGATCTGTATCAAGTAAAAACACAGGTATACATACATATATACTTACATACATACATATCACAAAACTGTTATCTGAGATTCAGAGGTTAGCTCTACAAAGAAATACAAATCACAAGATAAATTTTTAACTGATTATTTACTTACTGTTGCCGTATCAAACTTCTCCATTTACAGCAATCTTGACACACAACTCAGGCTTCACTGACATCCATCAGACGTACACAAGACCTTCTATACGTCATACTCATAATCTTTTTCTCATGCAGACATTGCTGAGTCTGCTCCTCCCAAGATTTCCATGGCCATCCCCTGCCTTTCTTTTCTCCCACTTGGGCTGAAAATATTTTTTAGTAAGCATCTCATCACTCATACTTTCAACATGGCCAAACCACCTAAGAATATTAGTCTCCACCTTACTGGCAACATTTTGCCTCACATTACATAACTGCAGCACATCTTCATTCCTCACATAATCAGAGAGTGTCTTGCCACAAACTGCCGATAAGTAACACATCTCTCCAGCACACAACCAACTCCTATGTCTCTTCTGCAATACCCAGGTTTCACTGCCATACATTAGAGTAAGAACAATTACTCTTTCATACACAGCCATTCGGGATATTATTTCTATTATTTTGTTTCAGGGTTTAATGACCACCGTGAGCAACCCTTAAGGCTATAAGGAGTCACCCATTCCTAATTTGAAGACATTAGTTCCAGGAAAGTAGAGAGCTAGGTCTGTAGGGCAAACACAATACCCACACCTCATGTGGACTCAAACCTGGGCCCAGCTTGGACAACTACTCAGATGCCAGTGCATCTAACCACTAAGCCACAGGGGCAGTTGCACACTATTAGCAAAGGAGCAGGTAATGCAGAGCTCTTATAAGAGTGAAAAGTAATGGGATGAATGCACAGTGATTCATAAATATACTGTTGATGCACTCATTCATACTCCCAAAGACATTTGCAACAATTGCAATGTGAAGGGCATAGAAGCAGTTGTTTTGGCAGGGATCTAGAGAGTAGATCTTTTAGATGCCAATTATTTGCAGCATCATTGTTTGGTATAGGGGCAAAAATTACCAAATGAGATCACATGCCTCTGTTGCTCCTTTTCAGAATGGTCTCTCTAATACCTGTAGTGCAGTGCAGGAATCAAGAACTAAGGTGTTTCCAGACATAATTCAAAAGAACAATTATATGTGAGGATGCTGTTCTTAC
Organism: Macrothele yani; assembly: GCA_039090855.1. Taxonomy (NCBI): domain Eukaryota; kingdom Metazoa; phylum Arthropoda; class Arachnida; order Araneae; family Macrothelidae; genus Macrothele; species Macrothele yani. The sequence goes on from CM077012.1 coordinate 69,671,793, forward strand.
TCCAAAAAATCATTGCATCAATGAAATAAATTTTGAAGTATAAGAGTTGCAGCCAAGAACAATGGACAACTTCAAATCATTTGACTTTGCTGCTGTCTAAGGCAAAACCTGATGTACCCTTATGATTAGGGCAGTAATTTTATTGCGGGGAAAAAAGGCAAAATTCGCAGGGCGGTCGTTGGGTAAATTATGAAATTTTGCCAAAAGTTCGCGGCCGATGATATGCACTAACATTTCAAAAAAAAAAAAAAAAAGAGCTACTAAGTTACGAAGCAGTAATACAAATGACTAGTACATAACTCAATAAGCATTATAATTTTATAAGTTTTTAAAATTGATACTTTTATAAACCATTCAAATTCTGGCAATGTTATCAACGCCGTTACATGAGATCAAGATTTCCTTTTAAGTGGACAGCATTTTGATACATTATATTGTACATACACAGAATTTCTTCTTTTGTGCTGTGTCTGTTGTCCTGTAACATGTTTTTAAATTTAGAAAAGGATCGTTCAGCATCAACACTGTTTGTTGGTACTGACAGACAACGGATGGCGACCTTATGTAGTTTAAGAAAACAACCTTTTTTCGTATTCCAGAAGTCTAGCAAACCTTCGTTGACATGAAATTCTTTTACACTCGCTTTATATGAACGAAATTAACATTTTAATTAGTCCTCATCTTCGAACATAGGAATGTGGCTGAAAACAAACAAATCTTCTTTGTCATCTAAAAGGTCCAAGGACTTAAATTGATCAGGATCAAACACCCTACGTGCTTTAAAAAAAATTGCAGCTGGCTGACAAAATTTATATTTTTTATCTTAAAAATAACAATGCTCAATTTCTTCATAACAAGTGGATAGAGCTCTTTTTGCAGTGACGTGATCGCAGTCTTGACTCTTGCTAACAAGACTGCTGGCAATATCCGACATTTCATTATATATTTTGTGCGCGGAAATTCTGAGTTTTTCAAATATAGTGAGCTGTCTGGAAATATACGGCGCATGAACCTCAACCTGTTTCAGATTTTCTTTTAAATCTCTATCTTGACAATACCCAATGATTTTGTCCACAATACAACTGATACTGTTATCTTTTTCAAAAAACTCTGCGTAGTTTTCTAAATGTTTGCAGTGAAAACCACGGCCTCAAACCAACTGTTCCACCTAGTCTGCACAGGTACTGGTGATAAGCAAGGTATTTTGCCCTTCTCTTGCAATAATAAGCAAAAAAAGTCCTTTATGAGAGGGACAAGCTGGACAGGCACATTTAACAGCAACTACTAAAGGATCAAGTGGGACATCGTCAGGCTAAGTGAGGTAAGGAGAAAAGGAGAAGATCTCATTGAACTGAAAAGTGGACATCTCTTCTACTATTGTGGGACAGATACTGGCAGAACTAGTGGTGTTGGATTTATAATAAACATGAAACTGAAGGATAAAGTTGTAGAAGTTGAAAGTTCCTCTGACAGAGCTGCACGACTCGTTATCCAACTCTCGAGAAGATACCAGCCTCAGATTATTTAAACTCGCGCTCCCACCACAAGTCATCCTGAAGAAGAAATTGAAGAATTTTATGAGGAAATTCGTCATCTAAATAATAAAGGCAAGCTGGACATGGTTCAACCGAGAGAACAAGCTGGATTCAGGAGTGGCTACAGCACTATAGATCATATCCACGTACTGAGAGAACTAATTGAAAGAGCGAGGGAATATGAACTTCCATTGTGCATGGCTTTTTTATCGATTATGAAAAGGCCTTTGATTCAGTGAAACCATCAGCAGTTACAATGGCTTTGAAATCCTGCGGTATTGAAGATTCATACATTAATATTATTAATAACATCTATGAAAATGCAAGTGCAAAGATTCGGCTGTTTGAGAATACAGCACACATAAAAATTGGAAAAGGAGTGAGACAAGGTGACACTATATCTCCCAAGCTCTTTAATGCCACATTGCAAAATGTCTTTCAATCACTGAACTGGGAAAACAAAGGGATAAATATTAATGGAGATTATCTAACTCACCTTCATTTTGCTGACGACGTAGTCATTTTTGCAACTACCCCATCACAGCTGCAGAGTATTATCCAGGAACTTGCTGACAAGAGTAAAGAAGTGGGATTAAAAATGAACTTTCAGAAGACAAAGGGGTGATGTACAATGCTTTTACAAGAAATAAGGATTTATCGATTGATGAAGAAAAGCGTTTATCTTGGACAGCAGATATCAAGTGAGGATCACATTGATGAAGAAATTAATCGCCGTATAAAAGTTGCCTGGAGAGGTTTTGGAAGAAACAGCATAATTTTGAAGAGCAATATGCCATTATGTCTTAAAAGAAAAGTGTTTGATCAATGCATCCTTGCAGTGTTTACATATGGTGCAGAGACGTAGACTTTAACTAAAAGAGACATACAAAGGCTGCAGACAACTCAAAGTAGCATGGAGAGGTGCATGCTTGGTCTAACCAAGAGAGATAAGAAGAGGAACTCGTGGATCAGAAAAATGACAAGAGTAGAAGACATCATGATCAGAGTAAAATCGTTGAAATGGCAATGGGCTGGACATACTGCCAGAAGAACAGACCATCGATGGACAGTCAAAATTTTAGATTGGATTCCAAGGGACAGGAAAAGACCCAGAAGAAGACCACACGGTAGATGGGTGGATGAAATTCGAAAGTATGCAGGAGTAACATGGAGGAGACTGGCACAACACAGACCATTGTGGAAGAGGCTTGGAGAGACCTTCGTCCAGTAGTGGATTGATAATGGTTGACAATAATGATGATGATGACTAAAGAGTAAACATTTTCAAATTCATTCTGTCAAATTTCACCCAAAAGATTTAAAAGATGTACATTGCAGGTGATGTGAACACCATTAAAAAATACGGCTTTCAGTTTCTTTCCCCACGCTTTGGACATGTAAGATGCATTGTCTGTCACAAAAGCGGTTATATTAGCAATAGGTATTTCATACTTATTGACGCACTGAAGTATTGCCTCACTGACTGTTTTAAAATTTAGGGATTCCAAAGTAAAGTGATGCACTCAAGGAAGATTGCATTCAAAGAGGTTTCATCATTGCAGCTTTCATCATTTGGTTCAGCTGATGGAACAGCAAGAATATTCAAAATGTATCTATCTTCTGAATCAGTTGTTTCATCTGCTACGATGCTTACACCGGATACTGATTTTAAAAAAAATTTCACTTGTTGTTTGTGAATATCATATATTTCTGGCAAATAACATTTCCGCATCCAATCTGCATTTAGAATAACACCAATATATTTCAACGAATTTTCCAAGTAATTTTTCAATGTAGGGTTATCCAGTTTGGAAAGTGGAATGTTAGCTGCACAAAAGGCACCAGTTAATTTTGAAAGTTCCATTGAGCAATGCTGTTCTTGTGCAGTTCCTTTCTCAATTAATTCATCAACACATTTCTGCATTATTTTCAGTTGACTGTTTAAACACACCTTTTTTTTTATGCAGCTTGCTTGCTAAATGCTTTTCACAATTGTCCTTTCTTGAAAAATCCACTGGTATGTTGCAGCACGAACAGAACAATAGATTTTTGTTCACATGAAGCGTTCGCTTGCTGTACTGCTTGCATCTTTCAGATGCACTCATTTTCAAAATTAAAAAACAATATCTAGAAACTTCATAAACTAGTCACACGAAAGTACAAATTTCCTAAGCTAAGCATCGGCAAAACACACTTTTCTGTGAGCTGCTTACCCAGCTAAAATTACTAACACAACTGACGACATTCAGTTTATGGTTTACTAGTCCGGCAAGTCGCAAAGGTCATTCAACAGTAGCGGGGGAAATCACTAGAGACCGCGTGTGCACTATTCAGCAGAGTGCATGTGACCTTGAATTACCCATCAAGCTTGTTTGAAAAGAGTATCTTCGTAACGAACAATCTTGAGAGGTAGTTCAAGGTTCAAAGCTCTGGTTTGGACTTTCGAGTAGGATTACTTTGCGGTATATTTTACGCGTAAATTCTAACGAAGGCAGTATTAAAATTATTTAATTATGAAAAATACAGTAATCAAAAAATTATAATAGAAATGAGGCAAAAATAGGTAAAAAATCTGAAATTCGCAGATATATTTGATATTCGCGAAATGACAGAAAAAACCCTAAAATTCGCGAAAAATTTGCAGAAATTCGTGCCGCGACAGAATTACTGGCCTAGTTATGAATTATCCCAAAAGATCCATTCACACCATTTTAAACTCCCTCCATCTACAACGGCTATTCAGATTTCAACCTCTGTTGTAATGTACTGCATGATCTAAGCACAGTAACCATCTTGTGCATACGCCATAGCATCGTGCGATGCTTGCCCCCTTTCCACACACCACATGATTGGCCATCTGGCATTAGTTCTCAGTGTTGTATGGATGAGTAAACATGTATGCTGCAATCGATGCTCCTGCCAGCTGTGAAATTTGCACTGTCATCCGTTTTTTTCATGCTGAAGGGAAAAGTGCTGTAGAAATTCATGGGAGAATGAGTAGAATGTACAGTCCGAATTTCATGAGTGAAGAATGTGTGAGAGAGTGGTGTATGAAATTTAGTGATGGGTGAACAGACATGCATGATGAAAGGGATCAAGGTTGGCGATCCATTGTGACTGATGAACTTGTTCAAAGTAATTCAGTGTTAGAACATCTATAGCACAAGCCACAACTGTTCGTAATGTACGTGCATACAATTATAATCATAATAGGTTGCTTACCTTTTGTACACATTTCCCTGCACGTTTTATTCTTTTGGTTGTCTAGCTTGGTTCAAGCCTCTGGTGCGGTGGTCCTTTTTCGTCTTCAGATTCATTCAATGCCTGGTGAATGCATAAGTCCCTGAAGTGTACTGCATTAATGACTCTAGGCCCCAACAGCGTCTACTTCCCCTCCAACCCCTCTTACCAGCGTGTAAAACCCAACTTTCGTTGGTTGATTGATTGATAATGTCTATATATAATTATAAATGTCGATCAACCAATGGAAGTTGGGTTTTACATGCTGGCAAGAGGGGTTGGAGGGGAAGTAGACGCTGTTGGGGCCTAGAGTCATTAATGCAGTACACTTCAGGGACTTATGCATTCACCAGGCATTGAATGAACCTGAAGACGAAAAAGGACCACCACACCAGAGGCTTGAACCAAGCTAGACAACCAAAAGAATAAAACGTGCAGGAAAATGTGTACAAAAGGTAAGCAACCTATTATGATTGTTCAAAGTGTTGACCAAAAAGTGTGCGAAAGACATCGCTTCACAATATCAGAGCTGTCGTGATTTCCCCAAAATTTGTCGAACTGTTCTGTAGTAGTTAATTGCAAGTGGGCTAGGCTCCCATAAGTACTGTGCCAGATGGGTGCCAAAAATGCCTATCGATGCGAACAAAATGCAGAGAATGGGTCAGCTTTGAGATTCTTGCAGCATTACAGCTAAGTAGGGGGATGCATTTCTTGACCATATTGTGACGGGTGATAAAACATGGGTTCAATTCGTGAATGCCAAACTCAGAAGAGCAGTCAAAGCAGTGGATGCACACAGATTCACCAAACAAGCCCAAAAAGTGCAAGCAATTGTTTTCACAGAAAAAGCTGATGGCAACCGTTTTTTTGGGATCAGAAAAGAGTGCTTCTGACTGAAACCAGGAACCACAATAATGACAGAGAGGTACTGTGAAACACTAAGAAAAGTGCGTAGGGCAATTCAGAATAAAAGAAGAGGAATACTGATGTCAGGCTTTTGTGCTCTTCCACAACAACATGCTGCCACATATGGCTGCACGCACACAAGCACTGCTGGAGTAGTTTGGTTGGGAGATGTTTGACCACTTGCCTGGACCTGCACTGAGCAATATCACCTCTTAACCCACATGAAAACCTGGTTGGGATTGCAGCGCTTCAATGACAATGAGGAGTTGAAGGATGGGATCCAATCATAGCTGAACTCCCGGCGACAACCTTCTTTGATGCAGGGATACAAAAACTCGTACCCTGATATGGCAAGTGTCTCAGTTTAACGGATGATTATGTTGAGAAGTAGCCTAGACCTGTAAGTATGTTTCGTATGCAATAAAATATTTTGTTCTCATTGCTTGTTTTCTTCATAGTCTGCCGGAGGTTGATATCCGAATAGCCTACATACTTTAGTGGAAAGCTTTTTCACTATTTGTTATTAAAAATAGTTTTACAAAATCTGGATGTAACGTGTAAAACAATTATGTATTAAGCAATAAGTTTTATTGACTGTGTTTGAGGTGAAGATATACTGATTCCAGAAACTCCATTTATACTGACACGCCATCTAGTCTGCTCATCCAAACATTTTCTATTTCAATTAATAAATTCAAAACAAACATTCTAAGTTACTGGAGTAGATTTGTGTTATGATTACTTCAGTAATGGGTAGGTGTGTATGACTAAATTAGGAGCTGGGATAGAAGAAAGTTTGTGTTGGTGGTTGTACGAAAACCCAAGGATATTGTTATGTAAGCACTATGTAATAACTGATGTAATAACTCACTTTGAATGAGTTATTACATAGTGCTATGTAATAGCACTATGTAATAACTCACTTTGAATTTTTCTAAGTTTCACTGGGCATTTACACTTATCAATTAATATTCTGTGTTTTTGGTTATTAATGTTTAAGTGGAATTTGAATTATCTAGATATAAATTATCATCTTGACTGAAGTGTATTAAAATGAAGTTTAATATTTTTTCATGTGAATTTTAGAAGAACAAAGTTTTGATTGCTTGCATTGTGCTTATTTTTTACTTATAAACATTTATGAGGACATTTTAAAATCTTTCAGAGGTTAACATTTTATGTTTCCTTTAAAGGTAAACAAGGAGGGTATTGGAACATCATTTGCTAATGAAGGCATGCCTGAAGACATTCCAATTCAAGTTGTTCAGTTGGTAGAGACTATGCTTAAGGAAGTGGAAAACAAGCAAGACTGGGATAAAAAAGAAACAGAAAAAAACAATGTTGGGAATTCAGTAATTACATTTCATTTGTGGGATTACAGTGGACATGCCAATCATTTTGTCTTGCATCAGGTAATTATCATAAATATATGTATGTTGCACATGCACATTTACATCTGCAGGTCAGCATAAAAAGTAATCCCAATTTTCTGCCTCATTGACTGATAAGGCCCAACTCCTTATCATGAGCGTGACTCAATTTTCAGTCTTGGCTTGAGCACCTTAGTGGCACCCATGGTTGTACAACTGCACCACCTTGATACTGACATCAAGAACTGCCATGCAACCTCTCCTGGTGCAGAAACTAGCAGCATGTTTCACAGGGTTATGCAAGCCTGCTTTTTTGCAGCTGGACTGTGAAGTAAAAAAACAAAATTCGATCTTTGCAAAATTTTCACTAAATTTTCTGAAATTCTTATGTGCTCCATAACTGCCAAATACAGGGTAGTGCACTAAAAAAAAAAGCAGCCTTACCCGGTTTTAGCTGTATCAGGCATAGTCATGTGATCATGGTAACCCTACGGGCAACTGGAATGCCTGGGGACTTGCTGCTACTGTTTTGTTTTGCTAGTTTATCTATGTGCTTGTAGGAAAGAAGACAAGTCATTCATTTGAACAGTAGCTTTATGTGTGTATAGGCTCCTTCAAGTCGAAATGAGGTTTTTTTGGAACAATATCCTGTTGGCAGTACAGCCGTTCCACGTGAAGACACTCATTATAAGAAAAACTTGTTGCACCATAGTAGCAGATTTTTTTAAATTTTTTACCATAGATACATATGGTAGTGAAACCCCCAAATCTGAATTTGGAAAATATTTTGCCAATAATGGCCGAGATACAGGTGCTTGAAAAATGGTCATTTTGACCAAATGGTGGCAATCTTGGATTCTGCACCAATGTCAATAAATGTACAGGGTGTCCACATTCTGGAAAGTTAGGGAAATGCCTGAAATCATATTATTTGCATCCTTAAAGGTATTAAACACCAGCAAAATGCGTATATTTACGTGCAAATCATTAATGACATATCATTAAAGAGCCAATCACTTACCCAAAAGTTCCTGGTCGCTTTTTTCTTTACACTTCATGCACGTCGATTATAGCATCATGTAATGTAGTTGGCCTTCAAAGGTTGAAAAACGCCTTGCTTATAACATCGTATTTTTTAATTTTTTTTATTCACAGAACAAAAAATGCTGATTTCATTCTGCCGTCTGAGATGTAACAGAGCTCGTCATCTCCATAAAAACCACTCAAAGGTACACAACATACAACACATTCATACACTCAATTAAAACCACTATGTACATAAATACACTATTTACATTCCCTGGCAGTCAAATCCTTGTCAACTGTGACTAAAGTAGTGCTCCATCTGCCTCAAACACCGTACAAAAACCTACTGCAAACGCCAACCTTATTCAACCCCGTCATACACAATCCTCTAGCGCTTTCAAGGACTCACTGTCATCATCAGGAGGCCAATGTGTCTCTCTGCCTACCACAGCTCAAGTGAGCAAAGTCATTGAGGTTCCTGCTTTAGTCACAATCTCTGCATCTTTGTGTCTCTGGCGCCATCTGTTGTCAGTGCTGCTCTCTTTTCTTTTTTCCCTCTTAATTGTTGTTCAATTTTTATTAAGGCCTTCCACTGTTCATTTAAGTTGCTTGGTTCTTTAATGTTACATACTCTTGATCTGTTTTTTTCAATTAATACTGATTCCGCAATTCTCAACTGCCTTTCGTTTTTACAGCTCTTAATAATTTTAATATGTTCGAACTTCGGACATTGGTGATTTTCTAGACAGTATTGGGTTAATATACCCAATATTGTCTAGAAAAATATTGTCTCGAAGATATTAAAATTATTAAGAGCTGTAAAAACAAAAGGCAGTTGAGAATTGTGGATATCAGTATTAATTGAAAAAAACAGATCAAGAGTATGTAACATTAATGAGCCAAGCAACTTAAATGAACAGTGGAAGACCTTAATAAAAACTGAACAACAATTAAGAGGGAAAAAAAGAAAAGAGAGAAGCACTGACAACAGATGGCGCCATAGACACAAAGATGCAGAGATTGCGACTGAAACAGGAACCTCAATGACTTTGCTCACTTGAGCTGTGGTTGGCAGAAAGACACATTGGCCTCTTGATGACGACAGTGAGTCTGTTGAAAGCGCTAGAGGATTGTGTATGACGGGGCTGAATAAGGTTGGCGTTTGCGGTAGGTTTTTGTACGGTGTTTGAGGCAGATGGAGCATTACTTTAGTCACAGTTGACAAGGATTTGATTGCCAGGGAATGTAAATAGTGTAATTATGTACATAGTGGTTTTAATTGAGTGTATGAATGTGTTGTATGTTGTGTACCTTTGAGTGGTTTTTATGGAGATGACGAGCTCTGTTACATCTCAGACGGCAGAATGAAATCAGCGTTTTTTGTCCTGTGAATAAAAAGAAAAATGATGTTATAAGCAAGGCATTTTTCAACCTTTGAAGGCCAACTACATTACATGATGTTATAATCGACGTGCATGAAGTGTAAAGAAAAAAGTGACCAAGAACTTTCGGGTAAGTGATTGGCTCTTTAATGATATGTCATGCCTGAAATGTTGGTAAAAGTCAGGGAAAATCAGTGATATTTAAAAAAAGTCAGGGAAATTTTAATCACAGTTAGACGACAACTAGTTTTAACCCGGCGTCGGGGAGTGACGCCCTCATCGCCAACACACTTGCACTTGGTGTTGCAGACAGTCACTAACTTCCCCTTCCTACTAATGTAACCTTGTATTTCCTACCTATTACTGTAAGTTGTGTTACATTACTTGTTAACATTTCTCTTTTTGTTTTAGGTCAAAGGAGTAGAAGAAAATTTGTGATATAAGTTATACCTTGTTAAAAGGCAATTAAGACTGCAGCAATGTCAAAGCGTTTTGTGTTTAATGAACAATGGTTGGACGAACAATTAAATCCTAAATTTTCTGGTTGGATAGTTGCTGTGAACGGCGACAATGAATCAGCATTTTGTAAAGTGTGCTCTAAAACTTTCAAGCTTAGCAGCATCGGGCGTCGGGCAGTCTGCAGCCACGGAAATGGCCCTAATCATTTGAAAAACATCCGTGCTAAAATGTCTCAGCCCAGTCTTGCTTCTTTCACTTCCTCCGTGAAAAAGAACTCTCTTTGTAATAACGAACTCTTGCCATCAACAAGCTCAGAAAATATTAAGTCTAATGACTCAAATACTTATGTTGTGAAAGATGATGTGAAGCCCAGTGACCTTAATGCTTATGCAATCAAAGCTGATGTAACAAAGTCGGAAATAATATGGGCCATGGAAGTGTTGTCCAAGTGAATGTCTCTGAACTCTTGTACACAGATTAACAAAACATTTCAGTTAATGTTTCCTGACAGTGTGATATCTTCAAAATTTACTTTAGGCAAAAGCAAAGCATTTTATGTAATAAACCATGGATTGGCACCACATTTCAAAGAGTGTTTAATGTATGATTTGAAGCAGTGCACTGACTTTGTAATTTGTTTTGATGAATCACTTAAACAAAATTGCTCAGCGTGGGCAAATGGATCAGTTTGTTCGTTATTGGGACGTTCATCTGCAAAAAGTTTCCACTAGATACTTAAGTAGTGTGTTTTTAGGACGGGCAACAGCTAATGACCTTTTAGAGAAATTCATTAAAGGTGCACCTCTTCCCTTGGATAACACGCTACAAGTGTCAATGGATGGACCTAACGTTAATCTCAGCTTTCTTCAAAAGCTGAAAGATAAACTTAGAACTGAAAATCCAGATGGTAAATTATTAGTTGACATTGGAGTATTTGGTCTTCACGTGGTCAATGGGGCCTACACTGGCATGCAAAAATTAAGGACGAGATGGTTTTTTGAATGTAACGTTGTGCAGAAGTGCTCCACATCGACTCGAATCATACCATAAGATCCCCAAGATGTAAGAATATGGGACAAGTGAGCAAAACCGTCCAAACAAGGAATCCAAAGGATACAAAGGCACTTTATTGAAAAGGTAGCTTCGAGCACAACTGGACAGAAGACAGAAACATCCATGTGACAGGTGGCTGCCAAGAAAAATCCAGTCTTTAGTAGGGGATATGATCACCCCTGACTGCATTGCAGGATTTACAACATCTGCCCGTTCTGAGGACGAGGTTGTCAAAGAGCTGTTGAGGCATCGTGGCCCATTCCTCTTGTATCGCCAATCGCAGCTGCGGAATCATTGCTGGCGGCTGGTGACGGGCTGCCAAGCATCTCCTGAGAAGCTCCCACACGTGTTCAATTGGATTTAGGTCCGGGGATCTTGCGAGCCAATCCATGCATTGAATATCTTCATTCTCCAAAAGCTCTGTGACAGCCACTGTACGATGAGGTGTAGCGTTGTCGTCCATAAAGAGGAACTCAGGACCCACAGCACCTCTAAACAGATGCATGTGAGGAAGGAGAACCTCGATACAATAGCGGACACCAGTGACTGAACCTCCTTGGAAGATGTGGAGTTCAGTACGGCTACCAAGCCTGATACCCCCCCCCCAAACGAAAACCCTGCCACCTCCAAACCGGTCCCTTTCGATGATGTCGGAGGTGTGATTGCGTGTTTCCTGCTCTCTCCAGATGTGTATACGTCCAGAATCGCTCGTCAGACTAAATCGGCTCTCATCCGTAAAGAGAACTCGACCCCATTGCTGATGTGTCCAGTTCTTGTGTTCCTGGCGCCACAGAAACCGCCGTCTCCGATGAGCAGGCATTATTGGCACGCACTGTACTGGTCGTCGTGCAAATGGACCACCTTTGTGCAGCCTCCTGGCCACGGTAAAACGCGATAACGGACGTCCAGTTGTGTGTTGTATGTGCCTTGCGATTTCTCCCGCTGTCTGCCGTCTGTCTCTTCTTGCCTGTAGGACAATATACCAGTCGTCCGCCGCCGTGGTTGCTCGTGGACGACCACTGCTAAACTCTCGGACAGCTGTTCCTATTGTTTGAAATGCTCTCTAAGCTCGTGAAACAATGCTGTGGGTGATCCCGAACTCCTCGGCCACACTGGTCACACTTCGACCTACTTCCAACTTCCCAATGACGCGAACTCGGGTAAAGTCATCCAGATGTCGTCTACTGGATTGCCTGTTGGCCATATCACACGGTGGCAGCAACTCGACGTCGTTCAAACCGATGTACACCGTGCAATAGCTTTCACCGAATTGCTGAGCGTACACCGCCCGTGTGCTTTATACCCTTCCGACACTCCCCACCCTACGTCATGCTGCATATATGCGCATGCGCTACCGTACCGGGCCCTAGTCTATCTCCTGAGTGGTCTTTGGGTCCGTTCTGCCTGCTCGTTCCGCTGTTATGCTAATTTCTCCTCTTCGTCCTTAATTTTTGCACACCAGTGTATGAAAACTGGACTTGAAGCAGTGAAATGGGATATACATTACTTTCTGCGTAACTTGTACTACCTTTTAAAAGATAATCCTGCTCGCCGGGCAAATTATACTATGAATACTGAATGTAAAGATTTCTCTTTGAAATTTTGCACTGTAAGGTGGTTGGAAAATGTTAATTGTTTGACTAGGGCATTGCTTGTCTATGATCATATCAAGGAATATGTTCAAGAATCATCGGTTTCCAGCAAACAGCACGTGTTTCTTGCAGAATTCATGGAAAGTCCACTGTTGAAATGCAAATTGGCTGCATTTAGGACTATAGCTTCAGAGTGTAAATCTTTTTTGAGAAGGTTCCAGAGCCCAAAGCCTTTAATTCCTTTTTTACACACTGATTTGCTGGATCTGATGAAAAATTTGATGGCACGAAGCTTGAGGCCTGACAAGTTAAGTGAAGCTGATAGTGTCTCAAAACTGTTAACTTTAGATGTATCAAAAAGTGAAAATCTTCTCTCAATTGAGAGAGTTGGTATTGATTCACTAACTGAAGAATGCAATGAAGAATAACAAGAAACGCATAGTATTTTTCTTGGAATGAGTGAAGTGCTCAGAAAGAAAGAAATTAGAGTTTTTATATTTGCACTTTTAAGGTATTAAAACCCTGCAAAGTGCACATAGTTTACGTGCAATTCATAAATGAAATACTATTAAAAAGCACCAATCACTTACCCTAAAGATCATGGTAATTTCTATCGACTACACACTTCCAGCACGTCAATTATAATTGACGTGCTGGAAGTGTGTAGTCGATAGAAATTACCATGATCTTTAGGGTAAGTGATTGGTGCTTTTTAATAGTATTTCAATTAGAGTTTAAGCTTGAATTTAGGAAACTTGTGACCAGTATGATTGAAAAACTTCCTGAGAAAAGCCCACTAAAATTTAAGTTTGTCCGTGAGGTAATGAGGTAACTTGTTTGGACCCAAATATTATAGTGCAGCAGCCGAGTCTAGGCAAGAAGAGAGTGGAAATTGTGCTCGAAGTTTTACTTAGTGCAAACAGGATTTTAGATGACTATGCTGAAAAAGCTAATAAACAGTACGCTTCATTGTGTGTAGAAGCTCAATCTGCTTTAAAGTCTCAGTTTGATGAATTTTTAGACAGTCATGATGATTCCATTGGATTAGACAAATTTTACAGTGCTTTACTTGACAACCAAAAACAATTCTGTGAACTTTGGGATGTAATAAAAATTTGTCTCATTATGTCTCATGGAAATGCTTCAGTGTAAGGTGGATTTTCTGTCAATAAGTCTCTTCTTGTGGAAAATCTCCTGGAAGAATCCCTGATTTGTCAGAGAACAGTTTTTGATGCTATTAAAAATGTGGGAGGAGTAGAACACATTGCCATCAATAGAAGGCTTCTTCTTTCTGTAAGAGCCTCCAGACGAAGATATCAGGAATATCTTCACAAAAAAAGGGTTCTTCAAAACGAAGAAGAAAGAAAACTGAAGGAAAAAAGAAAAATTGATTATGAAATAAAGGAATTGAAGGAAAAAGACAAAGAGTACGGAAGGAACTAGAGTTGGAAGAAGCAGCATTGCAGGCGAAGATTTCAGATAAGGAAAAGAAGAAAAGTGGTGTGTAATATAAAAACAGTGATTGTGTTCCTACTGTAATATTTTTATAGCAACTGTTCTGAATATTGTGTATGGGTTTTGTTTGAGTGTTTCTTCAATAAATGTAAAACCATGAAAAAAAGAGTAAACTTAAAATTAAAAAGGTGTGAGTTGGACGACTATGGGGAAGTTGGAGGCCGATAAAAAAAAAAAAAAAAAAAAAAAAAAAAAAATTGAATCAGTTATTTGGGAAACTTTATATGTCAAACGGAAACACTTTTAAATAATATATAAGTTTCTCAATTATCCAATTCAATTTTATTTGTTATCATGGCACATATATTGAAAAACTCAAATAAACCTATTTGTGTAAGGTCAGGGATTTCTTATATATTTGGTCAGGGAAAGTCAGGGAAATCAGGTTTGATAATTCTGTGGACACCCTGATGTAATAATTCGACAAATAATAGTTCAAATTCAATAATTCTGGTACCAATTTGAAGCTATTTATATCGGGATTGTATATGTCATATCAAAACAATAGTAAATTTACATTTTAATATGTTTATTACACGAAAAGTGCAAAAATCACCTTCAGATTAATAGTTAACTGTAATGGGCCATAAACAAAATGGCACATAATATTTTTTCTGAAACTTGGTTGAAACAATAACTGATATGTGTGCTTGAAGTAGAAAAAAATGAGGATGGTAATAGCTTGTAATAACTGGAAAAATAGCTGTTATACACATAGGATTCAAGGTATAAAAATCCCTGGTACTGGAATATGCTAATTACAAAGCTTCCTCAAAACCACACAGCTAGCATTCTTATATTTTATTATCTTAATTAGAAATATAAAAAAGGTATTTGCTATGCACAGACATTCTGTTAAATACAAATAATAGCAATTATCATGCAAATCCTGAAATGATTGCTTGTGTTGCATCATCTGTTTTCTGATTGATTGAAGTCAAAGTATGATGCAATTATACATCATTCACTATCTGAGGGGCTTGGCTATCCCTTTCAGAGCTCATTTGTGCTTAAGTGTTCAGAGAAGTATGTTCAGTCAACAAACAGTGCTGTGTTGTATGATTATTTCAGTACTGCTTAGTTTTATGCAGTACAGATGGAATGTTTTGTATGCAAGAAACTCAATGTATCATTGAATACTGAGTTTATTCCTGTGCTTGCATTGTCTTCAAGTGATTTGGAATTATTAAAAGGGAGATTACAAAGTCTAATTACAGGTAATAATGTTTATGTGGGTGGAATTATCTGTAAGGTTCACAAGGAGGAATATCTAAAATGGTACAGTTTAAGGCAGAAAGGTTGTTGTGATCCATTTAATAAACATCCCAGCAAAATCACTGAAACCAATTTTGCTGAATTTGTCCATGACAAATCCGGAAGTACTCATTCCAAGAAAAATACTATGCGTTTCTTGTTATTCTTCATTGCATTCTTCAGTTAGTGAATCAGAGATACCTACTGCTGACATGGAAGTCACCAGTGATCAAGATTATAGTGAAGCCACAATAGTGATGGAACAATTGAATTAAAGCTGTGAAATGTTGTATTTATCACCAATAAAGGTCAGTAGATTTAGCTCTAAGAGAAAAGTTGGTTACATGCACACTAAAGTTAAGAAATTAAGTAACTGTGTTGCTACGAAAGCAGCTGCAGTATTAGGTGTTGAAACTATTAGTAAGCCACATAATTCAAAACACATGACTTGTCCAGACTGCATATCTATGATGGAAAAATTATTGAATAAGTTTATAAAGGCATCATTTACAGAAGAGGTTCAAATTCTGACATTAGTTCCAGATTCATGGACAATCCAGCAAACAAAGACTTATTTCAATACTACGGAGCATTTAGTAAAAAAAAGCAAGAAAATGAAAAGAAACAGAAGGGATGTTATCAATGCGTAGTGGAAGGAAAAGTGTTAAATTAAGTTCTGATACTATAGAAAAGGTTACTAATTTTTATTGTGATGATAATAACAGTTGTATGTGCCATGGAAAAAAGATTGCATATCTGTTCCAAGTGAAAATGGGAGAGTATTAAAACAAAACAGATTGATTTTGTATATTTTAAAAGAATTATATGTTGCATTTAAAGAAAAACATAATGAATTAAAAATTGGACTAAATTTTGCTCACTACATCCAAGAGAATGTGTGACTGTTGGAAGCAAAAGTATTCATTCGGTGTGTGTTTGTATATACCATCAGAACCTTAAACTCATGCTTCATGCTATCCATATCAGTGACTACATATCATTGTTAAAAAACTAGTTTGTTGCACTGAATCGGAAAAGTGTGTGCTAGTTGTCCATCGAGAAATTCTTAAAGAACTAATGTTTTCCAATGAATTAGAAATTATCAATGAAATTATTTACAAACACCAGATGAAAACTGATGGTGCAGAATTGAAAACAGTTATTACACCAGTTGATGAATTTCTTGACAATTTAGTTACAAAACTATCTGCTTTATGTGCACATCACTTTTTTACAAAAGCTCAAAGTCAGTATTTAAAACAAAAACAAACAACAACAAAACAAAACAAAACAGGATGAATTGAGTGAAGATACTGCTATTATTGTGGCTGATTTTTCTGAAAACTATACTTTCATCATACAAGATGCTATCCAAAGTTTTCACTGGAAAAAGGAACAGGTGACAGTCCGTCTCTTTCTAGCTTATGTAAAGGACACTATTAGTGATACTGTGAAATCTATTTCTATGTGCGTAATAAGTGACCATTTGATTCATGACACTACAACATTTTGGACTTTCCAAAAGGTAATTGTTAAGCATTTAATTATGCATGTGCCACAAATTAAATACATTAAGTATTTCAGTGATGGATCGTCAACCCAGTATAAAAACTTTGTCAATCTCTGTCATCATAAAGAAGACCATGGTGTGAAGGCTGAGTGGCATTTTTTCACCTCTTGTCATGGTAAAGGAGCTTGTGATGGTATAGGTGGCACCATAAAGTGTATGGCTACCAAAGCAAGCCTTCAGCATCCATATAAAGATTCAATATTGAATGCATTTGATTTGTATAAATTTGCAAAAGAAACTATTATAGGAATCAAAACTTTTTTGTAGCAAAATCTGAAGTTGAACTTTCCGACTGTCAATTAGCAAAGAGGTATGACATGGCAGATATGATCACAGGGATGAGGTCCAATCACAGCTTTGTACCTATAAACAAAAGCCAATTATTGGTTTCCATGGTATCAGGTTCCTCAACAACATTCGTTGCTAATATGGGATTCGGAGAAACCATCAGACCACTTACACTGCATAACTAACAATATGTTGCATGTTCATATGGAATTAATTGGTGGATTGGAAAGATTTTGGAATGCTGTGAGGAAAATGATAACTATAAAATTATGTTTATGCATTCTCATGGCCCAAGTGCATCATATATATGGCCAAAACCTTTAGATGTATGTTGGATTCCGTATGAACACATAATGAAAATTGTGTCTTCTCCCACGACTACTACAGGAAGAACTTATCACATTGCACCTGTTGAAAATCACTCTATTGAACTATTATTCAAAAACTTCAAGATAGATTAAATCCATTGGCTTCAGCTTTGACTGTTACAAATATTAATAGTTCCCTTTTTTGTTTTTGTTCATTATGTGTTTTTTCAAAATATGTTTGTGAAAATGATTGAAATATTGCTTGTCAATCTTTAAATAGATGTGTGTATGTTTAAATGCCATTTATGTCTGTAATAGGAAATATTACCATCCTCATTTTTTTCTACTTCAAGCACACATATTAGTTAGTGTTTCTACCAAGTTTCAGAAAAAAATATAATCTGCCATTTTGTTTACGGCCCATTACAGTTAACTATTAATCTGAAGGTGATTTTTGCACTTTTCATGTAATAAATATATTAAATTGTAAATTTACTATTGTTTTGTTGTAACATATACACTCCCGATATAAATAGCTTCAAATTGGTACCAGAATTATTGAATTTGAACCATTAGTTGTCAAGTTATTACATTTATTGATATTGGTGCAGAATCCAATATGGCCACCATTTGGTCAAAATGACCATTTTTCACATGCCTGTATCTCAGCCATTATTGGGCAAAATATTTTCCAAATTCAGATTTGGGGGTTTCATTACCATGTGTATCTATGGTAAAAATAAAAAAAAATCTGTTACTATGGTGCAACACTCACCAGGTGTCCCCATGTAGAATTACCTAGTATTCCTGTGAAACACACAATTCAGTAATGTGAAAAAGTGGCATATTATCAGCTCTGTGATCAATGAACCAAAACCAAGAATTTCTCCTATCTGTATCCCAGAGGTTGTTGCTGACATTGCAGATCTTATGGAAAAAGAGTCCTAATAAGTCGATTCAGCAATTATCACAACAGACAGGTGTATCACAAAGGTCATATCTGCTGGTACTCCATGATTTACAACTGAAGCCATACCATGTTAGTGTGCAGGAACTAAGTGCTTGTGATGCGGAAAGATGTGGGGCTTACTACGAATTGTTCTTGAAAATAAGTGCAGGCAGATTTATGGACTCATTTGTCTTTTCAACTGATGAAGGCATTAATCCCCTGCATATGGTTGGGATAGGCTTCATCTTGATTTCTCAGTGCTGTTTTTTTATCACTATCAATTGAGTATTTTTTTTTTTTGTGCATCTTCAAGAATTTCAACTTAAAAGATGCCAGAAAAGTGGATGTTTAACCACTGCTGGTTAATAAATGAGATCTTGCTGAGAAAAGATTGAGATAGTGGGTTTTTGTTCATACAGTCATTCAGAGTTGAACATGATGCAATGGAACATAACAACAACAATATAAGTCATGGCTTGTTGCAACAGCTGTTAAATTTAAGGCCTGATACTTTTGTTACTTTTTTTTTTTTACATTTTTAATTTATGACAATCACTCAAAAACTATCTGCTTTGAAGTCTGCAAGTTTAATAGGAATTCCAGTATAAGGAATTTTTTCATACATTTCAATTTACATTATGTGCCTTTTATTGAGCAAACTTTTGGAATAACATGAACAAAGTTTGTTTTGCTGTGTTTGTCAAGGGTTGTTGTTGTATATGTAAGGTCCTAGAAAAGTCCTTGAATTTTTTAGATGTAAAGAAGTGGGAGCCATGGTAAATGTATAATTTAAAATATTTAAACACAAACCATACACCATATTTGAAATATTTTTAAATGTAATAATATATAGAATTTTAAACTTTTATGTTACAATTAAAAATATTAATAATAAAAATTTTATTGTTCAAGAAAAACAATGTTACATACTTTTAGTAGATGTTAATCACTAGTGCTACCACCAGACTTCTCAACATGTTTCATTTCATATGGGTCACGTTCTGGGTCTCTCATCAATCACATCATTTAATTGCAGCAGTTTGTAGATTAAAATCTTCTTCCTTTGCACCTTTAATATTCATCAAAGCATTCAAAAAGTTTAATTTTTATCTGTTTAACTAGTCACGCTGCATTTTGCGTATTAATATAAAACCCATCACATGACATTATGTGGAAAATGGCAAAGGGCATTTTCCACATAATGTCATAATGTCATTTTATACCCATCATACCTTTTCATTAAACTTTCTCCAAAAATTACTTCAATAAAAAAGTGAAAGAATACAGATGTTCTAATTTTCTAATCCACATTTTTTGAAAAATTTTGCAGATTATCCAGACTTTCTTTCTTGAAATTGATAAAAATGTTTTTGGTCAATTCTTTTTGTAACAAACACCATTTAAATTTATGGTGGAAAAAGTGCTATTGAATTGAAAAAACCCAATCAATTGAATTGCACTAGTAATTCTTGCTGGTGCTGTTTTTCTACACTAGCAATTTTTTTTTCTAGCAATTCATTATTTACTACTGGCTAAATTTGCTTCCTGTCTGAAATAATTGGAAAGCATTTCTTCATTTCAATATATTTATACACAGTTTGTCTAATATTTTCATCATTGGGTGGGGTGTGCAAATACATATGAAGTTTCCAGTCCTCAGGGACTAACAACTAATGTCACCAGTGATAATAGCTACATGTGTCAGTACTACACTGCTGCAGATCTGGAGACTTTAGGAAACTTTTCCATGTATGACAACTCCTTTAGATGACCCCAGAAATACAAATCAAGAGGAACAAGGTTGCAACTTCATTGCTCCCATTCCATGAGCCACTGACATCCAATCTGATGTGAACAGCAAAAACAATATAAATTTCACTAAATTATATAATCCCACCAAACACTCAACAAAACATTTTTGGGATGCAGTCCTCCTTTTTAGGTCGATGGAGCAGGCTCCACACCTTGGCACACAGTCCGTTGACGCTTTACATTATGGTACAGTACCCATTTCTCATCACCCGTTACAATTCGTCCTCAAAACGGTTCATTTCTGGGACGAGAAAGCAAAGAAACACAGGTGCGGATTCTCTCCTCTCATTGCTTTGCAGAAAGCTGATGTGGAACCCAGTTATCGAACTTGGTAATGAACCCAAGCACATGCATCCATCTTTCAACTGTTGTTCGTTCTGTGTACCGACAACATTTCTGATAATTCCTGAATGGAATGGTTGGATGTGGTTCTTTGTTATGGCTTGGTCCACATCCTTGTCAGAAACCACGGATGGACGTCCAGGACGTGGTTGATATTTGCAGCTTCTGTCTCTGTCCTGGAATTTCCTAAACCAATGGCAACATGTGCTATCATCAACTGCATCCTCCTCATACCCTTGGAAGATGTTGTGGCAAGCCACAGCTGCGGTACTGCCTTTATCAAACTCGCACAGTAAACAATGTCTAATCTGGTCTTTATTGCATGCCATGTTACACCGTACGCGATTTTCGTTACGAATGACTTACTCAGACAAACCTTGTGCCTCTATATGCTCTACTGCTCCACGCTTTATTGGCCAAAAATTTGGCATTGCAGTGTCATCTGTGACTAAACTACTCTGATCGCAATTTGCATCTATTACAAAAACAGGTAGAACTTTTGCACACACCCAATATAAACAGTTTTGTATTTGAAGGAGTGTATTTAAGTGACACCGTAAGATCTGTTTCCTATTTTTCATGTTGACCTTTTTTATTTTTCAGTGCAACGCTTTAAATCATAATGTTTTTTTCAAAACATCTTGAATGATGTTTATCTTTTCTGAAGACAAAAATTATTTTCTTTTATATTTAGTAACTCCTCTGCTCACCAATCAACAATTGAGTGATATAAAATGAACAGTGAAGTTCATGCATGTAATTGAATATATATATATATATATATATGGGATGTAAGGTCAGGTGATGCGTATAATCACAGCCTCTCCTTGACAAATGTCAACCCCGCCTTCTCGTGGTGCATCCTGTTCCCACTAAAGGGGCTCTGACGAGCGCCTATAGCGGTATAACTATACCATCGGGATTAGAGGAAATGCTATCCCACACTAACCAACCCGCTTGGCCAGCGTGGTGAGTTATGGCCAAACCCCTCCAAAATGATTCCACAACTTAAATCTTGGCCCTCAGTCTCCGGCAGCTGGAATATACCTGGCCAAGACAGCGGCCAGTGCGACATGAAGGCGGAGGGTGCTAAGAATCCCCGGAGGACCAGACTAGGCTGCCATCTGATGCTGACCTTGGCTACGTATAATGGACGCTCCCTATCTTCTGATTCAAGGCTTCTTGAATTGGAAGAGGAACTACAAAGGATCAAGTGGGACATCGTCGGGCTAAGTGAGGTAAGGAGAAAAGGAGAAGATCTCATTGAACTGGAAAGTGGACATCTGTTCTACTATCGTGGGACAGATACTGGCAGAACTAGTGGTGTTGGATTTATAATAAACAAGAAACTGAAGGATAAAGTTGTAGAAGTTGAAAGTTCCTCTGACAGAGCTGCACGACTTGTTATCCAACTCTCGAGAAGATACCAGGCTCAGATTATTCAAACTTATGCACCCACCACAAGTCATCCTGAAGAAGAAATTGAAGAATTTTATGAGGAAATTCGTCATCTAAAAAATAAAGGTAAACAGCACTTGAAGATAATTATGGGAGATTTCAATGCAAAAATAGGGCAACGGCAACAGCAACAGAATGAAACTTCAGTAGGTAAATTCGGTCACGGCAACAGAAACCAGCGTGGAAATACTCTCGTTGAGTTTGCAGAGGCAGAAGGGTTTTTCATCTTGAACTCCTTTTTCAAGAAAAAGCCACACAGGAAATGGACATGGAGACATCCAAATGGGACGACAAGTGAAATTTATTTTATTATGTGTAACAAAAAATTCGTCATAGAAGACTGCAATGTGCTAAACAAGTACAACACAGGTAGTGACCATAGATTGGTGAGATGTAAGATGCACCTCAACACTAAACTTGAACGTGGCAAGCTCATAAGACAGACAAAATGTATTGACATAACCAACCTTAAAAAACACCATAATACCTTCAAGTTGGAACTGAAGAACAGATTCTGTGCGTTAGAAGGCCTAACATCGGAAGAAGTGGATATTTCTGAAGTTAACAGAAAAGTAACCAAAGCTCTTATGGAAACAGCAGCAAAATTAGCTGGGTCTAAGAACAAGTTGCACGTGAGCAAATTATCAGGAAAAGCCAAAATGTTGATGCAAAAAGAAGAGAGATGAGGACAACTAAAGAAGATGTGACTTTCAAAGTGGAATATATAGAGCTATGCAAGACAGTACGAAAAAGTATCACTGAAGACATAAGGAAATTCAACTGTGAACTAGTAAGGAAGGCAATTGAAGACAACTAAAGCCTAAATATAGCAAAGGGACATCTCAGTAAGGGAAGAAAACAGATTATGGCACTGAGAAAAGAAGATGGTTCTGTAACAAGAAATAGAGGCGAAATTTTGAGAAGAGTAAAAGATTTCTACTCCAAATTATATGAAAGGGATGATACATGTACTCCAGACATCATGAAAGGTACCAGTACCAGAGTTCTTCCAGTCTTCCTAGCAGAAGTTGCACATGCAATCAAGAACATGAACCGGGGAAAAGCTCCAGGAGAAGATGGAATTACTGTAGACATCATACAAAAAGCAAGTGGAGAAATCTAAACAGTACTCGCCCAAATATCCACTCAATGCCTTAATGAAGGGAAGATTCCTGAGGATTGGAACACCGCTACAATGATCCTGCTACATGAAAAAGGTGACGTTGAGGATCTCAGGAACTACAGACCTATCAGCCTCCTGTCAGTGGTTTATAAAATTTTCACTAAAGTTCTTTCACACCTCTTGAAGGTAACACTGGACATGGCTCAACCGAGAGAACAAGCTGGATTCAGGAGTGGCTACTGCGCAATAGATCATATCCACGTACTCAGAGAACTAATTGAAAGAGCGAAGGAATATGAACTTCCATTGTGCATGGCTTTTATCGATTATGAAAAAGCCTTTGATTCGGTGAAAGTATCAGCAGTTACAATGGCTCTGAAATCCTGCGGTATTGAAGATGCATACATTAATATTATTAATAACATCTATGAAAATGCAAGTGCAAAGATTCGGCTGTTTGAAAATACAACTCACATAAAAATTGGAAAGGGAGTGAGACAAGGTGACACCATATCTCCGAAGCTCTTTAATGCCACATTGGAGGGTGTCTTTCAGTCGCTGAGTTGGGAAAACAAAGGGATAAAGATTAATGGAGATTATCTAATCCACCTTCGTTTTGCTGATGACGTAGTCATTTTTGCAACTACCCCATCAGAGCTGCAGAGTATGATCCAGGAACTTGCTGACAAGAGTAAAGAAGTGGGATTAAAAATGAATTTTCAGAAGACAAAAGTGATGTTCAATGCTTTTACAAAAAATGAAGATTTATCGATTGATGGAGAAAAGCTGGAGATAACAGACGCGTACGTTTATCTTGGACAGCAGATATCAAGTGAGGGTCACATTGATGAAGAAATTAATCGGCGTAGAAAACTTGCCTGGAGAGCTTTTGGAAGAAACAGCATAATTTTCAAGAGCAATATGCCATTATGTCTTAAAAGAAAAGTGTTTGATCAATGCATCCTTCCAGTGCTTACGTATGGTGCAGAGATGTGGACCTTAACTAAAAGAGACATACAAAGGCTGCAGACATCTCAAAGTAGCATGGAGAGGTGCATGCTTGGTGTAACCAGGAGAGATAAGAAGAGGAACTCGTGGATCCGAAAAATGACAAGAGTGGAAGACATAATGATCAGAGTTAAATCCCTGAAATGGCAATGGGCTGGACATACTGCCAGAAGGACAGACCATCGATGGACAGCCAAAATTTTAGATTGGATTCCAAGGGACAGGAAAAGACCCAGAAGAAGACCACATGGGAGATGGGTGGATGAAATTCAAAAGTATGCAGGTGTGACATGGAGGAGACTGGCACAAGACAGACCGTTGTGGAGGAAACTTTGGGAGACCTTCGTCCAGCAGTGGATTGATAATGGTTGACAATGATGATGATGATGATGATGATGATATATATATTTTTGAATTAGAAACATTTTTCCTGTAAAAATTAAAGAAAGAAAAAGTATTGTGTATCCTTTTTGTTTTAACAATGAAAAATTATTTCTGCTTAAAAAAGTTAATACAGAAGAATAGGTGTGTCACCTTCTCTGAACCTTTTTTAGTCTATCTATGATTTAGAATAGAGTTAAATATTGAAATATGTAGTTTAGTTCTATTTGTATACTTAATAACAGTGTGCATGTGCATTGTAACATATTTCATTCATCAGCTTGCCAACCCATAAATGTACTGGTATCACAGTGTACAAATACTGGTCAAAATATGGGAATGAAAATGTAAAAATT
Organism: Macrothele yani; assembly: GCA_039090855.1. Classification (NCBI taxonomy): domain Eukaryota; kingdom Metazoa; phylum Arthropoda; class Arachnida; order Araneae; family Macrothelidae; genus Macrothele; species Macrothele yani. The sequence goes on from CM077012.1 coordinate 69,696,720, forward strand.
TGTTTTGTCATGTAAAACTTTAAGTCGTGAATTTGATCTCAGAGTTATGAGTCTGTCATGGAAATTACTTAGGGCAAAGTAGAATCCCAACTGAAAGTACTTTTGTATGCAGGCTCATCTCTTTAGATGTGTGAGGAGCTTCTTAAATATGTACAGATAAAAACATTTGAAGCTTGTAACTCATTTTTTTTTATTTTTTGTGGTACCAAGTTGTGTATTTGTTACAGATTATTTTCTAATTTTGCTCATGGGATTTCAGTGAAGTTAATATACTTTGAAGTACAACTCACCCATAACAAACTTACTACATATGGGAAATCAAACATTTTTAATATCTTGAGACATATCCTAGAATGCTGAAAATATGATCAGTAATAATTTTGATCTAAATTTTCAAAACATATTTTTAAAAAGTGAAATCTTTGGCAAGCATTTTATTCACATTAATCTATTATTTTGTATGCATTTTGTCCATATTTATGGGTTCATTAGGTTTGTGTTACATCATTCTCAGTGAAAGCCTTGCATTTTCATTACACCTCCAGACAGCTGTAGTTGCATGCCATATTATTGTCACACATTTTTTGCCATGAAGTAATTTTTCTATGAAAAAAATATCAAGAGTATAATGTGCTAAAAATTTTGAACTTTATATTATTTGATTTGGTATTAAAGATCCCAACACTTACCACATATTTAGAAAAAAAAAAGGGGTATGAAAATGCTGTAAAACATTAAAAATGATATGAAGAAAATTTCTGAATATGGTGGTGGGGGAAGAAATGACACAGCAATTCATTGTGGCTCTCTTACTTCCACCAAATGTAAGCATGATGTCTTTGAAAAATATTAAGCACCTTCTGTAGTACTTATGTCTAAAATAGTGTTTATTTAATAATAGTATTGATGCTAAAACTGTTCAAACAATTAGAAACAGAAAGCACTCACCGTGTTAATGTCGATAAAGTGTTTTTTGAGTGAGCCGTGCCTCCCATCCCAATGAGTATTAGCCATTTCTAATGAGATATGTTTTAATTAATGGATAGTTTTAGATGTATGAGTGTTCTAATGAGTGAGTGTTTGATTGTAAATTAATATTTTAACTAAAATGTTTTATTTGTAAATATCTTTTAACTAACTAAGACTTGTTGCATAATTTAGGCTTCTCTCAAGGTGGGAGCATGTGTCTCACTGAGCGTGTAACATGCAATATATGTTTCAGCATTAGGTACGCCATACCTTTGATATTTTAGCTGTTCAAACAAAATTATTTCCTTTTTTATGTAGTGATTAGTTTATTTTTGTTATCTTATAGTTTAAATTTTATGTCATTTTTGGTATTTTTCATTTGTTATATTCTCCAAATTTTCATTTTCAGCTGTTTCTGTCTCCACAGACAATTTATTTACTGATCTTTGACCTCTCTCAAGAGTTGAGTTCTGAAATAGGAGCCAAAGATAGCTGTGGGGTAAGTTTCTTGGAAAATGATTTGACTCATTATAACAAATAAAGGTAACTTGATCACGCTAGTTACGTTAACTGAAAACTTTTACAAAAAGTTCGTAAGTTGGAAGCTTTCGACCTTATCTTAGGTCTTCATCACGCCAATGGAGGACTAAGATTGTTGCCAGATTCTACATTTGAATTTTTCCTATTTTTGTTGCCAAAACTTAGAATTGATCTCCAGATCAACGGAATGTAGAGAGGAGATTCGGAGTTGCAAGTCATTGAGTTGAAAATAATTTCTATGCTTTCACGGTAACGGAGGGCAAAACGATTGTCAAAAGAAGCAATTCGTTTTGCTTCGTTCCAGTGGGGAACTGCAGATGTGTCTTCCATTGTCAAAATAGACAAGGCAGTATTGGGATTGGCTTTCGAAACATCTTTTCTATGTTCTAAAATTATATGGCTAATGCTCCTGTAAGTGCTTCCAATGTATAAGTTTCGAAAGCCAATCCCAATACTGCCTTGTCTATTTTGACAATGGAAGACACATCTGCAGTTCCCCACTGGAACGAAGCAAAACGAATTGCTTCTTTTGACAATCGGTTTGCCCTCCGTTACCGTGAAAGCATAGAAATTATGTTCAACTCAATGACTTGCAACTCCGAATCTCCTCTCTACATTCCGTTGATCTGGAGATCAATTCTAAGTTTTGGCAACAAAAATAAGAAAAATTCAAATGTAGAATCTGGCAACAATCTTAGTCCTCCATTGGCGTGATGAAGACCTAACATAAGGTTGAAAGCTTCCAACTTACGAACTTTTATAAAAGTTTCAGTTAACGTAACTAGCGTGATCAAGTTACCTTTATTTGTTAATATTGTTACGTGTTTTGCCCATAAACGTCAGGTTTCAATACCATTCATGAATGAGAAAAACGATAAAAAGTGAACTCCATTTATTAGGCGTATAAAATAAAGGGATCTAGCTTTCACTATCTCTGGGTAGCTTCATCAGGCATTTAGTAGCTAAAGATAGCAGAAGCAACTGGAAAAAAAATTTCTAAGAATATAACTAAATTCAAAATAAGCAAGACACTTGCATGATGTCACGAGCTGTTTGATCCCAGGGCCGGGTGGTCACGTGTAACTTCAAGAAGCCGGTGCGATATCAAAGGAAGGCTCCTGGTTACGCCCTTGTTACACACATTCCGTTGCGTGATGATCTCGGTGGTTTCCTGAAGCGCAGTAGCTCTTGCGCTGTCGTAAGGTGCTAGTTTCTTAAAATCTCTCCATCTGGGTACTGCCCCTCAGATGCAACATCACGGGCTAGGGCCGTCGTAAGCTTTCCAGCCTTAGCGTCCCTTTGGTGTTCAGAAATACGGATCTGGAACGATCTTTTTGTCATCCCGATGTAGGATTTAATGGATGCGTCGGGGTAACCCAAAGGAATAGCACAGACTCCGGCGTCAGTTAGCATAGAAGGCGATGCGCGCTGGTCTGCTGTGAGGATATCTGACAAAGGTCTAGGTGCCCTCACACCGATATCCTAACCTAGTCTTCGAAGAGCATTCTTCAGGAAGTACGTTAGCCTAGGAATGTAGGAAATCGAACCCACGAATCGTGCGGGCTGCGCCGTGGGGTTGGCACGAGGCTGTGTGTGAGCAGTTGTTGCTGCCTTTCTGACTATTTGGTCGATTGTGAGCATGTCGTACTCCACTGCAGCCACTAATTCTACATCGGGATGACAAAAAGATCATTCCAAATCCGTATTTCTGAACACCAAAGGGACATTAAGGCTGGAAAGCTTACGACGGCCCTAGCCCGTGATGTTGCATCTGAGGGGGCAGTACCCAGATGGAGAGATTTTAAGAAACTAGCACCTTACGACAGCGCAAGAGCTACTGCGCTTCAGGAAACCATCGAGATCATCACGCGACGGAATGTGCGTAACAAGGGCGTAACCACGAGCCTTCCTTTGATATCGCACCGGCTTCTTGAAGTTACACGTGACCACCACCCGGCCCTGGGATCAAGCAACTCGTGACATCATGCAAGTGTCTTGTGTATTTTGAATTTAGTTATATTCTTAGAAATATTTTTTCCAGTTGCTTCTGCTATCTTTAGCTACTAAATGCCTGATGAAGCTACTCGTAGGTAGTGAAAGCTAGTCTTTCTTGATCCCTTTATTTTATATGCCTAATAAATGGAGTTCACTTTTTATCATTTCTCTCATTAATTGGGCGTACAGAAACTCGTTTCTTCATCGTTCGTATATAATTGTACCATTCGTTCAAGTGGAAACCATTACACTTTCATATATAGGGATTCGGGACCTTTTTAAGAACTTGCCAGTCCTGTGAAATCCTCCTGAAGCAGCTAGCTATGACTTTCAGAGCTGAATTCAATTGCCAACTGATTTCACTATCTTATCTGTTTTCTCTGTTTAACATGGTTCCTACATGCACAAACTCATTTCACCTGGTAAAATTGTGTATCATTTAAACTGTCCTTGCATTTTTTCAGTGCTAACAGTTTGTCACTCAAAAACTATAATTTTGAGTTATTCCTTTTTTATACTCATTTTAAATTTTACATAAACTTCGTTCACTCTGGACAACATTCTCTGCAACTCAAATTTTCTCTGTCCCAACAGAATTGTGTCATCAGCATACAGCAACCTGTACACATGGAAATTTCAAGATGTAGACCACTACTGTCTATTTTGGTACCACACATATATGCATCCAAAAATATATTGAACAGCCATGGTGACATTACAGAATGTTGTCTGACTTCTGCACTAATAGAAAACCAATTCAATAAAACACAATTTACACATATTCACACTGTACTGTCTGCACACATAGGTTTCACACATTCAAACAGATTTCTAGTTATACCGTAATTATTCAAGGCCATCCATAGAAGCCCCCTATTCACTTGGTCATAAGCTTTCTCCAAATCTAAGTCATTTGTTGCACTCAAGCATTTAAAAAAAAAAAACTCAAATTTCAAACAGCTAAATTTATTTGTTTTATATGTATGTATGCATATGTGCATAAATGGGAGACATGGATGGAAAGTGATTCCTATCCATCTATAACTTGAGACTAAATGAATGTAATTATTGTCTGGTAAGCTGGTTTATTGTATGGATTGGTTTTTCTATTTAGTCATCCAACTCAATGTGTTTCTTTACCAATAGTGAACAGGTTTGTTTAGGCCATCACAATAGAACTCTGTACTTTGTTCTTGCAGTCATGTCTTGACAGTCATTACAATATTCTGTATTGGATTCATGACAATGTTTGCAGTGAGTCTTCTCAAGTTTAAGAAAAAGGTAAAAATCATATATGACTGCAAATTCAGACTACTTATTGGCTGTGAGAGAATGGTGAGATGCAGTCTCTCTCAATTGCTTCCATTGTGACTAGCAAAGTATGACACCTTGGATTGTCATCCTCCATGAAACATAACTTTAATGCATGCAGACTTCTTAATTGTGCTTTAAAATTATTGAGTGTTCTAATGTTAATACACACATTTGACGTGGACTAGGAACATCAAACAGAAGTCATCGCTCTTTCCACGTTTATAAGCGAGTCACGGAAAAATTCTCATTGGCCGCCACCAGGAATCGAACCCAGGGTCTTCCAGTTACGCGCCGGATATGCTCCCACTGCACCACAGTGGCCTCGAATTCCTCCAGACTCGCATACACTAACTGCCAAGCCAATTGGCAGATTGCTTCTTGGAGCCCCGCACAATGCTGGGGATTCACCAAAGATGGTAAGCAGCAATTGAACAAATAATTAGAAGGCGAATGAATAATTAATACACACATTTGACATGGACTAGGAACATCAAACAGAAGTCATCACTCTTTCCACGTTTATAAGTGAGTCACGGAACCGTGACTCTCTTATAAACGTGGAAAGAGCGATGACTTCTGTTGACTTCAGTCACGGAACCATGACTCACTTATAAACGTGGAAAGAGCGATGACTTCTGTTTGATGTTCCTAGTCCATGTCAAATGTGTGTATTAATTATTCATTCGCCTTCTAATTATTTGTTCAATTGCTGCTTACCATCTTTGGTGAATCCCCAGCATTGTGCGGGGCTCCAAGAAGCAATCTGCCAATTGGCTTGGCAGTTAGTGTATGTGAGTCTGGAGGAATTCGAGGCCGCTGTGGTGCAGTGGAAGCATATCCGGCGCGTAACTGGAAGACCCTGGGTTCAATTCTCGGTGGCGGCCAATGAGAATTTTCCGTGACTCGCTTATAAATATGGAAAGAGCGATGACTTCTGTTTGGTGTCCCAATGTATTGCAGTGAATTGATTGTTCCAGGCTCAAGAAGTTACATACAGATAAGCCATCTGTACCCTAAAACACTGTTTTCATGATTTTCTCTGCTGATGCTTGTGCTTTTAACTTTTTCCTTGGTGGTGGTGGTAGCAATCCTTTGTGGTGGTACTCCCATAAAAATATTGTGAAGAAAACCCTCATCTATTTTTTCATAATTCAACAAAAGTTACTGGCAAATTTTAGTCCTCTGGGCTTTTGTCTCAGGTGTGAGCATATGGGGTACCTGTCTTATGGTAATGTCTAACAACAACAATAGTACGACCCATACATACTTGAGAAATGCCAAATCTGTAAGCAATTTCCCTTTGATGAATCTGCCGATTTTCTGTAATGATGTAATGAACCTAGTTCATTTGAGACTTGCCACTTTTTGCCATTGCAGGTCTCCCACTTCACTCAGTCTGAGGCAAATGTCAGTCCACTCTCAAAACCCTGATTATGACACATTGTTTAAATCACACATTGTTTAAAGCTTACATAACACCTCCAACAAAGTAGCTGTTTTTTTATTGTAAAAAAATGCCAGTATCTGAGGTGCTAGACAATTAGTCACAGAAAAGTCAAAATGCATTTCATCTTTCTGATGCTATCTGTTGACAATCATGAAATTCAGGTAATTGCTTTGTTAGGCAGTGATTCTTGATATGTGTCCCATCATATGATGATTTTTAAGCCATGAGTAACTATATCTTTACTTGACTTCATGTCCATACTGGCAAGTGGACCATGCTATAGATGCCATTGCTGTAGATAAGAAAATCAAATCAAATGTAATAATAATAATATATACAAATGTAATAATGACAAAAGCAATAGTCACACAATATGTATGAAAAAGATGGAATGAGAAATGTTCAACAAATGGTTGTCATTACTGGTATAATGCTGATTATATTTCTATAAACAATAAACACTTTAGTGATATTAATTAACTGTTAATTTACATCTGAAAATTAGGTGTTAGAACTCAGGCAATATGATACTGATAAATGGTGTACAGAGTTTGTAACGTATTGTTAAACAATAAGAGAAAATATTGTTTTTGCTTGGTAATTTCCTTTTATTCCTGAGTAAAACCCATAATTTAGGGAAATTTATATTGTTTTTGCTGTTCAGAGTAATGAGTTCTTTAGATATGCTTCTTAATGGTTCTGCTATCAAACCATAACAGCTGAACTGTTGTTGTAGGTTAATTATTGTTAGCAAGTTGAAGAAAAACTGACATTTTAGTATGTAGAGGTTATTGTTTTCCACGATATGTGTTAATTCATTATTTCTTAGAATTTATTTTCTTCACATTGGAACATCTGGTGAATTTTGTTATTAGGATAATGCCATGCCATGACATGACATTGTGACTAAATGCCATGACATCAGCTTTTTCCATTGGTAGATCACCGTATGAGTCCAGCATATAGTTATATTATAAAGTCTACCTATACCATAGACTACCATATAATTCATCCTGTTTTTGGAATATAGTGAACTTAATGTGTGGTCTGATATTCGAAGTAATCACATTTTTTGGTTTTTATAGCTGATGATACATGTGGTTATAAACCATGCCTTTCCATAATGTAACCTCACCATCTGAAATATTTTTGTTGACAATATATGTAGACAAAATTTCTAACCTTTTAGATTTATCATTTTTCCATACTTTGAATTCCTTGCATGTTGTCTTTTCTTTTGTTCCCTTTTGTTTCAATTTATAGTGACTTATTAATTCTGTATTTTTTTTATTTTCAGTTTGAGCTGACTGATGTTTCTGAACTTTCTACTTTATCTTTCATTCACATGTGGTTAGAAATAATATATGCAATCATGTCCCATTCCCTGGGTGATGATAATCAAAATTCAATTCCTGATAATAATTCTGGGCTTCTTTCTTCTATACTACCACCGGTAATAATTGTTGGAACTCATAAAGACTGTGTTTCTGTGGATAATGAGGTAAAATTGTTTTGATACATGTTTAATTTGATATTATTTATATTAGCATAGGAATGAGTGCAAATAATTGTATTTAAAGCTAATTGTTTTGTTTTTAATTTTGGATTCAAATTTATATACCTTTGACCTTTAACTTAACAATTTCTAACTAATTATAGGGGGAAAATATGCAAAAGATTATCTTGATAACACAAGAACTATAAAATAATTTTTTCCAACATTAGCCTAGGCTAGAGATAACACAAAAATATTTAGTTGCATTGGGAATTGAAAGGCAAAGATTTTTAATATGAAGAATTTTATATGCATTAGATTGACTGTGAATTTGCATACTAACAAGGGATCTTTATTAACTAAGCAAATTATGTGTGAATACATGCCACGAAGAAGCAGATTGACACTTTGTGAAGGTATAATTTGAGTACACAAAAAATGGTGTATAAAGCACAAGCTGCATAATGAAAACTATAAGACTGAAATAGATGAACTAAAAATATGTAGCATAAGGAAATGAAATAAAGAGAGTAAAAGAAAAGAGAATGTTTTCAACAAAACAGTTTTAATGTATTATAGTAATTGCAAATCCTAAGGAATTTGAAAAATACATTTGATATATGCCGGAGGAAAATGGAAGAATGTGGAATATATGATATGGTGTGTAGAACAGAAAAGAGACACTGCTTTTTTAAAGAAGTTATATTCATATAATCTTCAGGTTATTATTTAATACTATTCTGCTGTACAATACAGTGCTATATTAACCTAAGAAAATGTAATGCACTTTTGTGGAAAAATAAAAATAAATGGTCAGATATTAATTAATGCATTCCTCCATGCATTCTCAATTATACCTTCATTGGTATGTATTTTTTCTGGTACACACTACTGGCTTACTGAATATATACATATATACTGAAAACATCAAGACTGCAAATTTCTTCAATAAAAACTGAACAGCAAGACCAAACGTTACTGACCACTAGGATAAGAGATGGATATAGAGCAATGGTAAGCCGTTCTCCATGGCTTTGTCAAGGGCTAGGCACGGACAACACCTAACCAGGCTCTACGGAGACCTGAAAGTGTGGGTTTCTGCGAGAATCTAGTCTGCAAGGTAACAGCAACGAGCCAGCCAAAACCGGTAACAGAAAAAAAAAAAATGTTTTATTAAAATAAAAAACAAAAAATCCCACTAAAAATATAATAAAAAAGAAATGAAAAATAGTTGAAATTAAGAATTAAAACAAAAAATTAAAATAAAAAAATAAAAAATAAGAACCAACCCCTAGAAAGATGACCAAGTAACGTCCAAACCCCTGACGCCCCCCCCCCCAAAAAAAAGGAAAATAATTTTACATAAAAAAGGAAAACCAAATAGTGACAAAACAATAAAACCCCATACAATAACCAGACATCACCCGCAGCAGACTAAATTCCACGAGGCCCGACCTCACATCTGATACGAAGAAAATTGAGCATCAACTCAAAATAAGCAAAGTCACCGATTATAAAGGGAGAAAAATTACAACCTTCAAACATGAACCGTAATTATAGATAATCAAATCATGAAACCTACTGATATAAAAATACTAAAAATAGTTACTTATTTACAAGAAAACTGCCTATTGAGAAAAAATCGTATTATGAAAAGAACAAAAGCATGTTAACACTGTACGATTACGCCTAAAACAATGTGCGAAACAAGGCAAGTACAAAAACACCTCAAAAGCTAAAAAACTGCACTAAAATCCGAGGTAATATTCACCAACTGTTTTAGAAAAAAGAGGCAGGCAAGAAAGAGCACCTGAAACCAAAAAATTAATTAGAAACCCGCACAAAACAAATTATTAAAGGAACCACTTACCATTCCCGCATGCTGCTACCACGCTATACTGAACCAAAATGGACGCCACTCGAAGAGTAACGACCGCACTGCCATCTGCCGCGCAAAGGTTGCACAAGGTTCTCAGTTAATTCTGAAACGCAGCCATGAAGTCAAAATCCAACATTTTATAGGTTAAAATTAACCAGCAAGAATACTTCAAAAATTACAGTTGCAAACAGCTGAAGCTGTTCCCAAATGTAGTTCAAAAGTATTAAAATACCCAAAGAATTAACATCCTTCCCCTTATTTTAATTGAACTTAAATTTTACTATTTTTTCGTAATTTTAAATAATTATACCTTTTTTGTATTTTTAACCATTATAAAACTTTTTTGTTTTTATTTTTTGTCATTTTAACTTTTTTTGAATTAAAAAGAAAGGGGTTGTAGAGCCTATTGGGTTCCTGAAAGGGAGAATGTAACCCCATCCTCACCTAAACTTCTATGTTATAGCTTTCATTTAGGTGATTCATTTGGTTACAAGATTGCTAAATTAGAGTAGGTCTGCAATCCTGACACTGTAATTAAGTACTATTTTCCTAAGTGTGGCTTTAATGAAAGCTTTCGGAATCTGGTTGTCAATAAACTGACTGATTAGTAAATGGACATATTGAATAAAGTCTTTTTCCAAGCTGCAAATTCTAGACAGCCTCAGGACCTGCGAGATGAAAACGTTCTCGACCACCCTGCAAGAGATATTACTAGACCAATTTATGAATTTTAAAATTTTAAAACTGAAGTTACTTCTCTTATCATACAAGCTAATGACAGGGTTTCCATTATTGAGATTAATGGACAAGTCCAGAAAATTAAGTTCCTGGTTACTAGAATTGGTTTTAATTAACTTAAGGCAGCCTGGATAAATGGCAGGAAAATCCATCTCAAGCACTCCAGCACTATTCAACCAGAGAAGGTCATCTATATACCTATAAGTGCAAAGATAGCTATTACTTTTAGAAGGGTTGCTCTTAATAAACTGAAATTCTTTGAAGAACAGGAAAAGATTGCAAACGCTGGTAGAACGTGGTCACCCCATGGTGATACCTTTCACTTGCTTATAGAACTTGTTATAGAAAAGGATGTAATTATTTTTGATACAGCAATTTAATAAAATGTTCCATTGTCTTTCCGAAATAATGTCAGAGACTTTAAATTCCTTAAAAAGTAATTTAAGAGTTTGATGAATAATATTATCTAAAGGGAGGCTGGTATATAATTTTTCAAAATCATGTGAGAAAGGATATCAGAGATAACTTCTGCATTGCTATTAATAATCCAAAATTCTCTACTACTGAAATTAGTACAAGACTTAACTCGACTTAGAACCTGCTTCAAAACAGATTAAAAAAAATTATCTATTGCTTTCTTGTGACTTTTGGTTCCACTAGCTATGAACCTAAATTTCACCAGTTCCTTATGAAATTTTGCAGTGGCAAAAAGATAAGGAAATTCAGGTTCATAACTCCTGTCCAATTTAAGCTGAAGCTGCTTGTGAAATGCTTTAAACTTATTAGTAAGCTCCTTACTGGAGACAGGAAAAAGGTGGTAGGTGGTTTTATTATGAATCTCACTATTAATAAGGTCATAATAAAATTTCTTACAGATTATTGCAAAATTATTACTTGCTTTATCAGCTGTTGTAAAAATGTAATCTTGTTGTAAATTAAAAAGTGACTGTTTTAATTCCTTAGTAAAGAACAAACTATTGTCTTGTGAAATGTTTTATAGTGTGTATATATATATATACACACACTATATTGACAAAAGTCACTGGACACCTGTAAGAGAAACACAACATAGCATTTATTGACATACATTATTATGGTGTCGTCCACCTTTGGCCTTAAAGCATGCACTGACCCTTCGAGACACGCTTTCAACAAGGTTTTGGAACACAGCGATAAGTATGCACTTCCATTATGTACATAATGCAGCCGCTAACTGTTGCTTAGTATCAGGCCTTTGTTCCAAAGTTCTTATGCGGCACTCTAATTCATCCCATAGGTGCTCTATGGGATTAAGATCAGGCCTCTGTGCTGGCCAGCCCACACACAATATGGAATTATTGTCAAACCACGCCGTAACAGTCCTTGCTTTATGGCTTGGTGCATTATCCTGCCGGTACCAACAAGGCTCGGTTCCATAGTATTGCCACAGAGTTGGTAAGACATAATTGTCCCGAATATCGAGGTAGACATGCTGGTTAACAGGTTTGTCCACGATAACCAATGGGCCGAGACCATACCACGAAAAACACACCCACACGAGTACACTGCCAGCTCCAAACTTGACCGTAAGAACAGTACACTGTCGTAAATAGCATTCCCCCAGCTGCCACTATACCCACACACAGCTATTAGACTGATGGATTGTGTATCTGGATTCACCAGTCCATAGGACCTGTTTCCATTGATCTACGGTTCACAATAAATGTTCTTTACACCATGCTAAACGACAAGTACCATTCTGAGTGGAGATGAAAGGCTTATGAATAGCCGCACGACCACAGTAACACATGGAATGAAGTTCTCTGCGAATGGTGTGTGTACATACCAAGGTTGCAGCATTTTTACTCACCTGTACACTGAGGTCTTGTGCAGTACTCCGTCGATTAGCTGTAACGACTCTCCTGAGGTTTTGACGTCCTGTATCACTGATTTTCTTTGGTCTGCCGGTACGTTTTGCTGCTTCAGGCACGCCATGTGTCTTCCACTTATTCAGTACATCCAAAACAGTTGACTTGGGTATGTTTAAATGTCTCTTGGTTTCTCTTATGGACAACCCACTAATATAACACCCAACAATCTTTCCTTTCTCAAAGTCAGTTCTCTCCTGCCACAACATTTTCACTCAACCTTACAGTGCGATATGATCGCGGTCAGCTGCAGGCTTGTTTTTATACTGTTTGCAGCTGTACCACGCAACTTAGCAATGCAGAGGATCTGTTCATTTGCTTTTGAAGGGGTGTCCAGTGACTTTTGTCAATATAGTGTATATTAGGTTTCTAAATAAAATTGATGAAGATACGTGTTACAAGTTAAAACCTGAAGAAAATTGATGAAGATACGTGTTACAAGTTAAAACCAAAATCATGCTGTCTCAACACGTTTAATATAAAAAATTATGAACCTCGCACTATAGGAGGACATAAATACATACAGTTAAAAACATTAAAAACACACCAGTACTTTCGTGACCACCATTGGTCACTTCATCAGGTGTGACTACCAGTTCTAAGTAACAACGGTCAACATATATGTACAACATGACGTGTCAGGTCAGACGAGTGCGCAGAGAGACATAGAAAGAACAGGTGGTCAGGAGTCAGTAATAATTATTACAATATTTAAATCACAGTAAGTCATGTATAAGGTATTTCCAAGCATCAGGAATATAGTTAGGAATATCATCGTTGCAGCAACTTGTCCGGTGAGCCAGAATCTGAAGGGCTTCTGTAAATAATAATAAATTCTTATTCTTAGGTATAGTCAGAATAGTAACCTCAGGCCATATTGGTTTGAAAGGTTTGCTTAGAAGCAAACATGACATAGCTGTGGAGCCATTACTGACTTTAATACTATATTTGTGTTCCTGCAGTCTGACCTGAAAATGGGATCTATGTAAAACATGATTTGTGCCAAATGATTAACCCATGCAGCTGAGAGTATGATAGCAATTTACTTAGGGTTTATTAAAATCTGTGTGACATGCATTATTTGAATTGCATATTTCACATTTGGCAGTATATAAGGGGTTTTTACAAGCATTTGAAACTGCTCATTTGTGAACTGTAGCTTACTTAACTCTTTTGAACTCGTGAGTTATCATCATAATAGAAGGGCTTTTGATGTAGCACAGCAATTAGGAATGCCACAGAAACTGTATTAGTGCTTAGCATTTTTCATTACATACTTTACAGTAGTGAAGTAATTGTTAAGACCTTCAGCTACTAGTAGATACTATTGTCGACCACACTGAGGATATGAGAACAATTATAAAGTTAATGTTGTGGAATTTTTCTTGACGGTTGCCAAACAAGATTTTCAAATTATAAGGATGTTGCAGGATGCACCACCAATGCAGGAGTTGGAACAAAGGAAAATTTTAATTTTGGTACTTTTTAATAATATACTGCTACTTTGTTTGTGTGCAGAGCAATATGTTTTGCTTGTTACAGTCTGATAAAGTAAAGGCATCTTCCCAGATTGAGAATTGAGGAGAAGGCACAATGGGTTATTTCACCACTTATTTATGTTCCAGTATTCAGGAATCAGTACAAAAGGCGTTCTGCTGCCAATCAAATATGTATTCCCAGATGTTGTAGAAGTAGAAACAGAGAAAAACTCCAAGGCCCTACAGAGCAATTACAGTGTATTTTCATGTTGCATTATGTGTAAAATGGTAGGAGAAAGAATGTTGGCTAATCTATATCTAAAATTGTTTTCTTGAGCTTATGTGGAGTATCTGTGTAGAAAGAAAGATATTCTAAGGAGTAATATGGAATGTAAATGAGAGGGGGAAGAAGAAACTTTATGCTATTTTTTGTTTTAAATTTTTTGATGAGCTTCATGACAGACAACTTTAGGGGATATCATCATCAGCATATAGATGCTGTACTTCTATTGTTGCCCATATAGCCATCCTTCAGAAAACTTTTATCCTGAAATGGGATTTGAACATGCATCTCCTGATTTATGTCTGAACATAGTGCCACTACACCACCCAGGAAAATGAAGTTCCAAGCAACTAAAGCTAAGCAGGTGCAGTTTAGGAATCAGAACAGTGTTTCAAATGTGTGCTGGTTGAAGCAATATGCTTCATTGTAGTGTCAACAACAATTTCTCATCCATGCACAGGTATAGGCCAATTTATCTCCACTGTTTCAGATAATAGAAACCAGTGGGTAGTGAATCCCCAGAAGAAATAATTCTTCACAAATACATGAAATGCATATACATATCATTAATGGCATATAGATGCTGTATTGTTTACTGTTTCCCATTTAGCCATCCTTCAGAAAACTTGAAAATTACAGGAATCAAACTCGCACTCCTGATTTAAGTTCAGGCATGTTACCATTTCACCATCCACATAGGATAACAAAGCCCCAAGCCACTGAAAATAAGCAGAATAAGATAAGCATTTCTCTTTGTTTCATATATTTAAATATATACACTGCCGGACAATTGCTAAGGACGGATGACAATAGCAACGATAGCAACCATAAAATGGAAGGCAGGAAAACGTGGAAATTAGCATAAGTGCGGGATACAGTAAGACGTGTTGTGCGTATGCAAATTTTGGATTGCCGAACTTGTTCGTGACGTCATAGCGCTGATAAGAGATATAAAGGATTTGAAGCGTATTGACCGTTGTTGTTCAAACGCAAAGTTGAAAGGGAAAGAATCAATTGACGAACTTGCAATTTTCAGTATGTCTTCCCCACATCACCTAGATGATTTTACGTGTGGCCGTATTATTGGCAAGATTGAAGAAGGGCGAAAAATAACAGATGTTGCCAGGGAGTTCGACGTCAGCCACAGTGTTGTTTCAAGGCTTTGGAAATCATTTCAAGCAAATGGAGAGTGTAGCAAACATCACGGGGGAGGTCGTGTTCGCAGTACGACACCTGCAGAAGATTGGTACATAGTGCTATCAACAAAAAGACACCGGCGCTGCACAGCTAGTGAGGTAGCAAACCAGTTTATGGCTGCTACTGGCAAGCGGATCTCCCGAAAAACTGTCGCCAGACGTTTGCATGAAGGAGGACTATACGCCCGCCGTCCTGTTGTGTGCATCCCATTGTCCAGACGTCACCGTACCGCCCGTTTGCAATGGTGCCATCAACATCGCAATTGGACAGATAACGACTGGTCTGCTGACCTCTTCTCAGATGAGAGTAGATACAGTCTATCGTCTGATTGTCGACGACAACTGATCTGGCGTGATAGTGGTACTGCATATTGTCCAGCAAACATACAGGAAAGGGACCGATATCCGACATGTAGTGTCATGGTATGGGCTGGCATCATGATCAATGGCTGTACGCCTCTCTATGTGCTTCCAACTGGGACTATGACTGGCCAACGATACATGAATGATGTTCTGTTACCTCATGTTCGCATGTTCCGTGGTGCTGTCGGTGATAGATTAATTTTCATGGACGACAATGCAACATGTCATCGAACAGTCGCTGTCCAGGAGTGTCTTGAGAGCGAGGATATTCAACGCCTCGTATGGCCAGCACGTTCTCCAGATCTGAATCCCATTAAAAATGTGTGTGATGCTTTGGGGAGGAGTCTTGCGGGTCGCCAATGCCCTCCGATAAACAAGGACACCCTCATCCGTGCACTGACAGAGGAATGGGAAAAATTACCCCAACAGCTGCTTGATAATGTTGTGCAAAGCATGACACAACGTGTGGAATCTTGCATCGCCCTCCATGGTGGCCATATCCCGTACTGACATCTTACGCCGGAACGCCTGCGGACGGTAATTGCATTTTTTTCACGTTTACTTATTCTGCACAAAATGGCCTGTTTGTCCCTTGAACACGTTCCAAAGCCTTCTGGATTTCAGCGCACAATAAATTGTCTTTCTTGTAATGTCCTGGCATTCTGACATTATTTTATTTCACTTGGCATCCAACCACACTTACTTTTTTATGCGCTATATAGCCGTTTATTATCCGTCCTTAGCAATTGTCCAGCAGTGTATTTTTAAATTATATAACATATATTATTATTTCCTATTATATATGTATTTTTTTCATATATTTTAGATTAGCATTTCTTTTTATTTCTCTAATGATATGCATTTTCTCTTTATAAATCCAGGCAATATTAATACTTTCTCAAAATATGTTAATGTGGTATAACTGACATGGCTATAAATAGAAGCAGATGTTTACATGTGTGATAACATGTGTACATATGAGGAAATATTAAAAACAGTTCCTGGAATTAAATCATTAGTTAAATATACCTGGAGTGCAGCACCATAGCAACCTAATCACCTTGAAAGTTACTGTTATTTCATATTATTCCAATGGTTCTGCCATTCTTGGAAGCACTCAAGGTAGGTCTCCTCTGGTATGCAACAGAGGCTGGCCATTTGTTACATTATATATCTTCTATTGTTGCAAAACATTGACCTCAGACACCTGATTTCAGTCATGGGATTAGTAGGAAATCTAAGGGGCTCTAGATCTGGTGAATAAGGTTGTTGTGCTATCACTGTGGTTTCCTCCTCTACCAAGAATTTCTACACCATTCTGACCATGTGACTTGGGGCATTATCATGGTGCAGGATCCATCTGCTATTCTGCTTTTCTGGTTGTTTTCTTTTCACATTGTTGTACATGAGCACTGGAACTTGGTAAATAGCATTCAGGCACAAAATCGTGATTCATGATGTCTTCTTGGTGGTGTATTATTTCAGTGACTGTGCTTTAGTTTATGGGTCATAGGGGCAAATACCCAACTTCAGTTCCCTGTAACAACCTTACCTAGAAAAGCTGTTTTTTGTTTTGTTTTGTGTTTTCTGTTGATTTACAAAATATGTAATTCATGAGACAAACCTTAAGGGTTGTCTTATGTTATAAACGTGCTTTAGACTAAATATACATAATATCTAAGGTATTACTTACCTGATATTGGCAAAGTGTTTCGCACATTGTTGCTCTGTGAGGCACGTGCTCCCAGCCCGAGAGAGGTCTATTGTTATGGGGTTTTTCGGTTAGGTAAAATTTTTTTATAAATGAAACAATTAGGGTATATTATTATCAGTTCACATTCATTCGTTCACACAATCAAACATTTAAAATTTACTATTAATTAAAAGATTGTATTAGAAAAAGTTATACTCATCGTGTCGGGAGACGTCTCTCAAGAGGCTCTTTGTCACATTGTTATGGCGAGCGCTTTCGGCACAGCCGGTGTGTCATCGTTGGGCCTTCTACACCTACATGAGGGTTTTCTCGTGTGTGTGTAGCCGCTGGAGTTGCATGTCGGGAAACAAAGGGAAAGTTTTGCGGTTTGTATGTGTTAGATGATTGCTTCTCATGTGTCACCATCTAGGCAGCATTACAGAAGGGTAAAAAATTTGCGTACCCACAGACTATTCCCCCAACTGAAAGGTGTATTCCAAAAATAGAGACCATCATTCAAAGTGTCCCATACTAACACAAACCAAATTTAAGATTTAAGTTATATAGAAATATATTGGATGAGTATAATCTGCAGTCTAAAAAAGAAATTAAAATGGGAAAAATGACATATGAAAAACAACAACTACTAGACTTAAAAAAAGAACCTAATATTGTAATTTGTGAAGCAGATAAATCAAATCAATTACTAATACTGGATAAAAATGAATATATCGTTAAAATGAATGCAGGTATTGAGGAACTAAAATGTGAGATAATTGAAAAGACTCCGTTGATTCTTAGATAAACTTTTTGTCTAAAATTAGAAATCATAGTTCACTACCTTCAGAAATTACCAGAGCCTATCCACCAATAAGTACTGTAGTTCCAAGTATTTTTGGAAAAATAAAAACCCATAAGCCTGATAGACCATTTAGAGTTATTGTTCCAAAATCAAAGTCCCCACTAATAAATCTAGAAAAGAAATTATACAAATTTTGAGCCCCTTTTTCATGAATAATGAATACAGTTTAAAAAACAGTTTAGAGTTCATTGAGAAAATAAAATCTATTAATGTTCCATTATGTGGTATATTTATGGCAAGTTTAGACGTTAAATCACTTTTCCCGAGAACTCCTGTTCCAAAAGCCATAGACATTATCATTAAAGAGTTAAAAAATAAATCTCAATTTAATAATGTACAATTACAAGAGTTATTTAATATTTTAACTTATATTTCCAATAACAATTACTTTGAGTTTGAAAAACAAATCTATAGGCAAGAAGTACATAGGAGCCCCAATGAGATCCCCATTATCTTCTTTATTTTCAGAAATAATCATGTGTGATATCGAAAACAAAATTATTAAAAAACTTCCAGAACCACCTGTCATTTATTGTAGGTTTGTTGACAACATTTTTATTTTATCTAAATTAGAACAAGAACTAGAAATATTGAAGAATAAATATAGTACTTGTTACCCAAAGGTTGAATTAACTTTGGAATTTGAACACGTTGAAAAAAAAAATTCCTTTTTAGATATTGAACTAATAAAAAAAGACTTAAATTTTGGATACAGAGTTTTTAGAAAACCAACATATGTACCTATAATGATCCCATATCAATCTGAACACCCAAAAACTCATAAAGTCAATTGTATTAGGAATTGGGTAAAACAAGCCTTCACACATTTCTCAAATAGAAAGTACAGAGAAGAAGAAATCCATTGGATTATCAACACAACCAAACAATATGGGTATGACACAAAACTGTTAAAAGGTTGATTTTTGAATACAAAAAGAATTTAAAGGAGTCTAGTCAAAACATTACAAAAAAGAAATGCAAATTTTCAGGTTCTTTTCCTTATATTAGAGGACTAAGTGGAAAATTTCTAAGATTAATAAAGAAACACAACATTATTTTTGGTCATTCTGTTCAGAATATTAGTGACTTAGTTATAAAGAAAAAATATAACAATAATATACTACAATCAGCAGGCGTGTATGAAATTCCTATTGCTTCACAGAGTTCTGGAGACCACATCTCTTACATTGGTAGCACAAAAAATAGATTAATAAAAAGATTACATCAACATATAAAAAACAAGAATAAAAAAGAAGAAAAAACTGCACTCATTCAACACTGCATTAAATAATATCCTGATTTTGGAAATATTAAATTACTAGCCACCCACACAAACGAAAAAGAATTAAGGATTTCTGAAAGCGTTATAATTGAAAAAAAAAAAAAAAGATAAAATAAGTAACTTTCAAGACCCTACCAACCTGGATACAGCCTGGAAATCACTTATAAAAAGCGAAAAAGTCCATAAAAAAAGACAAAAAAAAAAAAAAAAAAAAGAACATTACAAAAAGTCAC
Organism: Macrothele yani; assembly: GCA_039090855.1. Classification (NCBI taxonomy): domain Eukaryota; kingdom Metazoa; phylum Arthropoda; class Arachnida; order Araneae; family Macrothelidae; genus Macrothele; species Macrothele yani. Next base: position 69,716,394 of record CM077012.1, read on the forward strand.
ACCATTTAATAAGGGACTAAAAATAATACACCTGTTTCTACAAATAAATAACAATAGCTCAAAAATAGCTACACAAAAAAAGAAAAATTGTACTTACAACTGATATACCTACCAACTCATCCAATAGATGGCGACTCATGAGAAGCAATCACCTAACACATACAACCCGCAAAACTTTCCCTTTGTTTCCCGACATGGAACTCCAGCAGCTACACACACGCAAGGAAACCCTCATGTAGGTGTAGAAGGCCCGACGATGGCACACCGGCTGTGCCGAAAGCGCTCGCCATAACAATGTGACGAAGAGCCGCTTGAGAGACATCTCCCGACCCGATGATTATAACTTTTCTAATACAATCTTTTAATTAATTGTAAATTTAAAACGTTTGATTGTGCAAACGAATGAATGTGAACTGATAATAATATACCCTAATTGTTTCATTTATAAAATTTTTTTAACTAACCGAAAAAACCCATAGCCATAGACCTCTCTCGAGCTGGGAGCACGTGCCTCACGGAGCAACAACGTGCAAAATACTTTGCCAATATCAGGTAAATAATACCTTAGATATTATGTAAATTCTGTTGATTTCTCAAGCAGTTTGGTGGTCAACACTCGTAGAGACTTGTGGCCTCTAGTTCTTGTGTCACAATTGTTTGTGTCACCAATGTGAGATACTTACTTTGTCTACTACCTAATGGATAATTATCCAATGTGTTTGGCAGGCATCAGCTGCTTCACCTTGGCAACCATTTTGTCACTTGGAAACGTGGAAGGTCTTCAACTGTAGGCTTGTCTTCCAATGATTCCTGTCCACTCCTGCACTAGTTGTGGTAGTCACACACAGCTGCTTTCTTCAGGACATTATCACTGTAAACAGTTTTCAAAATTTTGAGTGTTTCTTGAATTTGATGTATTCTCTGTGTTCACATCGTGACATCATGATGGGTGGTTTCCATATGCCTTCTGTCAACTGTCTGCAGAATGCGACTGATACAATCTTTGCTGCTCTCGAGTTGTGGGTTAATTACATAAAGGTGACACTAATATCCTCTACCAACCGTAATCACACAGGGTGGCCTATCTTCACACCACATCACATTTCTAAGAACTTTTGGATATTCTTCAGTATATGTATATGCCAATTCATGTGTACACATTTAAATGTATATACAGATGTATGTGTGAATGTCTGAATATATATGCTTATGCATGTGTATAATTTCTGTACCTTTCTGTTAGCCTTTGGTTTAAGTCCGCATTGATTTAAGAATAAATATTTGCTTTAGCACAGGTTGAACATCAATTCAACAGAATCAAGGAAAGTCTTCAAGACAAAGCATATTATCACCATGTGATTCCTACATTCTATGCAGTTGGGTTAGAAAATTTTGAAGTTAACAGTGCAGTACAGAGTCTTCGAATGAAAATTGAAGCTTTGGCCATCCAGCAACCATACGTTGGGATTGAAATACCTTTGAAATGGATATTGTTTGAGCAAGCAATTGACAGACTTATTGAAAGAGGGGTCTTCTTTGCTGATATCAATAAGGTAAATTTTGTTCAAATTAAAAAATGAAAGTATTATGTGGAAATTTCACTTTAATAGTTAGTGTATATGTTAAAGATTTCACTAACTGGCTTATTTGTATGTATACACACACACATACAAATTGAGTCAAAATGATGTAAGAAACAATTAGAAATATTTACTATTTACTGAGAAAAAGTATTAAGCATAAAATATGAAACTTACACTGCTCCAGTGGCGTAACCATGTTTTAAAATCGGAGGGGGTGGGTCCGACCACACATACACAGTGACTGGACCCCCCAGATTATATTTATACATATCATCATCATTGTCAACCATTATCAATCCACTGCTGGACGAAGGTCTCCCCAAGTTTCCTCCACAACGGTGTGTCTTGTGCCAGTCTCCATGTCACTCCCGCATACTTTCGAATTTCATCCACCCATCTCCCATGTGGTCTTCTTCTGGGTCTTTTCCTGTCCCTTGGAATCCAATCTAAAATTTCGGCTGTCCATCTATGGCCTGTCCTTCTGGCAGTATGTCCAGCCCATTGCCATTTCAGGGATTTAACTCTGATCATGATGTCTTCCACTCTTGTCATTTTTTGGATCCACGAGTTCCTCTTCTTATCTCTCCTGGTTACACCAAGCATGCACCTCTCCATGCTACTTTGAGTTGTCTGCAGCCTTTGTATGTCTCTTTTAGTTAAGGTCCACGTCTCTGCACCATACGCAAGCACTGGAAGGATGCATTGATCAAACACTTTTCTTTTAAGACATAATGGCATATTGCTCTTGAAAATTATGTTGTTTCTTCCAAAAGCTTTCAAGGCAAGTTTTGTATGCCGATTAATTTCTTCATCAATGTGACCCTCACATTGATGAAGAAATGCTGTCCAAAATAAACGTACGTGTCTGTTATCTCCAGCTTTTCTCCATCAATCGATAAATCTTCATTTCGTGTAAAAGCATTGAACATCACTTTTGTCTTCTGAAAGTTCATTTTTAATCCCACTTCTTTACTCTTGTCAGCAAGTTCTTGGATCATACTCTGCAGCTTTGATGGGGTATTTGCAAAAATGACTATGTCATCAGCAAAACAAAGGTGGGTTAGATAATCTCCATTAATCTTTATCCCATTGTTTTCCCAATTCAGTGATTGAAAGATATTTTCCAATGTGGCATTAAAGAGCTTCGGAGATATGGTGTCACCTTGTCTCATTCCCTTTCCAATTTTTATGTGTGTTTGTGGTCGTAGTGAGCGATGGGTTTGCCTCCTCGGGGCGCTCCGTGGTAACAATGGCACACACAACAGCAACTAGGGCCTCTGTGAATCTTGGAGTGGTGCAAGCTAGTTCTGTGTGACATTGGCAAAAAGACCCCAACTCACTGGGTTTTGTTCCAGAATTCTTAGGTTGAATGACCAAATGGAACCCTCAGCTGTGGGCTAATCCCCCACACTGATGTACTTACCTGATTAAAAAGACAAAAAGAAATATTAAGAATGACTCAAGTGTGGGATATGGTGGACCTACCACACTTGAGAAGGACGGTCCACCACGGAATCGACCTGGATTTCTAAACGGCGTATGAGAAAGAGATCTCGGCTGAGTGAATGTAAGATTGGTGTATGGAATACTAGAGGTATAAATGGCAAGATGAGTGAGGTGATTGAGGAGATGAATAAGTATAGTAGACTGGATGTGCTGTGTGTAAGTGAAACCAAAAAGAAGGAAATTGGGGTAGAAGAAGTGAATGGCACGGTGAGTGTGTGGTCTGGAGTATTGGATAATATGAGAGGACAGGCTGGTGTAGGTGTGATTTTAAGTGAAAAGATGAAGAACAACTTGATTCACTATAGTTGCACAAGTGAGAGAATTCTCTGAATTCGTTTGAAAGTGAAACTTCAGAGAATTGTAATTGTTGTAGTGTATGCTCCTTGTGACTCGGAACCTTCTGATAAGAAAGAAGATTTCTGGAATGAGCTAAAAGATGTTTTGAGTCAGTTTGGTGCTAAAGAAAAAGTTATAATAGCAGGGGATTTCAATGCTAGAGTAGGTGTGCAGAATGCAATTTCTGACAATGTTCTGGGTAAGTTTAATGATCCTTGTGTGAATGATAATGGTGAAAGATTAATTGAACTCTGCATTGAGAATGATTTGTGTGTATCTAATACATTTTTCAACCACAAGTACCGTAATTTTTGGGCTAAGAGCCGCGGCTCTTACGTTACTAAAAGGGAAATTTTTCGGGTGTGCGGCTCTTATGCCGAATTTGTTTTCAAAAAGACTGTTTCTGCGCTCCTTTTTTTTTTTTTTTCATGCAGATGCTTAGTAAATTTTTTCAAAGAATGTTTTTTACAAACTCGACTGTGATCGTTTTTTCCCTCTTTCTACTTATACGTTAGACACGTCTATTGAAAAGATAACTCCACTCTGCTGATGGTTTAGGAGCGAAAGTGTTTGTGGGGGAGGGGAACACTCTGGTAGGTATAGGTCTTAAGGTCAGGAGGTTTGTTTGTGAAAGGAATGTCTGATCCAAATGCCTTTTGCATGAGAGTGGGGGAAACACATCCCGTGGCAGTAGCATGGAATGTTAATAGATGGGGGGATGGAATGGAGACATAAGCACACAAACCAGTAGCGGGACTTCCGAGCTTAAGAACATGAACAATGCAAAAGCCTGCCCCAGGATGATTCCAGCGATTCCATTAGCAGTGACCTTGACCTATTCCAAACAATACTGGCGGGACAAAAGACAAATTCTGTTCACTCTTCTTGGTTCATCTGGCAATACATTTGTTAAATATTTAGAAAGCTGCACTGAAGCCGCAAATTGTTCTCCTGATTTAAAGCAGAGAACATGAAAAAGATTGTGACAAGTAATGATGTTAACAATGGGTAATTAATTTAATACTTGGCTGAAGATAAAATCTTTTCACAAACGCAAAAGAAGGGAGAGTTTCCTATTCATGTAAAAGTGGACGGAGCTCAACGCGAAGGCTAAGTGAAAGTAGGTCAGACCACTTAAAAGAAAAAAAAAGTGAGAAAGCGGAGCCCGCTGTTTCGAAGTGATTGGCGGGGGGATCAGCGAACACGTGCGAGGCAGCTAGTGGGTGGGACGTGTTAACTACCCCATTTAGCAGATGCATACAGAAAAGCAAAACAAAAACATCTGTAGATGAGAAAAAAGCATAACAAAGATAGAAGGAACATATCATTAAAGAAAACATTAATCGAAAGCATTACAAGTGATAATTTATAAGTTAATTACTTCTAAGACGGAGGATTCTGTTGCGGTGAACAGAGAACCATCCTGTAGCAAACATCCACATTGAATGGAATTTAGACAATTGTGCGGTTTTACGAGCAATGCAATATTCTAATAGGAGTCTTAAGATTAACTGTGATTTATATTGATTACATAAATGGTTTTGAGCATTCAATAAGGGCAAACTAATAACATCATTAGCATTATTAAAAAATGCATAAATAAAAGCTTTTGCCAGTATGAAAAAATAAGTGCATAAAGCAGATCGACACTGAGTTTCAGAATTAGCCTTTGAAGTATACATATAATTACGTTGGGTGCGGGTTAATTCATGAAAATAAGGAAGATAATTTAGTTTTCTGAGCAGCACCACGATTTCATAGCTGCTGCCCTTACGGCAACTTTTGCTTCCAAGATTGCAAAATTTCTCACCTGCGGCCCTTACGCTGATGCGGCTCTTAGTCCGAAAATTACGGTATATACACACATATACTTGGGAAAATCGTACTCTTGGTCAAAAGAGTGTGATAGATTTTGTTGTTTACGATCAGCGTTTGAAACACTTAGTTGTTGACACCCGTGTGATGAGAGGTGCGGATGTTGGTTCTGATCATTCCTTGGTAGTGTCACGAGTGAAACTTAATGTTGGTTGGAGGAAAAGGAATAGGAAGAGACCCACAATAGAAAGAATAAAGGTTGATAGGCTCCTTGAAGATCATCAGCAGTATTCTGACTTACTCAGTGAACAACTGAAGGATCTGAAATCTTGTGAGAGTGATGTAGAAAAGAAGTGGGAATGTTTTAAGAACTGTGTTGTTACTGCTGCTAAAGAGGTCTGTGGCACCACAATAGTGGGTAACAATAGAGGTGATGCTTGGTGGAATAGTGAGATTGATGAGGCAGTAAAGAAAAAGAAGGAAACCTATTTGGGGATGTTGCAAGGTAGAGTCTCTGTGGATGAATATCGCTGTAAGAAACGTGAAGCTGCTAAGCTGGTTCGCCACAGTAAGGCAAAAGATAGGAAAGAGAAAGTGGAAAGGCATGAACTGGCTTTTTGGAAAGATTGAACTGGCTTTTTGGAAAGATAGAAAGTCCTTCTGGAAGTACATGAGACTCAGGAAAAATAGGGGAAACAAAGTTGTAAGTTGTGTGAAGAATGAGATTGGGGAAATGATATGGGAGCCCAATGAGTTAAGTGACAGATGGGGCAAATACTTCTGTGAGTTATTAGATCAGGAGAGCAAAAATGATTCTGAGACAGATGCAGATGATGTCACAATGAGGGATGAAAGCACAGGAGGGATCTCAAGAGAAGAAGTGTGTAAAGCTCTAAAATCTCTTCAGAATGGTAAGGCTCCAGGAGTTGATGGCATAACTGCAGAGATGTTGAAGTATGGTGGTGACTCTATAATTGACTGGTTAACTGAAATTTGCCAGTTGTGCTGGGAGTTAGGAATGGTTCCTCGGGATTAGAAGGATGCTATCATTGTTCACTTGTATAAGGGAAAAGGTGATCAGACTGAATGCAAGAACTATCGTGGTATTAGCCTACTGAGTGTGCCAGGGAAAGTGTTTGGTAAGGTTGTTATTTAAAAAGTACAGGGTCTTACATCAGAGAAAGTGTGGGATGTTCAGAGTGGTTTTATGCCTGGTAAAGGCTGCACTAACCAGATTTTTGCATTACGCATGATGATTGAAAAGTATCTGGCTGTTGGGAAGAAAGTTTTTACTGCCTTCATAGATTTAGAGAAAGCTTACGACCGAGTCAATAGGACACTTTTGTGGAAGGTATTGAATGAATATGGTGTTACTGGGAATCTGCTTAATAGTGTAAAAGCCATGCATGCTGGTAGTAGAGCTTGTGTACGAATGAATGGTGTTTTATCAAAATGGTTTTCCATTGGTGCAGGAGTTAGACAAGGTTGTGTAATGTCACCATGGCTGTTTAATATATTTATGGATGCATGCATGCGTGAGGCCAAAATAGATAATAGTGGTTTATGTCTTGGTGATATCCGTGTGTGCAGATTGCTGTATGCTGATGACACTGTCCTGTTGGCAGAGAGTAAAAGTGAGTTGCAGAGTATGTTGACTCGGATGCACGAAGTTTGCATGAAATTCAAACTGAGTATAAATAAAGGAAAAACCAAAGTTATGGTGTTTGAGAGAGGAATGGGTAGCACTGAATGTAATGTAAGTATAAATGGCACTGTGATTGACCAGGTGAGTGAGTTTGTGTATTTAGGAAGCATGTTTGACAGAGAGAACAAGTTGGATGGTGAAATCAGTAAGCGAATGAATTCTTCATTGAAAGTCGTAGCTGCTCTTGCAGGCTTTCACAGGAATGATGGGTTCTCTAGAGAGTCCCACATGGCTGTGTATGAAAGCGTAATTGTTCCTACTCTGATGTATGGCAGTGAAACCTGGGTACTGCAGAAGAAACATAGGAGTCGTTTGTGTGCTGGAGAAATGCGTTACTTACGTGAGGTTTGTGGCAAGACATGATATGATTGTGTGAGGAATGAAGATGTATTGCAGTTGTGTGATGTAAAGCAAAATGTTGCTAGCAAGGTGGAGACCAATATGCTTCGGTGGTTTGGCCATGTTGAAAGAATGAGTGATGAAATGCTTACTAAGAAAATCTTTTCAGCCCAAGTGGCAGGAAGGAAAGGCAGAGGAAGGCCAAGGAAGACATGGGTGGATCAGATTCAGGAGTGTCTGCATGAGAAAAAGATTATGAGTATGAAGTATAAAAGATCTTGTGTACGGCGTGTAATGGATATCAGTGAAGCACGAGTTGTATGTCAAGATCGCTGTAAATGGCGAAGTTTGATACGACAACAATAAGTAAAAATATCTGGAAATTTGTATTTCTTTTTGGAGCTAACCTCTGAATCTCAGAGAACAGCTTAGTGATATGTATGTATGTATTTTCAAACAGCCGAATCTTTGCACTTGCATTTTCATAGATGTTATTAATAATATTAATGTATGCATCTTCAATACCGCAGGATTTCAGAGCGATTGTAACTGCTGATGGTTTCACCGAATCAAAGGCTTTTTCATAATCGATAAAAGCCATGCACAATGGAAGTTCATATTCCCTCGCTCTTTCAATTAGTTCTCTCAGTACGTGGATATGATCTATTGTGCTGTAGCCACTCCTGAATCCAGCTTGTTCTCTCGGTTGAGCCATGTCCAGTGTTACCTTCAAGCGGTGTGAAAGAACTTTAGTGAAGATTTTATAAACCACTGATAGGAGGCTGATGGGTCTGTAGTTCCCGAGATCCTCAATGTCACCTTTTTTATGTAGCAGGATCATTATAGCGTTGTTCCAATCTTCAGGAATCTTCCCTTCATTAAGGCATCGAATGAAAATTTGGGCGAGTACTGTTTTGATTTCTCCACTTGCTTCTTGTATGATGTCTATAGTAATTCCATCTTGTCCTGGAGCTTTTCCCTGCTTCATGTTCTTGATTGCATGTGCAACTTCTGCTGGAAGGACTGGAAGAACTCTGGTGCTGGTACCTTCCATGATGTCTGGAGTACATGCATTATCCCTTTCATATAACTTGGAGTAGAAATCTTTCACTCTTTTCAAAATTTCGCCTCTATTTCTTGTTACAGAACCATCTTCTTTTCTCAGTGCTATAATCTGTTTTCTTCCCTTACTGAGATGTCCCTTTGCTATCTTTAGGCTTTGGTTGTTTTCTTTACGTCTTCAGTGATACTTTTTCGTACTGTCTTGCATAGCTCTATGTATTCCGCTTTGGAAGTCACATCTTCTTTAGTTGTCCTCATCTCTCTTCTTTTTTGCATCAACATTTTGGTTTTTCCTGATAATTTGTTCACATGCAACTTGTTCTTAGACCCAGCTAATTTTGTTGCTGTTTCCATAAGAGCTTTGGTTACTTTTCTGTTAACTTTAGAAATATCCACTTCTTCCGATGTTAGGCCTTCTAAAGCAGAGAATCTGTTCTTCAGTTCCAACTTGGAGGTATTATGGTGTTTTTTAAGGTTGGTTATGTCAATACATTTTGTTTGTCTTATGAGCTTCCCACGTTTGAGTTTAGTGTTGAGGTGCATCTTACATTTCACCAATCTATGGTCATTACCTGTGTTGAACTTGTTTAGCACACTGCAGTCTTCTATGACGATTTTTTTGTTACACATAATAAAATCAATTTCACTTGTCGTACCATTTGGATGTCTCCATGTACATTTCCTGTGTGGCTTTTTCTTGAAAAAGGAGTTCAAGATGAAAAACCCTTCTGCCTCTGCAAACTCAACAAGAGCATTTCCACGCTGGTTTCTATTGCTGTGACCGAATTTACTTACTGAAGTTTCATTCTGTTGCTGTTGCCCTATTTTTGCATTGAAATCTCCCATAATTATCTTCAAGTGCTGCTTACCTTTATTATTTAGATGACGAATTTCCTCATAAAATTCTTCAATTTCTTCTTCAGGATGACTTGTGGTGGGTGCATAAGTTTGAATGATCTGAGCCTTGTATCTTCTTGAGAGTTGGATAACAAGTCGTGCAGCTCTGTCAGAGGAACTTTCAACTTCTACAACTTGATCCTTCAGTTTCTTGTTTATTATAAATCCAACACCACTAGTTCTGCCAGTATCAGTCCCACGATAGTAGAAGAAATGTCCACTTTTCAGTTCAATAAGATCTCCTTTTCTCCTTACCTCACTTAGCCCGACGATGTCCCACTTGATCCTTTGTAGTTCCTCTTCCAATTCAAGAAGCCTTGAATCAGAAGATAGGGAGCATCCATTATACGTAGCCAAGGTCAGCATCAGATGGCAGCTATATACATACTGTATAAAATAGTTTGGGACCCCCCCACACACACACGCAGGAGCAAAGCAGTTGCTGAGGTGTAATCTAACAGGCATGACTAGGCGCCTCTGTTGGCGAATTGTGGAACTTAGCGAACACAACTGTAAAACTATGATACATAGGGCAGAAACGTAAATTACGAAGTTGTAGAGCTGACTTTGCTTATTAGGAATCAATATCGCTGTTTTATTGAGTACACATTATACACGTGTTTGCATTCTACAAAAAATCACAATCTTATATTATCAAATTTAGTCGGTTCACATCATAAAAAAAGTGTGCATTATATCATTAATATTCCCAAATTTTTTTGGGGAGTCCTTTACATTAGGGATCCCGACTCTGAAAATCTGGAGGGGTCCTGCCCCCCCCCCCCGCCTGACCTCCTCAAAACAGCAACTAAAACAGTTTTCTTCTTCACTCTGCTTATGAAAGTTCAATGTGTGTACCATGCCCTGCACATGTCGAAGTGATTCTCCATCAATCACTGGAAGAACCCTTCATGTGCGATTCATCAAGTCATCCATGTTTTATGCCAATGGCAGTACACGCACAGTGTCTTTTATGTAACACCAGAAAAAAAATATTAAGGGGAGTTTGATTCATTGACTGTGCAGGCCCCTTTCATCCAATCCATCAGCCAAACAACTGCATATTCAAAAGGGTTTTCATGACACGATGGATGTAGGGGGGGGGGCAGAGATGACAGAGTTTATGGAAACTCCAAGACACAAAAAACAGGCTGCTGTTCACTTGCCAGCTTTCTCTGCACTAAATGGGCAGCATACCCACTAGTGGTGATTGTCTGAAAAGAATTCTTGCATCTGTGTGCAATAAAACTCTGAATTCCTATTTCAAATTATGCATGTTGTGTTTCCCTGCTACTAATTGTTGCTTTGTAAAGGGGGGGGAGCAATTGCTCGCATCATTTTGATTCACCCTGTATATCATGACACAAACATAAAATCTAAACAAAATGTAAACATTGAAATTAAACCAATAAAAGTTATATTTATTCTTAGCAATTACAGGTGCATGGCTAACTCTAGGGTTTCAATCTAAGAAAAAAAAAAGTTTTTATTTAGTGAGATTTGATAAAAGTGAAATTTACTTAAGACTGAATTTTTTGGTAAAGCCTATCCTGTTGTATGGGTTACCTACTTCAGCTATGACCCTGATGATAGGCTGTTTTAGCCCAAAAATTTGGTTCTAAGTAAGTTTTACCTATTGAAAACTTTGCTTAGCATAATAAAATTTATTCTTTAGGTTTGGAACTAAATTTAAGCTATCAGAAAATTTGAGCGCAAACACGATGTGGTTTAAGGATTCTGTCCAACAGTTTAATCATTCTATATTCAGTTAAGATATTAATGTGTCTTGCTTGAAAGTTTCAGATGCCACTCTGGCAAGTGACATGCTCTATTGTTACGTGTGTAGGCCTTCCAAACTTTCTATCTTGCTCTCTTTCTCTCACCAGTGCCCAATTACCAATTTACTAATCCCAGTACAACACATGAGCAGGACCCATGTACTTCACTTGGTTTTATGCATGGTATAAAATATAAGTAAAAGAATTCAGATATTCTTTGCACAGTTATAATCACAGAGCAAAAAAATCTAGATACCATGTAGCACTGGCTGCTCAAAATGTATTCTTGCTGAAGCATGGCTAATGTCTCTGATGGAGATTTTCAAAGCAAAATATGAAATTTGATGTTTGCAGTTTTTTGCCAACACTTTCACCTACAATGTTACTAAGTGCATAGTAAGCTAAGGATATGCTGGTGCTTTACACAGACACAAAATGAGATGGCGATACTTGTCGTGTAACAACATTGTGGATGCTGCCAACCTCTGAAACTGGAAAATCCCCAGCAATGTTCTTCAGTCCCACAGTTGGGGAGGATTTCAGGAATTCTTTGAACCTACCTTGTGTGTAAGAATAGAAGACCCAAATTTTCTGTTGCATTGGATGGTTAGATTAGTATGTGGGAGTAAAGAGACTGTGAACAGTTTGCAAACAACTGCAGTGAGGAGAGATCTTAAAGAGCTAGACACAAGGATGGCAAAGAATGGGAGACAGCCATGAGTTTCAACCTCATAGGTGAGCTGGATATGAGGATTTTTGATTGAGTAATGAGTTCTAATATGGGGATTTCTGACTTCACCCTTCTTGCAGAAAAAAAAAAAAAAAAAAAGAAAAGAAAAAAAAAGTGTAATCTACATAGTAGATTTAAAGGTCAAATGTTACAAGTTGGAAAAATTTTATTCAAACTCAAGCATGTATAATTTATATATAATTGAAGACAGAGTGAGCTTCCCATCACAAGGCCATGTGTTTGTAAAATGCCCCATGAAAGAGAAAGCTATGTCAGCAATTCTTCTACTTCAGGTTGGTGGTAGTGATGTTCTGTGAGGCTCATTTTAAATATTCCATAGCTCTTTTCAGAGAAACATTTGAAAACATGGAAGTGATTTCTAGGTAAAGTAATAATTGACCTTTATAATCATTAAGTTTGACCTGATTGACAGACTCTGGACAGAATTTTTCACTCTACTGCTATTAGAGTCACCAAAGGGATGACTTTGAAGCCAGGAATTTTACCATCTTGTGTGATGCTGTGCCAGTATTGCTTACAACTGGGCAGAAAGGAATACCTGGTTTATGAACTTTGGGGAGGGCAGAGGATGGTTTGAGGTTTCCTATTACTGTCTGGCTGAGTGTTTCACAATTTCTTATTGCTTTTTGGATTTCTTTTAGGCATTTACCTGAGAGTTCTATTTTATTTCTTGATAGTTTTTTCTTAATTTCTTGATAGTTTTTTTTAATTTCTTGGTAGTTTTTTTTTTATGTCATAGGCCAATTTACAAACTAACAGAGGGCCTTGCTACAGTTAAGCCACTGTCTCCAATCCTATATGTATTGTACATGCAAATACTCACTCTCAGGAAAGCTTCACTCTGAAGTGAAGCTTTTCTGTCTTGTAACATTTGACTTTTGGATCTGCTGCATAGATGATGCCTTTGTTTTCTGGAAGGATGAAAAGTCAGAAATTCCCAGATTACTAGAACTCATTAACTCAATGGGTTCACATATCCAGTTTATGTATGAGATTGAAACTAATAACTGCCTCCTATGATTCGACATCCTTGTGTCTTGCTCTGATGTTGTCTCATCACTACAGTTTGTCATAAACTACTCACAGTTCCCTTACACTCCCATGCTAAATCTAATTTCAATGCAGTGGAACATTTTATTACCTATATTGTGCAAAACAATTTTGCTCACAGATGTTTGTTTAAAGAAACAATTTGGTTTTCTCAAAGATTGTGCCACACACAGAGATTACAACTCTTCAATTATTGATAATACCCTCAAAAATTCAAGAAACTAAGGCCAACTTGCACACTGATCCCTATATCTCTCCCACCAATAGCAAACTTTGCTGTCATAAATGCATTTGTCCATGATATATATTGCAAAATTTCCAAAGTTCTTAAGATGTCCAATTTCAAAGTAATTTTCAGACCTTTTAACAAAATGAGTTCCTCTGGACTCAAAGATTCAGTTGAAGATTTTAATTCATGGGAAATTCACCAAATTCCCGGCAAATCTGGTCTGTTATTTGTAAGGGTCACACCAGTAAGGCCTTGCAGTTCCAACTGAAGGAAGAGAAAGCATACATAGAGAACCTTGTACTAAATAATTCATCCATAGCTCAAGAGTGTGTCTTAAAAAAAAAAAAAAAAAAAAATAGCAGATTTCTGTTTGAAGAAGCCAAACTACACTGATGAACCATTACATTATGGCCGCCTACCTAATAAGCTGTAGGACACCCTTTATCCCTCAAAACAGCGGCCACTTGGCGATGCATTGATTTGATGAGGTGGCGATAGGTATCCCAGGGTGTCTGGTACCATTATGTCAACAGCAGGTCCTCCAGTTCCAATACATTTTGGGGTGGTGGTGATTTAGCGCGAACCCGCTTTTCCAAGTCGAAGCACAAATGTTCGATTGGGTTCATATCAGGGGAATTTGGAGGCCAGGGCATTAACAGAAAGTCACTAGTATGTTCTTCGAACCACTGCTTGACGATTCTGGCAGTGTGGCATGGCGCATTATCCTGTTGGTAATGGCCATCACCAGCAGGGAACACAGTTGCCATGAATGAGTGAACTTGGTCCGCAACGATGTTCAGATACCTGAAAGCTGTCAGGGATTGTGCTATTGAGATAATGGGGCCTAAAGTGTCCCAAGAAAACATCGCCCACAGCATAACAGCGCAGACACCGGCCTGTTTCCGCCCAGCAGTGCAACAGAACAGTGCATCCAGGTGCCATAGCCTCCAAGGGCAATAGGCGTGTCTGCATTCGGGCATCTACATGATGCACCAGGAATTTTGATTCGTCAAACCAAGCCACTTTCTTCCAATCATCCATGGTCCAATCTCGATGATCTTGGGCCCATTTCATGCGTTGTTGGCGACGATGTGCAGTGAGCATGGGGACCCTGCTGGTTCTTCGGCTACGCAGGCCCATGTGCAGAAGGCTGCGATGAACTGTGTGCTGTGACACATTGCCCTGATCACCACTGTTGTAGCTGCAGGTGATTTGTCTCACTGTGGCCCCGCGGTCGCTGTGAACAATGTGCGACAGTCTCCGCTCCCCCTGGCATGAATGAGCTGCGGACGACGGTTCATCATTTGGCCATCTGTGCACCACTTTTGATATGTACTCACTACAGCAGCACGTGAACAACCCACAAGCCTTGCCGTTTCCGAGATTGTAGTTCCGAGGCGCCATGCCATCTCAATTTGTCCTTTATCAAACTATATGGCAGCAAATCGGGAGCTTTCCCATTCTGTCTCCGAACACTCTACTAACTGAAAGCCGGTCCTTGGGTTGTATATATACTGCTCTGTGAACTTCACCTGCTTAACCGTTCGGTCTCCAGGTACTCTCATTTATCTAGGCTGGTTGTCGTCATAATGTAATGGCTCATTGGTGTAATGGTAGTGCTAAAAGCTGGATACTTGGATACTTTGGAAACTTTTCATATCTCTCAAAACACTCGCCCTTGTGAATGACTCGGCCTCCACTGCATTTCTCCAAAGTGTGTGGAAACAGCTCACAAACCATGATCACTGACACCACCACTACAATCTTAATGAACAACATACAAATTGCACCACTTGTCTTAACAAAGCTGTACCATAGATTATTATCAAACTGGTAGTAGACAATCCATTGAAACTAAATTGTACCAAAAACCAGTGTAAGCACAACTTCTTAATTAAGTTACACAATGTTATTGTCAACTATCTTTATCTGTAAATTATGTGTTACTATAATTACATTTTTATGAGTTCCTTCCTGGAATCCAAAACACAAGGCTCGAACTTTTGTTTTCTTGAGTATAGGACGGTAATGACAATGAGAGTTAATCAACCTTCCGATCACTTTCATCACTATTACACTTCAAATGTTTATTTTTAATGCTTTTTATACTGGTTGATAGGTACTCAGACTGGAAGGAGATCCACCCACTGAACTTTAGTTAAGATGTGTGAAACTGACAAAGCTTATCTCCCATTTTCTTACCCTGCCACCCTGTGGTATAGAGTGGAAGCTCTCCGTTATGTACAAATGAATCAAAGGGAAGAGATAAAAACAAACAAACAAACAAACAAAAAACTGGCTGACTGGCCTGAGGAATACATAGGCCAAGCCACTCACATGGCCTGGGATGGAGTCAAAATTAAGGTATCTAGTGCTATACCAAGAGCTGAATGAGACTAGAATCAAATGTGTTGTGAGCAGTATTTTTGGAGGATTTGGTGAATCTCCATTGTAATCATCGTTCTGTGTGAATATATGGTTTCGTAACATTTACTTTCCCTTGTGCACATTCATATCTCATGAATAAAAATCTGAAACAAAAGCCAATTAATGGGAAGTGCTGTTAAAAATTATCAGGTAAATATGAATTTCAGGTGCATAAACATACAGGAAATACATGGTGAAAATATCAAAGAATATTGAGTAAAAGTATCCAAATAACTTTTTAAGATTGAATCAAAATGTGATACTTTTCAAGAGTGTATATCAGAAGAATGTGTGTTAGAGACAGGTTTAATCTGATTTATTCTGGTAAAAGTAAGATCAAGCACTAACTAGTGCAGTCTTAGCCTTTAATTATACAATGGCTTCAGATTGGTCAGTTACGAACCTCTATCAGAGTGGCTATGGGAGTTATTTTCATACCTATTTTCATTCATATTTGATGAAATGGACTTAAAAGTTGTAGCAAGCTCTGGATCAATAAAAGGCTCTAGTTTAGAAAAAGCAGATTCCTTTTGTAAGGATTTAGATGTAATTAAAAGCAAACAGTGAGGGGAAATTGGTATTCATGGAGATATTAATATTAGAGATGGAAGAGTGTGACATCAGGAGAATCAAACATGTGGTGGGTAAATTTGGAAAATTTTTCTTGGCAAATGTAAATGGATTGGTATGCATTTAGGCAATGAACTCATAATTTATATCACCCACTTTAGATATGACAGTATCCACAAGTTTACTTGGTAGGAAGAGTTCAAAAATAGGAAGTATATAATTGTCTACCTCATTGTGGGAAAGTATCTCTGAGGAACATGATTAAGGGTATACTAGAGTTTTGAAATAAGCAGAAGTCACTTTTTTGTTGTTGCACCTGTTCTTAGAGTTAGTTGTTAATTCCAAGTATGGGACAGCATTGTTGATATTCCATCATTCTTTGATTGTTATATGACAATGCAGCCACTAGATATATCAGGTGCTGAATTTCTGCAAGTTGATTTGTTATGTCCATGAGTGATGGAAATGTACCAGCTAATATTCATGGGCATGTGGTTATAGTCTGTGGAGGCCTTACAAAATCCTTTATCATTGTTTAACTGGTTTGCACTATTTGAGCAAGTGAGGATGCCACTGATTCTCGTCTGGGTCCGTTGCACCACCCATGAAAGAAATGTGCCAGTAAGTCAAAGAATCCATTTTTGAAAGTATCTGTGTAACAGTTTTACAGATTTCTAAAGAGATGAAGTTGAATACTGGAGAAATAGGGTAATTTTATATGAATAGCTCAGTTTATCTAAAGTGTGTGTAAGGTGGGCCCAAAGGATGTTAGCATTGTAAGTGAAGAACACTTTGGGGGGGGGGTTGCCATCATCAGCTTTTATCTGTTTTTTAGAGGGGATATAGGTAATTTTGCATGAGTAATGACATACAGTGAGACTTGGCTCCACCACTGTATCTCGAACTGAAACAGAAAACCATGCAAGAATGCTCAAGGGCTTTCTTGCATTGTGCAAGTTTAAGACTCACTAGATGGAAAAGTCATGGCATTAATGTTTTGGCAGCAAGGGGTACTGACTATTACTGCAAAAGAGTGCTTTGTTAGTTCAAATGATATGGATGGTCAAAGAGAAAGCATCATGCGAAAGTGAATTGAGGAGTGCAATTTCTCAGTGACAGTTCTCCAGTACATACAGCTAATATTTTTCTAGCAATGTTAAAAAAAGTAACAGTGTAATATTATTAGAATACAAAGCACGAATATATTTGGCTTAAAATTCAGAATATTCCTATGTATAGATTCAAAATATGCAGTAATGCAGTAGCTTTACATTTTTATTGTAATGTGCTATACTTACTTTATATTATTTTCATTATTTAAACTGTGATCTATTCAAATAATGAAAATAATATAAAACAAGGAAGATTATGTTGAATTCTCAGGTGTAATGAGCATGTCTTTTGAATTCTTTCTAACACACACACACACACACACGCGCGCGCGCACACACACACACAAAGTATTTTGAAGCACAATTTTAAAAGAAGAAATTCATCTGAAAAGAAAATTCATTTATGCCTCCTAGAAAAAATCTGCACATGATTTAAAATGCACAATGTAAGCAGTGTTCTTCATAGGGTATTGAACTAATTGCAAATATACACTCAATAGACAAAACATTACAAATGGGCAATTGACATCCCACTGTGCAGAGTGTAACAGACCCAAACCAAATAAAGGCAATAAATAGGCAGACAGGAGGGCTTCCCAACAGTGTACCACAATCAACAAACATGGGTAAACATGCTGATCTGAGCAACTCTGATTGTGGATGCATTGTCGGGGCAAGACAAACGGGTCATTCTATTGCCCAAGTAGTAAGAACCCTAGGGTTCCCAAGGGCAACTGTACCGCGAGTATGCCATCAACACCAGAGCCCAGAGAGCAAGCAGTGGCCAACCACATGGCATTGATGACCGAGGTTGACGTAGACTATCCAGGCTTGTACAGACCAATTGATTGGCAACAGCAGTGCAAATCACATCCAGGTTAAATGTCAGAGGTCAAAGCAATGTCAGCAAGCTAATGATACAGCGTACGCTGCATACCTTGGGCTATGGAAGCCAACGCCCTATTCGTGTGCCACTGCTGACTGCTCATCGTCAAACATTACACATCGCCTTGTGCCGGGAACATCAAAACTGGACCTCTATAGAGTGGTGCCATGTCATGTGGTCAGATGAATCCCATTTTCAGCTGTACCAAGCTGACAGGAGGGCGAGTGTTTGGCTTTGACAGCATGAGGCCATGGCCCCATCATTCCAGATCGGCTCTGTTCAAGGTGGTGGTGCCTCTGCAATGGTTTGGAGAGCCTTCTCATGGGGCACATTAGGTCCCTTACTGTGTCTAGAGAGGCCCCTAACTGCTGCACACTACCATCATGCGCTGGCTGATCATGTACACGCTTTCATGATTTTTGCACATCCTGCGACTGATGGTCTGTTTCAGCAGAACAATGTGCCACCCCGCTGGGCTGCAACCCCCACTCATGCCTCAAAGAACACTCCTCTGAGTTTGGGACCATCCGGTGGCCCCCAAGGTCCCCGGATTTAAACCCTATGGAAGCTCTCTGGAATGCCATAGAGCAGAACATTAGAACCATGGATTCTGTACCGACGTCTCAGGCAGAGTTGTTGACAATGCTGCAACAGGCATTGCCTTTGAAAATCCTCCAGCATCTGGTGGAGTTGATGTCTCAGTGTGAACAGCCTGTTATTCGTGCTAAAGGAGGACCAATGCACTATTAGGTAGGTATCTCTAATGCTTTGTCCATTGAGTGTATATATATATATATATATCAACATTTTCGTAAGAAGAGAGATGAGGACAACTAAAGAAGATGTGACTTCCAAAGTGGAATATATAGAGCTATGCAAGACAGTACGAAAAAGTATCACTGAAGACGTAAGAAAATTCAACTGTGAACTAGTGAGGAAAGCAATTGAAAACAACCAAAGCCTAAAGATAGCAAAGGGACATCTCAGTAAGGGAAGAAAACAGATTATGGCACTGAGAAAAGAAGATGGTTCTGTAACAAGAAATAGAGGCGAAATTTTGACAAGGGTGAAAGATTTCTACTCCAAATTATATGAAAGGGATGATACATGCACTCCAGACATCATGAAAGATACCAGTACCAGAGTTCCTCCAGTCCTTCCAGCAGAAGTTGCACATGCAATCAAGAACATGAAGCGGGGAAAAGCTCCAGGAGAAGATGGAATTACTGTAGACATCATACAAGAAGCAAGTGGAGAAATCGAAACAGTACTCGCCCAAATTTTCACTCGATGCCTTAATGAAGGAAAGATTCCTGAGGATTGGAACACCGCTACAATGATCCTGCTACATAAGAAAGGTGACATTGAGGATCTCGGGAACTACAGACCTATCAGCCTCCTATCAGTAGTTTATAAAATCTTCACTAAAGTTCTTTCACACCGCTTGAAGGTAACACTGGACATGGCTCAACCGAGAGAACAAGCTGGATTCAGGAGTGGCTACAGCACAATAGATCATATCCATGTGCTGAGAGAACTAATTGAAAGAGCGAGGGAATATGAATTTCCATTGTGCATGGCTTTTATCGATTATGAAAAAGCCTTTGATTCGGTGAAACCATCAGCAGTTACAATGGCTCTGAAAACCTGCGGTATTGAAGATGCATACATTAATATTATTAATAACATCTATGAAAATGCAAGTGCAAAGATTAGGCTGTTTGAAAATACAACACACATAAAAATTGGAAAGGGAGTGAGACAAGGTGACACCATATCTCCGAAGCTCTTTAATGCCACATTGGAGGGTGTTTTTCAGTCACTGAGCTGAGAAAACAAGGGGATAAAGATTAATGGAGATTATCTAACCCACCTTCGTTTTGCTGATGACGTAGTCATTTTTGCAACTAGCCCATCAGAGCTGCAGAGTATGATCCAGGAACTTGCTGACAAGAGTAAAGAAGTGGGATTAAAAATGAACTTTCTGAAGACAAAAGTGATGTTCAATGCTTTTACAAGAAATGAAGATTTATCGATTGATGGAGAAAAGCTGGAGATAACAGACACGTACGTTTATCTTGGACAGCAGATATCAAGTGAGGGTCACATTGATGAAGAAATTAATCGGCGTACAAAACTTGCCTGGAGAGCTTTTGGAAGAAACAGCATAATTTTCAAGAGCAATATGCCATTATGTCTTAAAAGAAAAGTGTTTGATCAATGCATCCTTCCAGTGCTTACGTATGGTGCAGAGACGTGGACCTTAACTAAAAGAGACATACAAAGGCTGCAGACAACTCAAAGAAGCATGGAGAGGTGCATACTTGGTGTAACCAGGAGAGATAAGAAGAGGAACTCGTGGATCCGAAAAATGACAAGAGTGGCAGACATCATGATCAGAGTTAAATCCCTGAAATGGCAATGGGCTGGACATACTGCCAGAAGGACAGATCATCGATGGACAGCCGGAATTTTAGATTGGATTCCAAGGGACAGGAAAAGACCCAGAAGAAGACCACATGAGAGATGGGTGGATGAAATTCGAAAGTATGCAGGGGTGACAGTCATATATATATATATATATCATCATCATCATCATCATTGTCAACCATCATCAATCCACTGCTGGACGAAGGTCTCCCCAAGTTTCCTCCACAACGGTCTGTCTTGTGCCAGTCTCCTCCATGTCACCCCTGCATACTTTCCAATTTCATCCACCCATCTCCCATGTGGTCTTCTTCTGGGTCTTTTCCTGTCCCTTGGAATCCAATTTAAAATTTCGGCTGTCCATCGATGATCTGTCCTTCTGGCAGTATGTCCAGCCCATTGCCATTTCAGGGATTTAACTCTGATCATGATGTCTTCCACTCTTGTCATTTTTCGGATCCACGAGTTCCTCTTCTTATCTCTCCTGGTTACACCAAGTATGCACCTCTCCATGCTTCTTTGAGTTGTCTGCAGCCTTTGTATGTCTCTTTTAGTTAAGGTCCACGTCTCTGCACCATACGTAAGCACTGGAAGGATGCATTGATCAAACACTTTTCTTTTAAGACATAATGGCATATTGCTCTTGAAAATTATGCTAATTCTTCCAAAAGCTCTCCAGGCAAGTTTTGTACGCCGATTAATTTCTTCATCAATGTGACCCTCACTTGATATCTGCTGTCCAAGATAAACGTACGTGTCTGTTATCTCCAGCTTTTCTCCATCAATCGATAAATCTTCATTTCTTGTAAAAGCATTGAACATCACTTTTGTCTTCTGAAAGTTCATTTTTAATCCCACTTCTTTACTCTTGTCAGCAAGTTCCTGGATCATACTCTGCAGCTCTGATGGGCTAGTTGCAAAAATGACTACGTCATCAGCAAAACGAAGGTGGGTTAGATAATCTCCATTAATCTTTATCCCCTTGGTTTCCCAGCTCAGTGACTGAAAAACACCCTCCAATGTGGCATTAAAGAGCTTCGGAGATATGGTGTCACCTTGTCTCACTCCCTTTCCAATTTTTATGTGTGTTGTATTTTCAAACAGCCTAATCTTTGCACTTGCATTTTCATAGATGTTATTAATAATATTAATGTATGCATCTTCAATACCGCAGGTTTTCAGAGCCATTGTAACTGCTGATGGTTTCACCGAATCAAAGGCTTTTTCATAATCGATAAAAGCCATGCACAATGGAAGTTCATATTCCCTCGCTCATTCAATTAGTTCTCTCAGCACATGGATATGATCTATTGTGCTGTAGCCACTCCTGAATCCAGCTTGTTCTCTCGGTTGAGCCATGTCCAGTGTTACCTTCAAGCGGTGTGAAAGAACTTTAGTGAAGATTTTATAAACTACTGATAGGAGGCTGATAGGTCTGTAGTTTCCGAGATCCTCAATGTCACCTTTCTTATGTAGCAGGATCATTGTAGCGGTGTTCCAATCCTCAGGAATCTTTCCTTCATTAAGGCATTGAGTGAAAATTTGGGCGAGTACTGTTTCGATTTCTCCACTTGCTTCTTGTATGATGTCTACAGTAATTCCATCTTCTCCTGGAGCTTTTCCCCGCTTCATGTTCTTGATTGCATGTGCAACTTCTGCTGGAAGGACTGGAGGAACTCTGGTACTGGTATCTTTCATGATGTCTGGAGTGCATGTATCATCCCTTTCATATAATTTGGAGTAGAAATCTTTCACTCTTGCCAAAATTTCGCCTCTATTTCTTGTTACAGAACCATCTTCTTTTCTCAGTGCCATAATCTGTTTTCTTCCCTTACTGAGATGTCCCTTTGCTATCTTTAGGCTTTGGTTGTTTTCAATTGCTTTCTTCACTAGTTCACAGTTGAATTTTCTTACGTCTTCGGTGATACTTTTTCGTACTGTCTTGCATAGCTCTATATATTCCACTTTGGAGTAGTAACATCTTCTTTAGTTGTCCTCATCTCTCTCTTTTTTGCATCAACATTTTCGTTTTTCCTGATAATTTATTTACATGCAACTTGTTCTTAGACCCAGCTAATTTTGTTGCTGTTTCCACAAGAGCTTTGGGTACTTTTCTGTTAACTTCAGAGATGTCCACTTCTTCCGATGTTAGGCCTTCTAAAGCAGAGAACCTGTTCTTCAGTTCCAACTTGAAGGTATTATGGTGTTTTTTAAGGTTGGTTATGTCAATAGATTTTGTTTGTCTTATGAGCTTGCCACGTTCAAGTTTAGTGTTGAGGTGCATCTTACATCTCACCAATCTATGGTCACTACCTGTGTTGAACTTGTTTAGCACACTGCAGTCTTCTATGACGAATTTTTTGTTACACATAATAAAATCAATTTCACTTGTCGTCCCATTTGGATGTCTCCATGTCCATTTCCTGTGTGGCTTTTTCTTGAAGAAGGAGTTCAAGATGAAAAACCCTTCTGCCTCTGCAAACTCAACGAGAGTATTTCCACGCTGGTTTCTGTTGCCGTGACCGAATTTACCTACTGAAGTTTCATTCTGTTGCCGTTGCCCTATTTTTGCATTGAAATCTCCCATAATTATTTTCAAGTGCTGCTTACCTTTATTATTTAGATGACAAATTTCCTCATAAAATTCTTCAATTTCTTCTTCAGGATGACTTGTGGTGGGTGCATAAGTTTGAATAATCTGAGCCTGGTATCTTCTCGATAGTTGGATAACGAGTCGTGCAGCTCTGTCAGAGGAACTTTCAACTTCTACCAGTTTATCCTTCAGTTTCTTGTTTATTATAAATCCAACACCACTAGTTCTGCCAGTATCTGTCCCACGATAGTAGAAGAGATGTCCACTTTTCAGTTCGATGAGATCTTCTCCTTTTCTCCTTACCTCACTTAGCCCCACGATGTCCCACTTGATCCTTTGTAGTTCCTCTTCCAATTCAAGAAGCCTTGAATCAGAAGATAGGGAGCGTCCATTGTACGTTGCCAAGGTCATATATATATATACTGTATATATCAATATGTTTCCTACACAATCAGTAAAACATCCACAAATAGAAATACTTACTTTTAGCCTCTAGCATATGAAATGTAAGGTCAGGTGATGTAAGGTCAGGTGATGCGTAACATCACAGCCTCTCCTTGACAAATGTCAACCCCGCCTTCTCGTGGTGCATCCTGTTCCCACTAAAGGGGCTCTGACGACCGCCAATAGCGGTATAACTATACCATCGGGATCAGAGGAAATGCTATCCCACACTCACCAACCCGCTTGGCCAGCGTGGTGAGTTATGGCCAAACACCTCCAAAATGACTCTACAACTTAAATCTTGGCCCTCAGTCTCCGGCAGCTGGAATGTACCTGGCCAAGGCAGCGGCCAGTGCGACATGAAGGCAGAGGGTGCTAAGAATCCCCGGAGGACCGGACTAGGCTGCCATTTGATGCTGACCTTGGCTACCTATAACGGACGCTCCCTATGTTCTGATTCAAGGCTTCTTGAATTGGAAGAGGAACTACAAAGGATCAAGTGGGACATCGTGGGGCTAAGTGAGGTAAGGAGAAAAGGAGAAGATCTCATTGAACTGAAAAGTGGACATCTCTTCTATTATCGTGGGACAGATACTGGCAGGACTAGTGGTGTTGGATTTATAATAAACAAGAAACTGAAGGATAAAGTGGTAGAAGTTGAAAGTTCCTCTGACAGAGCTGCACGACTCGTTATCCAACTATCGAGAAGATACCAGGCTCAGATTATTCAAACTTATGCACCCACCACAAGTCATCCTGAAGAAGAAATTGAAGAATTTTATGAGGAAATTCGTCATCTAAATAATAAAGGTAAGCAGCACTTGAAGATAATTATGGGAGATTTCAATGCAAAAATAGGGCACCGGCAACAGAATGAAACTTCAGTAGGTAAATTCGGTCACGGCAACAGAAACCAGCGTGGAAATACTCTCGTTGAGTTTGCAGAGGCAGAAGGATTTTTCATCTTGAACTCCTTTTTCAAGAAAAAGCCACATAGGAAATGGACATGGAGACATCCAATTGGGACGACAAGTGAAATTGATTTTATTATGTGTAACAAAAAATTCGTCGTCGAAGACTGCAGTGTGCTGAACAAGTTCAACACAGGTAGTGACCATAGATTGGTGAGATGTAAGATGCACCTCAACACTAAACTGGAACGTGGCAAGCTCATAAGACAAACAAAATGTATTGACATAACCAACCTTAAAAAACACCATAATACTTTCAAGTTGGAACTGAAGAACAGATTCTCTGCTTTAGAAGGCCTAACATCGGAAGAAGTGGATATTTCGGAAGTTAACAGAAAAGTAACCAAAGCTCTTATGGAAACAGCCACAAAATTAGCTGGGTCTAAGAACAAGTTGCATGTGAACAAATTATCAGGAAAAACCAAAATGTTGATGCAAAAAAGAAGAGAGATGAGGACAACTAAAGAAGATGTGACTTCCAAAGTGGAATATATAGCGCTATGCAAGACAGCACGAAAAAGTATCACTGAAGACGTAAGGAAATTCAACTGTGAGCTAGTGAGGAAAGCAATTGAAAACAACCAAAGCCTTAAGATAGCAAAGGGACATCTCAGTAAGGGAAGAAAACAGATTATGGCTCTGAGAAAAGAAGATGGTTCTATAACAAGAAATAGAGGCGAAATTTTGACAAGAGTGAAAGATTTCTACTCCAAATTATATGAAAGGGATGATACATGTACTCCAGACATCATGAAAGGTACCAGAGTTCTTCCAGTACTCCCAGCAGAAGTTGGTCATGCAATCAAGAACATGAAGCGGGGGAAAGCTCCAGGAGAAGATGGAATTACTATAGACATCATACAAGAAGCAAGTGGAGAAATTGAAACAGTACTCGCCCAAATTTTCACTCGATGCCTTAATGAAGGGAAGATTCCTGAGGATTGGAACAATGCTACAATGATCCTGCTACATAAAAAAGGTGACATTGAGGATCTCAGGAACTACAGACCTATCAGCCTCCTATCAGTGGTTTATAAAATCTTCACTAAAGTTCTTTCACACCGCTTGAAGGTAACACTGGACATGGCTCAACCGAGAGAACAAGCTGGATTCAGGAGTGGCTACAGCACAATAGATCATATCCACGTACTGAGAGAACTAATTGAAAGAGCGAGGAATATGAACTTCCATTGTGCATAGCTTTTATCGATTATGAAAAAGCCTTTGATTCGGTGAAACCATCAGCAGTTACCACGGCTCTGAAATCCTGCGGTATTGAAGATGCATACATTAATATTATTAATAACATCTATGAAAATGCAAGTGCAAAGATTCGGCTGTTTGAAAATACAACACACATAAAAATTGGAAAGGGAGTGAGACAAGGTGACACCATATCTCCGAAGCTCTTTAATGCCACATTGGAAAATGTCTTTCAATCACTGAACTGGGAAAACAAAGGGATAAAGATTAATGGAGATTATCTAACCCACCTTCGTTTTGCTGATGACGTAGTCATTTTTGCAACTACCCCATCAGAGCTGCAGAGTATGATCCAGGAACTTGCTGACAAGAGTAAAGAAGTGGGATTAAAAATGAACTTTCAGAAGACAAAAGTGATGTTCAATGCTTTTACAAGAAATGAAGATTTATCGATTGATGGAGAAAAACTGGAGATAACAGATACGTATGTTTATCTTGGACAGCAGATATCAAGTGAGGGTCACATTGATGAAGAAATTAATAGGCGTACAAAACTTGCCTGGAGAGCTTTTGGAAGAAACAGCATAATTTTCAAGAGCAATATGCCATTATGTCTTAAAAGAAAAGTGTTTGATCAATGCATCCTTCCAGTGCTTACGTATGGTGCAGAGACGTGGACCTTAACTAAAAGAGACATACAAAGGCTGCAAACAACTCAAAGAAGCATGGAGAGGTGCATGCTTGGTATAACCAGGAGAGATAAGAAGAGAAACTCGTGGATCCGAAAAATGACGAGAGTGGAAGACATCATGATCAGAGTTAAATCCCTGAAATGGCAATGGGCTGGACATACTGCCAGAAGGACAGACCATAGATGGACAGCCGAAATTTTAGATTGGATTCCAAGGGACAGGAAAAGACCCAGAAAAAGACCACATGGGAGATGGGTGGATGAAATTCGTAAGTATGCGGGAGTGACATGGAGGAGACTGGCACAAGACAGACCGTTGTGGAGGAAACTTGGGGAGACCTTCGTCCAGCAGTGGATTGATAATGGTTGACAATGATGATGATGATGATGATATGAAATGTGTGCTACAAAAAATCACAAGTTGCTCAAAAAAACATTTCTCGTGATGGAAGATATCCAAAGCAAAGAGTATTTTTTCAGATTTGGTTCTTAGAAGTTAAGATACTGTTCCAACTATAGTACAAATAGAAATTAACATTTACACACCCCAGTAGCAAAACTGTGTGGTACAAAAATCACACACAAAAAAAAAAAAAAAATGCTATTGGTATCAAAAATAATTTTTTTTAAGTGGGCTTTTAGAAGCAGAGATATAATCATTTGAGATTTCATTAACTTTCCCTAGTGAGAAAACTAAACATTATCTTGAGAAAAAAAGCACACATAAAAGTTTTCTGCAGTGAGTATTAAAAATCCAATTTTTAAAAGTAGGGATTTGAGGGAATATGCAGGGTGTCCTTAAATTTTTTCCAGACTACCAAAAATTAATATAAAAAAATGTATTAGAGGTACAAAAAAATGATTGCATGACAGTGGTGGTGCACAAGAAAAGTTTTTTTTCCTCCAGTATCAGTACACCTCCACATGGGCGCAATTTGTGGCCTGGAGAACAACACCTAAGCGATATTCCAGTGGTGGTCAACCTTTTTATGGCATTTGCCACTTTTAGTCTTTTGTATCTTGGGTGTGCCACTGAAGTCATCCATTCTCCTAACTATAAATTGGCCCATATCAGGTTTAAATAAAAACACAATTTTTTCCCGTTTCATAAGGTTTATTATCATTCTATCGTTCTTAGTGCACATTAAATTGAACAACACGTTTGCAACTCACAAAGACAATGGGATTTATAAAATTTTAATGCGGCTTTAAAATTTGCATGTTTCTTAAAATATCCTGTACGTTTGTGCTTACCTGTGAACAAGCAAGCAAGATTAAATTATTTAGGTGAGCATTAGTTAATTTTGAGCGATATTTAGTTTTAATCTTATTCATTCCTGAAAAAAGATCGTTCACAAACGTAGGTTGAGCCAAACCTACTACAGTACCTCAGTGCAGATTCGTGTAAAATCGAAAAATCAGGAACTGGAAGAAATTTTGAGAATTGAACATAATTTGGACTAACTGAAGTATAAATAAACTCATTATATTTACCTTTAAGTGCAATATTATGCTGAAGGTCAATAATTTCTATCTGCATGTCTGGAGGATAATGATTTAGGTCTCCAATAGCAACTGAAAAAGGGTTTGTAAAAATTGCACTGTTTTTCTTATCTTTCTCGAAATCACAAAATCTTGTTGCAAAGGAGTCATGTAAAACAGATATTAACTTTTTGTACTTCTCATAATTTGGGGCATTTCAGATACTTTTTCTTGTTCTTGCATTTGAGCGAATTGAGATAATTTGTTTTAAGAAAAATCATTTAAAAACAGCAAAAGTTTAGTCATGAAAGATGATACAGAAGTCATCAATGTTGGGAAAAGGCAGTCTTTTCCTTGTAAAGGTAAATTTAAACTGTTCAGATGCCCCATTATGTCTCTAAGAAATGCGAGATCCCACAGCCAGTCTTCATCCTTGAGAAGTGAGCACTCACTTGTGGCCGCCCCAGTAGCGCAGTGGTCTAAGCGATGGCCTCTGATCATTCGTCCAAAAGGGGTCTGGGTTCGAATCCTAGTAAGGTATGAATGTTGTGTTTGTCTTACGGCACTGGCTCTCTCCCTTCCCTGGAACCAGTGACCCTAAATTAGGGATGGGCGACTGCTTATAGCCCATTGAGTTGCTCACAGTGGTCGTTAAACCTCCAATAAAAAAAATAAAAACAAGAAAAACTCACTTGTGAGTAAACCATTATCTTCAAAATACTTTAAAACACTATGTCGAAGGTTCCAAAATCTCTCCAAGGCCTTTCCCTTTGAAAGCCAATGCATGCTACAGTGAAAAAGCAATTCACCCATTTCTTCCAGCTCCTCCGCAAACAAACTGCGAAATTCCTGACGATTGATTGAGTGCACAGGCTCGAATTTTGTTAATACAACACACTACTGGATCCAGAACAGAAGATAACCCCAAGTCCTTTGCGCAAAGAGCCTCTTGATGTATGATGCAGTGGTACTTGAATATCTTCCTTTCCACATAATCTTCAAGTAATGCTACACACCCCTTTTTTGTACCAATCATTGCTGGAGCCCCATCTGTGCAAATGCTGTCTAATTTCCCCACTCTAACTTATTGTTTTCAATAACATCTTTCAGCTCATTAAAAACATCTTCACCTCTAGTTGTTATTAATTGATGCAAGTCTAAGAGTTCTTCAATTAAATCAAAGTTGTCGTTGATAGCACGTACAAAAGTACTTAACTGGGCAATGTTAGAAACATCACAGCTCTCATCTATAGCCAAGGAAAAAAACTTACAAGAGTGAATCGAAGAC
Source organism: Macrothele yani (assembly GCA_039090855.1). Taxonomy (NCBI): domain Eukaryota; kingdom Metazoa; phylum Arthropoda; class Arachnida; order Araneae; family Macrothelidae; genus Macrothele; species Macrothele yani. The sequence goes on from CM077012.1 coordinate 69,745,539, forward strand.
ATAATTTGAGTGTTAACATTATTAGCCATGTCGTCTATATGACGCATCACTGTATTTCGAGAAAGCGAAATTGTGTTGACCAATTCCGTAGTTTTTGGATCTCCGGCATGGTTAGCAAATATTTGTAGGCTGGACTTGACTATTTCTTCACCATCAGAGTATGGTTTCTTCTTTCGTGCCAGCAGAAGAGAAATTTTGTAGGATGCCTTCACCACTGATGTCAGTTCTTCACTCTTTTTCTGGAAAAGCAATTGTTGACTAGTTAGTGATTTTTTGTTTTTTTTGTTAATAAAGTGCGTTCATTATGTTGAGCCAACAGGATACTTAGAATTAAAATCAGAATGCTTTTGCTTGAAATGTCGCCCCAAGTTAAACATTTTCGGTACCGCAACACGAGATCCGCAAATTAAACAAACTGGTTTGGCTGCACCGTGATTACTAACGAAAACTTTTCTTCCCAATCAATGTTGAAAGAATGTAATACAATGTCTTCTTCATACTTCCTTTTTAAGGTCAACGACTTACTAACAGACATTTCTAAAATTTAAGCACAATGTGGCACCAACCATTCACATTACAAAGGAGTTAAGCCTTACCTTTTACGATCGCTGTTCGAAAGACACCGCGTCAAGAGAGAGAATCACTTCCTCATCACTCGCTAGCACTACGTGACTACGTCAACGAATGATGTCAACAGACGGGGAGCTCATGAGCTTTTGTGACCTCCAGGTTGGTTCTCGCCACACAACTTTCAGGTTTTCTGTTTTGCTTTGTCTTCAGTGAAGACAAGATGTCGCTGATTTACAACCGCAATAACAATGACAATGGAATTAGGCTGATGGATCCTGCCCTCGGCAATAGGAGCAGGCAGGGGTACCAGCTTTGCTTTCTGATGCCCGCATGCAAGCAAACAAAACACACTTGTAAAGGCAACCTTGATTGGTGTATTTTCGCCAATTGCTTTAAGAATTTTTTTGTTCTTTTTCTCTTTTTCTTTTTATAAATAGGGTACTGAAATTTTGAAGGCACGCATGCCACGGGTTGGCCACCACTGCAATATTCGATTTCACGCCATGTTTTGTTTAACATCTCAGCAGAGACACAATCATTGACGTCCGTTATTCTGCTCTTCAACGTCTCGACATCTGGAACACTTCTACAGTAAACTTGGTCCCTCACATAACCCCACAGGAAAAAGTCTAGTGGGTTATGTTGAACGATCAAGGTGGCCATGCAATGGGACCATCGCAGCCAATCCATCTGTCTGGAAATGTGGTGAGGCACTGTCTTGTTGAAAAATAACCGACGGTTGGAGTGCATGCAACTGAGGTGCTACAAAAAGTTCCAGCATGTCCAGGTACACGTTACATGTTACTGTGGGCTCTGTAAAAAGGAAGGGTCCAATGTTTCTGTCATGCATCAAGCCACACCATACATTCACTTTCAGGCTAGCCCTCTGTTATTCGATGACATAATGGGGATTCTCTGATCCCCAGATTCGCACATTGTGTCTATTTACTGTACCAGATACGTGGAATGTGGCTTCATCTGAGAAACAGACATGGTGCAGATAATCACTATTATGAGCTATGCGCTGCAACATCTCCGTTTCAAATGCAGCATAGCAATGCCGGTCATCAGGCTGAAGAGCATGAACGATCTTTACCTTATAAGCATACAGATGAAGATGTTTGTGTCAAATTTTGTGAACCATGGCATGGGGAATCCCAGTTTCCAGTGAAGCACGATGAATGGATTTCTTGGGGCTTTGCAGAAATGTCTCCTGAACAGCTGCAGCTGTCTCTTGTGTAACCGGTGATTGGCCCACTTTAGCGAGATCGCCAACACTACGTGTCACTTTAAACTTTTCTTGTCAAGCTTTTATGCTTTTTTGGTCCGATGATGATCGTCTGTACTTTTTTCTGAAATGACGCTGGACAGTAACCGCCGATTTGGTCTCATGGAACCACAACATTCACACCACTTTTTCTTGCATCAAAGTCATTGTCAACATAATTCTCCTCTTATTCAGCAGTAGCACTCACCTAAAGAACAGAAAAAAAAATAAATAAAAATAAAAACCTTTATAAGTACTGCTATATTATGTTGCCAACTATTTTATTTTAACTTACATAGATTTTCTTATATTAATTTTTGTAATGTGGGAAAGACTATGGACACCCTGTACATTGCCATGCATTATTTGAAATGGAAACTGCATGTAAAATGGTCTTTATGATGGAAGGTATCGAAAGGTAAAAATAAGTTTTTGAATAGTTTTGTTTTTTAAACAATTGTGTAAAGTAAATATATATTTTGAATTTCATAGCATGTGCACTTAAACCCTACTGGCAAGGTTGTGCATCAGAAAAAGACCAAAACATATGTATGGATCATAATTTTCACAGTTCAGGCTTTCGACTGCTAAAAGAATATTTTATATTGGGCTAATTTATGCAGAGATATGGTGTCCACAGATTGATAGATGGACGTAGTAATACTATAAGCATGTACTTTTTTTACAAACAAAGTGCTAAAAATTTAAGTTTTATCATCCAATTTGGTTTTTAATGTCTTCTTATGGTTCATTTTATAACACCTTTAAGAAATAAATGCTTGTGTGTAGCGCATATGTGAAATTTTATTGGTTAGACCATAACACAAATTTGTAGTAATTCATCATTTATTTTAACCATGGTCTGCAGTTAATTGCAACAGTTTTTAAGAATGCTATAATAGAAATCAATGAAGAGCATCTTCAAATCACATGTGAGTTCATTATTAGTGGAATTGAATTATAGCATTTCTATGTGACTAACAAAGAGTTACAAAGAATGATGAGATACTTGTTGGAGCGTTAGTGACATTAGAAGCAAACATTTTGCATTAACTTAAAAAAAAAAAAAACACACCAAAATTCTTATCAAAACAGCAGTGAAAATTGTGGAAACTTAGACTAAAAGTGACAACATCAACAAAAACAACAACAACAACAAAACAACAAAACAACACAACAGGAGACTGTATCAAGTATCAGATTAAATGAAATTGTGGATTAAGGAAATGGCAGTGGTAATGTATAAATAAAAATTATTGGACATCCCATGAGCAGTATACAGAGCTCTGTGATACAGTATGAGCATGTATTTTAAGATACCCCGCACGGGGATAACTGGTTTTCCAGTTATTTGGAGAGCGGCGCCCCCACGGCCCGAGCTGACCTTGTGACGGAACATCTTTCTTTTTCGTATTGTACGATTACATCACCGAAGGGACAGCTGTTCATCCAGCTGCTGGGGGATGGCGTCCCCACGGCCCGAGCCGACATGTACTAGATGTGAATTTTCACATTTTTTATGTTTTTTGTTTTTTCACTTGACACGCTCCCGCCTCAGTTGTAGGTTGCTGAGGTTGTGATTATGCGCCAGCTCAGGATTTTAGTTTCTCGTTTTCTTTCCTGTCTTCTCCATTTCATGTTTCTTTCTTTGTTTTTCCGAGCTGGTTAGCTAGACCTGCCTGCACGTTTGCCGTGTGCGGTGACCCGTAAGGTGGAAAAGGGGATGCTGGAGGCTGAGGTTTCTGGAGGCATGGGTGTTGTTGTCGCCAGTTGCCAACACCCCTCTTTGCCCCCTGCTTCACCCTAAACGGGCGGCTGGGAACTAACCCACTCCTAGTCAATGAGGTCTGTGGCCGAGTGGAGCCCAGACCTCTAACGGCTTGTCGTCTCGTACGACAGGGTGAGTCTGGGGATAGGGTGGGCATGCCAAAGGGGTGTTCCCCAGGCATGGGAAAGTCTGGGTGCTCGCCGAGCGCATGTCTGCCCTATCAACTTGCTATATCCGCTTGCTATCCCTAGAGTCGTGTCCTACGTCCACTTGGGCTTGCGGACCTCCGGCTCTCCCTCGTTGGGCTCGATTGTGGGTGGGGAAGTCGGCGGAAGAATTATTAATTTTTCTTTATGGATGAAAATAAAGTTTCCCACGAACCAAAAAGCAAAAGAAGTAATGAGGAAGGCTCATCCCCTTCCGCTAAAAAGCATGTGCCTGACTTTTCGAATGCTCGTTTCTTTTTGTTCATTCATTAGACCCTTCAAAGCCTCTGAGTGCCAAAAGTCCATTTTGGATAAATAAAGCACTTCAATCCATCGCAAGCTCTCCTAAGAGCGTAAAGAAGCTCCAATCTGGAGATCTTCTGGTAGAAATGTCCACTGTGGCCTACAGCTCTACACTTCTTAACACCACCACGCTGCTTGAGACTCCGGTAAAAATAACACCTCATGGATACCTAAATTCATCTCGAGGTGTTGTCTCCTCTCAGGACCTCGTTGAGTGTGCTGAGGAAGAATTACTTGAAGAACTGAGGAGTCAACACGTTACGGGTGTGCGGCGTATTCTATTCAGGCGGAATGGGCAGTCCGTCCCATCCCGGAACATCATTTTAACTTTTGATAGCCCTTCCCTGCCTACATCCATCAAGGCAGGGTATCTCCACCTCGAGGTACGCCCGTACATCCCTAACCCTTTGAGATGTTTTAGGTGCCAGTCTTATGGCCATTCTCAGCAGTCGTGCAGGAGCAATCCCCGGTGTGCATGCTGTGGTGCCACAGAACATCTTCTGCAGGAATGTGTGGCCGAGGCTGAGTTTTGTGTGAACTGCAAGGGTTCACACGCGGCATCAGCCAAAGATTGTCCCAAGTGGAAGGAGGAGAAGGAAATCCAAAGGATCAAAACGGTGGAAAATATTTCCTATCCTGAGGCCAGAAAAAAGTGGTTCCTGTTACATCTGATCGGCGATCATACGCTTCAGTGGTGGTTGCCAAATCTACGGTTGCCATTCAGACCGACATTGAGATCCCCCTTAAATGTCCGTACAATGTAAACGACATCATCGCAGCCGGACTGGAGGCACTCCAGTCTCGAGCTAGGGGTCTGAAAGCGCCACCCACCACTTCGCCGAAGCAGATTCATCCCACCACCAACAAGGGAACTCAGGCCACTTCTTCTAACAAAAAGACCAAAGCCCAGGATAAGAAAAGCATTTCTTCTCCTCCAAAATCTCAGGAAACGACTCAACATCATGCGCCTCCCGGTAAGACACTTGGGACAAAACATGCTCCCATCTTAGCCCCTGGTCACACGCCTCCAGATCTGGGGGAACCCCCAGCAGAGGCGATGGAGCCGGACTTCGTTTGATCATTTTCATTTCACTTATAACCATGGCTTCAATCATTCAGTGGAACTGTCGAGGTTTTCGGACGAACTTTGATGAAATGAAACATCTGCTTTCATTTTACTCTCCGGTGTGCCTTTGTCTACAGGAGACGAAGCTTAAACCATCGGACCTGCTTTCAGTTCGAGGCTACAGTGCATTTCGGACAGATAACTCGTCTGGAAATATAGCCTGTGGGGGAGTCGCTATTCTCGTCCCTCACAGGGTTCCGGTATCTTCCGTCGCGGTTTCCACAACTGTGCAGGCCGTGGCGGTTCGTATTTCTATGCCTGTACCTCTTACTGTCTGCAGTGTCTATCTGCCGCCGGGCGAGAACGTGAGCGTCTCTGTTCTCGAGAGATTGGTTGATCAGCTGCCTTCACCCTTTCTTCTACTAGGTGACTTCAATGCCCATCATCATTTGTGGGGTAGTGGCAGCATCAGCACGAGAGGTCGTCGCATAGAGTCTCTTCTGTCCTCGGCCTCTTTGTGCCTTTTTAACACCGGTGCTGACACGTACTTCCATGAACCGACACGATCCTTCAGTGCGATCGATTTGACCTTGGGATCACCATCAATTATTGCTGACTGGTCGTGGGCGGTGTGTAACGACCTCCGCGGGAGCGACCACTTTCCAATTGTCCTCTGGCATCATGCGAACATGCCATCTTCTGCCTCCCGCCCTCCTCGTTGGAGGATGGAGCGTGCGAGATGGGAGGTCTTCACACCGTCAGCTTTGATATTTTCTGCAATGGTGACCCAAGAGTCAATCGACGCAGCGGTTCTTGAAGTCACAAATTGTATTCTTCAGGCAGCTGATCTTTCTATACCAAAAACATCGATGACACTCTCCAGAAGTCCGAAGCCTTGGTGGACCCCTGAATGCGCAGCGGCTAGGAGAGCTCAACATAAGGCCTGGTCTACGTTTCGACGTTATCCAACCGATGCTAATCTCGTTACATTCAAACGAGCAAAATCCTATGCTCGGTTGGTGCGTCGACGTAGCAGGAGGGAGTCTTGGATCCAGTATGTTTCATCTCTCACTTCACGTGCCAGTTCGAAAAGTGTGTGGGACAAGATTCGTAAGATCCGGGGTTACTACAGCTCTCACCAGATCTCCATTCTCGAGAGTAACGGCTGCACATATGCTGAAGTCGGGGAGATTGCTGATTGTTTGGGGGAGGCGTTTGCCTCCGTGTCGAGTGACCTGGCGTATCCTACTTCTTTTCAAAGAATAAAATCCACTGCGGAACGCCAGAGAATCTCCTTTGCGCCTTTTCTCGACACTGGATATAACTCCCCCTTCAGCATGGTTGAACTCAGGGTGGCTCTGCATCGGTCCGGCGCTACGTCGGTCGGTCCCGATGGCATCCATTATGACATGCTCCGTCATCTCTCGCAGTCGTCTCTCGAGAATCGCTTAATCTTATACAATCGTATTTGGTCGGAGCACAGTTTCCCGGAATCTTGGCGAAAAGCTTTTGTTCTGCCTTTTCCCAAACCTGGCAAGGATCCTAAGTCTCCCTCTAGTTATCGTCCAATTGCTCTCACTAGCTGTCTGTGTAAAGTTCTTGAATGCATGGTTAATTCCCGGTTAATTCATTTTTAGAATATCATCAAGTACTTTCACCATCACAAAGCGGCTTTCGTCGTCATCGTTCACCTCACGATCATCTCCTGCACCTTGAGACATCTGTACGCGAGGCGTTCGTGCGTAGGCAGCACCTGGTTTCTGTATTTTTCGATATTGAAAAAGCCTATGATCGAGCGTGGCGGCACGGTATTATCCGTGACCTCCACGCATGCGGATTGCGAGGAAATCTTGTGACATTTATTTTAAATTTTCTTCGCAATCGGGTGTTCCAGGTGCGCCTGGGTACGACACTATCGGCAACATTCCATCAAGAACAAGGTGTTCCTCAAGGTTGCATTTTATCTGTCACATTGTTCATCCTCCGCATTAATTGTCTCCTCACAAATCTTCCTCCTGCGGTTTCGGCTACTGTCTATGTTGATGACTTGCACATTTTCTGCTCGTCATCAAGCATGCATTTTATTGAATGGCAGTTGCAGTCTGCAATTAATCAGATCTTTAAAACGGCGAATAGCAATGGTTTCGTTCTATCTCCCGACAAGACAGCGTGTGTCCATTTCTGCCGGAGGCGTGGCCTCCATCCTGACCCAGAGCTGTTTTTAGACCGTGCGGCCATACCAGTTTTGCCGGAGACCAAGTTCCTTGGTCTGACCGTCGACCGTGCGCTTACGTTCCGTGCGCACGTTCGGCGGCTCAAGATTTCCTGTGTGCGGGCTGTATCTATTCTTAAGATCCTTTCGAGAGTCTCGTGGGGCGCAGACAGGATGTCTTTGTTTCAAATTTACCACTCATTAATACGGTCAAAACTGGATTATGGTTGCATCGTGTATGGCTCTGCTCGTCGTTCCGTTCTCCGGCCTTTGGACACTATTCATCATCAAGCACTGCGTCTTTGTTCAGGAGCATTTCGAACATCTCCAATTCCCAGCCTTTACGCTGACGTGAACGAACCATCGCTTGAATTACGCCGTCTGCAGCTGTCTATTCAATTCTACCTGAAACTTAGATCTCTTCCAGACCATCCTTTATACGATGCAGTTTTTCATCCCCAGCATACTCGTTTATTCGGGAACCGGCCTTCGTGCATTTCAACATTTGGTCTTCGTATGGCTGCCGTAGCCTGTGATGTAGGGCTCGACTTGCCTCTTGTTGAAAAGACCAGGGGCTTTGGGGATCCTCCATGGCACCCACTTGGTGTCATGGTTGACACCACCTTTACATCTTTCGAGAAATCCTCAACCCCTGCGTCAGTGTACCAGCAGCTCTTCGCTGAACACCGTGCCCTCAATTCTGAATACACTCCCATCTTCACTGATGGCTCCAAGATTCACGGAGTCGTTGGATCCGCGGCGGTTTGTATTGATGACGTATCTGTCGTGCGGATCCCAGCTGAGGCCACGGTGTTTTCGGCGGAGATGCATGCTGTGTATCTTGCTCTACTTCATGTTCAGTCGGGCTCTCATCAACGGGCTGCGGTGTACACTGATTCTTTGAGTGTTGTACAGTCATTGTCATCGTTGGACTGCTGTGACCACCCTTTTCTTTTTACCGTACGAAGGCTTCTTTGCTCTTTGCTCGAGGCCGGTGTCCAGATACAATTTTGTTGGATTCCCGGGCATGTTGGAATCTCGGGTAACGAGTGTGCTGATGCGGCTGCTAGATCTGCTTCCTCTTTGGTCGTCACACCCTTGCCATTGTATCACCGGGATTTCCGCTTTCTGGTTCGCGACCATATCAAGCGAACGTGGCAAGGTCTGTGGGACCAACAGGTGGAAAATAAACTGCATCGTATCAAACCTAATCTTGAAATTTGGAAATCCACATATCGTCGAAACCGCAGGGAGGAAGTGGTGCTTGCGCGTCTCCGCATTGGGCATTGTCGTTTCACTCACCGCTTTTTGCTGTGTGGCGACACTGCGCCGATGTGTGAGGCGTGCAATTTCCGACTCACCGTCACTCATCTTCTGTGTACCTGTGTTCGTTTTCGTGATGTACGTTTTCATTTCTTTCATTCTCATTTGTTGACCGAGGACGCCGCTACACTGCAGCGGCTCCTCAATGACCACTGCAATACTGTTGCTGTTTTTTCATTTTTTAAACAAATTGACTATTTTAAACGTATCTAGATTTTAGCCTTATCATCATCCTCATTTCTCAGTTTTACTGAATCAGCTAGATTTTAATCATTGTATCATGTTTTTAATACTGTATGTTTCATTATCTTTTAGCCCTTCCATCGTTCTCATTTTTCAGTTTTACATGATCAGCCAGATTTTAAGCTTTTTACCACGTTTTTATTACTGTTTGCTTGTCTGTCTTGTCTCTGGCGCTCTTTGGCCAATAATGGCCCTTGCGCCATAAAAATCAACCAACCAACCAACCAACCTATTTTAAGATATAGAGAATTGTATATCCCCAGTTGCATTTTGGTGCTTCATTTTTTTTTATTATTATTATTATGCGCCTTGTATGTTCTTACTTTTTCAAATTAATGTTAGCATGAACCAGAAATGTCCTGTGCAAATGTCCTGATGTTCATATGTAATGCCTGTATGAGTGAAGAAATATTTAATTAAATTTTTTTCAACAGTTGTCTGAAGTAGCACGCTTGGAAGATATTGATTCTGACCAAGAATTTCACTCAGTGGTTCATTTCTTACACCACCAAGGGAAGATATGGCATCTTAGATCTGAGCTGCTAGTTGAAGACTGTAAGGAGTGCAATGGACTCATAATTCTTAAACCTCAGTGGTTTATTAACTACATTTATCAGCTCTTCAACAAGAATAATGTAAGTTATGAAACTGAATCATATTTTTGTCATTTTAGTGTGTGAAAAAATCATTAAAAGAAATCCCAATCTTCTTAGTTGTTCTTCCATTCTGAAATGCATCTCTTGTTTGTTCATTGTATGTTCACCAATAACCTTCTTTTTGGATAGAGGTACGTATTATTTTGATTCATTATACAGTCATTTGCAAAAGTTTAAGACTACCTGTTGGTATTAGGAGATTTCTGCCAACTGCACTAGCTACTGTGTGTATTACTGAACTTTCTGTCGGGATAACCAGTTTGCTTCTGGTTATCATGCTGAGAGGTGTTTTGTATGTATTTTCTATATAGTGAAAAATGAGCAAAAAAACGTCATTAAGTGTTGCTCATAGGGCACAAATAGTGACATTGTAGCATGAAGGATACTCTGAACATGACATAAGCAGAAAGGTGAATATTAGCAAGACTGCTATTTATAATATGATCGTGAAATATCGAGATACCCATGAATTTAGCGACCGAAAAAGAAGTGGATGTCCAAGGAAAACAACTACACGTGATAACAATATCATAAGGCGAATAGTTATGCTTTCTCCGAGGAGTTCGTGCAAGAAAACAAAGGCCTTTCTACATACAAGGATCTGATATTAGTATCAGCACTGTTTCCCGATGTCTTAGCAAAGGTTTTGGATTAAAGTCTTATGAACCTGCACATAAACCTAGGCTAGCCTCTGTCATGAAAAATAAAACTTCAGTTTGGGAATTGTCATCAATCATGGACTGCTGAAAATTGGAGCCAAGTTCTTTTTTCCAATGAATCAACTGTGCACCAATTTGAATCGCATGAAGCTCATTTCGATGACCAAAAGGCAAAAGGTTTGATGAAAATACACCGTTAGCACTGTGAGACATCCACCTAGTCAGATGATCATCATCATCATCATCATCATTGTCAACCATTATCAATCCACTGCTGGACGAAGGTCTCCCCAAGTTTCCTCCACAACGGTCTGTCTTGTGCCAGTCTCCTCCATGTCACTCCCGCATATTTACGAATTTCATCCACCCATCTCCCATGTGGTCTTTTTCTGGGTCTTTTCCTGTCCTTTGGAATCCAATCTAAAATTTCGGCTGTCCATCTATGGTCTGTCCTTCTGGCAGTATGTCCAGCCCATTGCCATTTCAGGGATTTAACTCTGATCATGATGTCTTCCACTCTTGTCATTTTTCGGATCCACGAGTTCCTCTTCTTATCTCTCCTGGTTATACCAAGCATGCACCTCTCCATGCTTCTTTGAGTTGTCTGCAGCCTTTGCATGTCTCTTTTAGTTAAGGTCCACGTCTCTGCACCATACGTAAGCACTGGAAGGATGCATTGATCAAACACTTTTCTTTTAAGACATAATGGCATATTGCTCTTGAAAATTATGCTGTTTCTTCCAAAAGCTCTCCAAGCAAGTTTTGTACGCCGATTAATTTCTTCATCAATGTGACCCTCACTTGATATCTGCTGTCCAAGATAAACATACGTATCTGTTATCTCCAGTTTTTCTCCATCAATCGATAAATCTTCATTTCTTGTAAAAGCATTGAACATCACTTTTGTCTTCTGAAAGTTCATTTTTAATCCCACTTCTTTACTCTTGTCAGCAAGTTCCTGGATCATACTCTGCAGCTCTGATGGGGTAGTTGCAAAAATGACTACGTCATCAGCAAAACGAAGGTGGGTTAGATAATCTCCATTAATCTTTATCCCTTTGTTTTCCCAGTTCAGTGATTGAAAGACATTTTCCAATGTGGCATTAAAGAGCTTCGGAGATATGGTGTCACCTTGTCTCACTCCCTTTCCAATTTTTATGTGTGTTGTATTTTCAAACAGCCGAATCTTTGCACTTGCATTTTCATAGATGTTATTAATAATATTAATGTATGCATCTTCAATACCGCAGGATTTCAGAGCCGTGGTAACTGCTGATGGTTTCACCGAATCAAAGGCTTTTTCATAATCGATAAAAGCCATGCACAATGGAAGTTCATATTCCCTCGCTCTTTCAATTAGTTCTCTCAGTACGTGGATATGATCTATTGTGCTGTAGCCACTCCTGAATCCAGCTTGTTCTCTCGGTTGAGCCATGTCCAGTGTTACCTTCAAGCGGTGTGAAAGAACTTTAGTGAAGATTTTATAAACCACTGATAGGAGGCTGATAGGTCTGTAGTTCCTGAGATCCTCAATGTCACCTTTTTTATGTAGCAGGATCATTGTAGCATTGTTCCAATCCTCAGGAATCTTCCCTTCATTAAGGCATCGAGTGAAAATTTGGGCGAGTACTGTTTCAATTTCTCCACTTGCTTCTTGTATGATGTCTATAGTAATTCCATCTTCTCCTGGAGCTTTCCCCCGCTTCATGTTCTTGATTGCATGTGCAACTTCTGCTAAGAGGACTGGAAGAACTCTGGTACCTTTCATGATGTCTGGAGTACATGTATCATCCCTTTCATATAATTTGGAGTAGAAATCTTTCACTCTTGTCAAAATTTCACCTCTATTTCTTGTTATAGAACCATCTTCTTTTCTCAGAGCCATAATCTGTTTTCTTCCCTTACTGAGATGTCCCTTTGCTATCTTTAGGCTTTGGTTGTTTTCAATTGCTTTCCTCACTAGTTCACAGTTGAATTTCCTTACGTCTTCAGTGATACTTTTTCGTGCTGTCTTGCATAGCTCTATATATTCCACTTTGGAAGTCACATCTTCTTTAGTTGTCCTCATCTCTCTTCTTTTTTGCATCAACATTTTGGTTTTTCCTGATAATTTGTTTACATGCAACTTGTTCTTAGACCCAGCTAATTTTGTTGCTGTTTCCATAAGAGCTTTGGTTACTTTTCTGTTAACTTCCGAAATATCCACTTCTTCCGATGTTAGGCCTTCTAAAGCAGAGAATCTGTTCTTCAGTTCCAACTTGAAAGTATTATGGTGTTTTTTAAGGTTGGTTATGTCAATACATTTTGTTTGTCTTATGAGCTTGCCACGTTCCAGTTTAGTGTTGAGGTGCATCTTACATCTCACCAATCTATGGTCACTACCTGTGTTGAACTTGTTTAGCACACTGCAGTCTTCGATGACGAATTTTTTGTTACACATAATAAAATCAATTTCACTTGTCGTCCCAATTGGATGTCTCCATGTCCATTTCCTGTGTGGCTTTTTCTTGAAAAAGGAATTCAAGATGAAAAATCCTTCTGCCTCTGCAAACTCAACGAGAGTATTTCCACGCTGGTTTCTGTTGCCGTGACCGAATTTACCTACTGAAGTTTCATTCTGTTGCCGGTGCCCTATTTTTGCATTGAAATCTCCCATAATTATCTTCAAGTGCTGCTTACCTTTATTATTTAGATGACGAATTTCCTCATAAAATTCTTCAATTTCTTCTTCAGGATGACTTGTGGTGGGTGCATAAGTTTGAATAATCTGAGCCTGGTATCTTCTCGATAGTTGGATAACGAGTCGTGCAGCTCTGTCCGAGGAACTTTCAACTTCTACCACTGTATCCTTCAGTTTCTTGTTTATTATAAATCCAACACCACTAGTTCTGCCAGTATCTGTCCCACGATAATAGAAGAGATGTCCACTTTTCAGTTCAATGAGATCTTCTCCTTTTCTCCTTACCTCACTCAGCCCGACGATGTCCCACTTGATCCTTTGTAGTTCCTCTTCCAATTCAAGAAGCCTTGAATCAGAAGATAGGGAGCGTCCGTTGTAGGTAGCCAAGGTCAGCATCAAATGGCAGCCTAGTCCGGTCCTCCGGGGATTCTTAGCACCCTCTGCCTTCATGTCGCACTGGCCGCTGCCTTGGCCAGGTACATTCCAGCTGCCGGAGACTGAGGGCCAAGATTTAAGTTGTAGAGTCATTTTGGAGGTGTTTGGCCATAACTCACCACGCTGGCCAAGCGGGTTGGTGAGTGTGGGATAGCATTTCCTCTGATCCCGATGGTATAGTTATACCGCTATTTGCGGTCGTCAGAGCCCCTTTAGTGGGAACAGGATGCACCACGAGAAGGCGGGGTTGACATTTGTCAAGGAGAGGCTGTGATGTTACGCATCTTCATGATCCTTTTTGCCGACAGGCACTGCCATGACTGGTCCTTTTTATGTGGAAATGTTACATGAGAAGCTGTTAACTTATATGCAAGTGCACAGTTTTTTTTTACGATGTACAATTTTGACACTAGAGGGCGTAAATGCAGATGATGTCGAATTCAAAAATACGTTTTATTCCACATATTTGCTTCTAAACATCCAATTGAAAAAATTCTTTTATCTTTCGATTCCATTTATGTCAAAGAGTATTTTAGATATAGTTACTTTTTCAAATTACGCATAGATTTTCCGCTAGGAGGCGTAAACATTAATTACATTTTTCCCGATAACTTTTCTTCTAAAACTCCGATTTGAAAATTTTTTTCTTCAGTGGATACATCTCCTGATGGAAAATCTTTTGCATATAATTTCAAATTTTTGGTAAAGAATACTTTGGTCACCAGGGGGCATAAGTGTTAATTTTGCTTCAGATGTATTTGCCATAAAATCTGAGCTTCTAAAATATCGATTGAAAACATTCTTTCGTGGACTGATGCCACTCACATCGATAAACCTTTTTGGAATATTTTTTTCCTAAAATATTCCACAGTTTCTCTGCCAGGGGGCGTAGATGCACATCTTATTTTTGCCAATATCTCTACTTCTAGGAGTCCGATTTGAAAAATTCCTTCTTTGTTGGATAGTGTTTTCCGTGTGACATGTTTTTTCATATAATTTCAAAATTTTCAAGTAATTCACAGAGTTTCCGCTAGGGGAGTAGCGGTAAATTGCGTTTCCCCCTATATCTCTGCTTCTAAATCTCCAATTTGAAAAATTCTTTCTGCGCCGGATACAGCTCTTGATGGGAAATCGTTTGCATATAATTTCTAATTTTTGTAAAACAATAGTTTGGCCACCAGGGGCCGTAAATCTTAGTTTCTGCTTCTGGTGTATTTGCAGCAAAATGTGAGCTTCTAAAATCTCGATTGAAAAAAAAGTCGTTTGTGGACTGATACTACTCATGTCGACAAACCTTTTAGGAAAATTGTCTTCTTGAAATAATGCAAGGTTTCTACGCCAGGGGCGTGGATGTATATCTGATTTTCGTCAATATCTGTACTTCTAAGAGTCCGATTTGAAAAATTTCTTCTTCGTTGGATAGTGTTTCCGATGCGAAATGTTTTTCCTATAAATTCAAAATTTTAAAGTAAATCATAGACTTTCCGCTAGGGGGCACAAAGGTAATTGCGTTTTCTGGGTTATTTCTGCTCCTAAAGTTCTGATTTGAAAAATTCTTCCTGTATCACATACAAGACCTGATGGAAAATATTTTTCATATAATTTCTAATGTTTGGTAAGGAATGGTCTAGCCACCAGGGATCTCAAGTGTTAATTTCTGCATCTGAAGTATTTGTTGCAAAATCTGGGCTCCTGAAAACTCGACTAATTGTTTTTTTCTTAGACCGATACCGCTTATATGGATAAACCTTTTGAGAATACTTTCTTCCTAAAATAATGCATGGTTTTCCTACCAGGGGACGTAAAGTCACGTCTTATTTTTGTTGATATCTCTGTTTCTAAGAGTTCGTAAGCTCACGATTCCGTTTACAGCAATATCTGAGGGATTAAAAACCCGATTAAAAATCTTCTTTCTTTTGTCAGATTTATTGTTTTCCATAGCGGTTCCATTGACATTGAATAGCTTTGATAAATTTAATTTGCATCAAAACGGATTCAAAAGATGTGCTTATTACACCCGAAAATTCGGTGTCATCTTTCTTGTTTCAGATATCTTTGACTAGTAATTAGATGTTTCTTTGAAAATCTGAATTTTCAATATATTGACAGGTGGTCTTAAACTTTTGCAAATGACTAATTTAAAATTAGAAGAACACAGGTGGATTATTTATATGTTTTAATTACTCCTTGTTTTACCTTTTTTTGTTTTGGTATTATTTTTAATTTTCATTTTTTCGTAAAAAAAATTATCCTGTTGTAAGAAAACCCCTCCTTTTCCTAATTGGAAACAGAACCACTGCTTGTTTTGAAAACAACTGCTGTGCAACCTGCTTAAATCAGACCCTGTACAAAACAGAAAGCTGTTTTACACATAAAATATTTTTGCCTCTGATAAAATGCATAGGAAGTTCCATGTTACACACCCTTTATATGGCAGAACCTGTCTAATTTGATTCCATCTTTTATCGAGGAAAACCTGTTTAATGGAAAGTTCTTTGCTTCTTTTTTAAGCTTATCAGCCTTTTCCAAGGAAACATGCTTTTCCATCATCAGATGTAGCATGAAAGAGAAATATCAGTATTTCTGAGATTTTTTTAAGCTTAGAAAAGAATGATAATCCACATTGCACATATTTAACTAATGTATCATTTTAGTTTGGAGTCACAAGAAGAGAACTATCCCTTCAAGACCATGTTACCAATGTGTAGAAACTGGTGCAGCCTTTGCACTCATTCAGCTGCATGCTGAGCTGATATTACACAATCACAATGGAGTCTAGTCTTTGGCTCTGTAATGTTTCTATGCAACATGTGCATCTGGAATAGTGTCATTTCTTACTTCTTAAAGCTGTTTCAAAGGTAAAATTCCTGATGTATATATGGCCATGACCTGAAATTTTAGTCAGCTTGCAGGGCATTTTGACAAAACATGCAGATCCCCTAGATAAGAGTGGAGACTCATGTTTGAGAGATACTGTTTTAAAATCGTAAGGGGTCACACTTAGTTTATTATTTCACTTCGTGTTGCACTGCAGTGTCTTCTACTTCAGTTTTAGTGCACTTCTTTACTTCTGTGTTTGAGATAGTAGTTTTGAAATTTTTCTATGAGGTATTAGATACAAAGCACATGCAAAAAGAAATGATAACTTTAACATGAAACAAGTTATGGAGAAGTTTAAAATTGGAAGAACACAGTTGGATTGTTAAAAAAGATAAAGGTTTGTGATTTTTAGTTGATTGAGGTATGAGTGAACAATTCGTTCTCCAAGTAATTGCTATTTATTCACAGTCTGTTTTTAACATGGCAAAAATTCAATTGCTTATATTTCAATGGCTTTGCTGCTCCTGTAGCTGAGTGGTATGGAGTGTTGGCTTCTAATCATGTGTTCAAGATGGATCCTGGTTTTAATCCTGTTTGAGGTATGGATGGTCTGTTTGTCTTACTGCACTGAATCTACACCCTGTCTGAAAACAGTGGCCTCAAATTTGGGACTGGTGATGGCTTATGACCCATTGAGTTGCTCATGGTGGTCTTAAAACACCCAAACAGAAAGATAAGAAAATGTCAATGGCTTCCATGGATGCCCTTGTATTAAACAGATTTCAGATGGTTTTGGTCCTTGGGATTCTGTCTTAGACAGGTTTCATTGTACTATAACAGAAGTGAAAATTAGTGTTCCCCTCAGAGCCTTTTGGCTGGGTGAGCCACCTGGCTGTTTTCCTGTACTGCCCAGCTGGTCAGGTCACGTAAATATTGTGGAGTGTTGTTTCTAAAATGAATCATTTACTTGCCTATATTCACTGTAGACTTCACTGAACAAACAACTTGATTCAGTCCAAATCAATCCTGTTGTGATTTTTTTTTCTTGAAAGCAAAAGCTTGTGAGTAAGCTTTTAAAACCAAGATTAGATAAAGCCTGCTACCATTTCTCCATTAACAAGCTATTGCTTTTTGTGTGTGTGTGTGTGTGTGTGTAAAACATATACTGACTGAAGAATGCACTCTAGTACTAGATCAAAACTTTAAAAATTTAACTATCCTAGCCACATTCCTGAACTTGAAAAAGTGGACTCCTCAGTTTGATTGAAGTGAAAAGGTGAGAAATGGGATTCATATTACTTTCTTTCCTATACACAAGAAATCAAGTAGAAAAAACGCTTTTACAGAGAGTTAGTGATGTTTGACTGTCGCACATATTTCCATATGAATATTAAAATCATTTTTTTCTTGTGAGCTAGCTATATTCTTTCAGGAAAAGAAATAGGAAGGGAACTAATATAACAAATTATATGAAATCATACACTAAGCTAATCATTCACAACATGAATTTAAAAAATGGAAGGCATTATGGCTTTTCTGTTGGACAGCTAATACTCTTAAGTGCCATTCATATTTAGATGTACTAATGATTTCACAGTTCAAATATAAGTGCTGTAAAGCACGGAATAAAGTACTGTTGCTATGGCACACCTATTAATTAGGTGTGCAATATTAAATATGTCTGACTGAATAATTCATTGCAGTGCATTGAGTTGAAAGCCACAAAATGGCTGTGGCAAAGCAGTTACCATTTGATTTTGGGTTTTAACATTTTATAAAAATATGCAGTATGAAGATCCTTAAACAAATATGAAGGAAAATAATAAAATGCTACTGATTACAAAGATTATGCATAGCTACCAAACTACCATCGTTACTGTTGAATGCTGACGTCATGAGAGCAGTGGCGTAGGAACGGGGGGTTACAGGGGTACAATGTACCTCCCAATTTTTGGAGAGGGGTACATTAATATCTACTGTACCCCCCAAATATGAGCAAATACAAACCAATCATTCATAAAGAGTGAACTGTAAAGTTTATATGCTAATTATTTTTTTTTATTCTCTTTTTTTTCAAAGAAATATCACGGGTCATCTGGTTTTTTTTTTTTTAATATCTGAAGCTTGTAGTGGGAGGCTTTTCATCCACCAAAAACTGGCTAACCATCTGTGAAACTTCAGCAAATTAGTTCTGCAGGGAAACGACGAGTGCGAGGTTTTTGTTAATAACTTCAAACAGCATATGGTAGGGCTAGGGCTTGATAACATACTTGTGATCAGTGTTTCTTTTCTCTTAAAATTCCACGCATCTTGATCAGGTCGTCCTTTCTTCACTTTTAAAAGAAAATTTAATGCACAAGTGGACATTTCAGCACCCGCAGCCCCGGCACTAAAATTGTTTTCTGTCTTAAGATCTGTAGCAATACAACAAATGCATTACGGATTTCACATACCACTCATAGAACTCCAATTCCTTGATATCTCTACCATCATTTAGCTTTGCACCAGACCAATGAGCTTTTTACATCAATTGTCAGCCTATGTATCGTTCAAAGTTTTTAATATAGACTTCATAATGCTTCAATGGTACTATCTTCGCGGGTAGAGCAGTTTTTATCTTACTGCGGTTTTACTTTATTAACGTAAACAAAAATGATAAGAAATTTAATTCGTTCTTGTAAAGAGTTACATAACATTTCCTGAGAAATCCCTCTTTTCCAAACCCTGCTGACAGAAATTCATCCTAATGTTGACTTGTCCCTGCTTAATATTTTAATGGAAAAAAAAGTACAAAAATTAACAAGAGAGAACACAAAAAAAAAAAAAAACCCTTCTCCATTCATTTTCTGATAAGAAATTAATAATGTGAACTTTTTGTCAGCAATAAAAATAATAATGGTAATAATTAATAATAATATAATAACAATGTTCATTCGGATGAATTCCTGATCAGTATACGTATTTTATAAAAACTCTAATATACTAACCCCCCCCCCCAAAAAAAAATAAATTTGGAAGGGGTCATCCATAGATGGCTTAATCCTTGAGATGTAAGGTTCATGAGCTTGTACCCCCTTAAATCAAAAGCGTTCCTACACCACTGCATGAGAGTGTTTTTTTTTCTTTGCTCGAAACAATTTTATCAGGTCAAGTATGTTCTTCTCTTGACTGAGTGTTAATGCGGTGGATGGACGAAGTTGTAAGTGTAATGCTCAAAAACTTGAATAGGCAAAGCGCTAAAAGAGAACTTTTCAGTGCAGGCTGTGTGTTCTGTTTCATGCTACTCATGTAAAACTTATTCTAAAGGATTAGGTATGATTATAACTCTGTGTTCTTCAACATTGGAATATCCAAGATGTTTTTTTAAACAACTCAGCATCATGAATATGCAGTTTGATTTTATTAACTTTGTTAGTCTTTTATAAATGTATAAATAGTGTTTGGCAACTTGGTGTATTTTGTGTCTTCTGGAATAAACAAAAATATTCATCTTCATCACAGGTAAAATCTTTTGAAATTTATTGTATTGTAGTATGATGTTTCTTCATATTTATTTCAAAGCTAAAAAGAAATAGAACAAAACATCAAATCTAACTTACCTCATGCCTTCAGTTACAATAAAAATAGTGTTACTAATGCCAAATGAACAATAAATAAATATGAAATTAGTTATCTAGTTCATAACTCTTATAGTTTTAGGTCTAAATAACTATAAAGGTCTAGAATGTCTGAACAATAAAATAAAAGGTTCTACAGAATATGAAGTGCCACTGGCATGTTACTCTTTTCTTACTATTATTACAATATGCCATTCTCTAATGAAATATTCTATGAAGAAAATATTAAGTACTTGGTTGTAGGCACAATGAAGTAATGCTGACTTATGTAATGTCAAAAAGCATTACCCTGTGATACAGTTAAATAATATTTACATGACTGATATTAAAATTACACATATTTCCAAACATGTACTATGTGCATAAATGTGTGTGTGCGGGGGGGGGGGGGGGCAACTCATAACTGAAATAACCTGTTAGCAAACCATGCAAATGTTTATGCATACATGGTTGAGTAGTATGATTACAAGAGGGGAAAATGTTTATACACACAGTGCACAATAACATAATCATCGTTACTTCAAAGTCACAAATAATGTACTTGTAGGAATCACTAGAGAGTTAAAAGATAGAGAAAAAATCCTAGCCTATTTCTTCCTTTTTTTTTTCCATTTATCTATTGCATATGTGTAGATCTGTGAAGGAACGTTGTAGTACTTTATGGATTTCTTCTGCATTTAAGATTATTTTGATAAATATACATTTTTGTTGTAGCAGTGTTTATGTTTCATAATATTCTTTAATCTTGTTCTAAGTTATTGCAAATAATTAGTGCTCTGATTTACACATTTTGCTGTTTTTGGCATTGTGTTTCATCTTTTTCTGGAATTCAAAGCCTTGTAATTTTATTTGCAGAATCCAAAGAATGAGGATAATGATGAACTTGCCTTAACCTTGACTGGACCTGATGAAAATGGAATTGTGCCTTATGACTATTTTGAGAAAATGTATCCTGATCCTTTTCATCATTTGAATATACTGCTTGGAATGCTGGACATAGCAGATATTATTTGTGACATCACAGTTTCAGATGTGAGCTGCTTTTTTATTTATAATTTGTTCTGATAAGTTCTTAAAGTGTGTTAGTTCTCTTGAGTAGCATACACATTGGAGTTTAGCCGCCCCGGTGGCGCAGTGGTCTAAGCGATGGCCTCTGATCATTCGTCCGAACGGGGTCCGGGTTCGAATCCCGGTGAGGCATGGATGTTGTGTTTGTCTTACGGCACTGGCTCTCTCCCATCCCTGGAACCAGTGACCCTAAATTAGGGACGGGCGACTGCTTATAGCCCATTGAGTTGCTCACGGTGGTCGTTAAACCTTCATTCAAAAAAAACAAAAAAACATTGGAGTTTAAGTAGAGGGAGTGGCACATGTTTTAGTATTTCTCCGGCCATTATCCATTGTTTCACAACATCTGTTGTATCCTTTGCACTCTGTATTCCGTAACTTTGCGAAATGTAACTGAAAGATGCAGTTAAACAAGCTGCATGATTCTTGCAGGTGTTGCAAATTTTGTTTATTTTGCTGTGGCTAAAATTTTCTTCAGATAAATGTAATACAAATCTACAAAATTATCTTCACTTACACATGGAATACATGGCATTCTTGTAAATCTCATCACTTAAATTTGTTCTCAAAGCACAGAAATGCTCTAACAGATGTGGTTTGACGACTGTGACCTTCCATCAACTTTTACTTCATTTCACTCTTGATTCCTTTTAATACCGTTAAGTCTTTTATCTTATGATCATTTATGATGCCTTTTGTTTTAATTTTGACTTGGTCCAGTGGGAGGACTGCATATCTTATCACATGCACAGAATACAAGATTTCACCACCAGCGTTCCTAAGTGTTGAAAGGCAGCAGAATATTCGACTTGGCCTACATAAAATATTAGCTGTGGATGATTTTTGGACATATTCATAGACATCGTAGGTAGAGCACTTTCTTGTTATGTGTGTAATTTGGATTGTGATGTTTACTGTGTCGATATGAATAACTTTTATGGTGCATTATTGTTGGAGGTTACGCCGGAGGAGTAAAAGTTGATGGAAGGTCACAGTCGTCAAACCACATCTGTTAGAGCATTTCTGTGCTATACCAAGAACAATGTGATGTACAGTAAATGTTTAACATTTATATATTAATATTATAATACTTTGAGCTATGTAAAGAATCTTCTCAATTCAGCATATATCTTTGTGCAGGTTTGAGTAGATAATGTAAAATGCTCCAAGAGTATCAAACTTTTTCTTTTTTTGTTGCCAAATCCTCAATTGCTGGTATATCCAGTCTTTCAGAGGAGTTCGCTACATCGAGAACAATTAACTGTGGTATTTTTATGCCAAAAATGATATGAAATTTTCATTTTATCACCTGAACACCAAGTATGTCAAATCTCTTAAGTCTTACGTATTTTCATGAGTTCATCAACTTCACCCTATGATGTCTGAACTTCATTTGGTAAACTATTTTAACTCAAACCAGCATATGCAAGTGACCTGCTTGACGTGTTAGTGATTACTGGAGCATGTGGAAATGATTCACTCTGTTTCTAAGAGAGTAATTTAATTAAGTCCTACAGTATCTTTCTTTGAGTTTTCGTGGAGAGTAAAAGTGAGTTGCAGAGCATATCCCGGATGTGCGACAGAATTTGCATGAAATTCAAACAATATAAATTAGGGAAAAAACAAAGTTATGGTTTTTGTGTCAAGAACTGTTAGTACTGAATACAAGATCAGTGTAAATGGTACAAAGTTAGACCAGGTGAATGAGTTTATGTTTCCAGGAAGCATGTTTCACAGAGAAAACAGATTAGATAGTGAAATCAAGTAGGCTAATGAATTCAGCATTGAGAGTCATAGCTGCTTTAGATGAGTTATCTAAATGGTCCTAAATAACTGTTTATGAAAATATAATTGTTCCCATTCTGATGAACAGCAGTCAAACCTTGTTACTGCAGAAGAGTCATAGGAATCAGATGTGTGCTAAAGAGATGTGCTACATACAGGGAGTGGGATGTGTGGCAAGATGTGTTCTTATCATATGAGCAAAAAAAACTATATTGCAGATGTGTAATGTGAAACAAAATGTTGTTAGTAGGGTGTAGACATCTTGAGGTGGTTTAGCTATATTGAAAGAATGAGTGATGAGGTGCTAAACAAGAAAATTAAAAATAAAATCAGTAACTACCTTCCAAAATTAAAACAAAAAGAAGAAAACATTCTTTTACAGGAAGGTGTGGTCCACAATATAATATGTGAATGTGGTCTCAGCTGTGTGGGAGAAACAGGCAGACAGCTTAAGACCAGATTGGCAGAACAATCTTGACAGACAAACTTGACAAACAAAACAGGTTTGGACAGACATATTCAAAATACTGGACATAAGGTGCTTTGGGACACTGTAGATGTTCTGACACATCAACAACACTTTTTTGAAAGAAAATTGTCAGAAAAACTGGAAATGGAGAGAAGAAGAGGTACAGCATTAAATTATTTGAAAGGTTCGAATTTAGGTTACAAATGGCAACACCTACTATAATGTAGTCCTGAGGAAGGGTAGGGGTGCCACCCAAAAATTCGACTGTAAGTAATATCCTTTTATTCCGGAGTAAATCCCATAATTTAGTGAAATTTATAAGAAAATTTATTCAGCCCAAGTGGCAAGAAAGAAAGGTAGAAGGCTGAGAAAATCATGGAAGGACTAGATTCAGGAATACTGCAACAGAAAAAGATTATGTCTATGAAGTACCAAAGGTCTTGTGTGTGAGATGTGTGATGGATGTCAGGGAACATTGAGTTGTGTTCCAAGATAACTGTATATGAAGACATTTAATACATGGACAGTGAGTAAAATCTAACACAATCAGAAACTCTGATTAGGCAGATCTTGTTTTGAGGAGCTAACTTCTGAATCATAGAAAACAGCTTAAGGATATATAAATTAAAGAGTTGTAAATGAATTTATGGCACCTCTATTCATATTGTACTGTGGAATTAACTTTTTTACGGATCTTATAGAGGTTATTATTCAAAAAAGTTGGTGGCCAAATTTTCGAACTAAAGCCTAGTTCGTCATCAGGACTACATCACTAGAGTAATTGCTGCCACTCAGTTGGAAGAGTCCAACCGCAATTATCGTTAATTGTGGTACTTATTCTTCTTGCTATTTCGATCCCTTCTTCTAGTTTCCTCTTTACTAAGTTTGACTGGTGGGCGATTATTCTTACTGAGTCCCAATTTATGGAGTGTCCACTTGCTTGTATATGTCTGTCTAGCCCTGTTTTGTTACTAATGTTCCTAATAGCTGCTTGGTGTTCTTTCATTTGGACTTTAATACTTCTCCCTGTTTCTCCTATATAGTTGAGTCTGCAGTTACAGTCAATGCAATATATTACTCCTTCTTGCAATTGGATGACTTCTTTCTGCTTTAAAGCTGGAAGGAATTTCTTTAATTTGTTACTTAGATCTGGAGCAAGCCTGATATTATATTTCGCTCCGATCCTCTTCAGTTTTTCGAAAAGTCCCTTGTGGTACGTAATTTTGCTGGTGAATTTGAAGTTGTTTATTTCCTGCTTCTTTTTTGGCACTTCTCTGAATAATTTCTTAACATAAGGGGAGGGGTAATTGTTTTTGGCCAATATTTCTTTTTACCATGCAGCTGAAAGAAAAACTAGACAACTTGCCAGAATTAATTCATCCAGTAATGGCAAGCCTGGATATAGTATCTATGTATACCAACATTAACCTGGACCTCCTGCTGGAATTCATTGTGGATGACCTGGCAGAAAAAATAGTCTTCCATAATCACAATAGAGAAATACTACTTGGCATATATGAACTGCTCATGTTTTCTTTCAAGAATAATTTCTTCCAGTTTGGAAAGAAATATTACAGGCAAACTTCAGGACTTGCAATGGGTTCTCCACTAGCACCTCTGCTTGCAAATTATTATGTAAATAAACTAGAGGCAAAAATCCTTGTACAACCTTCAATATTTGCTCTCTATGTAAGATACATGGATGATGTCCTATTTATAGTAGATACTGAGGACCAATCTCTACCCTCGCAAATTCTAGCAGAATTTAACTCTCTAGAAAATACCTTGCAGTACACCCTGGAACTAGAAAAAGACCATAGCATCAATTTCCTTGATTTAAAATTGAACTCAAGAGAGGGGAGAATATTCACTCAGCTTTTTAGAAAACCCACTAACACAGGGAAGATGTTAGACTTCTACTCATTCCACCATGATTATATTAAATCGAATATGGTGAGACAATTTTTGGAAAAAATTGAAGTCCTGGTCTCTTCAGATGCTCAAAAAGATCTTCACAAAGAAGAATTAAAGGGAATATTGGCAGAAAACAATTACCCCTCCCCATATGTGAAGAAAATATTTAGACAAGTGCCAAAAAAGAAGCAGGAAATAAACAACTTCAAATTCACCAGCAAAATTACGTACCACAAGGGATTTTTCGAAAAACTGAAGAGGATCGGAGCAAAATATAATATCAGGCTTGCTCCAGATCTAAGTAACAAATTAAAGAAATTCCTGCCAGCTTTAAAGCAGAAAGAAGTTGACATCCAATTGCAAGAAGGAGTAATATATTGCATCGACTGTAACTGCAGACTCAGCTATATAGGAGAAAGAGGGAGAAGTATTAATGTCCGAATGAAAGAACACCAAGCAGCTATTAGGAACATTAGTAACAAAATAGGGCTAGACAGACATATACAAGCAAGTGGACACTCCATAAATTAGGACTCAGTAAGAATAATCGCCCACCAGTCAAACTTAGTAAAGAGGAAACTAGAAGAAGGGATCGAAAAAGCAAGAAGTACCACAATTAACGATAATTGCGGTTGGACACTTCCGACTGAGTGGCTGCAACTACTCCAGTGACGTAGTCCTGACAATGAACTAGGCTTTAGTTCGAAAATTTGACCACCAACTTTTTTGAATAATAACCTCTATAAGACCCGTAGAAAAGTTAATTCCACAGTAAATTAAAGATTTGAAAAGGTTTAACCAAGTCACTTTTATCCTATTTTTTGTTTGTTTGTTTCAGCTGCAGCTTATATCCTTCTGTTGGACCTGTGGCATATGTCACTGCTTCGTAGTGCTTTGCAATAGGTGTGTCTGCCTGAGCTGTTGGCTTATGGATGCTGCAAGCTCTATTATAGCTACTATATCACTGCTGCTGTTACTCAGGGCCGGCGTTAAGGGTGTGCTGTGCCTGTGACCACACAGGGCCTCACGCTTTGAGGGGCCTCACGCTGGTGGATAAATAAGATAAAAAAAAACAAAAGTGAGAAAGGAAGAAAAATGTAACATTAAGTACACAGACAAAAAGAAGAAAAATCCAACAGTTGAAAACATATGAATTACCATCCCAGTTCTTCGCGAGTCCGCATACACAAACATCACAGTGATGTTGTACATAAGCTCAGGACTTCTTGTATTACTGTTAAGAAGTCCTGTGACACTAGATGGGAAAGTGTTAAACCCATTAGATACCAAGCAAAAGAAGTAAGGGACACACTTCTTGAAGTTGCAGACACAGTAAATGATCCTAAAATCAAATGTGAAGCTCGCTCATTGGCAGTACATGAACTTCAGAGTCATGAATTCTTATTGAGTATTGTTATATGATATGACATACTCTTTTCTGTAAACAGTGTGAGCAAACCACTTCAATCAGAGAGCATGCAGCTTGACGTGGCAGAAAATATGCTTCAGGGGTTATTAAATTTTTGAACCAATTTCGAAATGAAGGCTTCAATTCAGCAATTCTGGCCGCTCGTGAAATTTGTGAACAGTGAGGTGTTGACCCAAAATTTTCTGAGCATAGAGTGGCTTAAAAAAGAAGAATCTTTGATTACGAAGTAAACGATGAGCCCTTGAGAAATAAAAAATCTGCAGAGGAAGTCTTCAAAATAGAGTATTTTTATCCTGTTATAGACACTGCTTTACAGTCTCTGAAATCTCGTTTTGAACAATATAAGGAGTTCAATGTCAAGTTTGGATTTTTGTATTCTCTACCGAAAATGAAACAAATGAATGACAGAGATCTAATGAAATATTGCAAAAAACTGGATTTGATCCTTCGTTCAGGAAATTCCCGTGATATATGCGGAGAGGAGCTATTCACAGAATTGAAAATAGTCAGACAACTAGTTCCGGACGACGTCAATACTGCTATCCAAGTATTGCAATTTTTAAACGGAATGCAAAATCCCTTCCCTAATGTAGCTATCTCATACAGAATCATGTTAACTATGCCGATAACAGTCGTGAGTGCGGAAAAAATTTCTCTCACTTGAAATTAATCAAATCGTATCTGAGGACAAGCATGTCTCAAGAAAGGTTAACTGCACTCGCTACATTGTCAATAGAATGCGACGTGGCATCAGACGGAACTAAATTACGATGATTATTATTGAAGATTTTGCTGGACAAAAGGCGAGAAAGGTCTCTTTTGCGTGATGGGAAAGACAGGTAAAACGTAAAGTTTTCCTTTTATGTACATACCAGTATATTCATGAAAAAAGATGACTGTTTCTCTAACTTTTAAAGGACATTTTTTTAATGTGTACAATTCACTAGGAAATTGATGTACCTATTTAAAACATTTTTCTTTTTGTTCTGCATGGGTTTCATTTTTAAAATATGCAGCTATAGTAAAACAGATTTTAAAAATTTCCTACTGCATAGTGCATAGTACTATTAACATTTACCTTCTTATTTTTTTATTTTGCAAAGGAGAACGACGGTTGAGCTTAATAATAATAGCAGTTACAAGTTTAAGAAAAATATCAGTTCCTTCTATAACAAATAAATGAGTGAAAAGCTTATCACCTTATCAGAAAATAAAAATATTCTGTTACGTACGTGCACAAAATACCGTTAGCCAAGTTGATTTAGCAAAATATATTAGTTAGCAAAAGGGCCTCGCAGGGAGAGTATGCACAGGGCCTTGCGTATGCTTGCAGTGGCACTGCTGTTACTTCTGCTGGCTTGCCATCATTAAGGCTGCAGCTGCTGGGCTGCGGCTTGTGAAACCTCTCTATTTATGTATTGTTGCTGTGCACGTGTGCTGTTGTGCACCACTTACTAACTTGAGCAGGTTGTGCTGTTTTTTTTTCTTCTT
Source organism: Macrothele yani (assembly GCA_039090855.1). NCBI lineage: Eukaryota > Metazoa > Arthropoda > Arachnida > Araneae > Macrothelidae > Macrothele > Macrothele yani. The sequence goes on from CM077012.1 coordinate 69,773,520, forward strand.
TTTCCCTGATTCAGTGAAGTATCTGTTGTCTGTAGGTTTTTGGAATACTAGAGTTCTGAGCTGGACAGTGTTTTTGCCCCAAACCTTGTACAAAAATCATGGATTAAGACTGTTTTTTAATGTGTAGACTGGACTTTCTAAAAAGCAGCTTTTACTCTCTCTCGCTCTCTCCGCCCCAGCATTGCTTTAAATGTTTAATGTGCATTGTAGCAAGTCTGGTTATGAACTATCTGGGTTTTGATGTAGTGAAATGATAGTAAAGTCATGCCTCTTTAGTAGAAGTTTTACTGAGATTTCACGTGAACCAAAATAGATTATGCTTTATTTCAGGGTTAATTAAACTTTGGGAAATCATTTATGACTTCATTACTTTCCTGAACTTTGAGTAGATGCAAGTGATGTTATTTAAAATTGTAGACCCTGTGTTATGTGGTAGTTTGCAAGAGGATATTGTGGCTTAACATCAGAAGCCCACACGGACCTCTTAGTTTAATTTTGTGTTATTACAATGCTTAAGTAGTTACATCCTAAATTATTCCAGAGGCTGCAAAATCTTTTAAGAAAATTTAAGCATCATTTTAACAAGAATAGTCATTAATTATGCTTATGCAAAATGTTAGAAAGGCAAGGATGATTTGTGCCCTGTTAACCAACGTTGACTTTTCGTAAAACTTCAGTAAATGAGTATCAACCTTACATTCCATTCAGTGAAATAATAATACTGGGTGATCCATCTGGGTAGGGATAATTTTAAAATGCTGTGGTATGGCATGTAACAGATATAATAAATCAATATTTGGCAGAACTTACCTTTATACATGGGAGTTTATCTAGGCTTCTACAATGCCCCCTTTGCAGACTTAGCTGAGTACTGGGTGCCCAATTATGCCACATGTTTTATAACATCTGATGAGTGATTTGTGTGAACACTGCAGTACAGATGTCAAATTCTGCACAAAGGGCGAGGAAAGATGGAGGTTTCATGCGCTGTAGTCACTGCATACATGCCAGAACTGTGAGGAAAGAGGGAGTCTGACGCACTGTAATCATTGCTCACGCGCCTTTGCAGTATTGTGGCAAAAGTGAAAATGGCAGCGACTGTTCAACAATGCACAACATGTGTCCTGTGGTATGCAAAGTTTGAGAGTGTCATGGCTGTTCAATGAGAGTTTCGTCATGTTTATGGGGTCAGAAAGGTGCTTAAGTATGAGAGCATAATGCATTGGTATTGCATATTTGGAAAAGTGGGGTTCATCATAAAACCAAAGTTCAGTGGCTGTAATCAGGAGCCTGAGAAAGAAGCCCTTGTTTCCGCTGCTTTGGAGCATAGCCTGCGGAAAAGTCTACGATGCTTATCCTTGGAGCTGACACTGCCATACACAACATGTCAATGCATTGCGCTGCTTACCTGAAAATGTACCAGTATTGCTTACAGCATGTACAAGCACCACGGGAGAGTTACCATGTAAGCTGTTTCGAGTTTGCCTGCCTCGTGTGCAACCGGATGGAAATGGTTACCACTTTTTTTGGATCAGTGATTATTCACAGACAAGGCCACATTTCATGTAAGCAGAAGAGTGAATATGCACAACAATATCATTTCGGGAACCTAAAATCCCCATGCTTTCTACGAAATGGAAAGAGCAAGCCCCAAGGTAAATGTGTGGTGGTGGTGGTGGGGGGGTGAGTCATCACCAGATGTATGGTCCTTTTTCCATCTCTGAGAACACTGTATAATTAAGACCATACCTGAAAATGCTGCAGATCGTTTTGGTATCACAACTGGATAATGATGTCATTTTACGGCAAGATGGTGCCCCACCCCACTGGTCACTGGAAGTCAGGAACTTCCTCAGCAACACATTTAATGACAACTGGTGTAGCAGTGATGGCTCTATTCCTTGGCCTGCAGACTCCCTGGATCTTGCTCCCCCTGATTTCTTTATGTGGGGGTTTGTGAAGGACATCATCTATGTACAATGACCTCAAATCCTGGATGACTTGAAGATGAAAATTTCTGCAGCGTTTCTCAAATCACTCTGTAGCTGTTAGAAAACACGCAGCAAGAATTGAGCACTCTGTATGAACTCTGCCGAGTCCGCAAACGGGGTCATGTAGAGGCCTAGACAAACTCCCATCCATAAAGGTAATTTCTGCCAAATATTCACTTATTATATCTGTTACAAGCCATACCGCAGCGTTTTTAAATTATCCCTACCCAAATGGATCGCCCTGTAATAAAAAAAGAGCATAACAAATTGAATTATGCAGGAAACATCTCACTAGATTTGCTGGTTTTGACCAACTGCTGCTCACTCCCTCCTATTTTTTTTTTAATAGTAGCTAAATCACAACCATTTGGATGAGGTGTATTCGGATCCTACAATTCCATGTAATGCTTGGAGTAGTGAACTGTTTAGGTATATTGTAATGTATTAGTATGATGACTTAAATTTGTTAGATTTAGGTACTTCTATACCAGCTGAATTTCAAGAGCAATATGCCATTATGTCTTAAAAGAAAAGTGTTTGATCAATGCATCCTTCCAGTGCTTATGTATGGTGCAGAGACATGGACCTTAACTAAAAGAGATATACAAAGGCTGCAGACAACTCAAAGCAGCATGGAGAGGTGCATGCTTGGTGTAACCAGGAGAGATAAGAAGAGGAACTCGTGGATCCGAAAAAGGACAATAGTGGAAGACATCATGATCAGAGTTAAATCCCTGAAATGGCAATGGGCTGGACAATACTGCCAGAAGGACAGACCATCGATGGACAGCCGACATTTTAGATTGGATTCCAAGGGACAGGAAAAGACCCAGAAGAAGACCACATGGAAGATGGGTGGATGGAATTCGAAAGTATGCGGGAGTGACATGGAGGAGACTGTCACAAGACAGACCGTTGTGGAGAAATAGAGGCGAAATTTTGACAAGAGTGAAAGATTTCTACTCCAAATTATATGAAAGGGATGATACATGTACTCCAGACATCGTGAAAGGTACCAGAGTTCTTCCAGTCCTCCCAGCAGAAGTTGCACATGCCATCAAGAACATGAAGCAGGGAAAAGCTCCAGGAGAAGATGGAATTACTGTAGACATCATACAAGAAGCAAGTGGAGAAATCGAAACAGTACTCGCCCAAATTTTCACTCGATGTCTTAATGAAGGGAAGATTTCTGAGGATTGGAACAACGCTACAATGATCCTGCTACATAAAAAAGGTGACATTGAAGATCTCAGGAACTACAGACCTATCAGCCTCCTATCAGTGGTTTATAAAATCTTCACTAAAGTTCTTTCACACCGTTTGAAGGTAACACTGGACATGGCTCAACCGAGAGAACAAGCTGGATTCAGGAGTGGCTACAGCACAATAGATCATATCCACGTACTGAGAGAACTAATTGAAAGAGCGAGGGAATATGAACTTCCATTGTGCATGGCTTTTATCGATTATGAAAAAGCCTTTGATTCGGTGAAAACCATCAGCAGTTACCACGGCTCTGAAATCCTGCGGTATTGAAGATGCATACATTAATATTATTAATAACATCTATGAAAATGCAAGTGCAAAGATTCGGCTGTTTGAAAATACAACACACATAAAAATTGGAAAGGGAGTGAGACAAGGTGACACCATATCTCCGAAGCTCTTTAATGCCACATTGGAAAATGTCTTTCAATCACTGAACTGGGAAAACAAAGGGATAAAGATTAATGGAGATTATCTAACCCACCTTCGTTTTGCTGATGACGTAGTCATTTTTGCAACTACCCCATCAGAGCTGCAGAGTATGATCCAGGAACTTGCTGACAAGAGTAAAGAAGTGGGATTAAAAATGAACTTATCAGAAGACAAAAGTGATGTTCAATGCTTTTACAAGAAATGAAGATTTATCGATTGATGGAGAAAAGCTGGAGATAACAGATACGTACGTTTATCTTGGACAGCAGATATCAAGTGAGGGTCACATTGATGAAGAAATTAATCGGCATACAAAACTTGCCTGGAGAGCTTTTGGAAGAAACAGCATAATTTTCAAGAGCAATATGCCATTATGTCTTAAAAGAAAAGTGTTTGATCAATGCATCCTTCCAGTGCTTACGTATGGTGCAAAGACGTGGACCTTAACTAAAAGAGACATACAAAGGCTGCAGACAACTCAAAGAAGCATGGAGAGGTGCATGCTTGGTGGAACCAGGAGAGATAAGAAGAGGAACTCGTGGATCCGAAAAATGACAAGAGTGGAAGACATCATGATCAGAGTTAAATCCCTGAAATGGCAATGGGCTGGACATACTGCCAGAAGGACAGACCATCGATGGACAGCCGAAATTTTAGATTGGATTCCAAGGGACAGGAAAAGATCCAGAAGAAGACCACATGGAAAATGGGTGGATGAAATTCGACAGTATGCGGGAGTGACATGGAGGAGACTGGCACAAGACAGACCGTTGTGGAGGAAACTTGGGGAGACCTTCGTCCAGTAGTGGATTGATAATGGTTGACAATGATGATGATGATGATACCAGCTGAATAATGGAGAAAGAAATTCTGTTCCAAAGGAAGTAAACTATGCAGACTTAAATAAGGTGCAAAAATTGCATCAGTTAATAGAATTCCATTGGACAGCTTAGCAGCTGGAGCTTCAAGACCAAATCAAATAAAAAAGAAATAATATAAAAGAGCAGCGGTGGATGTGAAACATTAATGTAACAGCAAACTACAGCACATTGTTATTACCACACAGAATAAAGAGATTGTTAAATGATCTTAAGAAACAATATCAAAAGTGTGATGGAAGGTAAAAGTAAATCACAAAGCATGGCTATTGTCACGAATAACTTTACTGAAGTAATATCATTATGAGAAGCTGGTAATGTATATTGTCATTGATAACAAACTGTAACGGATGTGTAAATGCCTGAAATGTAAAGCAACTCAGAGTATGGTAATAGTGATTTTGTGGTGCTTCATAGCTGCTTGAACATAGAGGAAGAAAATCTTTTAGACTATGAACAGAATATTATACACAGTCGAGTCACTTTATTGTGACCACCAGCTAATATCCAGAGTAACTCCCATGTGCAGCACGGACAGCAGCTAGACAAGCTGGGAGTGACTCACTAAGGTGCTGGAAGGTGTTCATAGGTATGTGGAGCCACACTGAATGCAGTGCATCTGACAGCTGCTGGAGGATGGCGGTGGAGGATCCGTAAAGTGAACAACACGATCGAAGTGGTCCCACATATGCTCAATTGGGTTTTAGTCTGGGGAATTAGGAGGCCAGGGAAGTACTTTGAAGTCTTCATCGTGCTCTTTCAACTACTCTCGGACATTTCTAGCTGTGTGACACTTTGCATTGTCGTTCTGGAAGATCCCATCCGCCCCAGGGAAGACAATCAGCATGTATAGGTGTGCGTGGTCTGCAAGGATGGATTCATAATGAATTCAGTCCATAGTGTCTTCCACAGGTATGAGTGGACCCAGAGAATGCCATAAAAACATTCCCCAGACTATAAAGCTGCCCCCACCAGCTTGTGTTCTTCCAGCAATGGTTAAATAGTGTTTGTTATCCGATGTTTCTTGTCTTATATACCAACATCCATTCTTTTGATGAAGCAGAAAACGTGACTCATCAGAGAAGGCAATCCTTTGCCAATTAGTGGAGGTCCAATTCCGATACTGCCATGCAAATGTAAGCCTTTTCTGTCGATGCACCTTCGTCAGCATAGGTGCAGTGACCATCCGTCTGCATCGGAGCCCCATACTCCACAGGGTTCACTAAACTGTCGTTTTAGACACACTTTCGGTAGCCCCCCTGGTTCATTCAGCCACAAATATAGGTAAGACGATCACGCTAGTTACATTGAGATTAGAACTTTTACAAAAGAAGTTCGTAAGTTGGGAGCTTTCGACCTTGTCTTAGGTCATGGAAGACTAAGATTGTTTCCAGGTTCTACATTTGAATTTTTGCTATTTTTGTTGCCAGATCTTAGAATCAATCTCCAGATCATCGGGATGTAGAGAGGAGATGCGGAATTACAAGTCTTTGGGTTGAAAAGAATTTCCAGGCTTTCATGGTAACGGAGGGCAAATTGATTGTCAAAAGAAGCAATGCATTTTGCTTCGTTCTAGCGGGGTATTGCAGAGGTGTCTTCCATTGTCAAAATAGACAAGGTTGTATTTGGGTTGGCTTTCGAAACACCTTTCTTGTGTTCCAAAATTCTGTGGTTAATGCTTCTTTATGTGCTTCCAATGTATAAGTTATCACCTGTTGAAGTAGAGATAGGAATGCAGTAAACTCCTGGGTGATCCAGATTTTCAACTTTGTCCCTATCACTTTGTAGAAGTTTCAAGATGCTTGGGGCAGATTTAATGGCAAGATGGTAACCAAAACTTCTGAAAAGAATTTGTAACTTATAAGCATAGGAAGGATGGTAAGGAACAGAACCGGAGAATTTCAGGTTTTCTTTCTTTTGAGGATGGAGGCATTCAATTTTCAACTTGTTTTCATATTTCTTTATGAGAGTGTTGACTGTAAGAGCAGGGAAACCATGAGAGAGGGCTATTGTAGAAATTCTGGAGAATTCCTCTTGAACTTACGAACTTTTGTAAAAATTCTAATCTTAACGTAACTAGCGTGATCATCTTACCTTTATTTGTTATTCTTGTTATGTGTTTTGCCCATCATCATCATGTTCATTCAGCCAGTGAGTTGCTCCACTGTTGTGTGTCGATCTGCACTCACGCACCTTCAAAGCCAACGTTCACCTCTCACATCAATGGCATGTGGTGCTCCGCAGTTTCCAGATCACTTATTCGCAATGGTGCCATTTCTCCAATCACGATACACTTTAACCACAGCAGCACGTGGACAGTTCACAAACTGCGCTGTTTCAGAAATACTGCCACCCTTGACCCGAAAGCCAATTATCATCCCTTTTTGCAAATCTGATAAATTGCCCCTTTTATCCATGACAGCAACAAGTGATATGTTTTCAGATTGCCTACAGCACACCTTATATACCCTCCAAGTCGGCTCACGACACATGCCTTCTTTCATTGGCCACGCTCTGTTGATGTCAAAAGTAGGAGGTGGTTGGTCACAATAATGTGACTCGACTGTGTATAAGTTGAAGAGCTCAACACTGGCAATATGTTTTGTATGCCAAATTTCACTACAGCAAATAAAATCATAGGTGTTTTGTAAAATCTGTGAACCAAATTCTGTTGATCTTGATTAAGACTTGAAATTTCTGATATTTATTCATAGATATAAAAGTTGCATTGAAAAAAAGGAAGGGTGGAAAATGGTGATACAGAAGGTGAAGAGGGTGGGGATGAATGGATGAAAATATAAGAAAATCAGCAAAAACTCCACTTATGAAAAAGAAAAGAATAAAAGTAATGAAATAATATGTATTCACCTAGGTATCTTTAAAATGTAGAAACGAGGAAAGTGGATTCATAATATGGTACCAGGTATGGAAAATAGGACAAAAGATAAGGAAGGCTATAAGATTAAATGAATGAGAAAAAAATGAATTATTGAAAGGTAAAAAAAAGTAGGTGAATTTGACAAGATTGTGAGGAAGGGAAGTCTGAAATGCTATTAATGCTGATTCTTTCACCTGAAGTAGTCTCATTTTAACTACTTTCTTTTTTTTTTTTTTTTTTTTCTCTTTCATATATTATAAAATAGAAAACAGGGTGTTTTATTAGTGAGAGATTTGTGTTCAAATGGTCTAATGTTTTAAGGGAATTTTTTGTGTTTATCAATTAAGTTTCTCTGTATCAGGCAATCAATTTTTCTTTTTATTATCTGATGTACTCATCGCTACCTATTTTTGACAAATACTTCATATCTTTCCTTTCATCATGTATATCCATTTAACAATGTAAAGAGAGTGTTTAATGTTAATATGATGTCCATAAGATGGTTGTAGTTAATCATATATTTCATAAAGCTTTATGGTTATACACACACTGGCCCAAAACTACGAACATTTATTTAGTATGGAATAGGGTCACCTTTGTTGTGAATGATAGCAATTATGCAACCCAGGAAGGATTCTTTGAGATGCTTGCATTTGTTGTAGTCTCAAGATAGCTATTCCTGTTACAAAATATTGAACAACTCTGTTACTGTTGAAAAAAAAGAAGACATTGTTGCTGAACACAGTTGTGTCGTTCATGTCCCATTTATTTTAACAGAACTGAGATCACAGGACTGTGGAGGCCAGCAGAAATGGTAGAAATTATCCTTGTGCTCTTCAAAACATTCTTGCATGACTCTGGCATTATGCGCTGTTGCATTATCACCTATGAAGATGCCATTATCTGCAGGGGAAAAAAATGTAATATTGCAGGGTGTACTTGGTATGCTACTACACTCAGGTATTCCATGAATGTCATCTTACATTCATCTGGTATCAGTGGACCCAACCTACTCCAACAGAACATGCACTATAGCATGGTGTCATGTCCAGATGCTTGGATTGTGTTTAAATGAAATGTAATATTTCAGTCTTTTACCCACTTTCATGTATGTATTTAATTTGTCTAAAGAATATAGAAGATAAGTTACAGTTTTTTTTTCTTGCCAAAGTAGTTAAAGACATCCTTAATGCATATGTGTTAAAATTAAAAGTTCTGAGAAACATAACTACGTATGCATTATACTTAGATTTAACTCGCTTGCTATTTTTCTTTTTAATCTTCTCATGTTCAGACTACAATATTTCCACCAATCTGAGCAAAACAGCAAATGCTTTCACATCTAATATGTTCTTCATGCAGAAGTTACCTGAAGCTCTAAGCATGCAGTAACTGAATTTTTCTGAAGCATTTATATCCCATTCCTATTCAATAATACATATTCTGCTGTATGTATTATTGTATTATTCTGCTGTATGTATTATTGTATTATTCTGCTGTATGTATTATTGTATTATTCTGCTGTATGTATTATTCTCTTTATTTTATCAATACTGTACCCTTGTTATGCCCTGGTTTGGTGCACATTCTGCTTGATTTCTCTCTGACCATCTGTCTTAATAATTTATGTTTTCCACTGCCCCATTATATGTGTGTTTGTGTATTTAGTTTTTCTTATATGCTGTAAACTGTGTTTTGACCTCTTTGAATACTAATGTAAAAAATACAGTGAGTGCAAATTGAAATATATGCATTTACATTTCGAAATAAACTTACCTAGTTGTTAAAGTAATTGCAGAGTCACAGGCAGAGCTGGCACTATCATTAGGTCAACTAGGCAGCCGTCTAGGATGCAGACCTCAGAGGGGCACCGTTAGGGACCTTTGATTGGCAATGTACAGACCATATTATACTCAATGTATAATAAACCTTTGATTGTAGTAAACGTTGATATTTGTATTTTATTTTACTGTACAGACCTTCGAGAGGCACAGCTTTATGTAAATTAGTTTTTCAACTCTTGTAAAAATGCAAGTGACATTTTATGTTTTTTTATTTTAAGATAAATAATTACCAAAGAAAGGCCACAGAATTTAATTGTTTTTCATTTATAGTCTTATGAAAAATTTCCATACACTGTTTTTTATTTATCCTTTTTATGTGTTATTTTTTAATTTTTATTTTTAAAATTTAGTGATAAATTGAAGTTGGCAATTACGGGGGAGAAAGGAAAGGGTTGTAAGTAGTTAGCCTTCCCTAGGGCAGAAAATTTCTCGGCACTGGTACTGGTCACAGGGTAGTATGCACTGAGACAAATAACATCACTTGCAGTTGTTTCTAGCTCATAAGATGGAAAACATTTTTGTTTTGGTTGTGTTATTCACATACTCAGATGGGAACAAAACTCACTTGCACCTGTGCTATTTAAGAGAAAGATGAAGTGCAATGTTGAAACAATCGCACATAATGCTGTCGACCATTTGTACAGTCTCGTTACTCTTCCTCGGAAGTTCAAAATAAATTTTTTATTATAAATGGTCTACCTTGTGCACAAAAACAGATCTGGTAATTGCAATATGCAGATTTTATCTTTCAATATTGAGTATGAATCTTTTAATATGCAAATTAGCTCTTTCCAGAAATTTATGTTTTTTTCCCTACCTAAAACATTCTTCACTTTATTAAAAAAAAGAAGTACTTATATGATGACTATGCTCTGTGTATTTTCTTAGAACGAAGTCATTGATAATTCCACTACAAAATTATACTTTGTGCCTTGGATGTTGCAAGCTAAAAGCAATACAGATGCAGTGCAATTAGCCTTCAGTGGCATGGTTCTTGTAATAGAGTTTTCTGGCCTTCTTCCTGGTATGGTATCCTTAACTGTATTTCAGAATTAATATAATTTTTATGTGTAGTGAAACGTTATTATGACTAAATTAACTGAATCTGGCAAAAAAACTGGGGTGCCTTTCTAATACCATGTTGGTCCTCCTCGTGATCGGATAATAGCAGCAACGCAATGGGGCATGGACTCCACGAGCTTGCTGTGTAGTGCTGTGGATACAGTGCACACCATGCTTCTTGAAGAGCATCCCACAATTCCATAATTTTCACTGGTGAAGATTCCTGGCATTGACGCCATGTTGAACATCATCCCAAATATGTTCGATGGTGTTTAAATCCAGTTAATGAGGGGGCTAAGTCAGGATGCCAAACTCCGTGGAATGTTCCTCCAGCCATGATCGGATGACTATGGTTGTGTGCAGTGGCGCATTGTCATTTTGAAAGAGTTCACACCCATCGGGGGTGGTTGCATGACATGTTCAAGTGCAAATGATCCCCAAGAATGGTTATGCAGCCTCCACCAGTGAGAGCAGTCTGCAGACATATGAGGGATCCTAATGCATGCCAGGTGAAAATACCCTACATCATAACAAATCCACTGTTGGCCTGCACTGTCCCTTGTAGACATGATGCAGGATCCATTGCCCCATGGGATTGTCACCACACCCAGAATCGGCCATCTGCCCGAAACAGTTGGTACTGCGATTAGTCGGACCAGGCTACACATTTCTAGTTATCTTGCGTTCAATGGCAGTGTTTCCAAGCCCAGACAAGGTGCACAGCCTTGTGTTATAGCGTCAGCAATGGTACCCAGGTGGGCCGTTGGTTCGAGAACCCCATAGAACACAGGAAAAATTGCACTGGCCCCAGCATTGAATTGCGCTGTGATTTGTGGCATTGTTGCAACTCAAGCGAATGTTATGACGATGCATTCCAGATGCCGTTGTCCATGATCATCCAGGGCTTTTCTATGGCCACACTGGTCTTGCACTCCAGATTTCCTCCCTCAGTTTGTGTAGTCCAGGTACTACACCCTTGAAATTATTGACTGTGTAAATCCAAATTTCATGGTAATTTCCGAGATGGAGTTACCCGCCTCCCGGGTGACGACTATCATACCATGTTCAAAATTTCTTAAGTCCTGTCTAATAAAGTGTCATCTGAACTGCGAATGCTACTACTTGATCTTGCAGAGATATCTACCTCTATATATACATTGTTTGCAGACAGTACGATTTACCACATGGGTGTGGAGGCATGTAATGGAAATGGTAGCACCTTTCCCAGTTTTTTTGGCTCCTCAGTATATGTACAAATAAGTTTTGTGTTTTGAATAAAATTTTATATGTCCAGAAATAGCATTGGAAGATCATAGGTCCAGCTAGAAACTCAAAACTGAAAGTGCTGCCATGTGGCACTGTTGCTGCTAACATGATGACTGATTCATTAGTCAGAATAAGCATTTATATCTCCCATGAGACTTAAATTAGATCTCTGAGACTTTAACACACGCACACACACACGCACGCACGCACACACACACACACACACACACACACGCGCGCACACACACACACACACACAAACGCACACACACACACGCACGCACGCACGCACGCACACACACAAAACTACAGAAAGCATGATTTCTTGCATCATCAATAAAGAGAAAAGTTAAGAGATGTTTTTATTCAGCTATTTGAGCATTAGCTACATATATAAAGAAAGAATGTTTTTCTGTTGTGTATTTAAAAACTATGATGATCAATATGATTATCTTGTTATACATGTCTACTTTGATGTATTTACAATAACAACTACTCATTGGACAGCAGTGTAATTGAGCAGATGCATTAAGAAAGAAACGTGGAAGGTGATTTGACAAGAAACAAAAGTAATTCAAGAGATCATTACAAAGGGAAGTGGTGATACAGTGGTGTGTTGCTGACAATCACAGGTATTATATACTAATGGAAGAAAAAGTCAGCATATTGACCTTCATGAACCACAAAAAGCTGTTAGTAGATAGTAATAATATGAGTAACAGCATTATGTAAGACGTCAAATGAACAGTATTGATTTAACACATCATGCTTATTCACTAGATTGTGCATGTTACCCTTGCAGAGATTGTCCTTTTAAAATCTTGAAAACTGAAAGTTGTAGGGATTATGAAATGTATAACAAAGTTGGCATGCTGAAGAGAAATTAAAGTCAGTAACACTTGGGGTAAAGAAATATGTGTTACAAAGCTGCATAACAGGATTGCAGTGTTTGCAGGCACACTGTTGTACATAAAGACTCTCCACTAGTGTAATCCATGCTCTAATAGGATAGTTTGATAAATGTAATTAGGGAATAAAGGCAAATAACAATCGTCATGTAATTAGGGCTGCATGGTAGTGTCTCCCATTTACTAAACTGTGTCAGGGTTTCCATTGTAAGGAATTCCTGAAAGAAATAAAGCCTGCACGCATAGCTTGTAATAAAATTTCATCAGTCAGTGACTTTAGGCAAATGTAGTGCAACAGCATCAAAATGAAGATGTTTTGCTCAAATCCAGCAGCAACTGCCCTACTAAGATTGAAGTGTGTTTATTGCAGCTGACCACAAAATATTTTACTTGATATATCATCAGCCATTCACATTAGTAATCCTGCTAGAATGCCCATTGTCTGTCAGCTCATTAGGTGATAAATGTCATTTGTAGCTATTCTCACATGAGTAAATACTACAGAATATTCTGTGTGTTCTTATGTTGTTATGTTACCGAATGTTATGCATATATTCTGAATGTTCTTAACACAAAGGGTGCAACACTGCCTTCTGTGTTTGATAATTGCTTGTTTCTCACCCACAAGGGGCGGCATTCTTAGCCATGTCTTGTGGAATAAGTTTTTGTCTTTTCCATTTCTTTGAAAAGCAAGAGAACTATTTTTTATAAATTTGGAAACAATTTCTTGGAGTCCACTGTATATCATGAGACCTTGCAACTTTTTCAGTTGTCATAGCTGCTGCAAAACTGTTAGACCAAGATACCATAATCAAACTGCTTGATAAAATAGTTTGATGATGGTATCTTGATCTTTTAGTGATACAGCGGTGTTGCTCCTTACAATAACATTTGTGAATTTTACAAAAAAAGCAAAAAAACTTCTTAGAACTATCACTTTCAGTACCTGTTGTTAGAAGTGAAAAACTAGAGATTTTTGAGTGGTCATTAATTCTAATTTCTGTGTTAAATTATTGAAAATAACTTAGTGCCCTTAAATAACAAAGTTGTATATATATATATATATATATATATATATCATCATCATCATCATCATTGTCAACCATTATCAATCCACTGCTGGACGAAGGTCTCCCCAAGTTTCCTCCACAACAGTCTGTCTTGTGCCAGTCTCCTCCATGTCACCCCTGCATACTTTCGAATTTCATCCACCCATCTCCCATGTGGTCTTCTTCTGGGTCTTTTCCTGTCCCTTGGAATCCAATCTAAAATTTCGGCTGTCCATCGATGATCTGTCCTTCTGGCAGTATGTCCAGCCCATTGCCATTTCAGGGATTTAACTCTGATCATGATGTCTTCCACTCTTGTCATTTTTCGGATCCACGAGTTCCTCTTCTTATCTCTCCTGGTTACACCAAGTATGCACCTCTCCATGCTTCTTTGAGTTGTCTGCAGCCTTTGTATGTCTCTTTTAGTTAAGGTCCACGTCTCTGCACCATACGTAAGCACTGGAAGGATGCATTGATCAAACACTTTTCTTTTAAGACATAATGGCATATTGCTCTTGAAAATTATGCTGTTTCTTCCAAAAGCTCTCCAGGCAAGTTTTGTACGCCGATTAATTTCTTCATCAATGTGACCCTCACTAGATATCTGCTGTCCAAGATAAACGTACGTGTCTGTTATCTCCAGCTTTTCTCCATCAATCGATAAATCTTCATTTCTTGTAAAAGCATTGAACATCACTTTTGTCTTCTGAAAGTTCATTTTTAATCCCACTTCTTTACTCTTGTCAGCAAGTTCCTGGATCATACTCTGCAGCTCTGATGGGGTAGTTGCAAAAATGACTATGTCATCAGCAAAACGAAGGTGGGTTAGATAATCTCCATTAATCTTTATCCCCTTGTTTTCCCAGCTCAGCGACTGAAAAACACCCTCCAATGTGGCATTAAAGAGCTTCGGAGATATGGTGTCACCTTGTCTCACTCCCTTTCCAATTTTTACGTGTGTTGTATTTTCAAACAGCCTAATCTTTGCACTTGCATTTTCATAGATGTTATTAATGATATTAATGTATGCATCTTCAATACCGCAGGTTTTCAGAGCCATTGTAACTGCTGATGGTTTCACCGAATCAAAGGCTTTTTCATAATCGATAAAAGCCATGCACAATGGAAGTTCATATTCCCTCGCTCTTTCAATTAGTTCTCTCAGTACGTGGATATGATCTATTGTGCTGTAGCCACTCCTGAATCCAGCTTGTTCTCTCGGTTGAGCCATGTCCAGTGTTACCTTCAAGCGGTGTGAAAGAACTTTAGTGAAGATTTTATAAACTACTGATAGGAGGCTGATAGGTCTGTAGTTTCCGAGATCCTCAATGTCACCTTTCTTATGTAGCAGGATCATTGTAGCGGTGTTCCAATCCTCAGGAATCTTTCCTTCATTAAGGCATCGAGTGAAAATTTGGGCGAGTACTGTTTCGATTTCTCCACTTGCTTCTTGTATGATGTCTACAGTAATTCCATCTTCTCCTGGAGCTTTTCCCCGCTTCATGTTCTTGATTGCATGTGCAACTTCTGCTGGAAGGACTGGAGGAACTCTGGTACTGGTATCTTTCATGATGTCTGGAGTGCATGTATCATCCCTTTCATATAATTTGGAGTAGAAATCTTTCACTCTTGTCAAAATTTCTGCCTCTATTTCTTGTTACAGAACCATCTTCTTTTTCTCAGTGCCATAATCTGTTTTCTTCCCTTACTGAGTTGTCCCTTTGCTATCTTTAGGCTTTGGTTGTTTTCAATTGCTTTCCTCACTAGTTCACAGTTGAATTTTCTTACGTCTTCAGTGATACTTTTTCGTACTGTCTTGCATAGCTCTATATATTCCACTTTGGAAGTCACATCTTCTTTAGTTGTCCTCATCTCTCTTCTTTTTTGCATCAACATTTTCGTTTTTCCTGATAATTTATTTACATGCAACTTGTTCTTAGACCCAGCTAATTTTGTTGCTGTTTCCATAAGAGCTTTGGTTACTTTTCTGTTAACTTCAGAGATGTCCACTTCTTCCGATGTTAGGCCTTCTAAAGCAGAGAACCTGTTCTTCAGTTCCAACTTGAAGGTATTATGGTGTTTTTTAAGGTTGGTTATGTCAATAGATTTTGTTTGTCTTATGAGCTTGCCACGTTCAAGTTTAGTGTTGAGGTGCATCTTACATCTCACCAATCTATGGTCACTACCTGTGTTGAACTTGTTTAGCACACTGCAGTCTTCTATGACGAATTTTGTTACACATAATAAAATCAATTTCACTTGTTGTCCCATTTGGATGTCTCCATGTCCATTTCCTGTGTGGCTTTTTCTTGAAGAAGGAGTTCAAGATGAAAAACCCTTCTGCCTCTGCAAACTCAACGAGAGTATTTCCACGCTGGTTTCTGTTGCCGTGACCGAATTTACCTACTGAAGTTTCATTCTGTTGCCGTTGCCCTATTTTTGCATTGAAATCTCCCATAATTATTTTCAAGTGCTGCTTACCTTTATTATTTAGATGACAAATTTCCTCATAAAATTCTTCAATTTCTTCTTCAGGATGACTTGTGGTGGGTGCATAAGTTTGAATAATCTGAGCCTGGTATCTTTTCGAGAGTTGGATAACAAGTCGTGCAGCTCTGTCAGAGGAACTTTCAACTTCTACAACTTTATCCTTCAGTTTCTTGTTTATTATAAATCCAACACCACTAGTTCTGCCAGTATCTGTCCCACGATAGTAGAAGAGATGTCCACTTTTCAGTTCAATGAGATCTTCTCCTTTTCTCCTTACCTCACTTAGCCCCACGATGTCCCACTTGATCCTTTGTAGTTCCTCTTCCAATTCAAGAAGCCTTGAATCAGAAGATAGGGAGCGTCCATTGTACGTAGCCAAGGTCAGCATCAGATGGCAGGCTAGTCCGGTCCTCCGGGGATTCTTAGCACCCTCTGCCTTCATGTCGCACTGGCCGCTGCCTTGGCCAGGTACATTCCAGCTGCCGGAGACTGAGGGCCAAGATTTAAGTTGTGGAATCATTTTGGAGGGGTTTGGCTATAACTCACCACGCTGGCCAAGCGGGTTGGTGAGTGTGGGATAGAATTTCCTCTAATCCCGATGGTATAGTTATACCGCTATTGGCGGTCGTCAGAGCCCCTTTAGTGGGAACAGGATGCACCACGAGAAGGCGGGGTTGACATTTGTCAAGGAGAGGCTGTGATGTTATGCATCACCTGACCTTACATCCCATATATATATATATATATATATATAGGGCAAAACAAAGCAAAATTTTGCACTAGAGAAATAAAAATTAATAATATAAAGACCAACAGTCACCAAAAAACACCATCCGAACCAGGTTAGCTTCAAACGATGCAAAGTATCGAATAAAAGAATGTAGGGAAGCATATTAATGACTGATCTCTTGCCGGCTTCGTCGAGGGCAAGCAACAAGAAAACACTCACTAATCTACTAAGACCAGAGAATTGTGGGTTTCTGCTATTTTAGTTTGCTAAAGGACCAATTAAATTTATGGGAAATTTGTCAATGTCCCTTTTATTGACAAATTTCCCAATGTCCCTTTTATTGACAAATTTCCCATAAATTTAATTGGTCCTTTAGCAAACAAAAATAGCAGAAACCCACAATTCTCTGGTCTTAGTAGATTAGTGAGTGTTTTCTTGTTGCTTGCCCTCGACGAAGCAGGCAAGAGATCAGTCATTAATATGCTTCCCTACATTCTTTTATTCGGTACTTTGCATCGTTTGAAGCTAACCTGGTTCGGATGGTGTTTTTTGGTGACTGTTGGTCTTTATATTATTAATTTTTATTTCTCTAGGGCAAAATTTTGCTTTGTTTTGCCCTATTGTTATTTGATCTTTCTCATATGCAGCCTCTGGCGCTAACAAATTTCAAATTTGTTCACTATTTTTTTTTGTTTTTTTTTTGTTGTTTCACTTTATTGCTTTTGCTATATGCATCCTTCCAGTGCTTACGTATGGTGCAGAGACGTGGACCTTAGCTAAAAGAGACATACAAAGGCTGCAGACAACTCAAAGAAGCATGGAGAGGTGCATGCTTGGTGTAACCAGGAGAGATAAGAAGAGGAACACGTGGATCCGAAAAATGACAAGAGTGGAAGACATCATGATCAGAGTTAAATCCCTGAAATGGCAATGGGCTGGACATACTGCCAGAAGAACAGACCATCGATGAACAGCCGAAATTTTAGATTGGATTCCAAGGGACAGGAAAAGACCCAGAAGAAGACCACATGGAAGATGGGTGGATGAAATTCGAAAGTATGCGGGAGTGACATGGAGGAGACTGGCACAAGACAGACCGTTGTGGAGAAAACTTGGGGAGACCTTCGTCCAGCAGTGGATTGATAATGGTTGACAATGATGATGATGATGATGATATATATACACACACAGGGTTATAAGGAAAGTCCTTGATCAGGCCAGTATCTCACGAACTATGGCAGTTAGCGATTTACTTCTTGTGCAGTTGTATAGGAAACCCCTATGGTGCACATAATTATACCATGAGGGATCCCCTCACCCCCTTTTCTGGGAGGCTGAGGGGGCTATCGCACCCCTTTGCAGATAGGGCAAAAAAGTCAATTACAAACTTGTTCAGTGAGGCAAAAATAGTACATAACTGTTTTTGTCCCATAACAAAAGATGGAAGGGGACCAGGAATGTGGCCACAAGAAAATCACAACATTCGGAAGCAACAACCAAGTATTTAGACAAAGCTACAAGATGTGAATGCATAATACTATAGAGATTTTATTAGTTTATAAAATACAATTTACATGTTTACATTCTCAAAATGTTGCCCTTCAGTAACGATGCATGCCTGCAAGCGTTCTACGAGCTGACCGTGCATGCGTTGCAGCATATCCCCATCAACAGAGGCACAGGTGGATGTTATACGCTGTTGCAGAACTGCGGTGTTGCATACACCTGTGATTTAAGATGGCCCCAAAGGAAAAAGTACAGAGGGATAAGGTCTGGTGAGCATGGAGGCCATGCTACGGGACCTCCTGGTCCTGTCCATCTCCGGTCAAGCACATCATTTAGCTATCTTGATATGTATGCACTCCTATGTTGTGGTTCCCCATCGTGCTGGTACCACGTGTTCAATAAAAGTTGTAATAGTACATAGTCCAAAGTCCAAGAAATACGTTACATCCGTTTGAAGGAGATGTAAATATCGTTCATCATTCAGAGTTGTGTTGTAAAAAAAAGGTCTTACAAACTAGTTCCCCAAAATGCCACACCAAACGTTGGTGAACCATCTCACTTGGTGATGTGTGTATCTCTCATTCAATAGGGATTTTCCTGTGCCCAGTAGTTTACATTATGCATATTCACAACGCCATCTCATGTGAAGCGTGACTTATCTGTCCATAAAATGTTTGACAGAAACTCTGGGTCCTCTTCTAAAGCATTCCACACGACATTACAAAAATCAAATATTTTCTCCGCATCTTCAGGCCACAGTGACTGCTGCGAATGAAACGAATATGGATGCATATGGTTCCTGTGCAAAATTTGTAGTACACGCTGTTGGCTTAATCCACTTTCCCGGGCAACTTTATTTGTGCTGCTGTGGGGAAGTGCAAATATGTATGCCAGAATATCCGTATCATCCCGCTTCGGCCTGCCTGTAGGTGAGCGGTGGCTGACACTACCCGGACACAGCTACTCAGACAGCTTTACACTTGTTTCGCATTTGGAGAGTTCCCTTCCATCTTTTGTTATGGGACAAAAACATTTACCGGTATGTACTATTTTTGCCTCGCTGAACAAGTTTGTAATTGACTGTTTTGCCCTATCTGCAAAGGGGGCAAGGGGATCCCTCATGGTGTTATTGTGTGCATCATAGAAGGTTTCCTATACAAATTCACTAGAAGTAAATCGCTAACTGCCATAGTTCGTGAGATATTGGCCTGATCATGGACTTTCCTTGTAACCCTGTATATACTGTATATATGTATTAACAAAATAAAAAAGAAAGTAATTTCTTATGATTTGTGCTGCTCACAGTGTTTTAAATGCCCTTGTCATTTTCTATTCAACTGCTGGTGGAAACAAAGAAAAGATTTTCCTTTTCTTTCATCAGAAAAAGGCTTTTATGTGTTCTTTTTTCTTTCAAAGTGTGTTCCATGCACATGACAGTAACCTGGACCTGCTCAGTCTTCATTCTGGAGTTGGCTAATCGTGTCGAGTCTGAACAACTAATCAGGAAATTGATAATTTCCTATTGGTCGGTGCACAAATTCAGCAGGTGCTAGCTGCTTTGTCATTTCAGAGTTAGCTATCAGTTCCAAGTCTCCACTACAAATCAGCTTGGAGAAATTTTTTTTCTGGCTCTTGTCACTGGCCAGCACTAATGGAGAATTATCATTGGTTCTTACAACTAGAGCTCAGTCCCATTCATTAATGTGTATGGATCCACAGCCTAATTCAGCTCTCTTGCACAAATGCGAGAACTCAGGAAATACACATTTCCATTGCATTTGGCATAGTTGAACCTCTCATTTACCTGAGCATTGTAAAACAAAGAAATCCTTCTTTTTCTTTCAAGGGCTCACAGCGAGTCTTTTAAATCTCAAGTTTCGTACTTTGCTCTCTGCCTTTTGTGCCTTGGGGCATTGGGATCCCATGCTTTTTATCCAAAATTCCCTTTTCTCTCCTGACTTTAAAATTGTCCCCTGTTCAAAATTGGTTAGATGGCCTTTTTTTTTTTTTTTTGCTTTTTTTTTTTGCTTTTTTTAGGCTTTCCCACTTTATTTATTTGAGGCTTCCTGAGCTCACCCCTGATTTTTCTGTTTCTTGAGCACAAAGCTTTTGCTAGTCCTTCCTTGACCCGCTAATTTAAATTTTATTCTTTTATGGGAAGGGAAGGGTGCAGTGTGTGTTTACTCATTTTAATAATTTAATTTTTTAAAATCCAATTTAATGTAACATAATGGCAAGGTTGTACATGAGTCATTGCTTGTATTCATGTTTAACTTATTGGCATATTCCAGTATTTTTGGAGTGTGACATGTTCAGAAAATTTGTATCCTTAGTAGTGTTTCCTTCTTTCTTTTGTTGTTAGTTGTTTTTAATGTTACATATAAAAATTAGAGAAGGAAAGTTGCTTTGTATAGATATAAGATGGCAATGGAAGACTGCTTTGGTTTTTCTTAAGCTATGATTTCTTTATTTCTTTGAATAGGTATGTTTAGTTTTGTTGCATCAGAACTTGATTTTTCCTTTGTGCAGCATGTGTCTCAAGCTGTTGATCACCTAACCTTATGTTGCTACCTGTAATAGCTAGGTTTCTGACATTCTGCATGTTATTACTGAAAAAATTATAGGTACTCACCAAACTCCCATTTATTATTTAATGTGAGTTATAAAATTTTAACCATGATTTACAACTGACCAAGAAATTTCTACCATCAATTAGTAGTCAGGACTATAAAACTATCAAATTATATTAAAATATATTTTGTATGCACTGCAGTTCTTGATTCTGTTATCTGTACTAATTTTTTGGTTTTAATTTTACAGCTGGGTTTTTCACGAGGATGTTAAGTAGGTTATATCGTTGGTCTGAACAACATAGTTGGAAAAGGAAGCCACAGAGTACCTATGGTGGTATTGCTATAGCTGTTGATTATAATCATGATATTATAATTTCTAAGTTGCCATCACAGTATTCAAGAATTAAGGTATGCTATTTTATTCGTTGTTTTTAAAAACTATTTCTTTTGGATTATTTACTGTGTCTATATGATGGTGTGAAATGACTTAATAACTCCACACGTTAATGATTTTAGTTTGAAATTTTAAAGGTGAGGATATTTAAAGTAAATAACTTATATTTAGAACGACATGTATTATGTACTTTCTGTTGTGTGTGGAGCATGTAGCAGTTGCTAAATCATATTCCTTCTGTGCTAAAATCATGTGGTGAGATTTTCAGAGGATAGTATTGTTGCCCCCCCCTCACACACACAAACAAACAAACAAACATGCCTAAGGTCATGAAGCTTGAAGAAATGCTCCCATTCCAGATCCCTCTGAAAATGTACCCAGAGTGGGAAACCTTATGAGAAGAGAAGGAGAGGTTTTTTTCTTAATTGGGTTAAAGAGTAGCATAAAAGCCATGATTTTCAATGATGGTTTGTATGACCTTGTTAGCATAATATTTTTGATGATGATCTGGAAGTGTTTTATTGCCAAATGTTTTTATTACATTTGCATGTATTTACATATAATTGCTGCATAAATTGCAGTGGCGGCCCGTGACCAAAGTTGCTGGAGAGGCAAACTACTTTTCAGCCTGGATTCAAATAAATTTATTCAATTTAATGCCTTTTTTAACATAATTTTTTTTATTTACTTTCTCATGTGCGAAGTATAAAATAAGTAACCTGACCCGTGAAAAGATTTAAAGATTTTACCGGAGACGCACGTTTTACATGACTTTGAGACCAATACAAAACCTGTTTATGTAAGATTCCAGCCCTTCGCCTAAATATATTTTTTCTCAGTTTGAATTGCCCTCTTGGACTATTTGGGAACTGTTAAGCCAGTTTGGATATGAAATATATTGCATCGAAATAGTTTTTTTATTAAAGAGATCAACAGAAGATATAAAAGCAAGACTGAACTATACATCTTTTTCATCTCAAATTAAATTCTATATACACCTCTACCTTCACTGATGCCAAAAGAAAAAGTCTTGAAAACTTCTGCACACAACGTTTACCTATACAGCAAGAGAGAAAGCCTACCTTACGTTTATATTGTCTTGTATATCAGGTCTATCTTTCGTTCTTTCTGTTTGGTGAAGTGATTTATTATATGGTCATACCATGTCTGTTCTCCTTCCATCCTCTTCACAAGTGCCTTCACAATCGACAGAACTGACAAACTTGACAACCTTTCTTGCCCAATGGAGTTTCTCTTGTAGTTGTTTTATCCTCTTCAGGCACGAGAAACTGCGTTCCACAGAGGCCGATGTTGCAGGAATTGTTACTACGAGGGAAAGAAGTCTAAACAACTCTGGCAGTGCCTGTGCTAGATTATTATTGTATATGGCAGATAGAAGTTCTGTTGTACGTTTGGCATTGTTCCACAGATCTCCATCTGAATACAGAACCTGCAGCTCACTATGCAGTTTGGTGCTGTCAAAGTATTTTTCATAAGTTCGGAGCAGAGCTTTAAAACAATGTTCAGGAAAAATTCTGGAATGAGCTTCAAAGCAGTGTACATCGACCAGCTGAAAAAATTTTAATTTCTCAATGTTGGAAAACAGGCATTTTAACTGAATTGTAACATTGTCTATTACCTCATAATACAGTCTTCTGTATTGCACGGTGGGTGAAATATCATTGCTTCCTTTAAATCTTTTATTTGGAGAGATCATCAAACTGTCTCTGATCTCGAAAGCACAACAATTTTTCACATATGCCAGTAATTTGTTTGTTACAGAATGAAACATCGGAACTATTTGATTGCAGTACAAAGAAAGTAACCTCAGTTAAATCAAATATTTTTTTATATGAGAAGAGAAGAAAAACGAAATTAAAATCTTGAAGCCACCGTTTTAGTCCTGCTGCTTCGTGAATTGTCTCATCATCATAGTTGGAATCATCCTCAATTTTTTCAAATACTTCAATTAACAGCAACCTGTGGTCAGCTATGGTAGACACTGAACGAGATTTGAAGTTCCACCTGGTCTGTGATACACGAGGTGGTCTGGGTCCACCAACAGATTCTAGTAAATGAACACGCTTTGTCGATTTGGAAAAAGAAATATAATAATAATAATAATAAATTTGGAAAAGAATGCACAAATTGCATTTAAATTTAAAAAAAAAAAAAATAAAAAAAATACGTGATTCCTTCAACATTGACGCTGCTCTGCTCAAAACTAAGTTCAGCCTGTGTGCATAGCAATGAACAAATAATGCTTGAGGGGCATCACACTTCACTTTTGCTTGCAATCCATTCAGCTCTGATGCCATCACTGCTGCGTCATCATATGTCTGTGCAACTAGTTTTTATTTGTAGCTAAATCTTTCCAGCTCACGATCCAGTAATTCTTTAAGCGGAGTAGCACACCGATCAGAACTTACGTCATAAAATCCCAAGAATTTTTCTACTGGTACTCCATCTTTCACGAATCTAACTATAATTGATACTTGTGTATGGGAGCTAATGTCTGTCGCTTCATCAATCTGCCAAGAAAAAAACTGGGCATTTTCAATATCTGCATTGATTTCATTCTTAACTATATGAGCAACTGATTTGATTAAATCATTCTGTATTGTTTTTGAAGTGACTGAAAATGTTGTACTATTCTCCATAAACTCTCAATGTTTTGTCACTCTTGGAGAATAAATCAATCATTGAGATCAGGGCGCGATTTCACTGATTAGCAACTAGCAAATAGCTAGTGAAAATTCAAATTTGCTAGTGAAAAAAAATCGCAGTAGCAAATATTGCTGGTAAGGTAATTTCTTTATTTAAAGTAACCAAAAATCATTATTAATCCACGAAGTTTACATAACAGTTTCTATTATCACTTGTTAAAATAGCGACGATCAGCGATTCTCTTTCGCCAATTTCCTTTCCACACTTAATACCCATCCTCCCCATCTTTCATCCTTTCCAAACTGTTGTAGAAGCACATTGAAACTCCTCTCCATCGTGCCCTCATTGGTCTATTACAGAAACTGAACGTGACGTCGGCAATGGTTGCTGTGGCAACCCAGAGCTCTGGGATGGATCGGTTGTTTGACCACCTGCTCTGCCACCCTCCCTTCTTTTGCCCCACGAACTTTGTCCTCAGCTCCTGTCGTACCCTAAGCCAAGCGATCACCTTTATTGCATGGCATAGATAGACGCTTTTTTACGAAACGTCTTCGTGGAGGGGGTAAACGATTACGGAAGAAACTTTTGCTTCGTCTGACTTCTGGTTTTGGAAATTTTCCTTGTATTTTCAAGCTGAAATACAGATATTTATCTAGTAAAATGTTAATGAGCAATAATACTTGACAGAGGCAACATCGTGAGAAAAAAAAAAATTATGATTACGGAAAAAATCCGAATTCCGTCGACCTTTCGTTTTCTATTTCATAAAGACGGAATTCCAATAATAACGAAAAAAGCCGGAATTCTTTGAATTTGCGGAAGAATCTCATGCCTGAAGATTACAGAAAATTTTTTTCAGCAGCCAACTTCCGTTTTTGCAAATTGTTCTCCACAGTTTCAAGCTAAAATGCAAACATTTATGCAATAAAATGATATTTAACAAGAAAAGCAGACACAAAGACAACATTGGGAGAACAATTTGCGATTACGGCAAAATTTTCTTACTTTGTTTCACTACTGTGTTTGAAAGTTTTGAAGCACGAAATTTCGTTTCCAGATGGAAGACGACCCCCCCCCCCCCCTCTCCCAAATATCGATCTTCAGAATGATCTAACTGATGACAAAAAAAAATAATAAAAAAATAAAGCGGTATTCCGCGAATTCCTGTAAGAATCTCGTGTATATCATAAAAATAATAGCAAAAGAAAAATTTGAAACAAAATGAAAATTTGTAGAATCCGTAGTTTTGATAGTGAGTTCCGTAGTCAGACAACTAATTCCGTAGAAACTACGGCATTGTGTGGTAGTTGGCAGATATGAAGTGTGTAGAAGTTTAGCAGAAATTTGTGCGATACTTCCACTTAGCATGTTGTGAGGTGGGATTCAGTTTTTTAAAAAGAATACTAGGGGATTGGAGGAACAATTTGTCTGTTGAAACTTTAAATGCTCTGATGACAATTGAAATACTGTAGAAGGGCCACAAGAAGAGATTTTTAATCCACGGTCAGCAGTTATAAAGTGGTATGCTGACAAAGTCAGACACCCTGAGCGTAAACCACATGGGAAGAAATCTGAATTAGAATGTTAGTGAAATATATTCATGTGGTATGAGAATTTGTTAGAAATTAATAATAAAGATAGTCACTAAACTTATCTAAGATTCTAATCATTATTCAAAAAGGTAAGTCAAAATATTTATACACATATTTAAATTTCTGTGTAACTTTATTAGAAAATAAGTTACGATGTGATTTAGTTTTACTTGCTAGTCATGCAAATGTTTTGCTAGCAAACTATTTGGTCACTAGCAAAATTTGCTAGTGAGCAAAAAAGATGAAATCTTGCCCTGATTGAGATAATTTCCCTTATTTTCAGACTACTTCGCTCTCATCGTGTCCACGAAATGGGAGCCCTTGCCGGGCCACTAGTGTTGTAATATCAATCAACTTCTTCATTAAATCACAATTTTTTTCTTTATGACATAAGTCACTTGTTCTCTTTGCTTCGTTGACACAGTAGTCTATCCTTGTTTTGCCTAGCAACTCTAATTTAATAACTACCAGAATGTGATCTTTACACTTTTTGTGCCTGTCTAAAGCACGCGGTGAGTTTTTCAAATCATTGAAGCCTTTCTCTTGCCAGACTTCAATGCCACTCACAGGAAACAGCAAACATGGCCAACAATTAATAGTTTGTTCGTTGATTCACTACCAGTTAGCCATTGTTCTTTTCTGTACCAGTCAATATTAAAACCTTTGTTTGAAGTTTTGCCCTTTGAAGTCATCTTTTTCATTTCAGGCGTAGGCCTACCATCATTTTTAATTTGATTCTTTTCTTCAATATCTCTCCTACTGAAAGGCTTTTCCAATAAGCTCTTCACCATATTAGAAGATATGTTTGAAGCAGAGGCCATGGTCTGACAAACAACTCTTCGTAAAACATAAGTAAAATTAGTTACACAAACATTAGTGTGGAAAAAAAGCAACTAGGAAGAAGGTGCTATGTAATGCCGCTCGAAGCTGTCAGAATAAGTAGTTAACACAGTGGATCTGCATACAGGGGAACAGCTGTTCCCACGAGGCAAGATAACATCTGCCTCACAGGAAGTACACGGTGCGTGTGTGCTCTTTGCGTTCGCTGTTCCACTGCGCCTACCCTTCGGATCTACTGATTCAGTGGAAGTAAACAGGTTTGGCGCAAAATATACGAGAGACATTTCGCTTATTGCCTCACGGACAGAGATCGCAAGCTGAGGACATTTCGTAACTACGCGCTACCGATTATTTTCCAAAAGCGTCAATTTAAAGAACTGAATGAAGGCATGGATGATATTTAACTCAAAAGAGTTAACTAGCATAAACTTTTGCTCTCCTATACCCAAAAGTACTGAATGAACAAAACAAATAATTGTAACTAAGAGTCTTGAAATTTTGAGGAGGCTCTGCCTCCCTTGCCTCCTCCTAAAAGCCGCCACTGATAAATTGATAGCTACCGTATATACTTGTTTATAGTATAGGTCGACCCCCATTTTTATCTGAATATTTGCAGTTTTTGTATATCCCGTGTATAAGTTGACCCCCGATTTTTATGTGAATATCTGCAGTTTTTGTATACCTACCTATCTTGTGTATAAATTAAAAAAAAAATATATATATATATATTTTCCGAGGATGCGCTCGCATGCGGAAATGTGAACCTACTATTTATTGTGGTAGGTGGCTCTCGCAATGTTGCTTGCGGCAGTTTCCCGCAAAATGTGGGTAGAATTGAGGCACAATTCTGGGAAGATAATAGGGCTCACCACCCTGGTTAGAGAGTTTTCAGGGGAAGGTTACACACTTTAAGGACGGTTACACACTTTAGGGAAGGTTACACACTTTTATGAACCCACTTTTACACATTGCCCCCCCTTCTCCCACTTTTTGCGAGCGAGTTTTCTGCTGTTACTTCATTCATGGAGAGTAAAGCATTTGCTCCCACAGCAAACGAATCGTGCTGCATTTACACATTGTTATTTAAAAAGAAAAAAAAAAAACACTTCCTGAAACATATTTGGAAAGCGTAAATAGGTCTTGATGTCAACCTGATAGTTTTTTTATACCATAAAGAATATGCATGCCGTAAAAAATAAATGTGTAACTTTTGAAGTTTTGAATGGATCTCTTCAAAATTTAGTCATGGGTGGAACCGGTAAGTACATCTGGCACATTTCAGTTTGCATTGTTCTACGTTATTATTTTTTTTATAGTGATCCCATTGCGATCCCATTATGAAACTTTCAGGATATGTAGAAAAATAATGTTTGTTAAACATATAGTTTTTTTCAGATTTTTTAAAAAACATGTTTTTTAATATTTCAATTTAAAAATTTTTAAAATTGACATTAAATTTTTTTAATAGTGTTACGTGGCATATCAAATGAAAGCCCAATTCATGATCTTTAAAATGAGCCATAATTCATGACCCTAGCTATACTAGAACCCGAGTAATTGACAGTTAAAGTTTGCTCAGATGATGAAATTTCAGGGTTTTTTTTGAAATTTCAAAAATCAATAACTCAAAAACGCATGCATTAAAAATTCTGAAAAAATCATGTTTGTTTATATTGATGAATACTACAATTATACCAAGTTTCATAAAAATAAAAAAATGTCGGGTTGTGAGCCTTGTTGATTTGACATGGAATGACCGATAAGCATTATAACATTAGGGTTAAACGAACCAAAATAAAAAAAATTCTGTTTAGTAATAAGTTACGGAGTGTATTATTTGTTTCATCATTGTCTGCTGAACGACGTGCATAATGTGTTATATTGAAAATTTTAAAGTGAAGAATCCTAATTACAGTTACAATGTAGAATCTATGTTAAATGTTATAATTACAGTGTTGTATCCCTTTCATTATTCACACATACAGCTGTTTAGTGCAGAAAATCAATATATAAAAATCAATCTATATACACTGCTGGCCACCCAAAATGCAACACCAAGAAGGACACGAGATAGCAAAGCCAGATTTACTGGACACATAACAACAGATACAAAGATTAAACGATTGAGCTTACAGGCCCGTGTGACTTGCGGAACATGTAAACATCAATAGTTCGTGTAACCCCCATGGCTGGCAATAATGGCCGCTACACGCCGCAGCATCGAACGAAAGAGGCTTTGGATGTGGGCTTGGGGTATGTCGGTCCAGGCTGCTTCCACACGTTGCCACAGTTCATCAGGCGTAGCCGCTGGTAGTGCTTGCCGGGCCACTCGGTTGCCGATCAGCGACCAGACGTGTTCGATGGGCGACATATCGGGAGAACAGGCGGGCCACGGCAGCAGTGACACCTGGTGGGCCGTGGAGAATTGTTGCACGATGCGGGCCACGTGTGGGCGCGCATTGTCCTGTTGAAACGTGGCCGCTGGCAGCTCCTGCAGGTAAAGGAAGACTACAGGCTCCAAAATGTCATAGATGTTGCGGTGTCTGTTGAGTGTACCGGCGATGCGAACCAGAGGGGTGCGGGTGTCATATCCAATTGCGCCCCAAACCATAACGCCAAGCGACGGATCGGTATCGCGATGCATAATGCAGGCGTCCTACAGTCTCTCACCGCAGTGCTGCCACACGCGGATCTGACCATCGTGGTGTTGCAGGCAGAAGCGGGATTCGTTGGAGAAGACAATGTCGTGCCATTCCGTAGTCCAGGTGCGGCGTTCAACGGCCCACTGCCGCCGCACTTGCCGGTGGTGTAATGTCAATGGTAGCCGGTGGTGTAATGTCAATGGTAATCGTGGAAATGGGCGCCGTGCGACAAGTCCCCGCTCCTGAAGATGACGTTGAAGGGTATGTGCTGACACAGGTTGTTGCGCAACACACCCTAATTCCTGCGCTAACGTTTGTGATGTGGCGGTGCGAGCCGTCAATGCCCGCCGCACAACACGCCGGTCCTCTCGTTCGGTGGTGTGCCGCGGCTGCGGCAATCGCTCATGTCGGTCCGTCCGTCCGTCCGTCCCTCCTGCACCCACCGAATCCATACTCACCTCACTGTTGCTGGATGTCATCCCACACGGGCGCCGATGTCTTGGTACGATAAACCGCTGTCGCGATAAGCTACTGTTCGTCCTCTGTCGAACTCCGAAACGTGCTGGAATGACTGCCGTATTCTGTGACGAGTCATCAGGAAGCTTCCCACGCACAGGTCCGGGAGCACAACACACTTCCACTACTTACAGCCCGCCTTCTGTGCACCCTTCTTATAGTGCTTCTCGGTGGTGTGCTGGGCACACAAGATTTGTATATGCCCTGCAATGCTAACCGTTTGCATGCCCTCTCGCGGGCAACGCATGCTGCGAATTTCAGGCCAATCGGATGCTTCCTTCTTGGTGTTGCATTTTGGGTGGCCAGCAGTGTATATATATATATTTACATTATTCACTTTTTTTGTTTATCTTAAAAATCAGCTGATATAACTAAGAACATCATGCTACTGAATCACCTCACCATAGATTCCATCTAATAATTCATATAGGTATAATAAATTTTGGGCTAACAAACGGAAGGGAAACTGTACTGTGTATAAAAATGGAGTGTGTTTATCAATTTCATCATTGTGTGTTAAGCCACCCACCGGTGATCGCTCCTGCTCTTGCAGTATGCTATCTAAACTCCGTTCATTACAAAATGCAAACGTACAAACCGCAGGGATCAACTACCATATCTTGGTAGACAAGGAAAACACTTCCAAGAAACGACCCACCAGTGTGTTGTACAGCACTGTATTGAAACAATCCACGACTCACCCGGGGGTCATAACCCACTACAAAAAAGTAACCGAAAAATGTCGCCACAGCGAACGCGTTAATACACAGTGTGGTTATTAAGCTATTACTAATTGAAAGCAAGGTGCCACAATTTGTTCATAGGTGACCTGGAAATTGAGAGACTAGCTTGTTCCATTTATTTTATATGGAAAAAAAAAAAAAAAAAAAAAACATACTTTCTGGGATGTTCCATAAGTGAGGTGGAACTTTCTGTGCAATCCATTGTAAGATTGAGTGAAATTGTGACTGGGGTCAACACAGCAGTTTCTGTGTTAGGGAACTGTAACTGCATTATCTGGAGAAACTCTGCGCTGCACATCATGCAGCCTATGATTTCCACCTCCTCATAAATGCACATACAGCGCAGTATTCTATTGGGTGAGCTATTGTGGCATTTTCATCACTGTATTTTGTTCAATTTGAATAATAAATATAGGTATCTCATTAATGGTCACATATGAGCTGCTTCTATTCAAGTCAAACAAAACATGTGTCCATGTATCAGATTTTAACCATTGTACCATGTTTTTAATACTGTTTGTTTCATTGTCTTTTTAGCCCTTCCATCATTCTCATTCTTCAGTTTTATTTGATCAGCCAGATTTTAAGCTTTATACCACATTTTTAATACTGTTTGTTTGTCTTGTGTCTGGCGCTCTTTGGCCAAACATGGCCCTTACGCCATAAAAATCAATCAACCAACCAACCATGTATCAGAAACACAATACTAAGAGAAGTACAGCCTATTCACTAGAGTTTTCTGGTTTTGTTTTCCTTTTTTTACCATATGCAATAATGTCCATGTGCTTTTATTTGACCTTTTCTCATTAATTTAGTACTTGTGTAAAAACATACTTATGAAAATGACAAGCTGATATTTAATTTTTGTGCAGTTAGTGTTTTCAAAAGAATTGTGTGGCAAACAAAATATTCTAACAATTTCAGGTGAATTTAATTCAAAGAAGAACAAAGGATGATGATAATGATTTAGATGTCTCTGAACCATTACCTCATGTGTGCACAAAGGTATATTAATATATATATGTAGAAACTTTTTAGTGATTTCTTGTTAGTTTTGAATGATTAATGCTGCTGTGTGGATGATCATATGTATTGGATTAAGGTTAATGTGAAACAGTTATCCACGATAGGAAATGTTTTCAGTGCCTTACATTTTGTGACAGAATGCAGCATTCATAATACATAGTTGTCATTTCCTGGGAATTGTTGTGGTATTCATCATACGCTTGTGATTTGCTATGTACTTGGAGTGGTGTTGTCTATTGTTGATCACATGCACTAAAAATAAATATAATAAAAATAAATAAGAAAAGACTACTTACTAGAGTATATTGCTTCAACTTAATTGAAAACAAATGACAGCATCTCAAGCAGGGTGGGAAATTAGAAAAATATCCTAGGAGCAAAATGGCTCCTATAACTGAAATTCTAGGAGCCGTTCCTTGCTGGGCTCCTCCAACCAGCCCAGCAAGGAACCAGCTCCAGCGGTAGCACATTTCCCACCTTGTTCAACTATGGAACTAGATAAAAAAAATCGGAAAGCTATCTTCACGAATTCTTAATAAAACTGGCTGAAATTTTTATACACAGGATAAGTAGGTAATAGAAGCCCACCCTGAAAATTTCATGTGAACCGGTAAAATACTTTCTTAATTACCCACGAAAATTTTTATTAAGTACCATATTTTTCAGCATATAATCCGCAGACAGCAAAATTCAGCGTGATAGAAAAAACGTCGGTGTATAATCCGCAGACAAAATTCATAGTAAAAGTAAAAAAAACATATGTAATCCACAACAGAGTTTTACAATATATAGTACAAAAAAGTAATCGCCAATATTTTCACCAACACTTTTTTCCCCATCGCCAAAACGATTTCTTTTTCGCAAATTGCAAAGAATGCGATCGGCAGCGCGACCCCTCCATATTTATAAGGCGTAGGCGCACAATTTTTTTTTTTTTTTTTTTTTGAATTGAAGGTTTAGCGACCACGGTAAGCAACTCAATGGGCTATAAGCACTCGCCCGTCCCTAATTTAGCTCCACTGGTTCCAGGGAAGAAAGAGCCAGTGCCATAAGACAAAATAAAATACAAAATTTGTTAGTGACCTGATCGTAGCTCCTGTTACACAATTTTTGGATGGCTTCAGAAATCCGGAATTTTCATAAATGTGGCACTCGTCCTGTCCCGTCGATGCTGAATTTTCAAGGTTTTACTGTATAAATATACTTTCTTTCCATTTAATGAGTTTAAAAAACTTATAAAATCGTGAAATTTTTTGTAAATTTAAAAAAGTTAGTTACGATACCCCGAAACTTTCAAATGGTTGTGATATGTATTTTTAATTTCTGTGGCAATCGCGCTGTAACTCTGAGTAATGTTTAAAATTACGTCAACAACTGAAACACTGGTTTTCGATTGTATGAAAGAATGCCCACGGAAAAAACGCCCACGGAAAAATCGCCCACGGAAAAAACGCCCACGGAAAAAACGCCCACGGAAAAAACGCCCACGGAAAAAACGCCCACTTTTCGAAAGTAGGAAAAAACGCCCACGGAAAAATCGCCCACAGACAAAATGCTCACGGGAAAAATATGTGATCGACTGATAAGTTTTTATGTCTGTTATAAACGGTGACAGGACAACTGGTCACAGACTGCTGGCCAAAAAATCGTTAGGGGTCATATAAAAATTGCGGTTTCTTCGCCACCTCACCTACATAACGCGAATATGGGAATGACGGAATGAAAACTTTTAGAAGGGCCTAAACGTTAGTACTAACATTATTTTCTGCCTAAGTAATACCGCAATATTAATAATTTGATGTGTAAAATATTTTCTGCAAACCTTACAAATATGAGAGGAAAGTTCAGATTGCACTGATTGACTGTAGAGGTTGTATGGTCTTGGCCTGAAAGCCGTGGTAGTCTTATGCAACATTTATTTAAAAACACACTAATGATTCACCGTTGTCTTCAAGCCAACTGCTATACGATATTTTTCTAGAAACTACAAATAAAAAATTCTCTGCGAGTATGTGCAAACCCAGGGAATTTGTCTGGGGAGGGGGTGCTTAAAATCTAAAATATGAAATATAAAGAATTTCTGGTAAGATCGGGAGATTTCCAGCGTTTACAAGCTACAACACGTCGAATTATCTGAGGGTATCTGCTGCCTCAGGAAACTAGTCGGGGGGGGGGGGGTATACCAAAATCGTGAATATCAAGAATATCTCTTCCGATCTGGAGATCTTCAGCATTTAGAAACTGCAACTCGACAAATTTTCTTAGCGCATGTCACTCTCTGGAAACCTGTCGGCGAAGAGGGGGGGGGGTAATACCAAAAGTGTAAGATATGAACAATTTCTCGTCCGATCGGGAGATTCTCGGCAATTAGCAGCTACAACTCGACACATTATCTGAAGACATGTGAATGATGAAAATCTCCGGGTCGGAAGAGAAATTCTTCATATTCTACACTTTTGGTATCCCCCCCCCCGACAGGTTTGCTCAGTAGGTTCATGCCCGGAGATAATGTCTCCAGTTGTAGTTTGTAAATGCTGAAAATCGCCCGATCGGACAAGAAATTCTATATAATTCACAATTATCATATAACCCCCCACCCCCACCCCCAGGTTTGCTGAGTAGGCACGTACCCTC
Source organism: Macrothele yani (assembly GCA_039090855.1). Lineage (NCBI taxonomy): Eukaryota > Metazoa > Arthropoda > Arachnida > Araneae > Macrothelidae > Macrothele > Macrothele yani. The sequence goes on from CM077012.1 coordinate 69,807,447, forward strand.
AAATAATCTGTCCAACTGTAGCTTGTAAATGCTGAAAATCTCCCGATGAGACGATACATTTTTCAAATCAAGTTTTGATATATCCCCCCCCCCCCCCGACAGGTTTCCTGAGTCAGCACATGCGCTCAGATAATTTGCAGACTTGTAGTTTGAAAACCCTTAAATCTTTTGCTCAGATGTAGATCATAAACATTTCTTATAAAGAATTACATTAATTATCGCAATTAAGAAAAGACGAAATTACGGAAACTATATATGACTCTGATTACCAACCTCTGGGGTTGTGGGCATGAAGCGGTCAAAAACGTTATTTTTATACGGCCCCTTAAAATTTTTGTGGCCAGTTCTCCTACACCCGTCATGTAGAAATTAACTGTTTTAGTTGTCCTTTGGAAAACTCCCAGGAAGCTATGAGTGCGTATTTTTTTCTTTACACTGGGAAGAAAAGAAGTATGCCTGTAACTTGAGATTATACTACTCACGGGGAAGACACACCCCGACCGGTGGCCAACCGATAAATTTAAATGAAATATATCGCTTGTTATTTGAGGTGCGGTCTCTAGCAAACGTTCAAGCTGCAGCTGCAAAGTACCACTTTGACGAAAGACAGATGTCCCCCTTCCGCTCGCCGTACTCAACAGACAACAGTGGAAAGAAAGCACATTACACAAAGTTATATCAGTACACTGCGGCTTTTACGAAAATCGCTTTTACAATGCATTAAACTTTAAAAGTATTTATAAATAAAATAATCTGACTTTTAATGATTTCTTTTTTAATTGATATAGTTAAATAATAAACATACATAGTTTTATAAAAATTAAGACCTTACTTTAAAAAATAAGAATAGTCACAAATTTATTATAGTACAGCCGAACTGGAATTTTTTAAGAAAGTAGCTACTCTACAGTAGGAAGTTGAAAGTTAACAATCTTATTTGGTTCTTCACTAGGCCACCCGCGGCCCTTAAGTCATAAGTCCTAGGCCTTGGCCTATTTAACAGTTTTTATTCTAACGATGTTATATTCATAACGTTTACGTAACACATCAAATTATTAATATTGCGGTATTACTCAGGCACAAAATAATATTAGGACTAACGTTTAGGCCCTTCTAAAAGTTTTCGTTCCGTCATTCCCATATTCGTAAAATTTACATAACAAGTATACAAGTATTGTCAATAATCAAACAAAAGTCATCGCTCTTTTTTTTTTTTTTTTTTTGATTGGAGGTTTAACGACCACCGTGAGCAACTCAATGGGCTATAAGCAGTCGCCCGTCCCTAATTTAGTGTCACTGGTTCCAGGGAAGGGAGAGAGCCAGTGCCGTAAGACAAACACAACATCCATGCCTCACCGGGATTCGAACCCGGACCCCTTACGGACGAATGATCAGAGGCCAACGCCTTAGACCACTGCGCCACCGGGGCGGCAAGTCATCGCTCTTTCCACGTTTATAAGTGAGTCACTGAAAAATTCTCAGTGGCCGCCTCCAGGAATCGAACTCAGGGTCTTCCAGTTACGCGCCGGATATGCTTCCACGGCACCACAGCTATTCCTATTCCACGTCAAATGTCTGTATTAATTGTCAATAATATTGCGCTTCTACTTATGCACCATACATTCAATCCATACATTAATTAATAGGCCGTAGGCCTAAGCCAATTCAACACTTTTTTCTTCGCCTGTGAATTAATTAAGTGCCGCCCGGTGGCGCTGGCCTCTGATCATTCGTCCGTAAGGGTCAGGGGTTCGAATCCCGGTGAGGCATGGATGTTGTGTTTGTCTTACGGCACTGGCTCTCTCCCTTCCCTGGAACCAGTGACCCTAAATTAGGGACGGGCGACTGCTTATAGCCCATTGAGTTGCTCACGGTGGTCGTTAAACCTCCAATCAAAAAAAAAAAAAAAAAGAATTAATTAAGTAAAAGAAAAATATTGCAAACTTGACATGTTATGTAAATATTTAGTACCTACGTAAAAGTGCAGCGTTATTAAAAAATCCCACCCCTTAGGGTCCTTTTCCGAACATACATGAATTATGCTGTAATTCTCGCTTGGCTTACATAGAACGTTTTCTCGAAATTTGTTTGGAGTTCCTAATTCAATTCTCAATGTAGGCCAAAAATCGATAATACTTACCCCCCCCCGCACACACACCCTTGAACTTTTGTGGCCAATTCTCCTACACCCATTTTCGTTATGTAGGTGAGGTGGCCAAGAAACCGCAATTTTTATATGACCCCTAACGATTTTTGGCCAGCAGTCTGTGACCAGTTGTCCTGTCACCGTTTATAACAGACATATAAACTTATCAGTCGATCACATATTTTTCCCGTGAACATTTTGTCTGTGGGCGATTTTTCCGTGGGCGTTTTTTCCTACTTTCGAGAAGTGGGCGTTTTTTCCGTGGGCATTCTTTCCTCGATACCGTGGGCGTTTTTATTAAGAATTTGTTGTGCATTCTTTTTCCTCATACCCTGGTTTTCAGATCCTAAAAGTAATTTGTAATGGTGTCGAAGTTCTCCAGTCTTGGAGCTCCCCCCCCCCCGTAAACTTCAAAATGAACAAGAATGCCGCCACGGTTCGACGATAATTCGGGAAGAGTGTGTGTGTGTGTGTGTGGGGGGCAAAAATGTCTGTGTGTAGACATTTCCTCTCTGGGTCAGAGGGCACGTCTCAATGTTTGTATGTTTTATGGAATGGAAACATTGCCTTCAGGTCAAAGCGCTTTGACCTGAAGGCAATGTTTCCATTCCATAACTTTTGCAAAGCAGCAATCCGCTTGACCCAGAGAGGATGTCTACACACAGACATTTTTGCCACACAAGCGGAGATATGTTGATGGAGTGACACCGCATATTATCGTCAACACGTGGCGGCATTCTTAAAGCTTTATTTTCCTTTACGGGGGGGGGGGAGAGCTCTGTATTATCCACACCGTTCGACACCAGTATCTAGAATTTAAACTTTAGGATCTGAAAATCCAGGGATTATGTGAGGAAAATACGGCAATGCACAACAAATTCTTAATAAAAATCGCCCATGGTATGAGGAAAGAATGCCCACGGAAAAAACGCCCACGGAAAAAACGCCCACCGGAAAAATCGCCCACAGACAAAATGCTCACGGGAAAAATATGTGATCGACTGATAAGTTTATATGTCTGTTATAAACGGTGACAGGACAACTGGTCACAGACTGCTGGCCAAAAAATCGTTAGGGGTCATATAAAAATTGCGGTTTCTTGGCCACCTCACCTACATAACGAAAATGGGTGTAGGAGAATTGGCCACAAAAGTTCAAGGGTGTGTGTGCGGGGGGGGGGGTAAGTATTATCGATTTTTGGCCTACATTGAGAATTGAATTAGGAACTCCAAACAAATTTCGAGAAAACGTTCTATGTAAGCCAAGCGAGAATTACAGCATAATTCATGTATGTTCGGAAAAGGACCCTAAGGGGTGGGATTTTTTAATAACGCTGCACTTTTACGTAGGTACTAAATATTTACATAACATGTCAAGTTTGCAATATTTTTCTTTTACTTAATTAATTCTTTTTTTTTTTTTTTGATTGGAGGTTTAACGACCACCGTGAGCAACTCAATGGGCTATAAGCAGTCGCCCGTCCCTAATTTAGGGTCACTGGTTCCAGGGAAGGGAGAGAGCCAGTGCCGTAAGACAAACACAACATCCATGCCTCACCGGGATTCGAACCCTGACCCTTACGGACGAATGATCAGAGGCCAGCGCCACCGGGGCGGCACTTAATTAATTCACAGGCGAAGAAAAAAGTGTTGAATTGGCTTAGGCCTACGGCCTATTAATTAATGTATGGATTGAATGTATGGTGCATAAGTAGAAGCGCAATATTATTGACAATTAATACAGACATTTGACGTGGAATAGGAATAGCTGTGGTGCCGTGGAAGCATATCCGGCGCGTAACTGGAAGACCCTGAGTTCGATTCCTGGAGGCGGCCACTGAGAATTTTTCAGTGACTCACTTATAAACGTGGAAAGAGCGATGACTTGCCGCCCCGGTGGCGCAGTGGTCTAAGGCGTTGGCCTCTGATCATTCGTCCGTAAGGAGTCCGGGTTCGAATCCCGGTGAGGCATGGATGTTGTGTTTGTCTTACGGCACTGGCTCTCTCCCTTCCCTGGAACCAGTGACACTAAATTAGGGACGGGTGACTGCTTATAGCCCATTGAGTTGCTCACGGTGGTCGTTAAACCTCCAATCAAAAAAAAAAAAAAAGAGCGATGACTTTTGTTTGATTATTGACAATACTTGTATACTTGTTATGTAAATTTTACGAATATGGGAATGACGGAACGAAAACTTTTAGAAGGGCCTAAACGTTAGTCCTAATATTATTTTGTGCCTGAGTAATACCGCAATATTAATAATTTGATGTGTTACGTAAACGTTATGAATATAACATCGTTAGAATAAAAACTGTTAAATAGGCCAAGGCCTAGGACTTATGACTTAAGGGCCGCGGGTGGCCTAGTGAAGAACCAAATAAGATTGTTAACTTTCAACTTCCTACTGTAGAGTTGCTACTTTCTTAAAAAATTCCAGTTCGGCTGTACTATAATAAATTTGTGACTATTCTTATTTTTTAAAGTAAGGTCTTAATTTTTATAAAACTATGTATGTTTATTATTTAACTATATCAATTAAAAAAAGAAATCATTAAAAGTCAGATTATTTTATTTATAAATACTTTTAAAGTTTAATGCATTGTAAAAGCGATTTTCGTAAAAGCCGCAGTGTACTGATATAACTTTGTGTAATGTGCTTTCTTTCCACTGTTGTCTGTTGAGTACGGCGAGCGGAAGGGGGGGGACATCTGTCTTTCGTCAAAGTGGTACTTTGCAGCTGCAGCTTGAACGTTTGCTAGAGACCGCACCTCAAATAACAAGCGATATATTTCATTTAAATTTATCGGTTGGCCACCGGTCGGGGTGTGTCTTCCCCGTGAGTAGTATAATCTCAAGTTACAGGCATACTTCTTTTCTTCCCAGTGTAAAGAAAAAAATACGCACTCATAGCTTCCTGGGAGTTTTCCAAAGGACAACTAAAACAGTTAATTTCTACATGACGGGTGTAGGAGAACTGGCCACAAAAATTTTAAGGGACCGTATAAAAATAACGTTTTTGACCGCTTCATGCCCACAACCCCAGAGGTTGGTAATCAGAGTCATATATAGTTTCCGTAATTTCGTCTTTTTCTTAATTGCTATAATTAATGTAATTCTTTATAAGAAATGTTTATGATCTACATCTGAGCAAAAGATTTAAGGGTTTTCAAACTACAAGTCTGCAAATTATCTGAGCGCATGTGCTGACTCAGGAAACCTGTCGGGGGGGGGATATATCAAAACTTGATTTGAAAAATGTATCGTCTCATCGGGAGATTTTCAGCATTTACAAGCTACAGTTGGACAGATTATTTGAGGGTACGTGCCTACTCAGCAAACCTGGGGGTGGGGGTGGGGGGTTATATGATAATTGTGAATTATATAGAATTTCTTGTCCGATCGGGCGATTTTCAGCATTTACAAACTACAACTGGAGACATTATCTCCGGGCATGAACCTACTGAGCAAACCTGTCGGGGGGGGGGATACCAAAAGTGTAGAATATGAAGAATTTCTCTTCCGACCCGGAGATTTTCATTATTCACATGTCTTCAGATAATGTGTCGAGTTGTAGCTGCTAATTGCCGAGAATCTCCCGATCGGACGAGAAATTGTTCATATCTTACACTTTTGGTATTACCCCCCCCCCCCTCTTCGCCGACAGGTTTCCAGAGAGTGACATGCGCTAAGAAAATTTGTCGAGTTGCAGTTTCTAAATGCTGAAGATCTCCAGATCGGAAGAGATATTCTTGATATTCACGATTTTGGTATACCCCCCCCCCCGACTAGTTTCCTGAGGCAGCAGATACCCTCAGATAATTCGACGTGTTGTAGCTTGTAAACGCTGGAAATCTCCCGATCTTACCAGAAATTCTTTATATTTCATATTTTAGATTTTAAGCACCCCCCCTCCCCAGACAAATTCCCTGGGTTTGCACATACTCGCAGAGAATTTTTTATTTGTAGTTTCTAGAAAAATATCGTATAGCAGTTGGCTTGAAGACAACGGTGAATCATTAGTGTGTTTTTAAATAAATGTTGCATAAGACTACCACGGCTTTCAGGCCAAGACCATACAACCTCTACAGTCAATCAGTGCAATCCGAACTTTCCTCTCATATTTGTAAGGTTTGCAGAAAATATTTTACACATCAAATTATTAATATTGCGGTATTACTTAGGCAGAAAATAATGTTAGTACTAACGTTTAGGCCCTTCTAAAAGTTTTCATTCCGTCATTCCCATATTCGCGTTATGTAGGTGAGGTGGCGAAGAAACCGCAATTTTTATATGACCCCTAACGATTTTTTGGCCAGCAGTCTGTGACCAGTTGTCCTGTCACCGTTTATAACAGACATAAAAACTTATCAGTCGATCACATATTTTTCCCGTGAGCATTTTGTCTGTGGGCGATTTTTCCGTGGGCGTTTTTTCCTACTTTCGAAAAGTGGGCGTTTTTTCCGTGGGCGTTTTTTCCGTGGGCGTTTTTTCCGTGGGCGATTTTTCCGTGGGCGTTTTTTCCGTGGGCATTCTTTCATACAATCATTTCCATGCCTAGTTTAAAATGTATTTAACCAATTTAGGAGCAGTTTGGAGGGCCTTTTGTATCAATGATTTATGGTGTTTGTAAAAAATTCTACCAGTTACGTGGAAAATTCACATAGATATTTTTTTTTTTTTTTTTTTGACAGGCTGTTTAGTTAGAATGGCAGGAAATGCCAAACACCCCATCTCCCATGCTGATACTCCCCCTTAACGGCTGCTTTTCTTGTCCCCCCATCCCTTTCTTAAGGCTTGCTCCCCTTCCCCACCCCCAGTAGTGCCATCGAAGGTCACAGTAGCACGCACCTGCATTCCTCACGGGACTTTTACGTACACTCCCCTAGTTCAGCACATGCTAGCAGCGAGGTTAAACTTATTTCTCCCTACCCCAATATACTTTTAACCACACACCACTGGGAACTTTTTAAAAAAGAAACATAAATACCGCATTTGAAAATTACTACGTACGCATGTTAAAAAAGAAAAATCAAAAATTTACGCAGTCGCGAATTGGCTCCCAGGTTTAAAATACTGGTCGCAAAACGTAAAATTGTGGTCGCATTTTGCTCCTGGTGACTGCTAATTTCCCACCCTGATCTCAAGTATGTATTTGTTAGATGAATATAAATACCCTAATAGTTCTTGCAGTATCATCTGCTCTCTAAATGATAGTCAGAAGAGAGCAGAGCAAGCCAAATGGAATTTCAAAAGAAACAATGGGTTTTTCTGAAATAGTACACCATTAGATATGCATTGGATGTTGCTATTTAGATGGAGATCCTTTAAGAAGCTTTGTTAAATTATTTTAAATTCAGCTTTTGATCCTATAATTTTTGCTGTGGTTGAAGTTTTTATCTTTATTTCTCTTCATTATTTATCTGTTTGAAAATTGACTGAACTATACAGATAGATGGGCTTGCATACAGGTGATTAGTATGGAAATCTGTATGTAAGTCAATAATTTTTAAATTTTTTGCCTCCATTCAGCCTAATACTTTTGCCTGCCATCAGTAAGCTTAGTCAAACTCTTTAGTGAAGTATATGACACAATGCTCATTTACAATGTTTTTTAAACATATTGTTTTGAGAACATACATTTAATTTTAATGCAATAATTTTATTTTATGGATTAATAACAAGGAAAAAGAAATAACTTTGAAGGGGATAAATGGTAGGTAATATGAGGGGTGATCAAATGAAATCTGTTCGTGCCACGTCATATGGACCGGCGCACAGGGAGCACGATATCACAGCTCGCGTGATAAGCGCAGACCAATAAACAAGTGAGCAAGTGTTTATTCTCCTCGCATGTGTGGTTTGTGCTGCAGATCGTTGACAACATGGCCGGTGTGATTCCAAATCCATCCAAGGTGGATCAGCGACTGGTGATTCCATTCCTAACAGTGGAAGGATGTTGACTAGTTGACATTCATTGCAGAATACAAGCAGTGTATGGTGACAAATGTGTGTCAAAGACAATAGTGACGAACTATACGCAAACGTTTTGGGAAGGACATGAGGAAACGAAAGCTCTTCCGCTGCCCAGCCAGGTGCATATTGTTGCAACAGACGAAGCTATCACCAAGATTGATGCAGCAATATGGGTGGACCGTCTTTGGAGCTTACATTCACTAGCGGAGGAATTCACTTCATTCACTAGCGGTTGGGACAGTTCAAATGGTAGTTACAAAGAACTGCAGCATCAGAAGGTGTGTTCACAATGGATCCCACAGATGCTGGCTGACCACCATAAGGAATCACACATGGGTTGGAGTTTGAACCACTTGCTGCGTTACAAAGCGGAGGGTGATGCATTTCTGTCATGCATAGTGGCAGGTGATGAATGCCACCGCTTTGAGCCACTTGGCAAACCAGCGAGCATGCAATGGAAACATCCCGGATCACTAAAACACAAAAAATTTGAGTCGCAAGCTTCTGTGAGTAAGGTTATGCTGACTGCATTTTTTTACCGTGAAAGGGCTTTTGTTGGTGGACTTTAAAGAGCCTCACTTGAACATCAATGCCAACCACTACAAGACACACTGGACAAGCAGCATAAAGCCACCAAGAATAAGCGACCTGGCATGCTTTCGCGTGGTGTGATTTTGTTGCATGACATTGCTCGTCCGCATGTTGCGAACATTGTGCAGGGTGTGTTAGCATGGAAATGGTGGGAGATTCTGCACCACCCAGCCTATAGCATTGATCTGTCATTATGTGGTTTTCATTTGTTTGGACCTTTAAAAAAAAAGCTCTAAAGGGACAACTATTCCACTTTGATGCAAACGTCATGGTCGCAGTGACCAAATGGTTCAAGGCGCAACCAAAGTTCTTCGTGGATGGTATCTGCTGTCTCCCCAGGCAGTGGGATGCATTCTTATATTCCCATATGCAAAGAGGCATATGGCGCAATATTACGTGGCCAAAGACTTTAATGTAGAACTGCTATTAAAAGCAGCGACAATACTGTTCATCACGTATATTTTGTTTAGGTATTCGGGTGGAGTAGTAAGGTCCATATCATCATCATCATCAATCTACTGCTGGACGAAGGTCTCTCCAAGCCTCTTCCACAACGATCTGTCTTGTGCCAGTCTCCTCTGTGTTACACCCTCATACTTTCGAATTTCATCCACCCATCTCCCATGTGGTCTTCTTCTGTGTCTTTTCCTGTCCCTTGGAATCCAATCTAAAATTTCAACTGTCCATCGATGGTCTGTTCTTCTGGCAGTATGTCCAGCCCATTGCCATTTCAGGGATTTAACTCTGATCATGATGTCTTCCACTCTTGTCATTTTTCGGATCCACGAGTTCCTCTTCTTATCTCTCCTGGTTACACCAAGTATGCACCTCTCCATGCTGCCTTGAGTTGTCTGCAGCCTTTGTATGTCTCTTTTAGTTAAGGTCCACGTCTCTGCACCATATGTAAGCACTGGAAGGATGCATTGATCAAACACTTTTCTTTTAAGACATAATGTCATATTGCTCTTGAAAATTATGCTGTTTCTTCCAAAAGCTCTCCAGGCAAGTTTTGTACGCCGATTAATTTCTTCATCAATGTGACCCTCACTTGATATCTGCTGTCCAAGATAAATGTACGCATCTGTTATCTCCAGCTTTTCTCCATCAATCGATAAATCTTCATTTCTTGTAAATTAGAACACGATATATACTGAGCAGGTCAACTGAAGTCATTCAAAACTTAGGGCGGGGCTTCAGTTGCTGGGCAACACTGGCTCTATCATTGCAAAACGTCCTAGCGTTATAAAAGCTGGGTTATTTAAAAAAAAACATTTTGACCACTTAAAGTTATTGTAGAAAAAAATCCTTTCTTAGTGCGCCTCTATGTTGTAAAAGGATATTTCCTGCCAAATATGAAAGTTCTAAGTTCAGTAGTTTCTGAGATTCGATGATGAGTCAGTGAGGGCTTTCAGTTTTATATGTACAGATGAACAGAATAATGTTTTTGTAATTCTTAGCCTCATTAGGAAATTATGTGTAAAGCTGTCTTGAAATGCATTTATTCACTCATTTACTTTTGCAGTAATAATCCATAGTGTAATTAAGTTGCATTTACCTTTTTAGTATAACCTATAGCTAGAAAATTATTTTCCAGTATTTATGAAAAAATTTTGAGACAATTTTTATAAGAGTGCTTATCACAAATTTCTGTTCTGTTTTGAATATATCGATAGGTGTACCAACTACTAGAAACTGAAGTTGAATATCTGCAAAAGAGTTGGTATAAACGAATATTGTTTAACTTTTGTGTTCCTTGCCCCTGTGAAAAGCCATGTGTGACACACAGTTTCACTCACTGTATGGAAGATGAATGCCTACATGTTTTGCCTCTAAGTCAATGTTTATCAAAAAAGGTTTGTTTCAAAATTTTTACTTTTAACCCTATGCTTTAGTTAGGTAAAATTGTTTTCATTCATATTTTAAGTGCAGTTTTTAATGTAAAGCTAGTGTAGTGGCATCTCTCTTTTTAGCAAAGCATGAAAACAAGGTAGAGTCAATGTGATCAAATGATCATATGTAGAGGGTTTTAGGAAGGGAATGTCTGACCCCAGGTCTTAAACAACCCTTAGAAAAAGGAAGCTAGTAAGGAGATTTGGGATAGAGTGCCCGATAGAAAAGTGACACGGAAGCGAAGTAGAAAGGGGGAGGAAGACGCTCTTATTTGTTACCGGGGGCCAGTACCTGGGGTCCGGTGGCTTAACATGCCCATCCGACGCATGGTGGATATTTAGTGGATCGAGCGTTCGTACCTGCCTGGGATCGAACCTGAGGTCCTTTCCGCAGCAGTCATGAACATTGCCCACTAGGCCACCCGCTGCCTGGTAGGGTCAATGTTTTTCTCTACCTGGTTTATAAATGTGTTTTTCTTTCTTTCTTTCTTCTTCAATCAGACTTATCCTTACAGGCAGCTTTTGTAAATGAGCAAATTAAACAAGTGTAAAATTATCATTCAATAATTTGTTCCTTAAGTTATTCATTTACTACTTTCTTTCAGTGTAACCTCAGCTCAATTCTTAGAATCTCATAAAAGCATTATGGAATAATCATTATGTGGAATCAACTTTATTTAATAAAAATTATGTATAGAGTAAGTACCTAAAAATAACTTTTATTTTGTTCATCTTTCTACTCTTATGGTATGTAAGCTTAGTGTTCCTTTGGTTAGTGTGCTAGATTTTAAAAAAGCTAAAATTATGAATTTTTTTTCTATTGTGATTAAACTACTAGGTAAGACATAAGTTTCATGATTATTTTTGCTTCTGATTATCTCTGTTCTTTGGATACATTAACCTCAAATAATTGTGGTCAAACTCTCTTAGCCCTTAAGGTTTATATGGAGGCCAGAAAACTGTAATATTCCTTTTAATTAAATACTTCAAGTAAAGTCTGTAATGTGCTTGATTATTTGGTTGTAGAATCTTTTTATATATCATTAAAATTATGAGTATTTTTGTATGCAAAAATAATGTTTTTCGATAATACTTCTTCATTTCTTACATGTACATAATATTGGATTTTATTTGTGATGGAATTCGTAATTTTTTATGTTTAGAAATTCATTGGAGTAAAAAGGTAACGTTATTGTTTACAGTAGAAATGTAAGCAGTTGTTATATATATATATATATAAATTAGATAACAGAACAGTCCCTCCAAATCTGCCATGTTCCAGTCACTGAATCTAAATTGATGTTTTTGAACCATTCTTTAAATGAAAGAAAAAGCACATTTGAAAATGAAATGGCAGATTTTTGTGCATACGGATTGAGCATCCCTTATCCAAAATGCTTGGAGCTGGCAGTGTCTTGAATTTCAGATGTTTTTGCAGTATTTGCATATACACTGAGTTAGCTTTGCGTTAGGAACACTCCCTGTTTTACACATTTATAGCAATAATGGAGTACCACATGTTATCAATGTCATGTGCGTCTACCATAAATTGTGTGCACCTATCCTCTGTATGTAATCAGTAAACATTTGCCAGTAATGTGGAAACGTGGCGACTTAAGCCAATTTGACCTCCGCTATATAGTTGGGGTCCAGAGGGGAGGTGCCAGTATTATGGAAACAGCCACACTTATTGGCTGCTCTCATACTATTGTGTCAAGGGTGTGCCAGGACTGGATTAACCATGCATAAATCCAGCAGAAGGGCTCACATTGGTTAGCCACGCGTGATTGATCCTAGAGGTGAACATTGGGTGTAATGACTGGTAACTCAGCAATGATGTGCAACAGTCACCCAGCTTACCCACCGGTACAACGGCAATGCAGTTCGACCTAGTTCCATATGCACTATACGCGGTGCCTTGCTTCTGCCAGAGTTCCACAGCTGGAGACCAACGAGGGTACCCATAATGACACCTAGTCATTGCAAACAATGCCTCACATGGGCCAAGGAATGTTGGCAATGGACCTTTGAGAGATGGAAGAAGGTCATCTGAAGTGATAAGTTTCTGCTGCACTATGCTGATGGCTGAGTCACATATGGTGTAAACAACATGAAGCCCTATCCCTTGGTTGTGCAGTTGGCGTTCAACAGGCCAGTGGAGATGGTGTTCTGGTCTGGGGAGCTTTTTTCTGGCAAGCCCTTGGTCCGTTGGTTATCATCTCACGGACATTGAATGATAGATGCTACAGGGACTGACCATCTCCATATCTGCAGGAGGTTTACTTGGACCACAGTGCCATCTTTCTACAGGACAACACACCATGTCATTGGGCTTGGTTGGAGAAACATGACAATGAATTCGCCACATTGCCTTGGCTCCCAATCTCTCCTGACTGTAATCAAATTGAACATTTGTGGGATATGCTAGAATGGGGTGTGAAAACTGCTGATCCTCCTCCATGGAATGAGCACGAACTGACAGAGCTGACATGGATCAAGTTATGCATGGAGGATGTTCGATAACTTATAGAATCTGTTCCTAGGCATCTGTGAACCATGATTGCACAGAAAGGTGGACCAATGCAGTATTAAGGTAGGTGTTCCTAATGCAAAGCTCACTCAGTGTAGTATACCTATATTAGGAGATAGTTTGTAGATGGGACCAAGTGAAAAACACTAAATTAATTTATATGCTGTAAGATTTAAAAATAAATTTAAACTGAAAATTGTTCACTAAATCGGAAGAGTCAATGAACGACATAAACAGACCTGACTCAGAGGCGATTTGTGATAGTTATTCCCTGCAGAAATCACTCACCAGCAGAATCAATGAATGACATAAATGCATCTGACTCAGAACCAATTCACAGGAGTCATTTCTTGCAGAAATTGTTAACCAGAAGAGTCAACGAGTGAATCAGTGTGAATCAATTACTTAAAGATAATCAGTTTGTCCATTGCTACAACTGAACAGAGCATCAGAGTCCCACCCAGGATATCAGAGGTCAAGTGTTGTAACCATCAGGGTACAGAAAAAAACTACACAACACCTGGGAGTCTTTTGAAACTTTCCATTTGTGATGTCATGCTGGTGTTCAAAAAAAATCTTCGTATTTTATTCGTATTTTAGAGGCTTTCAGGTTTTAGAATTGTTGGATAAGTAATGCTCTACCTGTACCTGTTTTATGTTTTTCTGTATTTTTAAGTAAGGGTAACTATACTCGGGGCAAACTTAACCTGTCATTGGAAGGAAGGCTACAGAGTGTATACTTCCACTGCATAAAATAGTTCCGGTCTAAAAGCTCGTACTCCAGCTTCAACTGGCACCTAAAAAGGACACAGATGTTCATACGTTGTGTGTGTGTGTGTGCATTTAAAAAATTCAGATATCAGTTTCAGCGGCATTTCTAAAAAAAAAATATAGAAATTCGTGTTTTGGTGACGTCACTGATGATTCTCTGTCACAGCATTCTTGTTTGGGTCAGAGTTAAGCTGTCAATCCAGTGGATATTTATTGCTGTGGGGGTGGGGGGTCATTAGCGGAAAGATGAGGGCGAAAAAAGTGTTTCCGAGGGCATTTCGCGTTTCTCAACCTGCTTTCTCCTTCTTGATTGTTGTTTTAAAACACTCTTCTGTCTTTTCGAATGGCATCTGCCGGTCACTCGAGTGTATTTCAGCCGCATAAAACTGGGAAACCATTACGAAGCACTGCTAAGGTGATCGTTATGAATGTTTTCAATAAATTAATGGAAAAACATTTGCCGAATAAATCGGAAAATGAAATAACAGTTCTTACGGCAGAACTCACTGGTTTTTCAAGTCGCACCATTGCGAGAATGAAGGTTGAATTTAGTATTGAAGTACCTCAGATCCATCGGCAATTTATTTCTTCAAATTAAAATACAATTCTCGCTTGGCTTACATAGAACGTTTTCTTGAAATTAGTTTGGAGTTCCCAATTCAGTTCTCAATATAGGCCAAGGAACGGCTATCTTTTCCTTTTCAACTTTTGTGCGCAGTTGCCTAAACGCGAATGAACCGGCATCAAAATTCAGACAAATGAAAGAGTTCCTTCCCGCCGTTAGGCACTTCGGGAAACTACCACACATAATTCGGAAACTTGGAAAATTGCCACACATTCAAAGTGTTCCTCAGAGGAACAGCAATTTGTGCCCGGCCCCTCAATGGAAAACATGTGGCAATTTTCCAATGTGTGGCAATTTTCCAAGTTGCTGAAAGATGTGTGGCAGTTTACAGTGAACCCTAAAATATCATTAATCACAGAGACCGGCTCTTGTCCAGTACTTATGGCAACACAGTGTAGTTAAAAAGGCATACACATTTAACGGGTATCTGTTATAAAAAAAAAAAATCTGATCAATGCAAAATTTTGGGAAGAACGAAATTTTACGCATAGCTGATGACATGGTAAAAATACTTTGAATTAAATCCCACAGTTGGTAATCTTCAAGCAGTAAGTATAAATAAATGAAATATATATAAAAAAAAAATAGAAAAATATGTGAAAACAAAATTAGGCCACTTAAGACTTCTTCCTGTGTTTAGCAATTTCAAAAGAAAGAAAAGTTACACGTTCTGTAACATTTCAAAAGAAAAAAAAAGATAAATAGAGAGAGAGAGAGAGAGAGAGAAAGAGAGATAAATTGCTTGTCTACCGGTCAGCGAGGAGCACGCGGGGGGGGGGGGGTACTGGGGATATGGTCAGGGCTGGGACATGGTGCTAAAATGAGGGGTCAGTCTGTCACCGTGGGCTCCCTCGCAAAACTTCCGAGTGAAGATTAATTACACACCATTAGTGCGGAGTAATACTTGCAACTGGGAGTGCTAAGGATCCGTAGCATTATCCCCATTGCCAGGATAGCTTTGCCCGAGTATAGTTAACAATGTTGACTTAACTTGTTCAGAATCACATTTGCACCAGTAGATAGGATACAAATGGTTTGACTTTTGGAATTTAAAAATAAATTTTGGTGAAAATATTTCTTCCTGAAGCAATATGTAATTCAAAGAAAGGGTATGTGTATTTATCTTCCATCTTCAGTGTTTCAAAAAATAATTCTCCAATGGCTAAGTTGTGTTGCAAATTTTATTGTAACAATGCAGTAAATTAAGATGAGGCCATCAAATATTTCTGAATTCATGATTAAATTCC
The DNA here is from genome assembly GCA_039090855.1 of Macrothele yani. Taxonomy (NCBI): domain Eukaryota; kingdom Metazoa; phylum Arthropoda; class Arachnida; order Araneae; family Macrothelidae; genus Macrothele; species Macrothele yani. The sequence continues at coordinate 69,823,219 of CM077012.1, forward strand.
AAATTCATGCTGTGCCATAATTTTTACACTTTTATACTACTCATACCCCCAGAATCTATATATTAATTCTATAAGGTTTTTTACTGTGAGTCCCATTTTGAGAGAACTGCTGAACGTAAAGATATGGTTGAGGTATCAAAATAAAGGTCTTACCATGTAGATGTGCCAGTCAAAGAGAAAAAAATGAGTTTGGGCAATGGTGGAGCGACAAAGTTCCCATGTAAAGTCTATGGGAGAAGCTTGTGGTTGACATTCGATCGCCTGCGGTTGACTCATGCACTGTTGAAAGTGAAAGCATGGAGGGACTGCGATAGTCCAAAGTCCGAAGTCTCGTTTCTGAGTGAACCGTTGCGCAAAGCAACACTAGCAGGCATTTATATTAAAGTTCTTCTCATCGGAACAGCGAACACCCTCTAAGACCTAATTGCATTATGCCTTGGACTGTGTGATGTATATATACAATTTAATATTCATTGGATCCAGTTTATTCATGTAGGTAAGACTTTATGTAAAGATGTAAATAAACATTCTGTTGACCATTGTTAGTGAAAATATTGTGGGTGACTGCTTATAGCCCATTGAGTTGCTCATGGTGGTCGTTAAACCTTCAGTCAAAAAAGAAAAAAAAATCACGAACCTGGCTATTGTCTTTACTGAAGTGGTTGAATGAATTTGTCAATCAAATAAAGTTTGCATTTGTTGTTTCATATGAGTTTATGCTTTAAAAAAAAAAAAAAAAACTAACCGTCGATTCCGACAGGTGAAGAGTATTCTCAACGTGAATCTCATTCCAACAACATTTATAAACACAGTTGTGACTGAAGATGAGAGGGAAAGAGTGTGCTATCCAGTTGAACTTTTGCACACGATCAAGATGAGTGGACTTCCGCCTCACATTTTACGACTGAAAAAGGGTGCAGTTGTGATGCTCATCATGAACCTGGCCGCTCCGGTGGCGCAGTGGTCTAAGCGCTGGCTTATAATGATTCATTCATGAAGGGTGCAGGTTCGAATCCCGGTGAGACATGGATGTTGTGTTTGTCTTACGGCACTGTCTCTCTCCCTTCCCTGGAACCAGTGACCCTAAATTAGAGACGGGCGACTGCTTATAGCCCATTAAGTTGGTCATGGTGGTTGTTAAACCTTCAGTCAAAAAAAATTCATGGACCTGGACTATTGTCTTTACTGAAGTGGTTGAATGAATTTGTCAATCAGATAAAGTTTACATTTGTTGTTTCATATGAGTTTATTCTTTTCAAAAAAAGCAAAAAAAAAAAAAAAAAACATCGTTTTTGACGGGTTTCGTCTAGTGTGAGTGAAACATGTTGATGTAATATGAATCAAAATAATTTGAAATGACCCCTGCTGTCAGTGGTTCTTTTACATCTTCTTATTCTCAACATACTTCAACATTTCTTATCTTCTGTCAATTGTACTTACATTTTCTTGAGTAAAATTATTATCATGAAAGAAATATCATTAGCTTCTTTTTTGTGTTTATTATACTAAGTATCCTTTTAATATTATATTACTAAACTTGAAACTCCATGCTGAAATAATGCATTCTTTAAATAAAATAATGTAAGTACAATAATTTTTAGATTATTTAAATCCGGTATAAAGTAATGGCTTTGGAAACATTTATCTTTTCTTAATTTGATCACATATTTAATATTAAAATGCTGAAAAGCATTTTTTTAAAATACCGAAGCAAAATATGTTTGAATATCCTTAGTGTGTATAATTTGCTTTTGCTGATGACTGAATGTTTCAACATTCCAAAAAAAAAAAAAAAAAAAAAAAAGATTCTTTTGAAAGGAAATAAAAAAATAAAAATTGGAAAATTGGTTGAATATGATTGGTATATTTAAATTTTTTCTAGATTGTGGAATGTGACTACAGACAAGTGAAGACCGATTTTGTTCAAAAATACTTTTGTTGCTCTTCATTAAAAGGTAAAATACTGGACTGTTTCTCACCCTCTGTTGTTTCCTAAATTAGTTATTACACTGGCATTGCCAGTTTGTTGTTGTCACTGAAACAGTTGAATTTTATGTGCTGTATTATTTTATGTCTTAAATTATTCATGCTAAAGGTGATTATAGCTATAAGGACTAATGCTATTAAGTTTTACAGTAAAGCTGCTTTTCTGAATTGCATTTCCTTTCCCCTACCTCTTGGCTAATTTGTTTGGACTAACCCTGTTGACAGGTCCTTCCATGAAAATTATATTTTCACATTTACATGCTGAGTTTTAGATTGCAGTGGCACAAAACATGAAAGCAAATTGTGAGGGGGAGGTAAATAAATATTAATGCTTTTTTGGTACAACCTTCTCCATTTGTTGTGATTCATTGGAAGATTTTCTGCCCCTCACTATTGCTACATCTGTAACTAATATCTAATTTTACACTGCCAGTCCATCTTGTTCTATGTCTCCTCCTTAGTCTACAGCCAATTTCCTTTAAAAAATGTAACATCTGTTGAGGTAATCCATCATCTACTATGCAATTTGTATGTCTAGATCAACACAATGTATTTTCATTAACTTTGACTTCTGCAGAAATATGAAACTCAGATCTAATATGTTCTGTATTATTAATCATGTTGTGGCAATGTAATAACCTATATTCTTCTGATATTCCTTTTGCCACTCTGGTATGAACCACACCTAACCTCCTACTTAAGCTCCAGATCAACACAGCATATTTTCATTAACTTTGACTTCGGCAGAAATATCACACTCAGATCTAATATGTTCTGTATTATTATTAATCATGTTGTGGCAGTGTCACCACCTATATTCTTCTGATATTCCTTTTGCCACTATGTTATGAACCACACCTAACCTCCTACTTAAGCTAGCAACTAGGGCCTCTGTGAATCTTGGAGAGGTGCCAGCTAGTTCTGTGTGACATTGGCAAAAAGACCTCAAGTTACTGGGGTTTGTTCCAGAATCCTTAGGTTGAATGACCAACTGGAACCGTCAGCTGTGGGCTAATCCCTCACACTGATGTACTTATCTGATTAAAAAGACAAAAAGAAATGCAAAACCTGACTGAAGTGTGGGATGTGGTAGACCTACCACACTTGAGAAGGATGGTCCACCACGGAATCAACCTGGACTTTTTAAATGCCATATGAGAAAGAGATCTCAGCTGAATGAGTGTAAAATTGGCATATGAAATACTTGAGGTATAAATGGCAAGACGAATGAGGTGATTGAGGAGATGAATAAGTATAGATTGGATGTGCTGTGTGTAAGTGAAACCAAAAAGAAGAAAATTGGGATAGAAGAAAGGAATGGAATGGTGAGTTGTTATCTGGAGTATTGGATAATGTGATAGTACAGGCTGGTGTAGGTGTGATTTTAAGTGAAAAGATGAAGAACAACTTGATTTACTATATTTGCATAAGTGAGAGAATTCTCTGGATTCGTTTGAAAGTGAAACTTCAAAGAGTAGTAATTGTTGTAGAAAATGCTCTTTGCGACTCGGAACCTTCTGATAAGAAGGAAGATTTCTGGAATGAGCTAAAAGATGTTTTGAGCCAGTTTGGTGCTAAAGAAAAAGTTATAATAGCAGCAGATTTCAATGCTAGAGTAGGCGTGCAGAATGCAATTTCTGAAAATGTTCTGGGTAAGTATAATGATTCTTGTGTGAATGATAATGGTGAAAGATTAATTGAACTCTGTATTGAGAATGGTTTGTGTGTATCTAATACATTTTTCAAACACAAGTATATCCATACATATACTTGGGAAAATCGTACTCTTGGTCAAAAGAGTGTGATAGATTTTGTTGTCTACGACCAGCATCTGAAACACTTAGTTGTTGACACTCATGTCATGAGAGGTGTGGATGATGGTTCTGATGATCATTACTTGGTGGTGTCACAAGTGAAACTGAATGTTGGTTGGAGGAAAAGGAATAGGAAGAGGCCCAGGATGGAAAGAATAAAGATTGAAAGGCTCCCTGAAAATCATCAGCATTATTCTGACATACTCAGAAAACAACTGAAGGAGCTGAAATCTTGTGAGAGGGATGTAGAAAAGAAGTGGGAATGTTTTAAGAACTGTGTTGTCACTGCTGCTAAAGAGGTCTGTGGCACCACAGTAGTGGGTAACAATAGAGGTGATGCTTGGTGGAATAGTGAGATTGAAGAGGCAGTAAAGAGAAAAACGGAAGCCTATTTGGGAATGTTGCAAAGTAGAGTTTCTGTGGATGAATATCTCAGTAAGAAGCTTGAAGCCACTAAGCTGGTTTGCTAAAGTAAGGCAAAAGATAGGAAGGAGAAGGTGGGAAGGCATGAATTGGCTTTTTGGAAAGATAGTAAGACTTTCTGGAAGTTCACGAGACTCAGGAAAAATAGGGGAAACAAAGTTGTAAGTTGTGTGAATAATAGGGTTAGGGAAATGATATGGGAGCCCAATGAGTTAAGTGAAAGATGGGGTGAATACTTCTGTGAGTTATTAGATCAGGAAAGCAAAGATGATTCTGAGACAGATGCAGATGATGTCACAGTGAAAGATGGAAGCACAGGCGGGATCTCAAGAGAAGAAGTGTGTAAAGCTCTAAAATCTCTTCAGAATGGTAAGGCTCTGGAAGTTGATGGCATAACTGCCGAGATGTTGAAATATGGTGGTGACTCTGTAATTTACTGGTTAACTGAAATTTGCCAGTTGTGCTGGGAGTTAGGAATGGTCCCTCGGGATTGGAAGGATGCTATCCTTGTTCCCTTGTGTAAGGGAAAAGGTGATCAGACTGAATGCAAGAACTATCGTGGTATTAGGTTGCTAAGTGTGCCAGGGAAAGTGTTTGGTAAGGTTGTTATTGAAAACGTATGGGGTCTTACATCAGAGAAAGTGTGGGATGTTCAGAGTGGTTTTATACCTGGTAAAGGCTGCATTAACCAAATTTTTGCATTGCGCATGATGATTGAAAAGCATCTGGCTGTTGGTAAGAAAGTTTTTCCTGCCTTCATAGATTTAGAGAAAGCTTACAACCAAGTTTATTTATGGATGCGTGCATGCTTTATGAATGCGTGCATGCGTGATGCCAAAAGAGATAATAGTGGTTTATGGCTTGGTGATATTCGTGTGTGCAGATTGCTGTATGCTAGTGACACTGTCCTGTTGGCAGAGAGCAAAAGTGAGTTGCAGAGTATGTTGCTCCGGATGTACGACGTTTGCATGAAATTCAAACTGAGTATAAATAAGGAAAAACCAAAGTTATGGTTTTTGAGAGAGGAACTGGTAGCACTGAATGTAATGTAAGTATAAATGGCACAGTGATTGACTAGGTGAGTGAGTTTTTGTATTTAGGAAGCATGTTTGACAGAGAGAACAAATTGGATGGTGAAATTAGTAGGCGAGTAAATTCTTCATTGAAAGTCATAGCTGCTCTGGGAGGTTTTCACAGAAATGATGGGTTCTCTAGTGAGTCCAGCATGGCTATGCATGAAAGTGTAATTATGCCTACTCTGATATATGGCAGTGAAACCTGGGTACTGCAGAAGAAACATAGAAGTCGTTTGTGTGCTGGAGAAATGTGTTACTTACGGGAGGTTTGTGGCAGGACACATTCTGATTGTGTGAGGAATGAAGATCTGTTGCAGTTGTGTGATGTGAATTAAAGTGTTGTTAGCAAGGTGGAGACTAATATGCTTCGGTGGTTTGGCCATGTTGAAAGAATGAGTGATGAGATGCTTACTAAGAAAATCTTTTTACCCCAAGTGGCAGGAAAGAAAGGCAGAGGAAGGCCAAGGAAGACATGGAAGGATCAGATTCAGGAGTGTCTGCATGAGAAAAAGATTATGAGTATGAAGTATAGAAGATCTTGTGTACGGCATGTAATGGATATCAGTCAAGCCTGAGTTGTATGTCAAGATAACTGTAAATGGAGAAGTTTGATATGGCAACAGTAAGTAAAATTATCTGGTAGTTTGTATTTCTTTTTGGAGCTAACCTCTGAATCTCAGAGAACAGCTTAGTTATATGTACGTATGTACTAAAGTTTTAATTGTCACTATAGAAGGCAAATCTTAAATACTCTGTCATTGCATACAGCCATTGTTGTTCTTTTTCTAGTATATTTCTTAACTGAAATAGTCTTGTTCAGTTAATAAAATAATTATGCAGCTTTTCTAATTTTTGTTGTGTAAGTCCCTTATGAATTTTTCTTACCTCACTGGATTAATTGCAATCTATTACATGTTCTCAGCACTTGCCCTTAAACTGTTATTATTAATATCTTTTGGGCTTCAACCCAGAACCATTAATTTAAATTTCTCGACATTGATCTTTAATGTAAGTTCTTCACAAGTCCTGATGTGCATAAAGAGATTGTACTAAGCATTATTCTCATTATTCTGAAATTATTTATTTTGGTTATACTCAGAGAACAATGTTCAAACAGGTAAGCAAAGAATAATACTTTATTTATTATTTTGTACTTCACATCATTATAACTATTTTATAGATGTTATGTCCGAAACATCAAAGATAAAAGTGACTCTGATCACAAGTGAGGGAAGGCTATATTTTTGGTACAGAAGAGTCTTATTTCACTCTTTTTCATGTAGCTATCTCCATAGGGAACTAGAAATCTTCATCACCTTGGAACAGGAATTGATTTCTGCTCCAGAACAATGCAATGTTCAAGTATCCTAAGGAGATGGCTACATGACAAACTGTGAAATAAGGCACTTCTGTGCAAAAGTAATAAGCTTATATGCTTGCCATATACTTGAGAAAATTCATTTTTCATTAAATTCTGTTATGATATATGAGAAATGGATTTTTATTATGTAGCAAATTCTCTGTCTAAGAAAAGTTATAAATTCTGAAGGCATACTGAAAAGAAATAAAGTTAATGTACCTATGTTGTTGTTTAATTTTACCTATAGTCATTCCATTGTGGATATACAGTGTATTCACTTGCAAAATATACATATACATGTTAATTGCTCCTGTAAACAATATTTGTACAGTACTGTACCAAAAGTATTAGGATTCACTCTTTACCTGACTAAAGAATGTGCTAGTCTGTCATGAGTTATATACAAATAAGGCAGGGGTATAGTCCATTTTTCTTTTCAAGATCTGGCAGTGCCAGGCTAGTTTTTGACTAACTGAATCTGACTTTTTTATATTTATTTATTCAGTCATTGCACATTGAAATTGACATTTTTTAAACACAAATAACCTTACTGAGTTTTTTCTCTTTCTTCTTTTTCACTCTCTTGCTTATTTATTTATTTTTCATGGTTGCTATGCCCAGATCTGTAGACCTGTTGTTTTCCAAAACCACCTCAGAAATAGCCAGTAAAGTTGGTACCAGACACAGTATATATATTCAATTTCAAAGGTTTCTTGCCTTCCCTCCCCCATTCCTGCTGGAGTTGATAAAGCCTGGGAGCATCTTCGGAGTGCCAGGCCACTTCTTTTTCAGGACTTCATCACTGAAATCAGGCACCTGGCAATCAAATCTAAATACAATAATGTAGTGTAGTAAGTGTCATAGATGCTTCTTGTAAAATGTGCCTCATGGCAAAGAGCTCACATATTTGTAATTTAGGTTTAATTGTGTTGGTTACTACCTGCATGTCATAGCATTCTTCTGCAGCCTGGTTGAACCTTTTGCTGTCAATAGTACAACAGTAACTGTTGTTGTGAAAAGATGGCAGAATTAGAACACTACTGTAAAAAAAAAAAAATTCCTGGAAGAGGCCAACAAAGCCTAAAATGCATTGTGTAAGTAACTTAAAAGAAACCCCTGAAAACAATGACCACAGAAGTTTAGAAATTGTTAGATTATTCTGTAAGTATGTTCATTCTCTATATACATTTACTTTTAAAGAGACCTGGCATTCTTTCGTTTTATTAAGAATAAGATACTAAGTGAAAAAAACCAAAACTGCCAAAATATTTGCCTACAACTCAAGTTACTGTGCAGACACATGAAAATGCCAAGTTTTCTAGCATATAGTGTTTTATTTATGCCTTTTGTATTTACTAAGAGGGAAAGCTGTTTCTCTTCACACAGTGCATAGGTTTGGCATAGTGGCAAAATGTTCAGGGCACAGAATCATTTTCCCATGCAGGACATTGCAATTGCTCTCTTCTTTTAACAATGTTATTTTCTATGGAGTAACATAAAAATTAAAATTTTGCTAAATTGAATTTAAAAAAAAAAAAGGAAAAAAGGTTCTGACATGTGTGTGTGTGTGTGTGTGTGTGCACACCATCAAGCACTTTTGTGAGTTTATACCAAACTTTCAACCTCTTTGTTTAGTATTTTTTTTTCTGTAGGTGACCTACAGACAGACAGATACACTCTTTATAATTATTATAGTCACAACTAACTTTTCGCTGAAGTATAGAGACCTTACACATAAACACCAGTGTGTTCCAAATTCTATTCATAGTGTTATACCACCCATTAGTTTTGAATTCTTGGTTTATGATGGAAAGTGTAGTGGAACAATAAAACATGCTATGCACTGCCAGAGGTGCCAACTATTACGGTTTCGACTGTCAGATTACGGAATTACGGACAGGTTGGAAGAATTATGGATTTCAGTGCGTTTTGGAGAATCTCAATTTTGTATAATTTTTTGTTAACCCTTTTAGTGCGACGCGGCCGATTCATCGGCGTTACATTTTGATCCGAGTATTTTCCGAATCAGACGGCAGTTATCAGTGTCGATGATCATATCATTTATCAGTCATATCGTTTTGAAATGGAATCTCCATGAATCTTATTGTCAAACAGCGATATTATCGAAAGAATCGTAATATGCTGTAAGAGTCGTATCGTGAAATAGTTTGCGCTTGCTATCGGGCTTCCCACGCGCTTTCTCTGTGTGACGGGAGAAAGGCTACTTTAGCCAAAACGTTTCCTACTGCAGTTGAGGCAGGGCTGTACACTTGGCATTGTTGGTGAATTAAAAACCGTAGTACTATCGGAAACCACTTTTTCGGGCCCCGTTCGAAGTGCGATAACGCGCAACTCATCGCAACGCATGGTCCCGCGATGGTGGGTGTTTATTTTTTTTTTTGCGGACTTTCACCGCGTGGGAGAACGAAATGCGGTGTTTTATTAGTAGATGCTCTTCACATTATTCATTTCTTTTTTCCCAAACAAACAGACACAATCGCAAAACTCCATGAATTATGAATCCCCCTCTTTTCCCAAGCAGAGTATGACTTTATTGACAGCTTGTTCCTCAGACTAGCGGACATGCTTTTTTCCTACTGTGTGAAATGTTTTTGTAAGGTTATTTGAAATGGCTTGTTGTAGTGAGAGTGAAAGTTTGCCAGGTGATATTGATGATTTTGAATCATCTGAGAGTGATATTGGCCAAGCAACATGAAGCCAGAAAACTAACCACTGTGCCACGCACACAATATCTTCCAAAATCTTCCGAAAGTGAAGATCTTAATAGTGAATCTTCAGGTCATGAAAGCGAATGGGAGGATGTAATAGAGGGAAGTGAACAACCTCAGCATCCTTTTGATTATCATGAAATGCAGGGGCCCAAACATGCAACTGATGCGGCGCCTATTGCATATTTTTACTTGTTTTTTACTAATTTCATCCTTGAAATTATCGTTTCTGAAACAAATAAATATGCAAAGAGGTTTCTCCAGGAACATCCAAATCTTTCTCCCAAATCTCTTGCTAGGAAATGGAAAATTGTTACAAATGCTGAAATAAAGATTTCCTTGTGTGCCTTCTAATATGGGAGTAATCAGTAGCCTGTGTAGGATGAGATGATTGCCGAAGGCATATCCAGTCAAAAAAACACACACGAGGATTATGTAAAATGAAAGACTCAATAAAAGCCTTTGGGTAATTTTTTTGCAAAAAAGAATGAAAATAGCGTGATAAATGTTGAATTGCTGTTTACTACATTCGTTGTTGAGCATAACCTACCTATAGCAAGCTGTGATCATGCTGGTCCCTTGTTTCATGCTATGTTCCCAGACTGTGATATTGATGAAGCTGGATATCCTAGAGCAGATGTGGCATGGAATGAAATATCTAAGATGAAGGATTCATCTGGCCTTCCCAAGTATTCTGTATTGCCCAAACTAATGTTGGCAATATTGACTATCCCTCACAGCAGTTCCTCTCCAGAGAGAATATTTAGTATAGTAAGGAAAAACCTCACATACTTCTTCCCAACAATGAGCACCAAAACATTAAGCGCTCTTCTTGTACAAAAAAAGTAAAGCATTTTCCTCAGGTGAGCCATGTTATATAAAAAGAAGTTTTCTGAAAAAGAATATACCACTGCAAAACAAGCAACAAGGGAGTCCTTATGTCAGCAATGACATGAGGTAAGTACAATATTGATAATTTAATTTCATAATTTTTTATCAGGTTAGTGTAAACATATAAGATTATTACACATTTCACACATTAATTTCTCATGAAATACCCTTTCTGCACGTTAACGATGAGGCTTCGTATGGTGATTACTGATAGGCTCCTCCGAAGGTCATCACCTCATACAAGTATTACAGGTTACACAGTAATACTATTATATTGTCCTTAACTTTGAAAAAAAAAATGGCGTGTTGCATTACTGAAACATTACTGAAAAATCCCCTATTGATTACTGATACGTTCTGCTAGAGGTCGGCACCTCTGCACTACTAATATCAGTTCAAAAACGTTAAATTCAACTTTAACCTATGAACGTAACTACGTGGCATATTATATTGAGTTCTTAGCAGGATATCATAGAAGTCCTGTCATTTTTTCTGTTCTTCACATTTTTTTATATAAGTTCGCCGAAAACCACGATATCTGGACTCCTCAATCTATTATTCATTCTGGTGGTGTCATATCGTGGGTTGAATGGTATATTTATTTAAAATATGAACAAAAACAACATATAACTTATTTCTTAAAAGAAGATGAATGATAGGATTAAAATAATAACATTGTTACCTCTTGGTTTGCAGTCTTCTTTTGATTAGTTGCTCTCGGTATACTCTCAAGAACAAAAACTGCATAGTCGAAGTTCCATAAAATGGACGTTCCCCGTAGGCAACAATGACGTATTTATGATAGCTAAAACCCATAAAAATCTTTTATCGAAAACACAAAAAAAATCTGTCCTCAAAACAGAACTTGAAAGAAATTAATCCAATGAAAGTAATAAAATCCAAATAAAAAAATATTATTCCAACCTCAAATTCGACTGAAAACGATATGCAAAACAGTCTTCACCGAGGAATCCAGATCCCAAAATTTCCAATTTCTGACGCGCGTTTCAGCACACTCATTCGTGGCCATTTTCAAGGAGATCTCGTGCTGTACTGTTCCTTGCGTGTTAACTATTAATTAAGTTGACGGTGCTGCCCTCTCCATCGTCAGCATCATCATCATGCTCATCACGTAGAACGTCGCTGGCGCCATCTAGTGTCGTCCTGTTTTTTAATCTTTGTTTCATTTGTCAACTAGATATTCTTATTTGGACAATTTGTTGTTTTTCCTGTTTTATCATGTTCAACCATGCTGGTGATAATTCAATCGGGACATTTAAATTGCAGTTATATGCCTTGGTTTTCTCTATTAGGATGGCCTCTGCTGTCAGAATCTTTTTATGTGTATTATGAGAAGTAACTAAATTTATATTCTCCCAATCGGGTATGGCTTCGTTATTATAACAATATTGTTTAAGTGAAGTATACAATATTGTTATAATAACGAAGCCATACCCGATTGGGAGAATATAAAAGGTGAAATTTCACCTTTATATTCACTTTTATATTTTATATCTGCACCTTAGACCATTCCGCTACCATCCTGGTAGCTGAATGGTCTAAGGTGCAGGCTTCTGAACATTTGTCCAAGATGAGACATAGGTGGTGTGCTTGTCAAATAGTGCTGGCTCTGTCTTTTCCTGGAAACCAGTGGCCATGATTTAGAGATGGACAACTGCTTATAGCATCATGAGTTGCTGATGGGGTCATTAACCCCAACCACCACCACCAAAAAAGAATTACTTTCAGAAAATCCATTTTTTTTTGGAACTCAATGGCAAAATTTATTGTTTCCTGTGAGGAATATGTACACATTTATTCATCAAGTTGCTGTTTTTGAACTTAAAAATCCTACAAGTTTTGTATGCATTAATTATTATTGACTCCTTGATTTATATGTTGCTGTATTACTATTTATCTTGCATAGGCATTTAAAAATATCTACAGTTTTTTGTCCTTTTTTAAAAATATGCATGTAGATAGAGGACACACAGAAGCTGTATGAACAGAAAATATACATTGCTGAAAATGAAGAAAAGTTGGGCATGTGTAAATTTGTTTTATAGTAAATGTAGAAAAGAAAATATGAAATGCATAGTGTGTATTGAAACTGTTTAAAATTCAGATTGAGTCAACATATTTAAGACTGGATTCAGGACCATGATTTTGCTGCTTTGATACAATATTGCAGCAACAATGCTTCAAATTCTGAAAATTTAAGATATATTTTATAATAGAACAACAAAAATTCATACTGCAGAAAATGTGATTATTGAAAAATTGAAATAATGTAAATGACGATATAGATTCACCAATATCCTGGTTGTTATTAATACAAAAAAATTGTGAAAATGAAAAACTTCATAGGTATATGGGGAAAAAAACCAAAACATTAATTTAACAGCATCTAACTTTATCTGTAAATGACAATGCTGAGTGAATTCAATTTTTGATACAAAGACCTCTTGTTTCACACATCTGTCAGTGAGAATGTTTAAAGATGGTGGCAGTACCCTCCAAAAACACATTTCTGTAACTTATAAGAATGTGTGTAAAGCTTCATACTGCATTTTTAATGAATGTGGATTTTGTGCTTATACTTGGGATTTGAATTGAGAGTTCTATAAATGAAACAATGTTTTCAACATGGATAACTGCACCTAGATTGATGTTTTAGCACAAAAATCAGAAACAGCAGGGAAAAACAGGTTTCTGGGAAATTAAAGGATCCATCTGAAAGGAAAAGCAGATAACTTTTTAATTACCATATGTTTCATATGGTGATTATCATATCTGTTTGCCCTACATCATTTAATATACTAATAATAGAAGCAGTTAGAATGCTTATGGAATGTAATGCTTGTTGAATGCAGACAACATGGAAAGTACAAAGATGTCTACTTAAGTGGAACAAGTATATTTTTATTGAAATATATACAGTATTTTAGGTTAGACTGACAATTTTGATACTTTTGTCAGTGTGTAAAAGGATATACTTTTACATAAAGGACAAAACAAACTTTTTTTAATGTACATTCATAAATTTGAACATAACAACAGATTGCAAATATTGATGTGTAAATTTGAAGATAACAGAATTTTTGAATATCTATCCAAGACAAGAAATAAGGATATTAAGTTAGCAATATAGTGGTGTATCAAATTAATTCCAGATTAATGTGTATATAGAATTTTAAAAGTATTTTTAGTTATCAAGAAGAGCATTATGAGATAAAAGATATAAATACCCAATTTTTGTCACATTTCAGTGAAATAATGTGTACACATTCATCAGAAGAAATGCAAGTAATGTTTACACAAAGTTTAAAATTTTGTATTTCCTTGAAGTAGTATTATCTGGTATGCTAGAATATTTTTAAAAAGAAATTATAACTATCTAAAGTGAAGGATATAAATGCCATAACCTTTTGTTATTTGTTTGTTGAAAGTGCTCACAGAAGGATTATTGCTGTTATTATGTCAAAAAGAGAACCACCTAATATTATTTTTGAAATAACATATTTTGTGTATTTTATTACACTACTGGTTTCAGAATACTTTTGGTAGAATTTTGTTTTTATCTCGTAGATAAAAGCAAACTTTAGCTTTATTCAGAGAAAAAAATTTAAATGCACATGTAAAAATGTTCTAAAAGTTCACTTTGAGTTATTTGAAATTATGTTGCTGTTTCTGTGCACTGTTAGAACATTTTCGCATTTTAACCTCATAGATTTAGGTTTAGTAACATATTGCTAACTTCATATAATTTTGTTCATTCACCATACTTTTGGTGAATTTTATAATTGTCATAAACAGTTTCTTGATAGTTCCATTGCCTTACAATTTCTGTGAACAGTTTTCTCTATCTGTATTTCACTGTAATCACAAAACTTTACTACTAATAAAAGCACAGCTCTTCATGCTGACTGTCAAACTTGTGTTAGTGTTTAATAGCTGCTATCATAATTTTTTTCATCCATTTTTATTGCAGTAACATCTTAATGATGCTGTTTGTTATAAGGAAATAGAAATCATCAAAAAGGAAACAGAATCTGTTTGAGGTAGATTTTTCATTTGGTACCAATATACTTGTGTTCACTACAACACATTTCTTGTAGTAACATGATTTATAATCTGCTTTCAGTTATCTTTTTTGCACATAGGTGCTGTTTTTTTCTCTGTTTTCCATGTAATCATCCTTCAGAAAACTTGAAAATTACATCACCCTGGAGCACCTTCATTTTGATGTGATTTCATGTAATTGCGAAGAATTTCTTTGAGGAAATTTGTTTCCCATTGATTTCTATAACTTGCTTTCAGTTGTTGCATAATGATACTCCTTGATGAAATACGGAAAATAGATTGCATTTCAGAAATTATATTGCATTTGAAATGAAATTTACTATAACCTATTTGAATCGCGTTTTAATGATTACCTTTTTCAGTAGAACTATAAACTTTATTAGAATTGAAATTTACCTTTGAATGAAGCTTATGCTGGTGCTTAACGCATTTTGGAGCTTTGTGATGTGAGCTGATGATATTTCTCTCCCTCTTTCTCTGTCTGTCTGTATTTTGCATGTTCAACAGATGGGTAAGTGAGGTGGGCTTCAGATCAGAAAATTCAGTGTTTGGGTGTGGCATACCATGTTATCTAAAAACAGAACTGCATTCCTGTTTTTCCATTTTGCATATTTATGTGACAACTTTTGAGCCATTCTTCCATGATGTTAATACTCATGCATGCTGTTCTACATAATTTTCAAATTATTGGTAGACTTGTGAATTGATTATTCTTAAAATATTTCACATGTTGGTGTTTTTAAGTAACTAGAATTAATATCATTCTCGGCCACGTCACACGAAAAAATAATATTAAATGTTTTGAACTAGAGTTCAATAGCAACACATACTTCTACTTTTCTAATTAAAAATTGTTTTTAGTTATACCCTGAAAAATAACCCTGTTTCATTGAAGTGAATACAGTATTTTTCATTTATTTCATAGCCTTTGTCAGTGGTGGAAATTTCTGCTGCTAATAAGATAGTGTTTGTCCATTAAGATAACTGTCTTTCTTTTGTTTGCTGCAGAACCACCTGAATCAAATGTGTTCCCTCTACATGAACGTTCCAGTAGTCAAAATCCTAGTTTAGCTACCCCCAAAATATGTAGGTCTTTTTGGGGTGATCATGATATTACAGTAGAGGACCTTCAGTGGTTTAAAGGAGCAGCTAAGATGTTGAATACTGGACAGGCAGGACGAGATTGGATTGCTTTGGCAAAAAGATTAGGTATTTGCTTTTGCTTTCTTTTGTTATTCATTTATTCACTGCATTTGCAAGAGCTAATTCCAATTTTCTATATTATCTTATGCTATTGTAATACTTTCTTGAAGTACTGTAGAAACTAATCATGTAAATAAAACAAAATGTGTTTCTATGTGGGTGCATGTGTGTGTGTGTGTGTGTCTGTCTGTCTATCTCAATGATGTAACTCCATAACCAAGGATGCAAAAAGTTGCATGAATACATTGTTAAACCTTAAGGTGCTTACTTCAAGTGTTTTCTTTTATTTTTGCTTATACACTTTTTTCTTCACTTAGGACAGCTTTTGCATGCCTTTATTTTTGCTTATACAATTTTTTCTTTTCATCATTTGTGTATGAGGAATCTGAGAGTTATGCAGAGAGTGTGAACCAATAGCAACAACAAAAATTTTAAATAACAACAGAATCAATAAAGAAAAGTCAAAACTGAGAGCAGCAGAGATAAACCAGAAGTCCCAAAGCTGGTGAGATGGCATGTTCAATAAATGCTGCTTAATACGACAATGGAGTTACATGAAAATACATCGGCAAACCTAATGATGTATCTTTGCAATGAAGAAATGTCCGCTGACCCTTACAGTAGGATCATTAGTTTTTCATCAAACTTTAGCACTATAGTCAACTCTGCAGATGTGCTATAAAATATGGTTTCCCCAAATACTCATACCACCTACAAGAACAACAAAATGTGAATCTCACAAGACAGTTTGTGAAAGAGCCATTCTTGCTCTTAATATTGACAAGCATAAAAAATGTAAATTTGGAGATTCAAAATCAACTGGATTCTCCAGTCACACTCCTATGGAATCTTAATCCAGCAGAATTGCTGAAAATCTGTCAGATCATTAAATTTACGAATTTTGTGGGATATCTTGTTTGTGTATCAGTTCAAATACATTTGTCTACTTGTGCAAACAATTTATTTGAACAGTATTAGTGTTTTTCCACTTTTTAAAGAAATGTTACACAAGAATGTCCATGAATTCTACATATATAGTGCAATCCCAATTTAAGATTGCTCAGGTCAATAATTATTAGTGTTAAATGCATGAAAGTATGATATCCATCCATTTAAGGCCCATTTAATTAGGATGTTCGAATTATAAAACTAAATGTGAATTTATTCACGTGTGTTAAATCTGGGTATGGCCTTACAAATATGAGCCCTCTTACTTTCATTAAATTATAAATTCTGAATACCTATAAGTGATTAGCTTAACTATATTAAAAATGAAAGTTGGAATCTCATTTTTAGTTTATAGAATTTTGAAAACTCATCTACATTCTTGTTTATGGAATGAATTCCACATTTCCATCGTACCACATAAATTGGCATAATGTTTTCTGTTTTTGAAAATACTTCAAAGTACTGGATTGCTTTATCTTAATATCTACTTAGAAAACATTTTCTTTTTCTTTGGAAGGGAAAAAAATGTGGTGCTAAATCATCGGTACCATTTGTAACGTGGAAGAAAATGTTAAATTTTTAGAAATGCATTTATTGGTGGGGATACATTTACTGCGCTAGCCATTTTTAATCCAAATTTAAATTCCCTATTCCTATTAGCTGCTAGAGTTTGCTGATGTAATTCAGTAATTGAAATCACCAGATGTAAGATTTCCATTGTGTGTGTAACACTATTATTAAAAGGAGAGTGGGTGACTTCTTCACATTGTGTTCTCATTTCTTCAGTTTGTGTCACTTCATTTTTCTGAGAAAAAAGCTCAATTTTCTTTAAAAAAAAACTTTTAGAAGGATATATAGTAACAGGTAATGTATTTGGAAGAAACAGTACAATTTTCAAGAGTAATTTACCATTATGTCTTAAAAGAAAAACGTTTTATCAATACATCCTTCCAGTTCTTATTTATGGTTCAGAGACAGGGTCCTTAACTAAAAAAGACATAGACTGTGGACAGCTCAAAGAATCATGGAGATGCATGCATGGTGTAACCAGGAAAGACAGGAAGAGGAACTCATGGATCAGAAGTAGATGACATCATGATCAAAGTAGTGACCCTCAAGTGGCAAAGGGCTGGGCATATTGCTAAAAGAACTGACCACTGTTGGATCACTCAAAAACTAGACTGGTTACTCAAGGGGAGGGGGAGGGAAATGACCTAGAAGAAGACCATATGGAAGATGGGGAGGTGAAATTCAAAATCATGCTGGGGTTGCATGGAAGAGAATTGCTCAAGACAGAGTTGTGGAAGAGGCTTGTGGAGATCTTTATCTGACAGGGGATTGAGAATGGTTGAGGGTTATGAAAGTTTAATGTGTTGAGAATATTAATCTTATGTAAAAAATTCATTCACATTTTGTTGCTATAGTAGCATTTTGGACAAGGAATCTGCAACAGATGGACTTAAAAGAATACTCCAGGATTTAAGGGGTTTTCAAACTTCAACAAGCCATTTTCAAACGCCTTGTTGAAGTTTGAGCAATCCATATACAGTCTCTGAATCTGTGTAATTGAACTTTGCTGAGTGTGAGCTAAGCTATTTAAGTGAAGGTCAAAGTTAAATTGGAACAGTTATAATTACTGAACATGTTATATATTTAACATTTAATGTGGGAAAAATTATAAATCAGAGAACATTAGATACAGGAAATTTTAGCATCAGTTTTATAAACTGAAAACTGGGATTTTAGAAAAACAGTGCAGAATGACAAGAAAATATTAAATGCAAGATTGGGGAATCAGGATTTCACTTTGTTCAGAAATTTTAGGCCCCTGCCATTCACCCAGAGCTGCAGGATAAAACAAAAAAAAAACAACAACAACAACAAAAAACAAAAAAAAAAAAAAAAAAAAACACACACAAACACACACACTTTAAATTGCTGGCCAGGCTCACCTTGGGTGAATGCATGTTCTCTGTAAAGTTTTTATTTTAAGACTTGGTGTAGATGCATTTTTATTTCTGATGATTAATTTATGATTGATGAATTAATTATTTTGCACTCTTCCAAAACCTGGAAACATAATCTGTGCTGTTTCGCATCATTGTCACTTCAGACCTGCAAAAAAAAAAATAAAATAAAAAAAATGAATAATCAGGCTACAGTTATGATATTTGGTCAGACACACATAAAAATCAATTTTGATATGACAAAAGTATTATTTGTGTAAGAGTATGTGAAATGGGAAAAGCCAAAGGCTTATCAGCACCCCTATGTAGTAGTGGATTGAGAATCGTTGGTGATGATGATGATAAGAGAGATATATGTTTGTAAGAACTTCTGTGTCCACACTTGATTGCACTAAATGAAGAAAGATACTTGGCAGAAGTTTTGTGATAGAATTCATTTCAAAGTATGTTTCCAAATTAGACTCAAAGTAGTTGGAATTTAAAGGTGACTTAAATAGTTAAAAAAAAATCGTTATCAATATCCTCATCTTTTTGGTCTCATACATGAATTATTTTATGAATTGAATGGAAGAATGGGGTAGTTAATATTTAAAGTAGTTTGTCTTTAATTATGTAAAAGGTTTGTCATCAATATCTTTGTCTTTCAAGCCTTATAAATTAATTATGATATGAATATTGTGTACTTAAATATTGCTAGTCTGTGTAGCTTTTAGATTCTTGAATGAAGGAGCAAATTGTTTAGTTAATATTTAAAATAGTTTTTTTTATTGGTAAAGGTGTTTTAAAGTTTTCATTAACTGTGCTGAAATTTTGTCTCTCATGGTACTTGGAATGATTGTTTTCATTGTGAATCATATGTATTAACTTTCAATAAAGCAGACTTTATTTCTTAGGCTATAGTGAACGAGAGATGACAAACTTTGAAGATGAAATTCATCCAGCTCTTAGTCTCCTTAATAATTGGCTAGAGAGTAATGGTAGAACAAGATATTGCATTGATTTACTGATATCTTGTTTGGAGCAGATGGGAAGACAAGATGTGGCTGAAAGGATTCAGACAGAAATTGGTCTGTTGATTTTTTTAATTATTTTTAAAATTAAATATAATTTGCTTCTCACTTGTCAGTTGTAATTATTATTATTATTATTATTTGTTATTTATTCTACAGTCTCCAATAATGGTATTTCCTGAACACTATCATGTATGTTTTAGTCATTATAAGGATAGATAGAATATTGGATTGTGGGTTGTATGCCACTTACAATAATACGATATAACACACTAATGTGTTTTTTTGTTTTTTTTTAATCCGTTAATGGGCATAAAATTGCAAAAGTTTTGCAAGCTTTCACTGCCAACGGACAGCTTCTTCAGGCTTCTGAATATAAACACTTAACAGAAACAGACAAAGAATAAATGCAAATGTAAAATTTAAAAACATTACAGCATAGCATAAGACTCGTATTATGCCTCGTGCTCATCGATTGTCCAGCGAGCTCTTAATGTTTAATACCTTGTGCCAGATAGGTGAAATTTCAGTAGTTATGTCTGTGTTACATACGTCACTGCCTGATATAATCTCAATTGATTCTTTAACTGCTGTTGACCTAGGACCACTGTAGGGCGCAAGTCTTCTTATATCCTTCCAGATCGGTTGAGCATCCTTAAAATTCACATCTCGTGCTAACGCGATAGTTAGTTTTCTATTTTTTATATCCCGTTTATGCTCTGCCTCTCTGATGTGGAAAGACCTCTTTGTCATTCCGATATACCACCTTGTGGATGAGTCCGGGTATATTAATGGGATGCCGTAAATCCCGGCTTGGGTGGACAGTGGCTGCCGGTCACGATCAGCAGTGAGAATTGTCCCGATCGTCCTCGGGGATCTTAGACCTACATCCAGCTTCAGCTTACGCAGAGTATTCTTGAGTTGGTAAGGAAATCTCGGGATATATGGTATGGATCCGACAAAACTTGCTCTTTCTGGAGGTGACCTTTGTGCTCACCCTGTTCCTTTCAAAGGTGCTTTAAGTATTATCCTTTCGATACGCTCAATGTTGTAACCAGCTGCAGTAGCAAACTCTCTTAGGTTGCGGATTTCTGCTAGCAAGATCCTCTGTATCTGAAGAGAGATTGTAAGCTCTCTTCGCTCGGGCTTTGAACGTGGCGTACTTGTGCGAGCTGGGCGCTGCAGATGAAGGGAGAATCAGGTTATGAACATAACAAGGTTTGTAATACACTTGCGTTCTAAAATTTCCCAATGGCTTCCTTTGCACCAGGATGTCTAAAAACGGGAGGTATCCATCCTCTTCATACTCAGCAGTGAATTTTATTTCTTGGTGGGTGGAGTTCGTGCAATCTAAGAAACAATTTAGGGTCACATTGTCGTGACTCCAAACAAAAAAGATATCGTTTGCATATCTTAGCCATATCTTTGGAACTAGTCCTCCTGAATTTAAGATGGAATCTTCCATAGGTCGCAAAATGACTTCTGCAAGCACAGCGGATAAAGCGGAACCCATTGGCGCTCCTTTTATTTGCTGGAACACCTTTGAACTAAAAGGGAAAAAATTCGAATCAGTTAGAACTTTCAAAGTTTTTATGATGGCT
Organism: Macrothele yani; assembly: GCA_039090855.1. Lineage (NCBI taxonomy): Eukaryota > Metazoa > Arthropoda > Arachnida > Araneae > Macrothelidae > Macrothele > Macrothele yani. The sequence goes on from CM077012.1 coordinate 69,844,310, forward strand.
AAGATGGTATCGCGGTCAAAAAGATTGGAATTTTCAATGAAGTTTTTAAGATTATCGGATGCTTCTTGCACTGAGATAGACGGGTACATTGCTGTGACATCGAAACTTCCCATAATGTCATCCTTCCCTAGGTGAATGTCTTTGATTCTTGCGATGAAGTCTTTGGATGAGGATAGGACTCTATCCGAAGGTGGCAGAAATATCAGCAAAAATTTTGACATTGCTTTCTCCAGGTTTGCAGATGGCGAATTTTTCCTGGAGACAATAGGACGGATGGGCATTCCTTGTTTATGATGTTTCACCCACGCAAATATCCTGGGGAGATAAGTGCCTTGGGGTGGTTTTTCCACTTTCTTGAGCTCTTGTGACAGAGCTGGCATTTTGGCGACTGCTTTCACCCATGTGACCCAACGGTTTAAAGGGTTGACTGATTGCAGGACTGATCCAGATTGGCAGATATATTCATTGAGCTTATTATTGTAGTCCTGCATGTCCATCACAGCGATTTTTCCGAAATGATCCGTTAGGGTGAACGTGATAGTTTGGTCCTTTTTGAGCTGATCCAGAGTTTTTCGGGCTTGTGACACGCTGCGCCCATCATTTCATAGAATCCTTCTGAGCTGGGTGGTACAGTTCACCCGGATTGCATTTCTCTCATCTGGAGGGATGCTTGGAAGAATACTTTCTACAGCTGGGATAATTTCTTTAGGTCAGATTTTATCCTGGAAAGCAAATTTTGGACCTTTGTTGAGGAGTTTTAGATCTTCTTCGGAAAATGCTCTAGACGATAAACTAATAATGGGCACGCCAAACTGCGACTGCTTCAGTGGATCGCTGCACTGAATGTAGGCACTGTAGCTTGTTCTGGTGCCTTGCGTGGAGCAAACTGAACTTTCTATTGGCAAGCATATTTACACGTCGTAGAATAATAGCGAATTCTAAAGGGGTGACTTCTGTAGCCAGCCGTTTGTATAGAGCCCACACCTTGGACTCGAGTGACATTACTTTAATTTTTCTGGATCAGACAAAGTGATTAATCGTTTCCTTTTGAAAATGCCATTTCTTCTTCTTAAACCAGTGGTCTTCCACAGTAGTTTTAAATTGAAGGAATTTGGGAATCATACCCCAGTCTTTGCAAGTCTTGATGAAAAACAGATGACATTTCTCTTCATCTAATCTGATTCTGCATTGTTTAAACTCGGAATAAACAAGGAATGCCCATCCGTCCCATTGTCTCCAGGAGAAATTCGCCATCTGCAAACCTGGAGAAAGCAATGTCAAAATTTTTGCTGATATTTCTGCCACCTTCGGATAGAGTCCTGTCCTCATCCAAAGACTTCATCGCAAGAATCAAAGACATTCGCCTAGGGAAGGATGACATTATGGGAAGTTTCGATGTCACAGCGATGTACCCGTCTATCCCAATGCAAGAAGCATCCGATAATCTTAAAAACTTCATTGAAAATTCCAATCTTTTCGATCGCGATACCATCTTAGCCATCATAAAAACTTTAAAAGTTCTAACTGATTCGAATTTTTTCCCTTTTAGTTCAAAGGTGTTCCAGCAAATAAAAGGAGCACCAATGGGTTCCGCCTTATCCACCGTGCTTGCAGAAGCCATTTTGCGACATATGGAAGATTCCATCTTAAATTCCGGAGGACTAGTTCCAAAGATATGGCTAAGATATGCAGACGATATCTTTTTTGTTTGGAGTCACAACAATGTATCTCTAAATTGTTTCTTAGATTGCACAAACTCCACCCACCAAGAAATAAAATTCACTGCTGAGTATGAAGAGGATGGATGCCTACAGTTTTTAGACATCCTGGTGCAAAGGAAGCCATCGGGAAATCTTAGAACGCAAGTGTATTACAAACCTTGTTACGCTCATAACCCGATTCTCCCTTCATCTGCAGCGTCCAGCGCGCACAAGTACACCATGTTTAGAGCCCGAGCGAAGAGAGCTTACAATCTCTCTTCAGATACAGATGATCTGCTAGCAGAAATCCACAACCTAAGAGAGTTTGCCACTGCAGCTGGTTACAACATTGAGCGTATCGAAAGGATAATACATAAAGCATCTTTGAAAGGAACAGGGCGAGCACAAAGGTCACCTCCAGAAAGAGCAAGTTTTGTCGGATCCATACCATATATCCCGAGATTTTCTTACCAACTCAAGAATACTCTGCGTAAGCTGAAGCTGGATGTAGGTCTAAGATCCCCGAGGACGATCGGGAACATTCTCACCGCTGATCGTGACCAGCAACCACTGTCCACCCAAGCCGGGGTGGTTTACGGCATCCCATTAATATACCTGGACTCATCCACAAGGTGGTATATCGAAATGACAAAGCGGTCTTTCCACATCAGAGAGGCAGAGCATAAATGGGATATAAAAAATAGAAAACTAACTACCGCGTTAGCACGAGATGTGAATTTTAAGGATGCTCAACTGATCTGGAAGGATATAAGAAGACTTGCGCCCTACAGCGGTCCTAGGTCAACAGCAGTCAAAGAATCAATCAAGATTATATCAGGCAGTGACGTATGTAACACAGACATAACTACTGAAATTTCACCTATCTGGCACAAGGTATTAAACATTAAGAGCTCGCTGGACAATTGATGAGCACGAGGCGTAATACGAGTCTCATGCTATGCTGCAATGTTTTTAAATTTTACATATGCATTTATTCTTTGTCTGTTTCTGTTAAGTGTTTATATTCAGAAGCCTGAAGAAGCTGTCCATTGGCAGTGGAAGCTTGCGAAACTTTTGTAATTTTACTCCTACTAACGGATTAAAAACACAAAACAAAAAAAAACAGTGTGTTATATCGTATTATTATAAGGATATCCTTTTTGATACACAATAATGTGGAATTTATTGCTATAGCTTTTTACTAAATTGTGGAAAGAGTCATACATCACATCTTAATTGTATGTTTTTATGCTTTCAAAACCTGTGCTGAATGCACGATTCATATCACTTTCACTTAGTGACAGTTTGCTTAGACTGCTATGGTATTGTGAGTTTTGGGTGTATTCTTGAACCTGGCATTTCCGTGCAATGAACTTTCTAATGTACTCTAAATTAGATCAAAGGAACAGTGTCGGATTTTGTAGGAAGATGTAATGTGTCATGTGCTAATGAATATGACAAAATCTAGCAGTTCATATCAATAATTACATGTCAGATTTTAGAGTAATTGTATTTGCCATAACTACTACTCCCTGTCAAAACACCATTTCTGAAACTTGAACTTGGTGTTCAGCTCTACAGTTTGAAGCACTTCCATGAAATTAATTAAATTTAAAATGTCCATGTTATTATTTTTTCTGGAAATAAGTTTTCAAGCTTTTAGGTAACCAACTTTGTACTAATTCTGCAATTGAAATGTGTTTTTTTGCTCAGCTTGACATGTACTGCTATTATTCTTGCTTTGTTTTTCTTTCTGTCTCTCTTTTTGTTTCATCTTATGATGACTACAAATTGATGTAGGCCTGACAGCTCATGTAGCATTCAGCAACTTTCGTAATTAATATGTGTATAGAAATTTTTCAGAAGAAAATTTTGCACTCGGTGCTTCATATTTTATGCTTTTCTGTGAATGCAAACTTTCAGTTCAAATCCATAAACAGAACCATATATTTCAAAAAACTGAAAAAGTGGAGATGATATACTTGTTACTGTTGCCTCGCATATTCAATATTGTATTCATGTTGTTTTGATATCCGATGTCTTGATTCAAATAAATAGAATAGCGCTAGAAGAACAAAACATACCTTTGCAATAAAGATGATTTTTTTTAATGGACATAAACAAAATACTTGAAATAACTTAATTGCTGAAAATGTGAAGAATGATTGAAAGGTAATAAGAAGAAGAATAGTTCACTTTGTGAACAAAAGGTCCATTCCACAAACCATCTGGTTCTCCAGGTGAGAAGCGATCATATATCCTTCACTTTTAGTCACTTAAAAGAATCACCAAAAAAGGTTTGTTCTTGAAGAAGGAAGGGAATATTTACACCAGGAACATAACCTCTGTAAATTCGAGAGTTCCATCGTCTGCTGAGAAGGAAAGGAATAAAAACACACACTTCTAAAAAGATACATAATCACACAACTCTTCAGGCCAGGAACTTCATTCACTTCTGCATAGCTTCTTCTTTGTAGAGAGAGAGTGTTGTTTTGATGTTTCTGTCCGAGCGCGAGAGAGCTAGTTGCATCGGAGCGCCCTCTCTTGACATACAAAATTAAATAATGTTTACATTTGAGTTTTTCTTTTCCTTTTGGACGTCTGTCAGAGCATAAATGTTGGTCTTACGCAAACATTCCCCTCTTGCTCTGGCAAAGTCCTGAAGGCATACCGACTGTCTGTGACATTCAAAAGCTGGTTTGGCCAGTGGCTTTGTCATTATGTCCGCCTTTATCTCCTGAGTAGGACAATAATGCACTTCTAGAATATTTATGCTTTGCAAGTCCCTTATATAATGGTGCTTTATATCAATGTGCTTTACTTGTGAATTATTTTTCTCAGATTGCGTCAGTTTTATTGTTGCTTGATTATCTTCCCAAAATTTCACTGGTAAATCCTGTTTTAAGTCTAAAACCTTCACTAATTCCAATAACCATGTCAAATCTTGGGCTGACTGTGCTACGGAAACATACCCAGCCTCAGAGGATGACAATGCAACACAGTTCTGTTTGCGGGACTTCCATGATAAACAGTTTCTCCGAGAAAAACAAGATGACCTGAGGTAGACTTCTTGTCGCTTTGGTCTTGAGCCCAGTCTTCATCAGAATACACATTTAGTACAGGAGGCTCTTTTGATGAAATTTGAAGTTTTAATTCTTTGGTTGTCTTGAGATGACATATAATCTTTTTCACAGCAGTCCAATCTCTTTGTCGTTGGCTTTCACATCTTCTGCTCAGTATGTGGGTGGCTGCTGTAATATCAGGTCTTGTGATTGAAGATATATATAGCAAAGATCCAATGGCCTGTCGATATTTATTGTTATTAGGTTTATTAGGTAGCAAATAATCTTCTTCTTTATGCTGGTAGTAATTTGTTTGCATTGGAATATATGTTGGTTTTGCATCTTGTAGACTAAATTTCTCTATTAATTGTTGAATTTTGCTTTGTTGACTAAGATAGAAATTTCCTCTTTTATCTTTGGTTACTTCTATATCTAAGTAATATTTGGCCTCTCCAAGATCAGTGATCTCATAGTTATTCTTTAAAGCTTTTATTACCTGCTGTATTTGTGACGGATGTTGAGCACTTATTAATATATCATTTACATAAATGATCAGTTAAATTGTGCCTTTATCTTCATGTTTTATAAATAAGCAGGAATCTGCTTTGCTTTGTATGAATCTCTGAGATGTCAAGGTATTTTCTATTGACTGATTCCATGCTTTGGCAGCCTGCTTTAAACTATTTAGGGATTTGTTCAATTTGCACACTTTATTTTCATGATTTCTTTCTACAAAACCTTTAGGCTGATGCATGTAAATCTCTTCTTGTAGTTCTCCATGCAAGAATGCAGATTTGACATCTACATGTTGGATGAACATTTTTTTATATGCAGCTGCTGTAAACAAAGCTCTAATTGTTGTATGCTTGACTACAGGTGAAAAAGTTTCATCATAGTCTGAGCCAAACTGTTGACTTATAGCCTTTAGCTACTAGTCTAGCCTTGTACTTGATTTATTACTTCTCGCTTTTCAACATATTTTGTCTTGAACACCCACTTGCAGCCTATTTCCTTTTTATCTTTTGGCAAGTTTGTGAGTGACCAAGTATTTTTCTCTTTCAAAGAATTTATTTCTTGTTCCATGGCATCGTACCATTTGTGTTTTTCAACTTGAGACAGTTCTATTTCTTGTATATTTTTTAGGATCATCCCTAAGAATTATGCTTTCTTCAATTTTCAATGATAGTTTTTCAGGAGGTACTCCTTTTGTTTTCCTTTGAGACCTTCTCAATGGTGGAGCTTCAGAATTTGACTCTGTGTGTTCATCATCCTGTGAGGGTTCTGTGTTTTGATTTGAATTTTCTGTTTCCTGTTCAATTATTTTTTCTGATTCTACTTCTTCGAGAACATTTTTGAAAAGGTTTATTGTATTTTCCTCCTTTTCTTCCTGTTCTTCAGCTATGTCTTCCTCTTTTCTTTCTTGTTCTTCATTTATTTCATTTTCAAGGAATTTTGCAGATCTGGATGTGATGACAGATTTATTCCCTTTATATGTATAATCTGTACCCAGTACTCTGTGGGTCATATCCAACAAATATGCCTTCAATGGCTTTTTCATCAAGTTTTTGCCTTTTGTGTTTTGTGATGTGTGCAAAAACTTTGCATCCAAAAACCTTTAGATGAGTTACATTTGGTTTAACTTTGTTCCACATCTCATAAGGGGATTTTTCATTAACTTTTTGGCCGCCCCGGTGGCGCAGTGGTCTAAGGCGCTGGCTTCTGATCATTCGTCCGTAAGGGGTCCGGGTTCGAATCCCGGTCAGGCATGGATGTTGTGCTTGTCTTACGTCACTGGCTCTCTCCCTTCCCTGGAACCAGTGACCCTAAATTAGGGACGGGCGACTGCTTATAGCCCATTGAGTTGCTCACGGTGGTCGTTAAACCTCCACTCAAAAAAAAAAAAAAAAAAAAAAAATAACTTTTGTGGGTAACCTATTTTGTATGTATGCTGCAGTGAGAATTGCTTCACCCCAGAATGATTTGGGTAGTTTAGCATTTATTAATAGAGCTCTTGACATTTCTACCAGAGATCTATTTTTTCACTCTGCCACTCCATTTTGAGGTGGTGAATATGGGACTGTCTTCTAATGAGCGATTCCTTTTTGATTAAGATATACCTCAATTTCTTGATTGCAGTACTCTTTACCATTATCTGTACTAATTTACTGAACTTTTGTTTTAAATGTATTCTGTGTAGATGTACAAACTCTTTAAGTTTTTCTGCAACTTCATCTTTTCTTGTCATTAAGTAAACCATACTGTATCTGGAATAATCATCAATAAAGGTGATAAAATACCTATTTTCCCCTAGGCTGGGGCATTCCATGGGACCACACAAGTCTGTGCACACCAGTTGCAGTGGCTTCTTTGCCCTAAACTAGCCTTTCTTGGATATGGAGCTTCAGTTAATTTTGCCTTGATGCATGTTGTGCATGTGAGATCATGTTTACAATGATTTAATTTTATGCCTTTAGCTATGCTTTCCCTTTCCATTTGTCTAATTGCTTCTAGGCTTCTGTGCCCCAATCTTAAATGTCACTTAAAAATGCAAATTTCATGTTTGCTACATTTGTTTTGCATTTGGGAAACATGATTTGTCATTTTGACTACTTCTGGAAGAGTTATTATTTTAAATATACTATCTGTTGCCACAGCATGTGCAATAGTGTTATTTTCTTTCTGAATGGTACATATGTTATCTTTAAATATAACAATACATCCTTTATTAGTAACTGTTTTCACAGAGAGTAAGTTTCCCTTTAACTTTGGAACGTATAATACATCTTGCAGTCGTATTCTATTTTCAGTTCCATTAAGACATTTTACCTTTAAAGTTCCTTCACCTATACCAGCAGATTGAAGCTGATCTCCATTAGCTATAGTTACACTGGTACCCCTCTCCTTCTTTAACTCAGAGAAAAAAAATTATGTTTCCTGACATGTGACTTGTTGCACTGGAATCAACAAACCACTCAGACTGTACACCAGTGTGAGTTTAAAGGGATTGTGATTCAAGAATACATTCACTTCTTTCCTTATTTATTTCACCCTTTTTCTCTAGGCTACCAGTCTCACCAAACTGGTTTTGTTTGGTTAGACAATTTTTGCTAGAGGTGTATGTACAAATATTACTTCTACTAGTTCCTTTTGATTTAGCTGTGTGAGTGTGTGCTGCATTCCTTTCACCTGTTTTATTTTTGTTTCTTAGATGCCAGCACTTGTATTTGACATGATTTCTTTTATGACAATAAGTACAAAATTTATTTACACTAGAGCTTAACATATTCTTCTTGAAAGAATTTCCTTTAAAAGCCATAGATTGTGAGGAAGAGGATTGATGCATCTCCTTTCTTCTCTCATATTCATCAATCAGTTTACCCTTAACATAGTTAAGTGACTCTGTTTCATTTTTGCTCTCCAAAGCTGTAATTAGAGTAGAATGGGAAATTGGCAAGCTGCACATGAGTAGAACTGCCAAATGACTTTCTTTAATGGGCTCACCTATACTTGTTAGCCTTTCTGCCAATTCAAGAACATCTTTTATGTGACTTTGCATTCAGGTTCCCTCACATATTTAACTAAGTATAATTTCCTTAGTAAAAACAATTTATTTTATAAATTAGCACACTCATGTGTACTACATAATTCATCCCAGGTGTCTTTACCTGTATTTTCATGCAGAACATGAATTATTTGTAACTCTGAGATATTTAGGCAAATAGTTGCACAAGCAATTCTGTCATTCTTTATCCAAGATTCATCAGGTACTTCTGGCTTAGGATCAAAAACAACATGGGACAAGTTTTCTCTTATTAAGTACATTTCCATTCTAAATTTCCAAGTGGAATAATTCTTGTCATTTAGCTTTTCGAACTGTATACTTTGAGTATTTACAGCCATTTTTCTTTTTAGAAGACACAAAAAAGTTTCTTCATAAAATACCAACATTTCAGCACGTAGTTATGTACAATGATCAAAATGGCGACTGATAATGATGACTATGAAGAAGACATTAGGCTTATAGCTATTCCGTTAGGAACAAACTTCGAATTTTTCTTTTCACCAGAGTAGAACTAATCATGAATGCAAGTTCAGCCTCATAATCTTTTTGTTGCCTTGCATATTCAATATTGTATTCATGTTGTTTATATATCTGATGTCTTGATTCAAATAAATAGAATAAAATAACAAAAAAGAAAAAACATACCTTTGCAATAAAGATGACTTCTTTTTAATGGACATAAACAAAATACTTGAAAGAACTTAATTGCTGAATATGTGAAGAGTGATTGAAAGGTAATAAGAAGAAGAATATTTCACTTTGTGAACAAAAGATACATTCCACAAACCATCTGGTTCTCCTTCACTCTTAGTCACTTAAAAGAATCACCAAAACAGGTTTGTTCTTGAAGAAGGAAGGGAATATTTACACCAGGAACATAACCTCTGTAAATTCGAGAGTTCCATCGTCTGCTGAGAAGGAAAGGAATAAAAACAGACACTTCTAAAAAGATACATAATCACACAACTCTTCAGGCCAGGAACTTCATTCACTTCTGCATAGCTTCTTCTTTGTAGAGAGAGAGAGTGTTGTTTTGATGTTTCTGCCTGAGCGTGAGAGAGCTAGTTGCATTGGAGCGCCCTCTCTTGACATAAAAAAATCAATAATGTTTACATTTGAGTTTTTCTTTTCCTTTTGGACGTCTGTCAGAGCATAATGGTGGTCTTACGCTAACAGTTACACCATAGGTGGACTGGATTTCAGCTGTTTTAATTGTTTCTGTTGCATTTTTTTGTGGTTGTCATTTTAATCTGAACAGATCTTTAATGCTATTGCTGTTTTGTATAGTGGTTTATGAAAAATATTTCTCTTTTATTTAATCTGTTGAGCTTTTTGTCTAAACATATTTTTCAATACTTCATTTAGTTTACCATTGTAGTTCTTAAACATATTTATTCATTAAATTTTTTGTTTCATGCTGTTGTATTCTTTTATTTTCCTTTTTGCCTTTCAGATAATTTATTATTGGCCATCAGTTTTCCTTCTTGGTGTTTCTTCACTTTATTTTTTCCTGCTAAATGAATAACTTTGTTTTCTTTGTTTTAATATAATTTTGTCATATTTTTAAACTTTTAGTGTTTACGTTGGTAATCTATATATTCACATGTTTTAACTCATTATCTGGAACTTTTTTTGTTTCATGTAATCCTTGCATTAAAAATTACACCATGCATTAAATGAAGCTTGTATAAATAGATACATGTACTACAGACTTATTCAAACATATTGAGTAAATGATCAAAGAGAAGTATAGTTTCAGATAGTGAAGTGGATGCTAAATATATTTGTGTGTGCCACACAGCTATCTAAAAAGTTTGATGCCAGGATTTAATATTGACTTTAAAGAGGATTTTGACCAGGTGCCTAGAAATAAGTTGTTCAGTATATTAAAAAGCTATGGAATTATAAATATCTCCAAATTATAGTTTTTTTATTATACCCTTTCTCAGGAATACAGCTATAGTAGGTGTTGCCATTCATGAGATGAATTCCAACCTTTCAAATCATTTAATGTTGTACCTCTTCTTCTCTCTTACATTAAATGATTTGAAAGGTTGGAATTTATCTCATGAATGACAACACCTACTGAAGAAGGGTAGGGCTGCTACCAGAAAATTTGATGCATTATTTCCTTTTTTATTCCTTTGAAAAATCCCATAATTTTGAGATATTTATAATATATACATTAAGTCTAAGAATAGCCATGACATCAATTATTACCAAGGTATGGAATAAAAGGCCAGCTGCTGTAGTCAGTCACAAACATTTACACCTGAAGTTTCATAAGCTGTAAGAGGGAAGGAAGTGCTGGTAAGGGGTTTGAGATTAACAATGGGATAAAGTGGGGATGTAGGCTTTTGGTTTTGATTTGAATTTGTATATGTAGATGAAGCGGTTAAAGGTGATAACTTAGTAATGCATTTTGAAGTATTGTGGTTGTGTACCACCAGTTTTCTGTGTTCTAATAACTTACTGCTAATTTCTAAGAGTAAACAATTTGTAGTATCTCCTTAGTCTCCTGAGCAAACTTGTGAGAACTTTGGTATGGTGATAAATATTGGAAATTTTAAGTAATTTTTTAAAGTCGAAGGCAAAGTAAATAGCTGTATAATAAAGAAACATTGATAGAACAGGTAACAGATTTTGATCATTTGGGCACAGTCTTTGATGTGACAGGGAAACTTGATAAGGAATTTTGCAATGGAATCAGCAAAGTAGGGAAATCCCTTGTGAACTTATATAAATTGTTTAAACCTACTCTCTTATGAAAGTTGGAAATAAAGTAAAGAGCTGTTTCAGACGTTTGAGACTTCAACTATGGGTATGGTAAGAGGAGTATCAGGGAAAAACAGATTCAGTGGTAAGATAGAATTTCTGATACAAACATTAGAACTTATCAGGAAACTTTAACAGAAGGAAAAAATAATGAAAGCATTTTGAGGTGATTTGGGAATTTATTTTTCATGGAAGGGAACAGCTTTCCTGGATAGATGTTACACTCTTTGATTATGAACCTCAAGAATAAGATGTGTGGAAGGTTTAAAATTATCCAGTAATGTTTGAGATAGCACTATATTGGAAGCAGAAGATATTGCAATGTACTGAAAGAGATTGATAAAGTTTTTGCAAACTAGCATTGAATGTTTTTGAAGTGGTCAATGTGGGTAACATGCCTGAGCATTTTATTGGTATGCACGTGTTAGGTTGTGAAGATGGTGATGAGATGACAATACATGGAAAGAGAGAGAATGTTTGCATAAGGAAACCCTTTCACCAGACGTAAAGGTAATTTGTAATTGACTTTTCATTTGTCATCTTTCATAAGTTCTTTTGTCAATATATGTTTGGTAGTTGTTCATCAGGGGTCATTTCTCTTGCACACAGATGCATCCTCTAAATACTAAATTTCAATGTTCTTTTCTTTATTCAAACATAACAGCTTCAAAGCCTTCGAAGTATAAAATATTTATTTACATGTAAAACCAGTTTGTACAGATAAAAGCAACTTTAAAAAACAGGCAAGATCTTTCGAGTCTTCACAAGACTCATTATCAATCCAAAGTGCAGCCCAGTGTGCAGTGAACAATACCATATATGTACGAGTAAGCGACCGTCATGCATCTGTAACTATAGCAACATCTAGGTGTACATGTGCTGTAATCATGGAAATGAACTTTCCTGACATTTAATCTAAGTATCCAGTGGTTTTAATGTTCTAACATATTGACGCCAAGGTAATGGTAAATTACTGGTTAGGTCTTCATTGCAACATAGATCATCAAACCATGTGATAAATAATGATTCTGTGAAAAATGTATCTCGTTTATTTTTGGTAAATGCCAGATGATTCACGTTTTCCCAACGTGGGGTACATTTGCCTTTAGCTACCAAACGTGCAATGGCTGTAGTCGTTGCTCCTGTTTTGATGTCGTACTTGTGTTCCGAAACCCGGACACCTATCGTCCGAAGTGTGGAGTAAATATATGTCCCAGGTTGGTCATTGGGAAGCTCAGGTTGCAATGGTATACAGTATATACCATGTTTGTGTTCCGTGCACACCCGATCACTGTCTTGTTTTATCATTTTGAAGATGCTTGATGTCCGTATTACAAAACTTATATGATGTTTGTTACTGAATCGGCTCAAAGTGTTAATGATGGTTGGGTGGTAATCCACTGAACCAATGAAACATCTGGTAACTTGCTCGCATTGTGATCATGTGAACGACAGTCGTTGAGTCTGTTGAATTACTTTATTAACACAGTTCACAGGGTAACCAAATTGCTTCGCAGTTTTGACAATATAATTGAGTTCAATACGTCTTAAACGTATAGACGAAGAGTGCGTGAAAGCTCTTTTGATACTTCAGCACTTCACAACCCGGCAGGTTTTTATATTGAATGTTGGTCAATTGTTTGTATGGAACTAATTCTCCCCCTTTCTGGAACTGGTGGCCATATATACTGCAGGACAATTGCTAAGGATGGATCATAAACGGCTATATAGCGCATAAAAAAGTAAGTGTGGTTGGATGCCAAGTGAAATAAAATAATGTCAGAATGCCAGGACATTACAAGAAAGACAATTTATTGTGCTCTGAAATCCAGAAGGCTTTGGAACGTGTTTAAGGTACAAACAGGCCATTTTGTGCAGAATACGTAAACGTGAAAAAAATGCAATTACCGTCCGCAGGCCTTCCGGCGTAAGATGTCAATACGGGATATGGCCACCATGGAGGGCGATGCAAGATTCCACACGTTGTGTCATGCTTTGCACAACATTATCAAGCAGCTGTTGGGGTAATTTATCCCATTCCTCTGTCAGTGCACGGATGAGGGTGTCCTTGTTTATTGCAGGGCATTGGCGACCAGCAAGACTCCTCCCCAAAGCATCCCAAACATTTTCAATGGGATTCAGATCTAGAGAACGTGCTGGCCATATGAGGCGTTGAATATCCTCGCTCTCAAGACACTCCTGGACAGCGACTGTTCGATGACATGTTGCGTTGTCGTCCATGAAAATGAATCTATCACCGACAGCACCACGGAACAGGCGAACATGAGGTAGCAGAACATCATTAATGTATCGTTAGCCAGTCATAGTCCCAGTTGGAAGCACATAGAGGGACGTACGGCCATTGATCATGATGCCAGCCCATACCATGACACTACATGTCGGATATCGGTCCCTTTCCTGTATGTTTGCTGGACAATATGCAGTACCACTATCACGCCAGATCAGTTGTCGTCGACAATCAGATGATAGACTGTATCTACTCTCATCTGAGAAAAGGACAGCAGACCAGTCGTTATCAGTCCAATTGCGATGTTGATGGCACCATTGCAAACGGGCGGTACGGTGACGTCTGGACAATGGGATGCACACAACAGGACGGCGGGCGTATAGTCCTCCTTCATGCAAACGTCTGGCGACAGTTTTTCGGGAGATCCGCTTGCCAGTAGCAGCCATAAACTGATTTGCTACCTCACTAGCTGTGCTGCGCCGGTGTCTTTTTGTTGATAGCACTATGTACCGATCTTCTGCAGATGTCGTACTGCGAACACGACCTCCCCCGTGACGTTTGCTACACTCTCCATTTGTTTGAAATGATTTCCAAAGCCTTGAAACAACACTGTGGCTGACGTCAAACTCCCTGGCAACATCTGTTTTTCGCCCTTCTTCAATCTTGCCAATAATACGGCCACGCGTAAAATCATCTAGGTGATGTTGGGAAGACATACTGAAAATTGCAGGTTCGTCAATTGATTCTTTCCCTTTCAACTTTGCGTTTGAACAACAACGGTCAATACGCGTCAAATCCTTTATATCTCTTATCAGTGTATGACGTCACGAACAAGTTCGGCAATCCAAAATTTGTATACGCACAACATGTCTTACTGTATCCCGCACTTATGCTAATTTCCACATTTTCCTGCCTTCCATTTTATGGTTGCTATTGTTGCTATTGTCATCCGTCCTTAGCAATTGTCCGGCAGTGTATTATGGACAGGTGCCTCCTCCTAATTTTAGATTTTCACAAGTTCATTGAATTAAAAAACAAAAAGAATTTGTTAGGAAGCTCATATCATGTAATGACTGATCAATATAGCATCCACATGTTTGAGAATATCTAAAAGTTTATTCTTTATGATTCATAAATATTCATAAATATAATGAATTATATTTATGAATCACTTACATTAAATTCCAACTTCCTGTATTCTACTTCAAATGACAGCACAAACAAGTTATAGTTATTAATGTTTGAGACTGAAATTTTTGTAATTAAAATTACCTTTTCTGGAGTAAGACTTTCAGTAACGCATTTATGATGCAAATGATTTTATAGGTCCCGAACTTCCTGCTCCACCGGTATTTATCAGCTATCAGTGGGATGCCCAAGAATCTGTTTTGCATTTACGGAGAAGGCTTGAATTTGCAGGATTTCCATGTTGGATGGATGTTGGTCAATTAGGTGGTGGAGACACACTCTATGGTAGAATATATGAAGGAATAAGCAAAGCCAAGGTAAGTTGATTGATAGTTATAATTGTTTGAGATTTTAACATGTGGGTATCTTCAAATGAAGCATCATACATTTTATTTTCCGTGACCACTTAAAATAAAATAAAATCTTATTTTCAGTGGTCATACCTCTGGAAATAAGATTTTATTCTCATTTTATTCTCCGTGGCTCATCTAGATCGATTAATTAGAAGCCAACACTTATGCCACTCACAGAGTGGCAAAAGAGGACTTGACAGACACATTAAACAAGAAAGATGACACTGAATTTTCGGGTGTAATAAGCACATCTTTTGAATCCGTTCTGATGCAAATTAAATTTATCAAAGCTATTCAAAGTCAATGGAACCGGTATGGAAAACAATAGTATCTGACGCAAGAAAGAAGTTTTTCAATCGGGTTTTTAATCCCTCAGATATTGCTGTAAATGGAATTGTGAGCTTACGCCCTCTGGTTGCAGACTTGTGCATTAAGAAAAACATGAATTTATATGAGAAACATTTTGCACCGGAAACACTCTCCAACACAGAAAGAATTTGTCAAATCGGACTCTTAGAAACAGAGATATCGACAAAAATAAGATGTGACTTTACATCCCCTGGTGGGAAAACCATGCATTATTGTAGGAAGAAAGTATTCTCAAAAGGTTTTTCCATATGAGTGGTATCGGTCCAAGAAAAAAAAATTAGTCTAGTTTTCAGGAGCCCAGATTTTGCTACAAATAAATACATCAAAAGCAGAAATTAACACTTATGCCCCCTGGTGGCCAAACCATTCTTTACCAGACATTAGAAATTATCTAAAAAATATTTTCCATCAGGAGCTGTATCCGGTGCAGAAATAATTTTTCAAATCGGAGATTTAGAAGCAGAGATATAGGGGAGGGGGGGGGGTGGTGGCAATTTACCTTTACGCCCCTAACGGAAAGTCTATAAATTACTTGAAAATTTTCAAATTATATGAAAAACATGTCACACTGAAAACACTATTCAGCAAAGAAGGGATTTTTCAAATCGGACTCCTAGAAGTAGAGATATTGACAAAAATAAGATATACATCTACGCCCCCTTGTGTAGAAACCATGCATTATTTTAAGAAGAAAATGTTTCTAAAAGGTTTGTCGACATGAGTAGTATCGATCTACAAACAACGTTTTCTTCAATCGAGAATTTAGAAGCTCATATTTTGCTGCAAATACATCAGAAGCGGAAATTAAGATTTACGTGGCCTGGTGGCCAAACTATTTTTTACAAATATTAGAAATTATGCGCAAATGATTTCCCATCAGGAGCTGTATCTGGTGCAGAAAGAATTTTTCAAATCGGAGATTTAGAAGCTGAGATATAGGGGTGAACGCAACTTACCTCTACGCTCCCAAGCGGAAAGTCTATGAATTACTTGAAAATTTTGAAATTACACTGCTGGCCACCCGAAATTCAACACCAAGAAGGAAGCATCCAATTGGCCTGAAATTCGCAGCATGCGTCGCCCGCGAGAGGACATGCAAACGATTAGCATTGCAGGGCATATGCAAATCATGTGTGCCCGACACGCCACCGAGAAGCACTATAAGAAGGGTGCATAGAAGGCGGGGTGTAAGTAGTGGAAGTGTGTTGTGCTGTCGAACCTGTGCGTGGGAAGCTTCCTAATGCCTCGTCGCAGATTACGGCAGTCATTCCAGCATGTTTCGGAGTTCGCCAGAGGACGAATAGTGGCTTATCGCGACAGCGGTTTATCGTACCGAGACATCAGCGCCCGTGTGGGACCACATCCAGCCACAGTGAGGCGAGTATGGATTCAGTGGGTGCAGGAGGGACAGACGAGCCGACGTGAGTGATTGCCGCAGCTGCGGCACACCACCGAACAAAAAGACGTTCATGTTGTGCGGCGGGCATTGACGGCTCACAACGCCGCCACATGAACGTTAGCACAGGAATTAGGGTGTGTTGCGCAACAACCTGTGTCAGCACGTACTGTTTGACGTCGTCTGCAGGAGCGGGGACTTGTCGCACGATGCCCATTGCTCCGATTACCATTGACGTTACACCACCGGCGAGTGCAGCGGCAGTGGGCCGTTGAACGCCGCACCTGGACTACGGAATGGCACGACATTGTCTTCTCCGACGAATCCCGCTTCTGCCTGCAACACCACGATGGTCGGATCCGCGTGTGGCGGGAACGCGGTGATAGACTGTATGACGCCTGCATTATGCATCGCCATACCGGTCCGTCGCCTGGCGTTATGTTTTGGGACGCAATTGGATATGACACCTGCAGCCCTGTGGTACGCATCGCCGGTACATTCAATGGCCATCGCTACATCTCTGACGTTTTGGAGCCTGTAGTCTTCCTTTACCTGCAGGACCCTGCACGTGGCACGCATTGTGCAACAATTCTTCACGTCACTGCTGCCATGGCCCGCCTGGTCTCCCGATATGTCGCCCATCGAACGCGTCTGGTCGCTGATCGGTAACCACCACCCGTGGCTACGCCTGATGAACTGTGGCAACGTGTGGAAGCAGCCTGGACCAACATACCCCAAGCCCACATCCAAAGCCTCTTTCGTTCGATGCCGCGGCGTGTAACGGCCGTTATTGCCAGCCATGGGGGCCACACGAACCATTGATGTCTGCATGTTCCGCAAGTCGCACGGGCATGTAAGCTCAATCATTTCATCTTTGTATCTGTTGCTATGTGTCCAGTAAATCTGGCTTTGCTATCTCGTGTCTTTCTTGGTGTTGCATTTTAGGTGGCCAGCAGTGTATATGAAAAACATGTCACCCTGAAAACACTATCCAACAAGGAAAAAATTTTTTAAATCGGACTCCTAGAAGTAGAGATATTGACGAAAATAAGATATGCATCTATGCCCCTTGGTGGAGAAACTGTGGAATATTTTAAGAAGAAAATATTCCGAAAAGCTTAATCGATGTGAGTGGCATCAGTCCACAAAAGAATGTTTTCAATCGATATTTTAGAAGCTCAGATTTTATGGCAAATACATCAGAAGCAAAAATTAACACTTATGCCATCTGGTGGCCAAAGTATTCTTTACCAAAAATTTGAAATTATATGCAAAAGTTTTTCCATGAGGAGGTTTATCCGCTGAAGAAATTTTTTTTCAAATCAGAGTTTTAGAAGAAGAATTATCGGGAAAAATGTAATTTACTGTTATGCCCCCTAGCGGAAAATCTATGCGTAATTTGAAAAAGTAACTATATCTAAAATACTCTTCGACATAAATGGAATCGAAAGATAAAAGAATTTTTTCTTTTAGAAGCAAATATGTGGAATAAAACATATTTTTGAATTCGACATCATCTGCATTTACACCCTCTAACGGCGAAATTGTACATCGTAAAAAAAAAAAAAAACGATATAAAGGATCATCATTCGCATATTTCAAGCTTCCCAATGCAGATAGAATTTTTCAAATCGGACTAATAGTTGCAGAGATATCGTGGGTAAAGATGGACGGACGGACAAACCGTTAACATAAGCACAATCTTTTTTTACAAAAGACGTGCTAAAAACTATACATTCAAGTAACTGAGTCTCCATAAAAGTTCTATCAGATCAAAGCAAGTTTGAAGAAGGTGTAGGAAGTGAAAGAAGAGGAGCCGCAATTAACAAACTGAGTTAAACTGGGTATTATCACAAACAACACCTACTTTCTTGAGTTAGTCATGATGGAGGGTTGGAGTAACCCAAAAATGTTTGACAAATGACAACAAATATTCATCTTATGTAGGATGTCCTACCAAGGTACGGTGTCTGTGCCTGATATTTACCAGAAAAAAAAAGTTATCAAAAATCTTGTTAAAAAAGGTGAAAACTAAGAAGGATGATTCATTTGTCTTTGATAGTGTACTTTCCATGGGAAAGGGTAACTGCTTTGAATTATCAGATATGAAAAGATGGTTAAATGGTTTTACACCTGTGGACCGATCTTTGTTCTCAAATAATTTTTTCAATGTCACACAGTGCACAGAAGGTACCACACATTATCCTACTGTGTTAAAATACAGCTGAATAAATGTCTTCATTTTATTGAAATTGTTGTACTTCTATGTTAATGTGCTTCTGGATCTTGTTTAATAGTCATGAGTGAGCATTTGACTTGTGCTTCACTGTTTTTCTTGCATTTCTTTCGATGTGTTAGTAAGACACTCTTTGCATCCTAACCATGTAAACTATATGCTAATGAAAGTCTTATATTTTCCAATGAAAAGTCTTTCAACTAGACATGATTACAGGAAAGATGGATGCACATATGTATTAAAGTGACCTCGGGCAATTTGATAAGCTAGGCAACTCCTTTTGATGTGTTACAGAATTTTTCTACAGTAGTTGTTTTGCAATGACATACTATGGAATACACATAACTTTGTTCTACTAAACTGTCAAATATCCCACCAAAATAGTTCAGTTAGTTAGACTGCAGATCAAACATACTGAACTATTGACAGTCGTGTCTGCTTACAACTCCTATATCTACACTGAAGAGCAATTGAATTAGAGATACCTGTTTAGTTACGTGTAGCACCACCTTTCGCCCTGATGATGGCGGCGATTCATCTCGGCATAGACTCGACAAGACACCGGAAGCATTGGGAAGCCATACGGATCCACGACCCCTGAACAAGCTCCCACAGTTCACGAAGATTTGATGGAGGGGGGTCAGAGCCTCGAACATCTCTCTCGATGGCATCCCAGATCTGCTCGATGGGATTGAGGTCAGGCGACCTAGCTGGCCAAGGAAGCGAGGGCACGTCGGTGGAGTGTTCATCCAACCATTCGGATGCAATTCGGGAGCGATGGCATGGTGCATTGTCTTGTTGCAGGATGAGGTGTCCAGTGGGATGTTGAAGACGCACAAACGGGAGCAAATGGTCGTCCAGGATATCCCGGTAAGTTGACCTGTGAGAGACGATGTCACACGTACCAGGGGTCCCATTTCAGTCCACGTAAACAGTCCCCAGACAAAAATGCCACCCCCACCAACTTGAAGAGTACCCTGCAGGCAAGAAGGATCCATCGCTTCATGTGGTTTGCGCCGTACTCGTATCCTGCCATCCGCGTGTACCAACGTGAATCTCGACTTATCAGTCCAGGCAACATTTTTCCACATGTCTAGGGTCCAGTGACGATGTTCCCGTGCCCATGCTAATCTTTGCACCCTGTGATGTGCGGTCAGCAGCGGTATTCTCGTGGGACGATGGTTTCTATACCCCATAGCGAGGAGATGGTTCTGGATGGTGTGGCTGCTTACACGTTTTTGTGCACCAGCGTTAAATTGCCGAGTGATTTCTTGCACTGTGGCTCATCTGTCCGCAGTTACAATGTGAGCTAGCCGACGATGACCCCGCTCATCCACACGCTGTTGTCCACAGCAGTTGGTCCTTGCAGGGATGGTTTTACCAGATTTGATGTACTTACAGTGCACCCGTGACACAGTGGCTCGTGAAAATCCCAGTGCCTGCACGACTTCCGAGATGGAGTGACCCATTCGTCGGGCCCCGACAATTTGCCCACGATCAAATGCACTTAGATCCTTCGTCTTACCCATACTGCATCCGACTCTTACTGATTCCCGTCGCATCGCTCCTTATATTGTCGGATCGCTGCATATGTCATGTCGTTTCCATTTACAGGGCCGCCCACAGCGCCACATTTGCAGAACGCCAGCTGTCTCTAATTCAATTGCTCTTCAGTGTATACTGCACTTGTTTCACCAGATCTTTGCCTGGAAAGACAATAAAGCAATTTGTTCACCATCATTTCATGTGCAGCAGGTGCCACTTGTTATTAAACTCATGATGATGATGTATGACTTTGAAATGCATTTAGTTCTATCTGTTGTGGTTCTGGAATTGGCGCCATTATCTCCATTAATGATGCATCAGAAGTACAAGGTGTGGCAATTTATTTCCTGGAACAATTACATGGTGTTGACTTTATGGCAGTGCAGGCAATCACAGGCCTGCTGTGTACAGGGTGTTCCCAAATTCGTGCGACAAACAAAGGGGAGTGATAGTACACATAAAGACGAATAACTTTTGCAGTGAAATGTAGGGTGGCTCTCTGCTCCTACTGCCTGAAAAACGCTAAGTTCTATGTCCATGTTGATCCTCCAACAGTGAAAAAAACACAACTTACCTACTAAATTATGGGTTGCACACTTGCGTTGGTGAACATAGAGGCAGAGCAGGACTCAAAGGAAGTGCTTGAAGTGGCCTCTGATTGCGTTGTTGCACAGCCCACACCGACAGATGAAGGACTGTTGCACTCTCTCGTAGACTCTCAGTGTGGTGTTAATCTGGCTCGCAGTGACAACAGTTCTCACAATGAGATCCTCCGGTGATTCTGCAGGCGTCTCGTACACCAGTGTTTTCAGGTGTCCCCAGAAGAAGTCCAGTGGAATCAGGTCCTGAGAGTGTAGAGGCCAAGCTACCGGTCCACCCCATCTAATCCATCTGCCAGGATATGTCGCATTCAGAAAGTCCCAGACCGCAGTGGAAAAATGTGCAGGGGCCCCATCATGCATGAACCACATGTCTCTCCGAGCATTGTGCAGAACACTCTGCAACAAACCGGGAAGCACTTGCTCCAGGAACACACGATACATGGCGGCAGTCAGACTTTGTGGCGAGATGTACAGTCCCACCCGCCAATCACCAAGGATACCTGCCCAGAAGTTGACAGAAAACCTCTGCTGGTGGTGGCGAGTGGTGGTAGCATGCAAATTATCATTAGCCCAAATGTGCTGGTTGTGACTGTCAGGGCCGGTGCTAGACCACTTGCCGCCCCTTCAACGATTTTTCAGAAATGAAGATATGAATGAATGAGGAGGTTTCTGGCCACTAGGGTTGCCTTATATTTGTCAAAGCTTTCAGGAAGTTCAGGCCTTGTCAACAATGGCAGTGCTTCTTTTGTGGCTTCGAAAAGCCATATAAGCATAGTACAACCAATCCTTATGGCGAGAAAGCTCCCCATTAGGGTATTTACATACTCGTAATAATTTAAATGATGGGAACATGTCATTAACCCTCCGAGTGTCTAACAGGTCAACTCGACCTCAGTTAGCGTTCTTCAAAGTGACAGGGACAAAATTGTTTTTCCTGTGGAAATACTATTGAAAGCATTAAGCAGTGAGGTGGCTTTCAAAACAATTGCCACAGGATGAAAAATTTTGTCTCTACCACTTTGAGGAACTCTCACACAGGACCAGTTAACTCGTCCATGGACACTCAGAGGATTCAGAAAATATTACAGTCACTGCACTTTCTAACTTAAAGCAATGAAATTCATTTTCTACATCAAAAGTAGGTCATTTTACAATCCACAGATAAGCTAAAGGAATTTCATCTTTCTAGCTTTTGAGCTAGCAAAATTTTCCAAAATATTTTTCAAATCAATTTTCTCGAACATCTCACTTTCAATGGATATTAGAGCTAAGTCAGAGTAAGTCTTTGTTGTAGCATTGTTGATCTCAAATAGTTTTTGATCGGTTTTAATTTTGAGAAGAACCTCTCTCCAGAAGCAACTGTCACAGGAAGTGTTAATAAAATCCGTAATGTTATTGTAATATTTGGGAAAGTTCCCGTCAGTGTATTTTTATAAATGTACTGCAAGACATCTTTTGTTGAAATTTCGGTTTTTAGAAAGCTCGTAATGATACTAAGTTCATCTGCAAGTTCCGTAGCACTTATGTCCTTCAGGCAGTTTTCATCAGTTTCGTTGGATAGCATTATTTCAAGATTCATGCAATGTCTCAGCAGTTGTTGTTTACCCATTTCCAACATTTGCTTAAAATCATACAAAAAAGCTGAACACTTCACTGTGATTTTGAAGCAAATCAAATCTCTTATTGATTGATCTAACAGCAGTGTCAATGATAACATAAAAATCTTTAGGGTTGGTAGTAGTTTCATCTTCATGTTCATATTCGAACATTGTTTTCTCTTTTCTCCTGCGAAATTGTTGAGAAGGAAAATGTGGCTCTACATTACATGAGGTGGCAATTTCAGACGCAATATGCATCATGTGTTCAAATTTATCTCGGTAGTTTGCGAGACTTTTTTTTAAGGAAGTCTAAATGTTCAAGGCAAGATGATAAATCTGTGTTTTGATTTTGCATCATTTTGGAAACAATGTTTATGTTCGATAACACCTCATACCATATAACGATGAAACATATAAACGTTAAAGATTCCAATTTTTCTAACAAACATTGGGTGTCATGCTTGGCAGGTAGCTCGCTTTTTTCGTCATCAATAATTTCTGATAAGCTGTCACAAACTTCCGATAAACCAAATCGTAAAGGTTTTACTGCTTCAACTCGACTTCACCATCGAGTGCCTGCAACTGCTTTCAGGGTAAACTGAGACACATTTTTGGTTTAAATTCCCCCACCTCTTAGTCGAGCAAGAGAAGTATGTGAACAGACGTTGAATGACAGAAAAGAAATCAATTATCCGATAACTTACTTTTGCGGCATCATAAATGACCAAACTGAGCGTGTGAGCAGAGCAAGGAACATAAAATGCTCGTGGTTTTTGTTTAGTATATGGGCCTGCAAACTGGTTTTTTTTTTTTTTTTTTTTTTTAAGTTTAAGGACCTGCAAACCTTGTTTTAGGGTTGGTTGGTTGGTTTCTGACCAACCAACCAACCCAAAAGACAGGTTGATGGTTGGTTGGTTTTTGACCAACCAACCAACCATCAACCTATCTGTGGGTGTCTGTTACTTTTACAAAAATATGTCCATTTCCGCTATTTGCGGTCGTCAGAGCCCCTTTAGTGGGAACAGGATGCACCACGAGAAGGCGGGGTTGACATTTGTCAAGGAGAGGCTGTGATGTTACGCATCACCTGACAACTATACCATCGGGATCAGAGGAAATGCTATCCCACACTCACCAACCCCGCTTGGCCAGCGTGGTGAGTTATGGCCAAACTTACCTCCAAAATGACTCTACAACTTAAATCTTGGCCCTCAGTCTCCGGCAGCTGGAATGTACCTGGCCAAGGCAGCGGCCAGTGCGACATGAAGGCAGAGGGTGCTAAGAATCCCCGGAGGACCGGACTAGGCTGCCATTTGATGCTGACCTTGGCTACCTACAACGGACGCTCCCTATCTTCTGATTCAAGGCTTCTTGAATTGGAAGAGGAACTACAAAGGATCAAGTGGGACATCGTCGGGCTGAGTGAGGTAAGGAGAAAAGGAGAAGATCTCATTGAACTGAAAAGTGGACATCTCTTCTATTATCGTGGGACAGATACTGGCAGAACTAGTGGTGTTGGATTTATAATAAACAAGAAACTGAAGGATAAAGTGGTAGAAGTTGAAAGTTCCTCTGACAGAGCTGCACGACTCGTTATCCAACTATCGAGAAGATACCAGGCTCAGATTATTCAAACTTATGCACCCACCACAAGTCATCCTGAAGAAGAAATTGAAGAATTTTATGAGGAAATTCGTCATCTAAATAATAAAGGTAAGCAGCACTTGAAGATAATTATGGGAGATTTCAATGCAAAAATAGGGCACCGGCAACAGAATGAAACTTCAGTAGGTAAATTCGGTCACGGCAACAGAAACCAGCGTGGAAATACTCTCGTTGAATTTGCAGAGGCAGAAGGATTTTCATCTTGAATTCCTTTTTCAAGAAAAAGCCACACAGGAAATGGACATGGAGACATCCAATTGGGACGACAAGTGAAATTGATTTTATTATGTGTAACAAAAAATTCGTCATCGAAGACTGCAGTGTGCTAAACAAGTTCAACACAGGTAGTGACCATAGATTGGTGAGATGTAAGATGCACCTCAACACTAAACTGGAACGTGGCAAGCTCATAAGACAAACAAAATGTATTGACATAACCAACCTTAAAAAACACCATAATACTTTCAAGTTGGAACTGAAGAACAGGTTCTCTGCTTTAGAAGGCCTAACATCGGAAGAAGTGGATATTTCTGAAGTTAACAGAAAAAGTAACCAAAGCTCTTATGGAAACAGCAACAAAATTAGCTGGGTCTAAGAACAAGTTGCATGTAAACAAATTATGAGGAAAAACGAAAATGTTGATGCAAAAAAGAAGAGAGATGAGGACAACTAAAGAAGATGTGACTTCCAAAGTGGAATATATAGAGCTATGCAAGACAGTACGAAAAAGTATCACTGAAGACGTAAGGAAATTCAACTGTGAGCTAGTGAGGAAAGCAATTGAAAACAACCAAAGCCTAAAGATAGCAAAGGGACATCTCAGTAAGGGAAGAAAACAGATTATGGCTCTGAGAAAAGAAGATGGTTCTATAACAAGAAATAGAGGCGAAATTTTGACAAGAGTGAAAGATTTCTACTCCAAACTATATGAAAGGGATGATACATGTACTCCAGACATCATGAAAGGTACCAGAGTTCTTTCAGTCCTCCCAGCAGAAGTTGCTCATGCAATCAAGAACATGAAGCGGGGGAAAGCTCCAGGAGAAGATGGAATTACTATAGACATCATACAAGAAGCAAGTGGAGAAATTGAAACAGTACTCGCCCAAATTTTCACTCGATGCCTTAATGAAGGGAAGATTCCTGAGGATTGGAACAATGCTACAATGATCCTGCTACATAAAAAAGGTGACATTGAGGATCTCAGGAACTACAGACCTATCAGCCTCCTATCAGTGGTTTATAAAATCTTCACTAAAGTTCTTTCACACCGCTTGAAGGTAACACTGGACATGGCTCAACCGAGAGAACAAGCTGGATTCAGGAGTGGCTACAGCACAATAGATCATATCCACGTACTGAGAGAACTAATTGAAAGAGCGAGGGAATATGAACTTCCATTGTGCATGGCTTTTATCGATTATGAAAAAGCCTTTGATTCGGTGAAACCATCAGCAGTTACCACGGCTCTGAAATCCTGCGGTATTGAAGATGCATACATTAATATTATTAATAACATCTATGAAAATGCAAGTGCAAAGATTTGGCTGTTTGAAAATACAACACACATAAAAATTGGAAAGGGAGTGAGACAAGGTGACACCATATCTCCGAAGCTCTTTAATGTCACATTGGAAAATGTCTTTCAATCACTGAACTGGGAAAACAAAGGGATAAAGATTAATGGAGATTATCTAACCCACCTTCGTTTTGCTGATGACGTAGTCATTTTTGCAACTACCCCATCAGAGCTGCAGAGTATGATCCAGGAACTTGCTGACAAGAGTAAAGAAGTGGGATTAAAAATGAACTTTCAGAAGACAAAAGTGATGTTCAATGCTTTTACAAGAAATGAAGATTTATCGATTGATGGAGAAAAACTGGAGATAACAGATAAGTATGTTTATCTTGGACAGCAGATATCAAGTGAGGGTCACATTGATGAAGAAATTAATCGGCGTACAAAACTTGCCTGGAGAGCTTTTGGAAGAAACAGCATAATTTTCAAGAGCAATATGCCATTATGTCTTAAAAGAAAAGTGTTTGATCAATGCATCCTTCCAGTGCTTACGTATGGTGCAGAGACGTGGACCTTAACTAAAAGAGACATACAAAGGCTGCAGACAACTCAAAGAAGCATGGAGAGGTGCATGCTTGGTATAACCAGGAGAGATAAGAAGAGGAACTCGTGGATCCGAAAAATGACGAGAGTGGAAGACATCATGATCAGAGTTAAATCCCTGAAATGGCAATGGGCTGGACATACTGCCAGAAGGACAGACCATAGATGGACAGCCGAAATTTTAGATTGGATTCCAAGGGACAGGAAAAGACCCAGAAAAGACCACATGGGAGATGGGTGGATGAAATTCGTAAATATGCAGGAGTGACATGGAGGAGACTGGCACAAGACAGACCGTTGTGGAGGAAACTTGGGGAGACCTTCGTCCAGCAGTGGATTGATAATGGTTGACAATGATGATGATGATGATGTCCATTTCCATTCATTGGTCATTAGATTTGGTAGTAACTAAATTACATTCATACATGTTTGTGCATGCACATGTGCATATTTTGAGTATAATAAATAATTTAGAAGTCAAAGTAAAAATTGATTTCAAAAAGCATCATATAAGTAATAACCTTTTTCAGTTCAAAGTACTGTTTTTGAGTGTACTAAATAATTTGGTACTCAGAATGAAGACTGATTTAAAAAATATTATATGATTGCTAACTGCTACTTTTTCATGTTCAGAGTACTGGACAACTTTGCCCAAAACTGTGAGACACGTGTCCTGTGATTGCAGACAACTCTTTTTGGTCATCTGACTGCGGAGTATGTATGAGTATTTATATTCAGAGGTGATCTGATCAGAATGAAGTAAATTTCATAGAAACCATAATTTCTTATGTTTTGAGCTTCTATGAATGTTCTCTCTTCCTGAAGAAGATTCAAAAGAAGCCCGTCGATGCACAATATTCAACTGGCTTCTTTTGAATCTTCTTCAGTATTTGCACGAAAATTAGATGACTTGATATTCTCTCATCCATTCCGTCTAATATTCCCCAAGCATAAGAAGTAGTATGTGAGTGTGTCTATGTAGATGTAATTTGATTGGACCATGAAATAATTCTCTAAAAATGTTACCTGAAAGCTTCCTACCCCATGTCCCCATAAAAGCAAAAAATATCACTTGCTATGAAATGTTAAAGAGCTATACCATAAATTATTTGTATAAATGTTATTTTTAAATTTTCATAGGGATTTTTCTGTGTTATTTCTTTCCTTTTCATAAACCAAAGAAAATTAACATTGAGAAAAACAATGATAGGCTGCTCAAATGGAAATCAGGAGATGCACGTTCGATTATTTCTTTCCTTTTCATAAACCAAAGAAAATTAACATTGAGAAAAACAATGATAGGCTGCTCAAATGGAAATCAGGAGATGCACGTTCGATTTCTACTCCAGGGCGACGTAATTTTAAAGTTTTCTGATGTGATTGATGTTTAGTGGAGACCAGTAAACTACAGGTAGTTCAGTACACAATTCTGATTGCTTTGAATAACCTAGTGAATTTCCCATATATTTCTGAGGAATATTTCTTCCTTAATTTTAATATCTGAGATACTGGTGAATTAAGACCTATATCCGAGCCTGGATGTAAAAGGGTTGTTGGCGCTACATGAAGCAGGATTGCTTCGACTAGCGAAAATCTGATGTTGTTTAGATTCCTAGGCTATAAATGCTTAGCCTTAGTTGCTTGGAACTTCATTGTCATGGGTGGTGAAATGGAAAGCATGCTCAAACGGAAATCAGGAGATGCGGGCTCGATTCCTGCTCCAGGGCGATGTAATTTAAAAATTTTCTGAGATGTTACATGGAGACCAGTAAACTACAGATAATTCAGCACACAATTCTGATTGCTTTGAATAATCTTGTATATTTCCCATGTCTTTCTGAGGAATATTTCTTCCTTAATTTCTATGTAAGCAATGGTGTGCTGTACTATAAATTACTCGCATTTCTCTCTCATTATTGCTATCTTGTAGGTTTTTCTGTGTTGCCTCACTCCTCGTTATGCACTTTCACCTACGTGTTCCAGAGAAGCTAGTTTAGCCGATGTTCTTCGTAAACCCATTGTTCCTGTTATGATGGAGCCTACACCATGGCCACCACCAGGACCTCTAGCTGTTGTTTTGAGTTCACTGGTTTACATTGATCTTTGCAGTTAGTTTCTTTTTGTAATACGTTGAAGAATTTTGTTATATGAATTTTAGTAATAGTTTTTGTTTTTATTTCTCTTAGCTTCAATGGCATATGCCATGCAATAACACTGTTACTCACGTTGATTCATGCCTGTGTTGATAATGACCAGCCGACTAAGTATCATATAATTTCATTATTTATTTTTGGTATTCCAATGTGTAATATTATTTATATCGATTCTATTTACTATATAATGAAAAAAAAAAAAAAGGAAACAAGCTAGTGAAGATCTTTATGAAGAACATCCAGTGGTTACTTCAGTTACAGTTGGGAACTTCACAACAGAGGAGTGAGTAATCCATTTAAAATGGATACAGACAAGTGCTCCGAAACATGTACGGAAGACTGTGGGGGATGGTGACTGGTCAACAAGGTTTGATTCAGAAAATGAATATTGTATTATAAGACATTTTAAATGTGTACATATTTCTTTTAGCCCTGTAAATTGTTTTACTGTTTGGAATTGGTTTTTGGTGAAATACTATTTGCATTGTGTCTACATCTCAACTTATTATCGGGAAGTGAAATTGTGAATGCAAACTACTGTTGAACTCAATTGAAAATGAACAATTAATGACTATATATGCAGTATAATAACATTGAAACATTGCCTTAGTCAGACTTTGATGTAATAGTGTGACCGTCTCATTAGGTCTTAGTGTTGTCATACACTAAGTTTGCTGTGGACAATTTCTTAATAGCAATGCAGAACTGTTGTAATGGAGTATAGGGACTTTTAATACAGCATTTTCTTTTCATTATATAGTAAATAGAATCGATATAAATGATATTACACATTGGAATACCAAGAATAAATAATGAAATAATATTATACTTAGTCAGCTGGTCATTGTCGACACAGGCATGAATCAACGTGAGTAACAGTGTTATTGCACGGCATACGCTGTTGAAGCTTTGAATAAGTCACCAAGTATATATGTACTTTCATGTGTTGACCTTATTGTGAGGTAAAGTATATGAAAAGTAAATGATAGTTTTCTTTTTCTGTTATTTTTGATAATTTTTTTTCTGAGACCAGAAATCTCTGGTGTAGGAAATGTTTTCCTAAATATTGTTATGCCTATATTTTTTTAGGAAATTTGTCATCTTAATAACAAGGGTAAGCAGCATTTGAAGATCATGATGAATGATTTCAATGGGAAAATAGGGCAACAGAAGGAAACTTTCATAGGTAAATTTTGTCACAGGAACAGGAAGGAGCGTGGCAATACTTTTGAGGAGTTTGCAGAGGCAGAAAGGTTTTTCATCATAAACTCCTTTTCCAAGAAAAAAACACTTAGAAAATGGACACGGAGACACCCAAATGGAGTGATAAGTGAAATTACTTTTGTTATGTGTAACAAGACATTTGTCATCAAAGATTGCAGTGTGCTTAACAATAAGTTCAACACAGAAAGGACAGGAAAGAGCTCTGGAGGAAGATATGGATATTGTACACAAAGCCAGTGAAGAAATGGAAACTACACTCATCTCAGTTTTTACTTGATGCCTCATTGAAGGGAAGATTCCTAATGACTGGAATAATGCTGCAGTGATCCTGTTACTTAAAAGAGGGGATCTCAAGAATTTCAAGAACTACAGACCCGTCAGCCTCCTATCAGCTGATTACAAAATCTTTACTAAAGTGCTGTCATAACTTGAAGGAAGTACTGGACATGACCCAACCAAGGGAACAAGCTTGATTCAGGAGTTGTTACAGCATTGTAGATCATATTCATGCATAGAGAGAACTAATTGAAAATGCAAATGAATATGAACTTCCACTATGTATGGCTCTTATGGATTATGAAAAGACATTTAATTCCATTAAACCTTCATCAACTACAATGTCTTTGAAATCCTGCAGTATTAAAGATGTATACTTTAATATTGCTGAAAACATTTCAGAAAATGCAAGTGTGAGTGATTGAGAACACAGCACATATGAAAATACATCATCCCTATCACTAAGCTGTTCTCTGAGGTTCAGAGGTTAGCTCCTCAAAGAAAGACAAACTGCCAGATAAATGTTTAGCAGATGGAACTAGAATTTACTTACTGTTGGTGTATCAAACATCTCCATTTACAGCGATCTTGGCACACAGCTCAAGCTTCACTGATATCCATCACATGACACACACAATGCCTTTTGTTCTTCATACTCATAATCTTTTTCTCATGCAGGCATTCCTGAATCTGGTCCTCTCCCAAGATTTCCCTGGCCTTCCTCTACCTTTCTTTCCTGCCACTTGGGCTGAAAAATTATTCTTAGTAAGCATCTCATCACTCATTCTTTCAACATGGCCAAACCACCTAAGAATATTAGTCTCCACTTTACTGACAACATTTTGCTTCACATTACATAACTGCAGCACATCTTCATTCCTCACATGATCAGAGAGTGTCTTGCCACAAATTTCCTATAAGTAACACATTGCTCCAGCACACAACCAACTCCTGTGTCTCTTCTGTAGTACCCAGGTTTCACTGCTGCCATACATCAGAGTAGGAACAATTACCCTTTCATACACAGCCATTCGGGACTTCCTTGAGAACCCATCATTTCTGTGAAATTCTTGCAAAGCAACTATGACTTTCAACAAAGAATTCACTCACCTACTAATTTCACCATCTAATTTGTTCTCTCTGTGAAACATGCTTCACAAATATACAGACTCATATAAAAATTAGAAAGGGAGTAAAACAAGGCAACACCATTTCTCCCAAGCTCTCCAATGCCTTATTGCAGAATGTCTTTCAGTCACCAAACTGGGAAGACAAGGGGATAAAGATTAATGAAGATTGTTTAACCCACCTTCACTTTGCTGACAACATGGTCATTTTTGCAAGTATTCTTGCAGAGCTGCAAAATATGATCCAGGAAACTTGCTGACACGATAACAAGAATAAAGAAGTTATGTTCTTGTAAAAACATTGATGTACAATGTTTTTATAAGAACGGAATATTTAGAGGTTAATTGGAAAGTTTAGAAGTAACTAATCTTTACATCTACCTTTGACAACAGATATCAAGCAGGAACCACATAAAAAATGAATACCATATAAAACTTGGATGAAGTGCATTTGGAAGAAATATTACAGTTTTCAAGAGCAACTTACTATAACATCTTAAAAGAAAAGTGTTTAATGCAGACTTCCAGTTTTTACTTATGGATCAGAGACATGGACCTTAACTGAAAAAGGTGCACTGTAATATCACATTGTTTTGTTATTTTCATGAAGAAATTTTAATACCAGATATGACCCACTTTTGAACAACTAATTTCATAATAGTAAACTTTGTACCATCACTTATTATTATTTTGACTTTATGTAATCAGTTTTATTATTACATGTGTTAGCAGAGTCTGTCATAAATGTTATGTTGCTTAAAATTTTCTCTGTTATATTGTGTAGGTATTGGAGGTCATGGGGGTTGTGGCAGGCAAGCTGACTGGGAAAGCAAGTTCCAGAATATAATGGAGCGTCTAGCACATTTCATTTCTCCTGCTTTCTCAGGTTACAATTTTAGTGAAACCACTGCTGGAAGGTTGATTGCTCCTCCTGAGGCAGTCTGCAAGAATCACAATGATTTTACAAATTCCTCTACTACTGCTGTTGACAGAGTGAGTAATGTTAGTTAACTTTGTTTTATTGCTGGTATAGCCCAATTAGTTGCATATGACACTTTGAACTAATTGACTTGAAGTTAGAATTTTATGTCATTAGTTGGAGTCTGTCATCATCTGGTTTATCTGTAATTTTTCCATATGCTTTTAGGATTTCTCTTAGACAAATGCTCTAGTTTGAAGAGAGCTCTTTTATAAAATTATGTTTAAATGCACAATGTCTCTATTTCTTTCTCTTTGTGAGAGCAAAGGATAGATGGGTAATGGTGTAGATTTGTGTTACCATGTGTCCATTAGCAATTTACAGAGAATTTATACTTGGTTTGGGAGTTTTAATTTGAAACACACAATTAAGTTTATATCCTCATCATCAACAACCATTATCAATGCCCTGCTGGACGAAGGTCTCCCCAAGTTTCCTCCACAATGGTCTGTCTTGTGCCAGTCTCCTCCATGTCACTCCCGCATACTTTAGAATTTCATCCACCCATCTCCCATTTGGTCTTCTTCTGGGTCTTTTCCTGTCCCTTGGAATCCAATCTAAAATTTCTGCTGTCCATGGATGGTCTGTCCTTCTGGCAGTATGTCCAGCCCATTGCCATTTCAGGGATTTAACTCTGATCATGATGTCTTCCACTCTTGTCATTTTTTGGATCCACGAGTTCCTCTTCTTATCTCTCCTGGTTACACCAAGCATGCACCTCTGCATGCTTCTTTGAGTTTTCTGCAGCCTTTGTATGTCTTTTTAGTTAAGGTCCACGTCTCTGCACCATACGTAAGCACTGGAAGGATGCATTCATCAAACACTTTTATTTTAAGACATAATGGCATATTGCTCTTGAAAATTATGCTGTTTCTTCCAAAAGCTCTCGAGGTAAGTTTTGTACGCCGATTAATTTCTTCATGAATGTGACCCTCAGTTGATATCTGCTGTCCAAGATAAATGTACGTGTCTGTTATCTCCAGCTTTTCTCCATCAATCGACAAATCTTCATTTCTTGTAAAAACATTGAATATCACTTTTGTCATCTGAAAGTTCGTTTTTAATCTCACTTCTTTACTCTTGTCAGCAAGTTCTTGGATCATACTCTGCAGCTCTGATGGGGTAGTTGCAAAAATGACTACGTCATCAGCAAAACGAAGGTGGGTTAGATAATCTCCATTAATCTTTATCCCTTTGTTTTCCCAGTTCAGTGATTGAAAGACATTTTCCAATTTGGCATTAAAGAGCTTCGGAAATATGGTGTCACCTTGTCTCACTCCCTTTCCAATTTTTATGTGTGTTATATTTTCAAACAGCCGAATCTTTGCACTTGCATTTTCATAGATGTTATTAATAATATTAATGTATGCATCTTCAATACCGCAGGATTTCAGAACCATTGTAACTGCTGATGGTTTCACCGAATCAAAGGCTTTTTCATAATCGATAAAAGCCATACACAATGGAAGTTCATATTCCCTAGCTCTTTCAATTAGTTCTCTCAGTACGTGGATATGATCTATAGTGCTGTAGCTACTCCTGAATCCAGCTTGTTCTCTCGGTTGAGCCAAGTCCAGTGTTACCTTCAAGCGGTGTGAAAGAACTTTAGTGAAGATTTTATAAACCACAGATAGGAGGCTGATAGGTCAGTAGTTCCTGAGATCCTCAATGTCACCTTTTTTATGTAGCAAGATGATTGTAGCGTTGTTCCAATCCTCAGGAATCTTCCCTTCCTTAAGGCATCGAGTGAAAATTTGGGCGAGTACTGTTTCGATTTCTCCACTTGCTTCTTGTATGATGTCTACAGTAATTCCATCTTCTCCTGGAGCTTTTCCCCCACTTCATGTTCTTGATTGCATGTGCAACTTCTGCTTGGAGGACTGGAAGAACTCTGGTACTGGTATGTTTTATGATGTCTGAAGTACACGTATCATCCCTTTCATATAATTTGGAGTAGAAATCTTTCCCTCTTGTCAAAATTTCGCCTCTATTTCTTGTTATAGAACCATCTTCTTTTCTCAGTGCCATAATCTGTTTTCTTCCCTTACTGAGATGTCCCTTTGCTATCTTTAGGCTTTAGTTGTTTTCAATTGCTTTCCTCACTAGTTCACAGTTGAATTTCCTTACGTCTTTAGTGATACTTTTTCGTACTGTCTTGCATAGCTCTATATATTCCACTTTGGAAGTCACATTTTCTTTAGTTGTCCTCATCTCTCTTCTTTTTTGCATCAACATTTTGGTTTTTCCTGATAATTTGTTCACATGCAACTTGTTCTTAGACCCAGCTAATTTTGTTGCTGTTTCCATAAGAGCTTTGGTTACTTTTCTGTTAATTTCAGAAATATCTACTTCTTCCAGTGTTAGGCCTTCTAAAGCAGAGAATCTGTTCTTCAGTTCCAACTTGAAGGTATTATGGTGTTTTTTAAGGTTGGTTATGTCAATACATTTTGTTTATCTTATGAGCTTGCCACGTTCGAGTTTAGTGTTGAGGTGCATCTTACATCTCACCAATCTATGGTCACTACCTGTGTTGAAC
Organism: Macrothele yani; assembly: GCA_039090855.1. Lineage (NCBI taxonomy): Eukaryota > Metazoa > Arthropoda > Arachnida > Araneae > Macrothelidae > Macrothele > Macrothele yani. The sequence goes on from CM077012.1 coordinate 69,879,026, forward strand.
TTGTTCAGCACACTGCAGTCTTCTATGATGAATTTTTTGTTACACATAATAAAATCAATTTCACTTGTCGTCCCATTTGGATGTCTCCATGTCCATTTCCTGTGTGGCTTTTTCTTGAAAAAGGAGTTCAAGATGAAAAACCCTTCTGCCTCTGCAAACTCAACGAGAGTATTTCCACGCTGGTTTCTGTTGCCGTGACCGAATTTACCTACTGAAGTTTCATTCTGTTGCTGTTGCCCTATTTTTGCATTGAAATCTCCCATAATTATCTTCAAGTGCTGCTTGCCTTTATTATTTTGATGACGAATTTCCTCATAAAATTCTTCAATTTCTTCTTCAGCATGACTTGTGGTGGGTGCGTAAGTTTGAATAATCTGAGCCTTGTATCTTCTCGAGAGTTGGATAACGAGTCGTGCAGCTCTATCAGAGGAACTTTCAACTTCTGCAACTTTATCCTTCAGTTTCTTGTTTATTATAAATCCAACACCACTAGTTCTGCCGGTATCTGTCCCACGATAGTAGAAGAGATGTCCACTTTTCAGTTCAATGAGATCTTCTCCTTTTCTCCTTACCTCTCTTAGCCCAACGATGTCCCACTTGATCCTTTGTGGTTCCTCTTCCAATTCAAGAAGCCTTGAATCAGAAGATAGGGAACGTCCATTATACGCAGCCAAGGTCAGCATCAGATGGCAGCCTAGTCCGGTCCTCCGGGTATTCTTAGCACCCTCTGCCTTCTTGTCGCACTGGCCGCTGCCTTGGCCAGGTACATTCCAGCTGCCGGAGACTGAGGGCCGAGATTTAAGTTGTGGAGTCATTTTGGAGGGGTTTGGCCATAACTCACCACACTGGCCAAGCAGGTTGGTGAGTGTGGGATAGCATTTCCTCTAATCCCGATGGTATAGTTATACCGCTATTGGCGGTCGTCAGAGCCCCTTTAGTGGGAACAGGATGCATCATGAGAAGGCGGGGTTGACATTTGTCAAGGAGTGGCTGTGATGTTACGCATCACCTGACCTTACATCCCTAAGTTTATATGCACATATGTAAATTCATTTTTCTTTTTAAGGATCTATAAAAATATATTGTACTACCCAGTGGTGTAACTAGTACAACGTGCACCCCTCTGTTGAATTTACTTCAGCACCCCTAAGCACAGTAATTTTCCCAGGATTTCGAACAGAAGGAAGGTTATGTTTTTTTGCGGTGTGTGTGTGTGTGGGGGGGGGGGGGGAGTCGGGAAGAGTGCCGGGAAAAATATGCGTGGTACATAGGGCCATGGAGTTTTAACATTTCAAGTAATAGATTTAACAGTATGTGCAATTGTTTTGTCCAAAAGTAAAAGAAATCACCCTCTTATACATGGTAGATCTGTGGCTGCTATGAATAAGTGTTGGCTCTTGTCGTGTATGTAATCCTAGCTGACTGACTGTTTTCCTACATCATAAATGAGGAATCCCCATGTTGCCTCGCACTTTTCCTCAGCAGGCAGAGAGAGGACGATTGGAGAGCTGTCATATTATACAACCCATTGCAGAGCTATAGTATTACAACTCAGAGCCAAAGGGCCCAATAGCTTCAATCTGTAAGAGTGTCTTAAAAGTGAAACGAGATTTATTTAGTCAATGCTAAGTATGTCGTAAAGGAAAATATGCATCTTTGGGGGGGGGGGGGTTAATTATTTGTTCGTTTGTTTTTGTGCATGTTTGAATTTTTTCATTAAACTATAACTGGCAGCTGCAGTATGCCCCTTCATTACCTGTGCCCCCACCCCTGCTGCCCTTGCAGCTGCAGGGGTGGTAGTTATGCCACTGGTACTACCACCATTTTCAAAATGCTGAAACATTTATTAATGAAAGTTTAAATTCAAGTTCTTATTTATTGTACTGTTTGGGAATAATATAGATATTTGTCATATTTAATATCCTGGAGTTTTTAATTTTCATGTACAGGTCCTATGTGACGTGTACAAAGGGATAAAATAAGAAAGGACGTTTTCACATATATGTTTACTTAAGAAAATGCAACATTTAAAAGTTGATAATAAAAATGCAAAGTAATGTATATGTGTTGAGTTCAGGCAAAAAAGTAAATGATAAAGTACTTGTGTAAAGGTACAAAATAAATATAAGAAAAACGAAACAAAAATAAAGTATGTCATCTTAAAAATTGTAATTGCATAAATAATCCTCATTCTGATCACAGTTTTTCTAATTTGGCAAAACAAAATTATATGTCAAACCTTCATTTGATGTCACCTGTGTTTTGTTTCATGTTGTAATAAGTAAACAAAAATTTAACAGTGTAAATGAATGTGAATGAAATTTCATTTTCTAGTTTTAGTGGTGCCTGAAAAACAGGGAAATGTTAGTAGTTTTTTTTCTCTCTCCAAATATGTCATCAACACTTATGCTTATCAAGTTGTTGAAATAGTTTGATATTATCAAACGTTTAAAACTCTTCTTGCATGTCCTGGTCTTTGGAATCGATATATCTCCATGCCATCTAAGCATTCCTTCTAAAGGAGGGATAATTGATTAAAATAGTACTTTCTTGAAGAAACCAAACATTAAAAAAGAAAATAAGGCTTGGTTGTTTACTTATTTGTGAGAACTGAGGGGCATAGCAGTCACACCAAGTGCCTCACCAACATAAAGGAGGGATAAGTGATTAAATTAATACTTTCTTGAAGACATCAAACATTAAAAATGAAAATAAGGCTTGATTGTTTACTTATTTGTGCTGCCCCTGTGGCGCAGTGGTCTAAGCGATGGTTTCTGATAATTCTTCCGAGATGGGTGCTGGTTCGAATCCCGGTGAGGCATGGATGTTGTGTTTGTCTTACGACACTGACTCTCTCCCTTCTCTGGAACCACTCGCCCTAAATTAGGGACAGGCAACTGTTTATAACCCATTGTGTTGGTCACGATGGTCATTAAACCTCCAATCAAAATAAAACAAACTTATTTGTAAGAACTGGGGGCAAATTGGCAGTTCAAGTTCTGTGAAGAGATGTTACATGGAGCACAGTGATCTAAAAGCAATTCAGTAATGCAATCTGACTGCTGAAAATAATATAGTAGAATTACTGTTGTTAAACAGTAGAATTACTGTTGTTAAACAGTAATAATACAAATTTGGAAATTTATGCTTTGTATAAGAGTGAGGTATTCATTTTTCTGTAGTTTCTTTATATATATTTTTCTGGAAAGTAAGTCTTAATGCATGCTTTTGTATCTTAATAAGTGACATTAAACTGGTCCAGTGATTACAGCTTAAGTAGGTAAAACAATACAATAAGGCTGACTGAGATCACTGAAAGTTTATATCTCTGAGAAAATTCGTGTTGATATATTATGAATTCTTGAATTCTCAATCTCCTTGGAAATCTTTATAGTTTTTTTATTAGGTCATCATAGCTTCACATGAACTAATATGAATGTCATTTTTGGCCTAGCAGTTCCCCTTATTTCACTGCTGTCCATGTAGCCACCATCTCTTGAGAAAACTTGAAAATTACATCTCCTTAGAGTGGGAATTAAACTCGCATCTCCCAATTTCCATTGGAGTATGCTACCATTACACCATCCAGGACAATGAAATTCCTCCTAGGTGGTGGCAATGCTTGGAAATTTGTTGTCCTGGATGGTGCAATGGTATAATACTTGAACAGAAAGAGGGAGATGCAGGTTTGAGTCCCACACCAGGAAGATGTAATTTTCAAGTTTTCCAAAGAGACGGCTACATGAGAAACAGTGAAAATATGGTGTTTATGTGATGGAAAAGACATTCATATGTGCCTGCCATGTTCTGGAGATATCAAAAGTCATTTCTTCAGGAAGATTTCTATCTCAGTAATTTCTGTAATTTCCATGATGAACATATATACACTATCTACCAACAAGTAATTGGACACCTGTGATAGCAAAGGAAAACGAAGTTTATTCACCTTCAATAGTTGGTGGAGCCTCCACGAGTGGCGATTACAGCTGCGACCCTCCGGGGCATACTCTCAATCAGGCGTTGTACGATGGCTAGCGGTATTTTCTTCCACTTCGTTTGAAGAAGACAGGTCAGTTCCTTCATCGATTTTGTACGGTGGGGGCACCCCTTAAGTCGACGCTCCAACTCGTCCCAGAGGTGCTCGATAGAGTTAAGGTCCGGGCTCTGCGCAGGCCAGTCCATTCGATTAACCCCAATGTCACCATACCAAGCCATGGTGGACTTCGCAGCATGACAGGTGGCATTGTCATCCTGAAAGTAACATGGGCCCACCCCGTAAAACTGCCACAACGTAGGAAGCGCATGGTCATCCAAAATGGTGCAGTAAGTCTTGGCGTTGAGTCTACCAGGAATTGCGACCAAGGGTCCTGTGCCATACCAGGAGAAACACCCCCATAGCACAATTCCACCGCCGCCGAACTTCACAGTTGGCACAATACATTCCGGCAGGAGGCGTTCTCCAGGCAGACGCCAAACCCAGACCCTGCCATTCGAACGGTAGAGGGTGAACCTTGATTCGTCGCTCCAGAGAACCTGTTTCCACTGTTCAACGGTCCCCTGTCGACATTCTTTGCACCACGTTAGCCGAGCAGCGCTATTGGACTTTGTAATCAAAGGCTTATGGGCGGCAGCATGTCCATTATAACCGAACAGATAGTATTCATCGAAAGGACACTTCCGGATGCCTGTTGAAACTCCTCGCGGATGTGGCCCATCGATTTGGTGCAGTTCTTCCGAATTTCTCTGGCCAGCACCTGTCGGTCTCTAACTCCCAGTTTTGTGGGTCTGTCGGGTTGGGGCACATTCCGACAGTCACCTCTCATCTTCCACTTGCCAATGACGTAGGCCACTGTCGATTTTGGGTACTTCAACTCGCTGGATATGTCACGTATGGATCAGCCATTTCTGTGATACCCGACGATTACACCTTTCTCGAAATCAGAGAGCTCCGAACTGCGTGGCATCTTGCATGCGACTGGTTGCGTTGTTGTTTCCCACACGATATTTCACATTTCACGGCGGCGGCCGTGACGTGTATCAGGACCGCAGATATCGTCGATTGCAGGAGTGTCCAATTACTTGTTGGTAGATAGTGTATATATGTCTCAAACTACTTGGGAGAATTGTATCTTTGAGAATTTGACAGTTTGGGAATGAATCTTTGTGTTGTTTCATCACATCTGATGTTATTTTTAGTACTTTGTTTATGTTATCTCTGATGTTTGCAGTGGTATTTTAGATCCATAAGGATATATTTTAATTATTTTTATGCAGAATGTGTTCTGATATTGGTTGATAACATTTATCTTGTAGATGTTAAGTGGTATTATGCATAGTTTGTTGTGACGTTAGTTTTAGTTCTGTTAACTGGGACATTCGGTTCCTTGGTTTAGGTTTCAAAACAGAAACATTAGTTGTCCTGTTTCCTGGCTTCTGTGTTTGGGTTCTGTTTGCTATTAAGGAACATTGGCCTCTGGTTTGTAGTTTTTCAGATCAAAGGGCCTGACTTGAAATTTTTAGGTGAAACACAAATGTGTTTGCTCCTATAGCTTTCCTTTTCTGGCGCTAGTTGCCATAAATTAGTGATAGATGACTTACCCAGCTTTATATTCTCATGTTTAGAAAAACAGTTCTGTTCTTGGGAGCTTGTGTTTGTTGTTTTCTGAAAGTTGGTGGTGTGCTGATTGTAATCATATTGTGCATTCATTGGCATTTACTTACTGCATTTGACAAAAGAATGTGATTTTCTACAGAAAGGATGCATTTTCCTATCTTCTGGGCTCCTCTCCAAATTGTAATGTGTAAATTTGCAAGTAATACAGCATGCTGTTATTTTGTCCTTCAGCCTTGAAAATCTTTATTGCTGGTAACATTTCACCAAGAGCTTATGTCTGTTGCATTCATTTCTCAGTTAACAGTTTCCTTATTTACACTGGATGATCTCCAGCTTTGCCATTTGCTTGTATATTTGACATATTTAGAATTCAGTCTAAGTTCAGTTCCATTAGAGGGAAGTAGTCAAATTCACTAACTCATAATTCCTTTTACATTATAAAGTCATACAATGTGATTGGAATTTAGTTTTAAAAGTTTAATTTAAGATTTACAATTTCTGTTTGCATTGTTTTGTTTAATTTATAAAAACTAGCGAGGTTCATAATTTGGTAACAAAATATCTAAGTGATTTGCATGTGCTCTGTGTTTTTCACTGAAGGTTTTTTTTTTTTTAATATCCTGTACGCTGTTGTAGGCAGTAAAATCTCTTAATAAAAATAAATTCTTTTATGTAATAATAAAAATTAAAATGTTGATGACACACTTTCATTTTCATTGTAAAATGTAAATTAGAAACTATAACACTTAAAACTTTTAGTTATGTATTAGCCTTAAGCTAATTCCTTTACTAGGCTCTGTGCTAATACACAGCTAATTCTCACTATTTTTATATGTGATATTTGTTAAGTATGAAGAAAATTTTGTGTGTGTGTGCAAGTGAGTGAGTGAGAGGGGGGGGGAGAGAGAGAGATTCTCAGAAAGTAATCTTTGGAGGTATTTGGTATTTGAGCCATTCAGATCATTTCAAGTTTTCTGAACTGTACCTTTGGTTAAATCCCAAATATGAAAATTGAGTTTGTGAACAAATGATATAGTTTTTGTTACTGTTGTCATTATTGTGATGTGTACCCAAAACTTTAGTTGTATATTATTCTATATATGCACACACAGATGCAAAAATTGCAACTTGTGTTGCAGATGAATTTTGCAATGTCATGCTAGTACCATGAGTAAATAGTTCACATATTCCTGCATACATAATACAAACAACAGCCAAGTGACATCACTGGCATCAGAGATGTAGGTAGTGCTGTCAACAATGACACTCCCTTTTAAAGTACCACAACCCCAATTCTGCTACTATGAGGACAGTTAATGTTTAACTGTCGAGCGAACTGTAAGTATGTCAAAACGATGCAAATGACAGAGATATCAACAACTGGGGCCATTTGAGCTAGCCATGTAGTATAAATCCATGAGGTGGGTTGGTCAGCATGTTGAATCAGTTGAGCTATAACCACAGTGACACAATGTTTACTATAGTGAAAGTAGCTAAATTTATGTGTTGCCATACATCTGGCCCATGTAGATGCACCACAAATGATACAATTGCTTGATCCAGAGATGAGCAACTGCAAATTCTGCTGCTTCTAAAAAAATAAAAAAAAATTAGATTTGCCTCATATATTATATGTACTGGTCTCTACAGGGATCACATCTGATGACATTTTGCAATTTCTGGATTACATGCATTGCAAACAGTGTTATGATTGCTTCTGATAGCATACGACTGTTATAAATGTCTGCTGTGACACTGATGGTAGAGAGCTTGTGTAGAAGAAAGACACCAAGTTTTCTTCTGTGATGTATCCCACTTCTGTTTAGATTCAGATGATGGTCATATAAAGGTACAGCATCACCAAGACAGAGAGAATCCAGCATATATTCAGATACACCATACTGCTAACACCTTTGGAATTAGGGTGTGAGGTGCTTTAAGTTATGATGCCTGATTGACTTTAATGTTTAGCAGGAGAATGTTGACATCGCAGTGATACATGGATGACATTCTGAAAATCAGTTGCCTACCCTTCTTCTACAGCATCTCTAATGCTATTTTCCAAGGTAATTCATATTTCCATGTAGCTCACGTCGCCCTACAATGTCTACGCAATATCAGCATCTTATCTTGGCCAACTGTGCTTCCAAATCCCACTCTTCCCTCCCTCCAATTAAGAACACATCTAGGATATCCTGGATGTCATCACCAAGGGGGTCAAGAAGTAGCACAGACACTTGCTACCTTGAATCTCTAGTTGGAAGAAGAATGGTGGAATATGCCATGGAATTTGGTACCTGTATACTACATTGACACCATGATGTCTCACTGCATGTACTACCAACAGTGAGATGGAGGCTAAAAACAGAATCTACATCAAGGTGGGTCTTTGTTATCTTATGTACTTCATACCAGGAATCAGCAACTTATGATATGGTGACAAATTTTATTATTTCTGTTTATCTTAAAATAAATAGATCATACCATGTAAGTTGGCCGGTACACTGAGATTATGGTAAGCATAATGTTACCATTGCATAAGAATGTGCAGCTGACAGGTGTTACAAACAGAAATTAGGAGTTGATTTACATTAACTGCTTAGTATAGTTAAATTCCTGTACTTGCCACTAATTTCTGGGCATGCTGGGGTTAACTTCCACTTGTATGCTTTTAGTTCATTTTGGCTTGCAGCATTCTACCAATGAGTGAAACTGGTACACTGATGCCTAAAGACTACCAACCCATGCTCTGTACCATTCTCTGATGCTGTGCTATATTTGAACCATATATCTATAGCCTGCATCATCATTTTGAAATTTTTGTGTCTACATCTGTGTTATGTTGTGCTTGAAAAATTATTGTCTTACCAATGTGTGCTAGTGTGTGGTAGTAACATCTGTTTATTAATAAAACTATTCTTCTTCACATATGTTAAGGTCCAGATGCATTACCTAATTTCTCATTTATGTACCTTTATAGGTATACCAACACTTCTGTTTAGAAATGTTTGATAAATTTCAGTTTCTTGTGTATCATTTCACACAGTTGATTCCATTACACTGCACTATGTCAAGCCAAAGTATTGTGATTTCCTGAACAAACAAAAGTCAGGTGCATTTTGATTTGCAGATAGATATTGCTGTTGTTTCTGGGTGTTAAAAGACATTGTTAAAGTTTGCCAATTTGCAAATGGTTAATTGATTGTGGAAAGGTGTTACAAGATTTTACAAAGAGAATACACTTCATGGAGAATACGAAGAATACAATTCACACATAACAAATAAATGTAGCTTATAAGCAGTAAACATGCAATAATTACATTAAGAAACTAGAAACACAGGAGTGCTTTTTCAACCTCCACTGAGGTCTTGATCACCTGTAAACAAATGGAACAAGACTGTTGCCAGATCTTCATTTTCAAATTCTTCATTTCTGATGGTGCCAAACAATAAGAGAAACTTCCAAATGATGGGTATAAAACAGGGTTTGTCGAAATTGCAGTTCGAAGAGGTATATATTTCAATGTCCTCACAAAAATTCAAAGTTCTTTTATTGATGAAAAGAGCAATTTTCTCAGTAGTTTTCCAGAGGTGCACAGCTGAACTATTTGAGAGAGTTTGTAAAGCTAAGGAAGAATTAGGTCTACCTTGGGTGACCTACTTTTTGTGTTCAGCCAAGCATCTAGTAATGCTGTGAAAAGTGCTGCCGATGTAAATTGTAGTACCAGCTGAAGGAGAAAGAGGAATTTTGTACACACCAGGAACATTGAAGTCTTCAACTTTATCTCTGTCCAGAAGGATAAGTTTTGTGATGGTATGATTGGATTTGATACCAATCAAATAATTGTAGAATTCGAAAATTTTACACAGCTGGTAGGTCGACTTGTCAAGAAGAAGAATACATCCAGCGAATTGAAATTGTCTGTAAACCTCTGAAGAATGGAGAATAGTAGAACTCTTGATTTCAAACCTTATAATGTGTTTGTCCACCAACCACTAGAGAATTGGTGATGAGCAAAAATGGTTTTAATATTCTTGTATGCTAGGGCAAGATAAGCTGGGCTGTTAAGATGATATTGGCATGAGCAATAAAAGAAGCGAGCAAAGAATATTTGTAGGCATCAAAAGTGTGAGAGATGTAGGTAATTATTTTGGTAGCCATAGCAGGTTTATGAAAAACAGAACGTTCAATCTTGTTCCCATTTCTTGAAAGGCAAATATCTAGAAATTTAATGGTACTGTTGACCTCTTCTTGGATAGTACCTTGATGGAAAGGAAAAGTTCAGTAACTCTTGAGGTGAGCTGAAGTAAATCTTAAAAAGAATAAGGCCAGATAACAAATATGTTGACATAACAAAGCCAGACAGTGGGTTGAAGATGTTACTTAGCGATGATGGAATTTTCAACATGTTACAAGGAAATTTCATTGAGAAGGATTGAAAGTGAAGATCCCATTGGTACTCCTTGTTGTTGAAGATAGAATTTATTGTTGTAGGTGAAGTGACAAAATTATCCTTTAAAGTGCACACACAGTCATACAGATCCCTGGTAAGGGTGCCAGAGATATCCTACAGAACCTTGAGTTTGTGAACCAGAGGCATATGAGATTCAAATATAGTGGCATGGAAGGAAATGGAGAACATGTGTTCATTGGATGCTAATGAATCAGGCAGCCAGTTTACAGTCTTTAGTAGAAGAAATAGAATATTGGTGGTTTTCAGTTATAAAGGAACACTTTTTAACCAATTTCTTTTCAAGAGTAGAAGCCAGGGAAAATGTGTTTTGAACCAAGGGTCTAATAGGGTGGCCTTCTTTATGAAGCTTGACTTGTACAAAAAGATGAGAAAAGATGAGAAATGCACTAATAAAATGGAGGAGCAAAATCGCCAAAGAAAGAGTTCAACATATCTTTTTTATTTAATCTGTGAATGGAGTTCTTGATGGTTTCAGTAGGATTTGACTTCAGGAGTTGGAAGTTTGTGGAATGAAGGAATTCAGCCATTTTTAAATCAAGGTCACACTTCTTCAGAATAACAAGGCGGCCAATTTTATTGATTTTACAAATAGCTAAGTTATTAGAAGTAATAAATTCTTCAAATCTTTTGATGTGTTTGGTTTAGTGGACAAATTAATTAAAATGTTTGAACTGAAGAGCTCCTGTACTTTGCTGGATGTATTCCTTTTCTTGACAAGTCGACCTACCAGGTGCATCAAATTTTCGAATTCTACAGTTATTTGATTGGTATCAAATGCACTCCTACCATCATGAAACTTATCCTTCGGGACAGAGATAAAGTTGAAGACCTCAATGTTTCTAGTGTGTGCAAAATTCCTCTTTCTCCTTCAGTGGGTACTACAGTTTACATTGGCAGCACTTTTCAATGCATTCTTAAATGTTTGGCTGAGTACAAAATGCATGTCACCCAAGGTAGACCTAATTTTTCCTTATCTTTACTAACTCTCTCATATACTTCAGCTGTGCCCCTCTGGCAAAAATTGAGAAAATCGCTCCTTTCATCAACAGAAGACCTTTGCAATTCTGGCAGTCTGTGTTTTATCCCCATCATTTGGAAGTCTGCCTTATTGTTTGGCAACATCTAAAATGAAGAACTTAAATATGAAGATCTGGCAACCAGTCTCACTCTGTTTGTTTACAGGTGATCAAGACCTCAGTGGAGATTAAAAGTGATCCTGTGTTTCTAATTTCTTAACATAACTATTACCTGTTTACTGTTTATAACCTACTTCATAAGGAAATCTCTTCACAGCCAAATGCCACATTTTATGCACATGGCATCTGTGTAATATTATGTGAAACCTTTGGCACTTTAGCAAATGTTAAAGAACTATGGGTTTTTTTAGTTTATTTAAATTCATAATCTTGTTACTGTATTTTCAGAAGTTAAATCCTCACAAGTTAAAGTAAATTGTTTGTTGTTTCTTTTTGAGTATATGCAGTATGGCCAATAGGATTAATGCACACAGTGAGCTACATTTTGTGAAAAGCAGTAGATTTAAATCTCATTGCCTGCTATGTGCTTTTTAAGAAAATGGCCCAGAGTCCAATGCTAATGTTTCTCTGACTTGTGCATGGATAAGAGATTTGTATTTTTGGCTAGGGTAAAAAGAGAACCAGAACTTCTTTTAAAGTTGTATAAAACTGTTTGTTTAATTTTAACACTATTTTTGCTGTGATATATTGTATCTTTGCATGTTAAATGTTATTGTGTTTTTAATTATACTAGGATAGCCATGATGAGGCAGCTCCTGAAGATAACAGCTCAGTTTCTAGCTCTACAAGAGAGCAAAGGAGTAGCACCCCAATAGCTTGGGAAACATCTCGTAGTATCAACAGGGTTGTAAGATGTACCATTTGTGTTGTTGTCTGAACAAATCATGTGAATATAAGCTAAGAAAAATGAAATGATATGCAACACTAATGCAGATTACAGCGAAATGATTCTTCAGTTAAGTACCAGGGCTTCTTTATGTGAAGAAACTTTAGTTTTAGACAATTTTTTCTTAGCCCTTTTGTTATTGGCATTCATAAAATAATGTAAACTGCAGGTGGTGTAAAGTACTAATAAAATAGGTATTTCACATCATTCTTACCCCATTATGGAAGTCATGAAAATGTAAGAAAAATCTTGGAACCAGCATGCATGTTACAAAGATAATTGCACTTTGTGGATACTATTATGAAGTAAGTGTAATATTTCATATGGCTGGTTAATTAAATTCACGATGGCTCAATAAAAGCTACTGCCATCCAAGCAAATTACACCAGTAGTTTGTGTGAGAAGTAGGAACTTTGCCACATGTGTAGAATGTAACTCATTCCTGTTATATTTAGATGGATTTGTGACTCATAGTTCTGCATGTTATACATTTCCTAGCCTTGGGCGTTATTTCAGTATGATGAAATAATAACTTACCACATTTTTATGTTGAGCACCAAAATCCAGCCTTTGCCACTTAAAGGAATTGACAATGACTTCAACAAACAATTTCAGGCTAAGAATGAAAAGAGAAAATTGGGGGATATAAATCTTGGGGAATCAATGAGAAAGAAGTATAATTAATTAACGAAATTGAACCTAATTATAACCAGTTTAGGCATGAAATTAAAAAGTATATGCTTGGAAATCAGATCGTGATGGTATTTTTAGAGTCAAAGAGAGAGGTTAAGCAAACTGGCCTGCCTCTGACCTTTGGTTATGTAAGATAATCTAAGCTAGTTAGCTGGAACTCTAAATGTGATCAAAGTCTTAGAATTGTTTTTCTTAAGTGTGATGACATGCATTTAGAAGCTGTGGAGGTGTATGGTATGGTCTACCCTGAGAAAACTATACATAGCTTGTAGGTGTGTGTGCACATATTAGTAATCTTCATTAAACAAAATGAACACAGACCAGTTTGGAGTGAGGTGGACTGTGAAAGGGCAAGAGGATAAATGTTGCATGGATGCTGTTAATGATATCTGAAATTTATACAATTGGGTTCCATAAAAATCAAGGTTTTATGTCATTTAAATATAATTACTGTTTTGTAATACTTCCAAGCACACAGTGAAAAAACAAAGTAAATATGTAACACATATGTAACTTCTTAGTGTGGATTATGAATACAGTTTTAAAAAAAAAGTGTTTTCCAGATTTAGTGTTTCTCTCATTTAAAAACTCAGAACATCGTGTTCCGCATTTCAAGTTTTCTGCAGCTGTATGTTTATACAGCAGACATCTCAAAAATATGATAAATTTATGTTTGAATGTTACATAATTCCGTTGGTAGAACTGAGCAAAGAAAATGTCTTAACCCAAAGAAATATTTTTACCTGCTGTTGAGGGTTTTTACTGTATGATAATTTTTGGTCAGAGTTGCCGTATAGTCACTTGGTTGGATGTCCTTGTCAATAAAATTTTTCAAACAGTAATATTGTAGAAATGCTCTTATGAGCATTGGAGAATGTTAATGTTCATATCTATGTCTATGATGCATTCATGTAGAAGTGCATAAAAACATCATTTAAAGAAACACTGTAAACACTTCAAGCTGTAGAAGATGAATGTGAATACAAAACACAGCATAATAGATTTGTGTCTTATGAATGAAGCATTTATACTTACACAATTGTGATTTTCAAGTTCTTGCTATAAATATGATATTTAGCTGTAGTTATCTTTTTGACTTTCATCTAATATGTTTATTATGTAATTTATACCTAGTTGAGTATGCTTTTGCCTGCTGTTGAGGTTTAGGTATAATTCTGAGTTTCTTCTTTTGTGAGTATGCACTGCCGTTGAGGTTTAGGTATACTACTGAGTTTCTTCTTTTTGTGTATTGTGTATGTCTTAATAAGTAAAGAAAACTGTCTGTAATGCATTAGAGACAGGAGACAGACTACACCTTTTCATTGGCGTTGACAGACGAAGCTGTGTAATTATGAAGTGTTTTTAACTACAACCAGAAGTTTTTAACTTTAGACTGGACCTTTTCTCACGAAGTGAATATGACGAAACACTTTTTTTTATAAATATTCTGCTATTTTTTCATGTATTTAATAACGTACGTACGAAAGGTGTGCCCTTCAACGAAAATGTATAACATCTCGACGAATTGATGACATGTAGAAGAAACTAAAAACAAGAAGAAGCAAGACTCAAGGTAAATGCTTTTCCTTTTTTTAAAACAATAACACAAGAACAATAAGAACTAAAAAAAAACGTGGCTCCTCCGACGAAGGTCAAATAAAACATGAACAGAAAATTTGACAGTTCATGTCATAATATCTAAAACCTCATAGTTCGTACGCTCCTTGAAAAGTCCTTGAATAAAAAAAGTTCATTTTCAAGTCCTTGAAAGTACTTGAAAAAGTTTAAGGCTCTGTAAATAGTACTTGAAAATGTTTGTTGTTGTTTTTTAAGTAATTATATGAAAAGGCATGTGTGTTAAATAATTGTTTGTGCTAAAATGATGAATAGGAGATTCTGTGTAGTTCCGATAAAAACACCAAGCTGATCAAATATCACAGGACTTGCGTTCAACTCAGGGTAGTGTGTGGACAGCTGGTGCCTTGGCTATGATATCACTATAGAATAAAGTGTCAGCCATGTGAGCGAAATAAGTGGAATGATGTATTCAGAAATTGTGACGGGCTTCTGTTTGCTGGGGTTAGGGACGCACTCTTGTCAGAGGATGGAACTTCCAGAAATTGCTTGTGCTTCACGTGTGGACACTTTGTCTCCTAGCTACATAAAAAATGCATCAAAAACATCAGTCATGCATCAAAAATAGAAAGTTAAAACAAAGTTTTAACTTTTAAAACAAACAATACAAAACCAGCGGATGAATATGATAATAATGCACCCTTTCAAAATATTCCACAAAATAAAACAATTTCAAAAAACATAGGGGCAATTCAAAGTTAATAAAATAAACCAACCAGGGGCAAGGGGTTACAGGCAGGTCATTGAAGATGTGCCTGCCCCAGCTAAGATTAATTCCCTGAACCTACTAAAATACCTAACTACTAACCGACCTACGGTACACACATGATAATTTGGGTTTAAAAAGTCCTTGAAAAGTGCTTGAATTTATTTTGCTTGGAAGAGTACGAACCTTGAACCTATGTACCACGTAATAGAAATACTTGATGAGTTTAACGAATGAGTAACTCTCATAGGGTTATGTATATATGTCTGTAATGTTTTCTAATCTCTTTTGTTCATGCATTATGTTGATATCATATTTTAATGACACACATATCTTGAAAAGTGATTGCATATGTGATAATTTTTCGCATAACTTACAAAGTTTGTATTTAACATTTGCAAACAAAATTCCATGCCAGTGCAAAGTAGGATGTATGATGCTAATATATAATAGGAAAGGAATAATGTTCTCCAATGCTGTATGCTAAGAGTTTTTGAGGTATCTGGCTTGTGAATTAAACTAGGCTTCAAGACACTAGAATGATGCCTTATTTATGAGATTAAAGTGGATGTCTAGTGATTTTGCTCCCTGTACTTCCAAGGGAAAAATGTGGACCCTATTTCCTCAGTAAGGAAAGATTTCTCATAAAGTAAAACCTCTGAATACCGGACACCTCCGGACCGGATGATCTGTCCGCTATTGGGAGGTACACACCCATCTGCCCAAGCCATTGCGCAATACGAACTTCGTGATGTTTTTTTTTTCTTTTCTTCTTCTTTCGCTGTTAAAGATAAAGTTACATCTATAAATATATGTACTTTATATGTACACATTTATGCAGTAATAAATTCCGAAACCATACTAGTAATAATGTACATGAAATTGAACATATGTGCGTATTTATAGTAACTTAAATATTTTTGAGCTTTTGAAACATGAGGAAAAATGCAATTTGCGTACATATGTATATACGTAATTCAATGCATGTTTCTGATTAACAAATGTTTTAAAACTTACATAAGGTACTTACAGCCAGTGGCGTAACCATGTTTCAAAATCAGGGGGGGGGGTTCCAATCACACATACCCAGTGATTGGACCCCACAGAGATTATATGTATACATATACATGTATATATAATAATATATACATACTGTATAAGATAGTTTGTAGCTTGGGACCCCCCCCCCACACACACACAGGAGCAAAGCAGTTGTTGTGGCGCGATCTAACAGGCGCCTCTGTTGACGAATTGTGGAACTTAGCGAACACAACTGTAAAACTATCATAGCTAGGACAAAAATGTAAATTACAAAGTTGTAGACCTGCTTTGCTTATTAGGAATCGATGTCACTGTTTTATTAAGTACACATTATACACGTGTTTGCATTCTGCAAAAAATCACAATCTTATATTATTAAATTTAGTTGGTTCACATCATAAAAAAGTGTGTATTATATCATTATATTCGTGAAAAATTTGGTCGGGTCCTTTACATTGGGGATCCCCGGCTCTGAAAATCTGGAGGGGTTCTGACCCCCCCCCAGTGGCTACGCCTATGCTTATAGCTAATTCAACAATTTATCACCTAGCACTCTTCCCTGCAAAAATAAAAAAAAATCAAAAAAACCGGCGAAAGCGTTTGATTTATTATTTTGCCGTTTACAACCTCTTTTTCAATTTGAATTTTCAAATTCATCAAAAGTGACAGTCCCTCAGAATCACCTTTGCTAATAAAAAATTTATGAAGTTCTTCACTATATTTTGCCACGGCTGTGAAGTTCTTAATATTGCACGCCTCATCTGCAACTCCGTCCACTGTCTCTTCAACTATGTCATTCTCGATGGGTGTGTGTGAAGAAATGTAATCTTGCAAATCATCCATTGTCTGTTCAAAACACAGTTCATCATCAACTGCAATAATCGTTTGCATTTCCCTCGGAGTTTAAACAAGTCATCAGTTCAGAAATCGAGCGCAGATCCTCTTCTGCGTTGGAAGTCTATGCTGCATATTCTTTGCCTGCAGAGACAAACTCTGCCTTTCGGAAACAACGACTAAAGCACTGCGGTTTAACGTCTTTGATTGCGGAGGTTATCCAAGTGACAGCATGGAGAGCGTTAACACGAAAAAGATGGCAAACAATAGCTAGGAATGTTTTCAGTGCAGTGGGCTTGGCGTCGTGATAAAATTTCGCATACCTTTTTCTCCTGCCTCCCTTCAGTGGACGCATTTTCAGCTTTTTCGACCGAAATCACTGTCCACTATTAAGAGTGTCTGCTATCCAGAGGTAAAAAACACAGAACTGCCTATACTTTGGGACTGGGGATTACAAAACTGTCCGTTAAATAGAGGTGTCCACTATTCGGGAGTGTCTGTTAAGGAGGTTTTACTGTACATCAAAATTGGCCCACTGAAAAAAACATTCCTAGCTTGGATTGTACAATTGGTGTTTTGCAAAAACTTTCCTGATCTATATTAAAAATCAGTAACTTTATTTTGATGTAGTTATGATTCTTGCTTACTGGTGGCATGACTTTTCCTTACCAATGTATCGAAGTAAATTTATTTATTTTTAGTATAGTTCAGGAAAGTTTTTGCAAAAAACACTGATTGTACAATCTAAGTTAGGATGTAAGTGGACGATGTCATTGCTCTGTCCACGTTATTTTATAAACAATGCGTAGCAACTGAAAAATTGTGTTTCGACACCGCTGGGATCGAACCCCAGATTTATCGATAACTAGTCGAGGGCGTTCAAATTTACGCTACGGTGCCAACAAATATCAGCACCATGCGTGGCTTATCAGTCAGCATCTGACTACACAAATCCATTTTGACGGTCTCAGCAACTGATATGTCGTCATCTGGTGGCATTTTAACACAACAGCTATTTAACTGCCGCTGATAAATCTAAAGGACGATAGAAATGGTGAATATATATCAAATACGTCGAGATAATGTAAATGGATGATGTAATTGCTCTGTCCACGTTATTTAATAAACAGCGCATAGCAACTGCAAAATTGTGTTCTGACACCGCTGGATCGAACCCCGATCTCTCGTTTATAAAATAACATGGACAGAGCAATGACATCATCCATTAACATTATCTCCACATATTTTAAAAAATATTCACCATTTCTATCGTCCTTTAGATTTATCAGCTACAATTAAATAGCTGTAAATCAAACTTATCTTTGTTCTGTGGCTTCCTAGATTATTATATTCAGACTAGTTAACTTTATTATGGGATTTATCTAGGTAAATTCTTAAAATTTCTGCCAATTTTCGGAGAGAACTCCTCTCCTTCGTCAGGCAGTCTTATGTTCAATCTCCATCACGGTCTTCGGTTATGGTTAACCTTGACAGTTACGGCGATTTTGCAAAATGTCTTTGCCAGATGTTAGGCAGTGAAAACCCCTTACAGTCATTAATGATGAAGTTCTGGTATTTTCCAATTTCAAGTCCCTCTTTCAATTTTTGCTCCAGGAAGTTGGATTGATGTCCAGTGACAGTCAAAGAGTCCCAGTCCATGCGGTGCCTGGTTTCTCTAACGTGTCTGTCTAATCCAGTCTTGTTTGAAATTTTTATTGCTGCCTTGTGTTCCACGATACGAGTTTCCAGCCTACAACCTGTTTCTCCTATGTAGTATTTTCCACAGCTGCAGGTTACTTTATAAATGATTCCTTGCATTTTTAACAAGTTTTCTTCTTTTTATTCAAGCTAGGGCAAAAAATTTTAAGCTTGTTGTCTAAACTGGGAGCTAAAAAATATATATATATATATGCCCTAGCTTGGTTAAAAAAAAAAAGAAAACTTGTTTAAAATGCAAGGAGTCATTTATAAAGTAACCTGCAGCTGTGAAAAATATTACATAGGAGAAACAGGTTGTAGGTTGGAAACTCGTATCATGGAACACAAGGCAGCAATAAAATAATTTTCAAACAAGACTGGATTAGACAGACACATTGGGGAAACCAGGCACCGCATGGAGTGCGATCATTTGACTGTCATTGGACATCAATCCAACTTCCTGAAGCGAAAATTGAAAGAGGGACTTGAAATTTGAAAATACCTGAACTTCATCATTAATGACTGTAAGGGGTTTTCACTGCCTAACATCTGGCAAGACATTTTGCAAAATCGCTGTAACCGTCAAGGTTAACCGTAACCGAAGACCGTGATGGAGATTGAACGAAAGACTGCCTGACGAAGGAGAGGAGTGCTCTCCGAAAATTGGCAGAAATTTTAAGAATTTACCTAGATAAATCCCATAATAAAGTTAACTAGTCTGAATTAAATAGCTGTTGTGTTAAATGCCACCAGATGATGACATCTCAGTTGCTGAGACCGTCAATACGGATTTGTATAGTCAGATGCTGACTGATAAACCACGCATGGCGCTGAGAATTGTTGGCACCGTAGTGTAAATACGAACACACTCGACCAGTTACCGATAGATCTGGGGTTCGATCTCAGTGGTGTCAGAACACAATTTTTCAGTTGCTATGCATTGTTTATAAAATAATGTGGACAGAGCAATGACATTGTCCATTTATATTATCGCCACATATTTGAAATATATTCACGAAGTTATGATGTTTTTATATCAGTGGGCCAATTTTGATATATGGGAAATCTTTCTTCCCTGAGGAAATAGGATCAAAAAATTTTCCATTGGAAGTATAGGGAGCAAAACCACTAGATGTCCATCGTAATGGTTAGCAAATATATGTATGCAGTGCATTATGTTTGTATGTGGTAAGAGAGATATCTACTCCACACTGTCAGTGCACACACCAAAATCAGTTGTTAAGGCTATTAAAGCATATGTTGATGAAAACGACTCCATTCAGGAGTGTTTTGATCTTTCTTAATTTTATTTAATGCTGTTTCCAGTATTTATGGTGTAATATCCTTGATTTGCATGACTTATGTAAACATAATTTCTTAATTTATCATGAGTACTAATTTCACAAAAAAACGAAGGGAACCACACTGAGGTTAATGAACATATTATTTCGTCAGAATATTTTACAAATGAAATTTTCGGGTTTTTTTTTTATTACTATTGAAACACCTCCAAGTCTGTATTATTGTACAGACTCCCAGTATTTACCTATGTGCTTTACTGTATTTAAGATGTAAATACTTGAATCAGAGAGATATTTATATACAGTGTATCTGTATTCGTTTTTGTGAGATAAAGTGTACGTTTTTTTTAAATTTATTTAGATGACGACAGATGGGAATAAAAACATGTTAAAATTCTAAAAAAAAAGAAATTGGTTTGAAAGACTCATGAATATTGGGAACCAAACAGACAGTATATGTCATGTGTGCGTGTATTACATACAGCCTACACATGTAAGGGTTTTATTTAGCTGACCAGAGATGTAGGCACATTAAAAGTCACTTTTGATATGAAGTTAGCAGTTGTAATACTGTAATTGTGCACCTAAAAATTATTAACAGTTTCTTATTCAGCAAGACTCAGGAGTTCAAATTGTTGTGCAAAAATTTGACAATTAATAGACTTCAAGCTTAACTCCTGCCATGTCTTAAATGGATTGAATGTGGTATTTTAGATGAATTTACTTTACTTTTTGTTATGATTTTTCATTTGAACTTTCTCAAGTCTGGTTTCTTGGTTGACCTGGTGTAAACAAATGTGTGCTTTTATGTGTGTATTTTTTGTTTTAGATCCCTTTTCAACTGAATAAAACAGACACTTATTGTAAACATTGTTCCTTGAACAGCATGCAAGAACTCTTTGATGTCAGTGCACTTAAACCAATGTTTTGATTGTCATGCACTCAGTTCTATTGCAATCATTGTTGCATCTGTTGAAAATGTATTAAAATGTGCCTTAAATTTACAATGTTCACTGTGATAACAGCAAATTATTTATGAAATAAAACCTCTGTTAATAAATTTTATTTATTTTTGTGTCATTAATTCATCTGTTATGTTGAAGCTTTTATGTCTGTTTTAATTTTTGAGTGATTGGTATTTATGGAAGAGTGGCATTTTGTACAGTACATTTTGAGCACTTGATCTCAGTGGTACAGTTCATTTTGTGGAGCTGGTCTCAATGGTACGGATATTGTATGAACATAAGATCAGAAATATCAGGGTTAACATCCCAGCCATACTAGGTGTTCATGGTGTAGTGTTGTGGATAACAACAAGTTCAGTGCTCTTGCTGAGGTATGGAGGCTGGGTCAGTTTTTCCCCAGTGAAGGTACCTCAATGGTTGTCAGGTTTGCCCCCCCCCCCCTGAGCACACCTGCAGAGTTAGAAGAGAGCAAGACTAATAGGATCTTGATGTTGCAGATATGGTATGAAAGAAACCCTCTTTGTCACAC
Source organism: Macrothele yani (assembly GCA_039090855.1). Lineage (NCBI taxonomy): Eukaryota > Metazoa > Arthropoda > Arachnida > Araneae > Macrothelidae > Macrothele > Macrothele yani. The sequence goes on from CM077012.1 coordinate 69,900,440, forward strand.
ACACTGCTGTTCAAATAGCAGTACCCACCAAATGGCTAATACTGAAGAAAGCCCATGGAATATACTTCACTCTGCCATAGTCCATAAGCTGCTGCCAACTTGATTTATTATTGTCTTGGGTGATATATTGAACAAAGCCCTCTGCCTGAAGTGTTCCTTTCATTCATGGAAAAAAGCAGTGGTTTCCTAAGCCAAAACCAATCACACTACACTACAGAACTACTGACCCAACTAGGTGCTACCCATCCCGGGCAAGGTGTTTGAGATGATCCTCAGTCTGTCACTCTGGTTCTGTGTGACTAAGAGAGTTATCCCATAAGACCATTGAAGTTTCTGAGCTAAGAACACTACACACCACCATCTGCTCGGTTGTGTCGAATTTACCTCTGAAGTGGAGTACCCAGATATTATCTTTGTGGACATTAGGAAAATGTTCCACCAAGTGTGGTATGATGGTTTGCTACACATACTTCAGCTGCTCCAGTACCCACATCCTCTTGTAGAACTGATAAGATCCTACTTTTGTGACAAAAAATTTGCAGTTAGAATATTAAGTGAGTTATCCTCTGAAAAGATCAGCGCTAGGGTTTGACAGAGTTCAGCTTTTGGATCAGTGCCGTTGCTCATTTACCTGTATGTCTTACCCAAGCCAAATTTCAAGGTCAAGCCATGATGTATGCAGATGACCCAGTGATTGCCACTAACCCCTGAACAAGACTAGGACAGTCAAGTGCCTCCAGGGTTATCTCTTTGAGCTGGAGACCTACTCACTAACTTGAAGATTAAGATCAATCCATTCAAAAACAGTGCCATACTGTTCTTTGGCATCCTATGGAGAGTAAAAGAATTCACAGCATTCAAGAAGACTATCCCCTGCTAGCAAATACCTTCAGCTGGAAATAGTCAACTTTCGAGGTAAATATCCTGAGTGGGTGTTAAACCAAAACATTTGTTCATGCTGCAAAATTCGTCCTTTTCTTCCTCCGTAGCTGTGAATTGTTCTGCCTGCATTATTTCAAAATGTGATGAAGCTGTGATGACTGCCCCCATGCACAGTGGTCTAAGCTCTTGCTTCTGACCATTCATCCGAACTCGATTCGGGCTCGAATCCCAGTAGGGCATGGATGTTGTGTTTGTCGTACAGCATGGGCTGTCTGCCTCCCCTGGAACCAGTGTCCCTAAATTAGGTACGGGCGACTGCTTACAGTACATTGAATTGCTCATGGTGGTTGTGAAACCCCCATACAAAAAAAATAAAAATGTGACGAGGAATGGTCAGTACTCTTGGAAGGAGCTAGAGGTTTCAGTCCATTCTCTGAGTTGCAGGTTGTGGGCCATGACCAGGGCTCCTGGGACTCACCCCTTTTCTCTTCACGGGCTTGGCCATCGTTTTTGTGACGTCACGCTGAGCGATGGAGTAATGCACCAAGAGGGTTACAGTACTGTACGTTTCTGGGCGTTCAGTTGTACTTAATGCTTGAAGAAACAACTTAATGAGGTCTATGTTTTAGTTTTCTGCATATTATTTTATGATATATTACTTTATAATAGTAGTTCTACCAAAATTAAAAAAAAAAAAAAAGAGAGAAAGAAAGAACTCAGAATTAGTTGTCATGCACCACTCAAGTAATCCCATAATAATGGACAGTGAAAGATCTAGTAGATTTTAATTTGTAAATAATATATTTTAATCTAATAAATCTTTAATGTGATCTTGTTAAATCGAATTTTAAATCGTGCAGTGACGATTTACCTTTCTCGGCTTTCTCTGTTCTGTATGAGTATAAATGGTTATACCAAAATCCTCTGTTAATGCAGTTTTAAACATACGCAGAAAATAGCTGAAACGCAATCTGTTAGTACGTTGACATACTGTTACATAGCAATTTGCATGTGTAAAAGAAAAACCAGTGAAAACTTGATAAAACAGCCTCCAAAATTGCGTTTTTAGACCCTAACTTTTTCTGGTCAAATAACATTCCTTTTATCCAAAAAATAATAAATCTGAAGAGGCAAAGTGTTCCAAAATTAATATACTGAGAATGTGTTTGAAAAGGTAATCCACAAAAGAAAAGTTATAACAATGCTGCACCAGGTTAATGTTGCAGTACACTCAGAAATAAATAAATAAAAAAAAAAAAAAAAAAAAAAAAAGGAAAGGCCAACTATATACTAAATTAATACTGAGAACATATTTGGAAAAGAAAGTGACAAAACAATCTAATAATGCTACTACAGTGTATATTTATGTGTGGTTTTAACAACCTAGCCTCTCCCGCTCCCTAGTCTATTTTGAAATTGAAGGAATTATAGATATAATCTTACTATTTATCTGCATAATGTTGCAGGGTATACAGATATAAATAAAAAGTTTTGAGGCTGCCAACTAGACTTAAATTGATACTGAGAATGTGTAACTCTCAGCACAATGTACACACAGAAATAAATAAATGAAAAATAAACTCGCCTTGTACTGATTTCGCCCCCATGGTTTGAGCATGTGTTAGAACATGCATGCTTGATAATTTTGTCCCACACATGAAATGAAGATTGAAATATATTTATTTGTATGGGGTTTAGGATAGTTAGACCGGAACTAGGATTTAATTTCCCTGTAATGATGATTATCAAATGTCTTTTCCAAAATCTGGAGATACTCCCATTGTTGTTGAGGAACACAGGAAGACCAGATTCATTAATTAGCTGCTGCAAACATAATATGTTTTCTTTTCCCCGACCTGTTATTTAAGCGGTCATTTTCAACCGTGAGTAATTATTTAAAAATACAGAAGCGCACTTTAGTCCCAGGTCAAATTTAGTTTGGTTACATTTTGAACATTTTCCGTTTACCACATTCAACTCTTCAACCTTCTTAGCTGCTAATTTTTTAACACAAATTTTACATTTTGTACATGGAGTAATTTCTCATAATCATCAGTCAAAAGGAATTTAAATAATTTGAAGCAAATAATGAATATTTTCACACTGATGTCTTATCTACCCAGGGACATGCCCGTCGCTTAGCGTGACGTCACAATTAAGTTCTTAATCCGGTGGCCAGGCCCGTAAAGGTAGAGAGGAGGAGTCCCGGCGGCCCCACCATGACAGTGATTCAGTGGATTATGTTGGTGGGCTGTGGTTGATGAGGGCAGCATCCCTTGCGGCGCCCTTTCTGCCCTTTTTCCTCCTGACTGGCAGCATGCTCAGGTGAACTTTAAGTGTCTCAAATATTGCTTCTCCTAGTTCTGATTTCCAAGGGCTAATTTAGATCTGTGGTCGGACATTCCCTTCCTGAAATACTCTCATTCGCATTTAGTCAGCAATCTGTGCGCACTCAAATTATGCACAACCATATCTATCAAAATGTATCACTGCTATAGTACTCTCGAACATTTTTGTGTAATATGTGGTGAAACCAACGGATTGCTATGAGATTATTTGCTAGTCACTTTATTCCCCGAGTGGTCTGAAGCGTTGACTTATGATCATTTGTCCGAGATGGGCATGAGTCAAGAGTCCCGGATGAGGCATGGGTGTGTGCTTGTCTGATGGCAATGGCTCTGTCCTTTATCTGGTACCAGTGGCCCTAAATTAGCGACGGGCGACCTCTTTATAACACTTAAGTTTTTCATGGTGGTCGTTAAATCCCGAAGCAGTAACAAATTGTTTAAAAACTATTGTTTCTCCGCTCAGATCGGGTAAAAAAATAGATTTTGTGTCGGATTCATAAAAAAGGAGCATAAAACTTGTGGAATTTCTTTTGTTCCCTCTAATTTTGAGCAGATGACTGTTACATTATTGCTAAAAAAACTAAGCTGTCTTCAGCACGATTATAAGTTAAAACCTTTAATTTAAACACGGGAGCTAAAAACACATGGTTAAAAATACACAAGCACTGTCAAGTCCCGCTGAGTTAGATCTGCCACTAGGCCTTACGGAATCCGAATCTCCCAAACGGGCCTGACGTAGGCTCTTTTGAGTGCCGGCGAGTTAAACTCGATCGTTGAAAAAACTGGGCCACCCCGGTGGCGCAGGGCTCTAAGCAATGGCATCTGACCATTTGTCCGTAATGGGTCCGGGTTCAAATCCCGGTGAGGCATGGATGTTGTGCTTGTCTTACGGCACTGGCTCTTTCCCTTCCCTGGAACCAGTGACCCTAAATTAGGGACGGGCGACTGCTTATAGCCCATTGAGTTGCTCACGGTAGTCGTTAAACCTCCACTAAAAAAACCAAAAAAAAACTGGAACGTGTAGTTAGCAATTCTTAAGATCTACGATAATGAGCAACTCCAATAACAAGTCCTTGATTAGACGAAACAAAATTTAATATATGAAAGAATAAGTTCCGTTCGGTTATTTATCTCCACGTGCGAACAGGTTTCCAGATATATCACGATCTCCCGGAAGACCTTCCGCCACGTGGACTTGAGTCGTTCCGTCAAAACCTCCGGTTGATCTCTTATCGTCGAAAAACCCTGACTGTTCCGTCAGTGAAAACGAAAAACCCCGAGAGGTCTAACCGACACTCTCTCTCTGCGTAAAACACAACGTCTTCCTCGTGGAAGGTGAAACGCGAAAAGCCTCCTTAACGAACGTGTCGCTTCCTTGCATATCCTTAATCTTCTTTCCGCCTCTGGAAATCCTTTTGGTGTGGAGTTAGCCGTTCACCGGAAGTGGTGACCTTTGACCTATACATCAGACCCGGTCGGAGTCAACGGATCTTGTTAGTCACGTGCATCGTTCGGTGTTACACAATCCGTCATACAAAAAGGAAACGTAACAAGTGCGTTTGAATTTAAGTTACATTGCCTTTGGAATGAGAAATAATTACAGAAAACATTACTACATGAAATTAATTAGTGGGGTCCGACTCCGTCACTTTACAAGCACTTTGGAAACTGCGCCAGTTTCTACTTCAGGTGTGAGTCTTAACAACGGGTTATATACATGTGGTAGAATGAGTGGGTCACAAGAGACATGCGCAATAAAGCATGACGATGAATATCTAAAATTAGGTTGTTTTTAACGCGTTTAGAGTTAATTAGAATCAATATTTTGCAATGCATTCTGTATGTAGTAATAGTTTCCATACGGTAGGTACAGCACATGTGAGGTTGTCATTACAGCAGTGGTTCTGATTGGCAAGAATTATTAAACTCTCTGTGAGGAGAGTTAAACCTTTGGATTTCGGGGTGGAAATAATGGTGCCTTTATCCCATAACGGTTGATAGGCTTCCTTAAGGAGTAAGCGCGACATCGCGGAGGCAGATGAGTTGATGTTATATTTATGTTCGCTCAGGCGGGTTTTCAAATTGCGATTCGTCGAGCCGATATAAACACAGTCGTCGTGCCCTGGTTCCGATTCGGGCCGCGGGTGGCCTAGTGGTCAGCGTTCGTGACCTCAGGTTCGATCTTGGGTAGGTTCGAACCACTAAATATACCCGCCGTGCGTCGGATGGCACGTTAAGCCGTTGGACCCCGGGTACTCCCCACCCCCCGGTAATAAATAGGGGTGTCTTCTTCCCTCTTTCTACCTCGTTTGCATGTCACTTTCCTATCGGGCTCTCTAGCCCAAATCTCATAGTTTCCTATTTCTAAGGGTTGTTTAAGACCTGGGGTCAGACACGCCCTTCCTAAAATCCTCTAGATATGATCTGATCTGATCTGGTTCCGATTCGTCGAGCCGATATAACACAGTCGTGGCGGGACTACTCTGTTTATATCGGCTTGACGAATCGCAATTTAAAAACCCGCCTGAGCGAACTGAAATATAACATCAAGTCCTCCGCGATGTCGCGCTTACTCCTTAAGGAAGCCTATCATCCGTTATGGGATAAAGCCACCATTATTTCCACCCCGAAATCAAAAGGTTTAACTCACCTCATAGAGAGTTTAATAATTCTTACCAATCAGAACCACTGCTGTAATGACAATCTCCCCTGTGTTGTACCTACCCAATGGAAACTATTACTACATACAGAATGCATTGCAAAATATTGATTCTAATTAACCCTAAATGCGTTAAAAACAACTTAATTTCAGATATTCACCACCTTGCTTTATTGCGCATGTCTCTTGTGACCCACTCCTACTCCCACATGTATATAACCCGTTGTTAACACTCACACCTGAAGAAGAAACTGCCGCAGTTTCGAAAGTGCTTGTGTATTTTTAACCATGTGTTTTTAGCTCCCGTGTTTAAATTAAAGGTTTTAACTTATAATCGTGTTGAAGACGGCTTAGTTTTTTAGCATTATCAATGCAGCACGAAATTCAACCTTGATTTCATCATCATTGTCAACCATTATCAATCCACTGCTGGACGAAGGTCTCCCCGAGTTTCTTCCACAACAGTACGTCTTGTGCCAGTCTCCTCCATGTTACTCCCGCATACTTTCGAATTTCATCCACCCATCTCTCATGTGGTCTTCTTCTGGGTTTTTTTCCTGTCCCTTGGAATCCAGTCTAAAATTTCGGCTGTCCATCGATGGTCTGTTCTTCTGGCAATATGTGCAGCCCATTGCCATATCAGGGATTGTACTCTAATCATGATGTCTTCCAGTCTTGTCATTTTTCTGATCCACGAGTTCCTCTTCTTATCTCTCCTGGTTACACCAAGCATGCATCTCTCCATGCTTCGTTGAGTTGTCTGCAGTCTTTGAATGTCTCTTTTAGTTAAGGTCCACGTTTCTGCACCATATGTAAGCACTGGAAGGATGCATTGATCAAACACTTTTCTTTTAAGACATAATGGCATATTGTTCTTGAAAATTGTACTGTTTCTTCCAAAAGCTCCCCATCCAAGTTTTATACGCCGATTAATTTCTTCATCAATGTGACCCTCACTTGATATCTGTTGTCCAAGATAAATGTAGGTATTGGTTATCTCCAGTTTTTTCCCCATCAATCGATAAATCTTCAATTTTTTGTAAAAGCATTGTACATCACTTTTGTCTTCTGAAAGTTCATTTTTAGTCCCACTTCTTTACTTTTGTCAGCAAGTTCCTGAATCATAAGCTCTGATGGGATAGTTGCAAAAATGACTACGTCATCAGCGAAGCGAAGGTCAGTTAAGTAATCTCCATTAATCTTTATCCCTTTGCTTTCCCAGTTCAGTGATCAGTGGCGTAGCCAGAAATTTCTTAGGGGGTGGGTTCCATGGGTTTGGTTCATTGCTGAAAGCCCCAATATATACATACGTGTATATATCGCTTTAAATTCATACTAAATCTCCCCTCAAGGGGGGGGTCCAGACCCGAGGACCACCCCTTGGCTACGCCTATGTCAGTGATTGAAAGACATTTTCCAATGTGGCATTATAGAGTTTGGAAGATATAGTGTCACCTTGGCTCACTCCCTTACCAATTTTTATGGGTGCTGTATTCTCAAATAGCCGAATCTTTGCATTTTCATAGATGGTATTAATAATATTAATGTATGCATCTTCAATACCGCAGGATTTCAAAGCCATTGTAACTGCTGATGCTTTCACCGAATCAAAGGCCTTTTCATAATCGATAAAAGCTATGCATAATGGAAGTTCATTTATGTTACATTATTATCGATTTCACTTTATGTACTGCGTGGCACGGCTAATTTGACCATTTCTATTAACATATGCATTTTCCAATTGAGCTAAATGACTCTACGTCTGTGTCCAACTGAAATTTTGTTATTTTCTTATTTAGTATAAATGTTCTAGTCACGCAATTCACACATCTCTTGCATCTGTTGAGCCTGTTCTGGACAATGCAACTAGATGTGGGACTCATGCTTGCATGACCTATTAATATTTTTCGTTTTTTCTAAAAGAGAGAGAGAGAACGAAATTCCCTATGCCGCGTGAGAATAAATCTCCTTGTAGATTATTTAGATTATAAAGATGAAAATGTTCTTCAGACGTGCGCATCGCTCCATAATTTAATGTCAAGTCCTTTGACTACTGCTAACTTAAAAAGAAAGTTCCAGCTTGTGTATTTCTTTCTGATCGATTGTGGAATTTAATGGCACAAAGCAACAAGAAAGATGACACCAAATTTTCAGTTGTAAAGAGCACGCCTTTTGAATCCTTTCCAACGCGAATAAAATTCATCAAAGTCAATGGAATATCAAAGTAATGAATTAAGTTTTTCAAAATCAGTGGATGGTATAAACTACAGGCGTAAACACCTGGTTTAATAGAAAAATGATTATTGTAATATATAAAACATAACAATGCGATTGAAAGAGTTAATAAAATCTGAAATAGATTATAAATAAACAATAAGAATCGTGAATCATCAATTAATCGATAACAAAAACATTAAACACCAGAATAACACAACCTTACACATACGAAAAGGAACACTTGAAACATCAAATCACTTCAAAACAAACAACAAAGAAAACTTCCGAAACGTTAAGGTAATTTTACATACCACTACTATACACTGAGTGGCCACTTTATTATGACCACCTGACAGTTTTAAGCAAATGAGCTATGGCTGCAAGCTGTTGCCGCCAGAGGGCGAGGCTAGTATAAAACGGGAAAGCTTAGTGCTTACGACAGTAGTAGAAGTGATTTTTGGGTGACGAGATGGGTAAAAAATGCGATTTGACGGACTTTCAACGTGGGATAATTGTAAGAGCTCAGAGCCATGGAGCGAGTATCACCGAAATCGCCGCATTCGTTATCACCGAAAAGCAGCTGTTGTTAAAGTGTTTAAAGACTGGACTGTCAGCCAAAAAACTGGGTCTCTACGTGCAGCGTGAGGTCGTCATCGACTAGTGACTGCTCGGGCAGAACGGAGAGTGTCCAGACTGGTAACAGACAACAGAAGGGCAACAGTGCAGCAAATTACAGACCATCTTAATCAAGGATCCCCTCAAATGATCTCTGCACGCACTGTTCGCAGTACACTGCATCGGATGGGATATGGCAGCCGAAGGCCTGTTCGAACACCTTTGCTGTCTGCAGTTAACAAGAGAAAACGTCTCCGGTTCGCACAGGAGCCCAAGGATTGGACAGTCGATAATTGGAAACAAATTATGTGGTCCGATGAATCACGTTTTCAGTTGCAACGTGCCAATGGCCGAGTGAGAATTTGGCGGAAACAGCACGAAAGCATGAACCCCAAATGCATTGCTACAAGCCTTCAAGCTGGTGGAGGCAACGTTAGGGTTTAGGGAATGTTTTCCTGGCATGCTTTGGGCCCTTTAATTCGTGTTGATCAACGTCTGACTGGCACATCATATCTAAACATCGTTGCGGACCAAGTGCATCCTGTCATGTGGATGGTTTATCCCAATGGCGATGGCTACTTTCAACAAGATAATGCGTCCTGCCATAGTGCTCGTATTGTACAGGATTGGTTTCAGGAACATGCCGGTGAGTTTACTTTGCTTAGGTGGCCCCTACAATCTCCAGATCTCAATCCCATTGAGAATTTGTGGGATGAAGTTGAACGAGCCATCAGACAGCTGGATCCACAACCCTGCAATCTCACAGTCCTGGAAAGTGATATTCATCAAGCATGGTCTCAAATTCCACAAACCACCTATCAACATCTCGTGGAGTCCATGCCGCAAAGAATCGACGCAGTATTAAGTGCAAAAGGTGGCCCAACGAAATACTGAGGGGCTGGTCATAATAAAGTGGTCATTCAGTGTATTATGGGTCCCAGGCTTGTTCCTCAATAACGTTCTTAAGCTCTTCAATACTTTTGTAATACAAGTCGTAATGAACTTTTACAAGGTCTGGTGCAGGATTCTTCTCAATGATCCAATGAAAAATATTGTTTAACAATGTAACAACTAGTTAGAAAAAAATCAACCGGATTTCTATTTGTTAAGACATCCAGATATAGAAAGAGCTACTTACTTCCACCAGCGGCTAAAAAATATGTTACAAAAATTAACATATGGTGCACAAATAGTTTATCAGTGACAAAGAGATTTTCAAATCGGACAATGAAAAGAAGAGAAATAGGAGGAAACATGCTATTCCTTCCAGAGGAAGAATTTTGCATTATAGCAAAGTTGAAAATAAGCGAAAATATTCTTTATGGAAAAAGCTATGCTAAGGAAAAATAATTATTTAAATATGTTGCCTGGTATCAAGGATAACGAGAAAAGAGTTTTGACCTTTACGTTCCCTAGCGGGAAATCTGTGCATTATTTAAAGAGAATAATGCTTTCCATCTTTATTGTAGCAAATGACATACAGTAAAACGGAATTTCTCAATAGGGTTTTTAGGAATGGAGATACAGCTGCAAACAGAAATACACAAACACCACTTAGTGACAGAATTGTGACCTGTAAAACTCCTCAAATGCAAATCACGAGGTAAATGACATCCAGTGCTGAAAGGAATTTTTAAATCGCAGATGTAAAAGCACAGATATTGATAAAAACAAATTAAACGTTGGCGTTACCTAGTGGTGAAATCGTGCATTATTTTAGGAAGAAAATGCACACAAAGAACTTTCACAGTTCGTACTATCTGTCCGAGAAAAAAAAATTCTATCGGGTTTTTAGTCCCACAGTATTTGCCATTTCCTTTGATCCAATGAAAACACACAGTGAGTAGAGTTTAGGTCCCAGCCACCTACAGCGAGATCGCCTTTTGGGCAGGACACAGAAACGGAAGGAATGAGAGCAAGTCTAGCGACTTTGACAGAACAGTCTGTAGTGAGATTAGAGTACAGTAGATGGCGCCACCGTACAAGTACGATGTTGCACACAGAGGGGTGAGAAAATTTCAGGGGGGGGGGGGGCATAGGAAAGGATGCCCATTTAACCAGTGGGTCCAACCTGGGGGCCGTCACTTAACGTGCTCGTCCGATATTCAGCGATTGTTAGTAAATCACACCATTTCTGAAAGATCAGCCCAGGTTCGAACCTGAGGACCCTGCATCGATAGTCTGACTCGCTAACCACTAAGCCATCCACGGCTCTAAGGGTTTCTAGTCTCGCAGATATTGCTACTATAAACGGGAACGTGAACTTACGCCCCTCTATTGGCACACCTGTGCGTTAAGAAAAATTTGAAATTGTTTGAAAAACATTGAGCACCGGAAACGCTGTCCAACGAAGAAAGAATTTTTCAAATCAGATTCTTAAGAGCAAAGATACTGACAAAACTAAGATATATACTGCGTCCCTGGGGGAAAAACTGCATTATTTTAAGAAAGTATTTTGAAAAGGTTTTCCGAGATGAGCGGTATGGGTCTACGAAATAATTTTTCAGTCAAGTTTTCAGAAGCTCATATTTTGTTGCAAATACATCAGAAGCAGAAATAAACACTTACGCCCCCTGGTGGCCAAACCGTTTTTTACCAAAAATTAGAAATATATGCAAAACATTTCCCACCAGGAGCTGTATTCGATACAGGAAAAAAATGTTTCAAGTCGGAGTTTCAGAAGCAGAGATATCGGGGGAAACGTAATTTACCCTAGCGTAAAATCTATGCATTACTTGAAAACGAAACTGTACCGAAAATAGTCTTCAATGTAAATGACATCAAACCGCTTCGGTAGCACAGTGGTCTAAGCGATGGCTTCTGATCATTCGTCCGAGATGGGTCCGGCTTCGAATCCCGGTCAAGCATGGATGTTATGTTTGTTTGTCTTACGGCGCTGGTTCTCTCCCTTCCTTGGAGCCAGTGGCCCTAAATTAAGGATGGATTGCTTATAGCCCACTGTGTTGCTCAGGGTGGTCGTTAAGCCTTCAAACAAAAAAATGACACCGAAATAATTTTTTCAATCAGATGTTTAGAAGCAAAAGTACGGAATAAAATGTATTTTGAATTAGATATCATCTGCATTTACGCCCTCTAGCGGCAAAGTTTTGCATCAGCAATAACCGGAAAACAAAGATCACCATTCACACATTTCAAGCTTCCCAACGCGAAAAGAATTTTTCAAATCGGACTAATAGTTGCAGAGATATGGTAGAAGAGATATATAGACAGACAGACGGGCGTGCGGACAATGTGATAACATAAGCATGATCTTTTTTTACAAAAGACGTGGTAAAAGGTAACCTTTGTCAGATGTAGTGCGAGATGGACACGAACAACTGAAAATGTTGGGCAACTCGAAATGTGGGGCAGAGATGAAATAGAATCAAACTTCAGTTCGCCTATTAGACTCGAACCGACCTGTACGTTATTTTACTTGTACACCAAGGAGGTTGAATAAGATATCTGGAGATGCCCTTGTTAATGGAACAGTACCCCTTTGCGTGAAGCCTATTAACGCGAGCAACGGCCGTCAAAGTGCTGGAAAGCTGATCGTTTCCACGTCTATTGCAAAACATCTTGTGTTGGCCGAATCGCCTTCTTTCGTCGCAAATGTTTCCAATTTCGCATCGTAACTTGCTCACAATGTGTGAGAAAATGCTGGATTTAAAACATTCTTAATTATTTAGAGGCTCCTTCCCATTTTTATTTTAAATTGAAATACACGAACGTTAGTGCGAATTCTAAACAAAACAAAGCATTAAAATTTCCCTCGTATAAGAAATATAATTCATTCCGGTTTGATATTAACATGGTTTCTGTAACCAAAAGTCACGCTATTCCAAAATACATCCAGTTGAAATTACATAGGTATCATGTAAACATCATTAACTTCCCACAGTTTGGGGCTTCACGGTTAAGAGACTCAGGGCATCTGATACAGAAGTACTATTCTAACCTCCTTGCTGTACATGCACCTGGCCAGATTGCTTTGAATTATGAGTATCGAAGATTAAAAAGCAATTATGTGTAACTTACTGAATGCAAACTTATTGTCCTTGTGGATTACCCTAAAATGGTGATTCCATTATTATTTAAGCTGATTATTCTTGCTGCATAAAATTGGATATTTAATATACACTGGCGGAAAGTGACAAAAGAACACCAAGAAGGAATTGGCGGACGATCATGAAATTTACATATGTTATTGGAGTCGAGTTTACGTAGGTGTGATGTTAATTTCGGGACCAACCGGTGAGCGCTTACGCCACAGCACGGCATAATATGCAAATTATCGTCGGTGGTATTTAAGGAGTACGGCGAAGTTAATGTAATCGGTCGTCGGCGTACGGACACGTGCGAAGACCCTGAAGAAGCTGCAATGCCTGGACATGGAAGACGTGTACGATTTCAGAAGTTATCGGACTTTGAGCGAGGCCGTCTAATTGGACTCCGCGAGGCCGGGTGGTCGTATCGTCGTATTGCGGACCGAATTGGACGGGAAGTATCGGTGGTGGTACGATGGTGGCGTAGATGGTCAGAGGAACATTCCCACACGAGAAGACATGGAACCGGGAGTCACAGACGGACTGATAAGCGGACCGATCGACACATAAGAAGAGCGGCGTTGTCAAGCAGAACATCCACTGCGACGCAAATCCGAGCTGCCGTTGCACCTGAGATGACTGTGCGAACAATCCGCAACCGTTTACTGGATGCAGGACTACGTGCACGTGTGCCTCTGGCATGTGTACCTCTGACTCCAGCCCACCGTCAGGAACGGCTGCAGTGGTGTCACCAACGCCTGCACTATAGAACGCAATGGCAATCTGTCGTGTTCAGCGATGCAAAGCAGATTTTTCTTGGGAGCCTCCGATGGCCGTATGCGTGTTCGCAGACTCACAGGGGAGCGTCTCCACCCTTCTTGCATCCGCCAGCGACACACAGGGCCTACACCTGGTCTCCTGGTGTGGGGAGCGATCAGCTATCACTCCTGTACACAACTAGTGCTTGTACCGAGTACGTTAAACAGCACCTCCTACATCAACAACATCATTCAGCCCGTTGTTGGGCCATTTGTAGGTCGGTCCATCGTGGTGTTTTCCAGCATGATAACGCACGCCCACACACGGCAAGGGCAACGCAACATGCACTACCATGGCCTGCACGGTCACCGGATTTGTCCCCCATTGAGCACGTGTGGGATTTTATGGGACAACGACTTATCCGGTCTCCACGGCCAGCCACGACCATCACCGATTTACGCATCCAGGTTGAGGATGCTTGGAACTCAATACCCCAAACTTACATCCAACATCTGTACGACAGACTCCATGCCAGAATTGCACAGTGTGACGCAGTTCATGGCGGTTCAACCTCGTACTAATCATGTTACATGGAAATGTTATTTTTCAGTTTACCAGCAAATACAGCTGTATTTTGCCATAATGCTTTGATCACGTTATCCTCTGTATTCCGTTATTATGCTGTATAAATTTCGTTGGTATCAGACGTCTCCTTCTTGGTGTTCTTTTTTCACTTTCCGCCAGTGTAATTTCCGCGCATACCTTTTTACCACTGAAGCTGTAAATCATACTACTTCGCGGAAATAACTGAACTTGCATTAAATAGACATATTTTTATTTATCTGTAAATTCATAAGGGGTACGTTAAGTATCAGACTATGCGTACGTAATGTATTTATTCGCATGTATATGAAAGAGTGGTATTATGATGTTGTGACAATGATGTGTTTATGCCCCACCCTTTTATGTCTACCGAAAAGGAAAAACTCAATACAAGTCAAGTCAAGTAACTGAATTGATGTACGTCACATGATCAATCGTGAGCTGTGTGTTACCATGACAACCTTTTATTTATTTATTTATTTTCATTGGGGGTTTAACGACCACCGTGAGTAACTAACTCAGTGTGCTGCTTTAAATGAGCAACTCAGTGGGCTATCGCTCGTCCCTAATTTAGGAACACTGGTTCCAGGGAATGGAGAGAGCCTGTGCCCTACGACAAACAACATCCATGCCTCACCGGGATTCGAAGCCGTACCCATCTCGGCGGATGGTCAGAAGCCATCGCTTAGACCACTGCGCCACCGGGGCAGCTTTGGCAACCTTTAAAGCTAAGAGAACAACAAATATATTTAGTTGTCTTCGTGTTTTTGCGTAAATGGTGAGTGTGTGTATTTTGTGCTCCAAGTGTAATCGTTCTCTTTTTCGCTAGTAAAACATTAAAGATACCTACCTAACAGCGTGTTGGTCTTCCTGTAACGCGAATAACATCCTGTACACACCGAGGCATCGACTCCACCAGATGCCGAAGGGTTTCAGAAGGCAATGCCAGCCATGCCTGTTCCATAGCTCCGTCCGAGACATCAGTCTAGGATCCACGGATCTGATGTTCTGCTCCATGGCATCCCAGAAAGCTCCCACAGGGTTTAAATTTGGGGGCCACTGGATGATTCCAAACGCAGACGAGTGTTCCTCGAGCCATGCCTGGGGGTTGCGGTCCGGTTGGGTGGCGCATTGTTCTATGAAATATACTATAGTCAGTAGGATGCGCGAAGGCCATGAAAGCGTGTTGGTGATCAGACAGTATATGCTGGTGTCGCACAGCAGTTAAGGACCACTCCAGAAACACTAAGGGGCTTAATGTGCTCTATGAGAAGGCTCCCTAAACCATCCCAGAGCGACCACTGTCTTGAACAGAGCCGACCTGGCACGACGGAACCATGGCCTCATGCTGTAGACGCCACACTCTCACCCTCCCGTCAGCTCGGTACCACTGAAAATGGGATTCGTCTGACCTCACGACGCGGTGCCACTCAGTTTTGATGCTCCAGGCACCAGGCGAGGCGTAATATCCGTGGATGTGCAGTCAACATTGGCACACGAGTAGGGCGTTGGCTCCCATAACCCAGGGTATGCAACGTGAGCTGTACCGTTCGCTCACTGACGCTGCCTAAGACCCCGACGTTTAACTTGGATGTGATTTGCACCACCGTTGCGAAGCCGTCGGCCTGTGCGATATTATTGGGTTGTCGGGAAAGTCATGACGTATTTTAGTCATGTTTTGCAAAGGTCATTTATTGATAGAAAGAACAAAGATCAATCAATGATATAATGCCCGTTTTGTTCGATAACCTTTTGCCATCTTTCAGTGAGCTGCAGAAGGCCTCGTTCATAGAAGGACCTGTCTTTCGTGGCGAAACACTGTACAAGGTGTTGATTTACAGCCTCATCTGAATTGAACGTTATACCCCACAAGGACTGTTGAAGAGAGCGAAACAAGTGGATGTCTGACGGCGCAAGGTCAGGCGAGTATGCTGGGTGTGGCAACATATCCCACCCAAGCTCCAATAATTTTTGGAGGGTGATCAAACTTGTGTGTGGTCTCGCGTTGTCGTGATGGAACACACCTTTACGATGAACGAGCTCTGGACCTTTGAGGGTGATGGATTCGTTCAAACTGTCCAATTGCCGACAGTACACATTCGAATTGATTGTTTGGTTCCGTGGTAGGAGATCGAAAAACACGACACCTTTAAAATCCCACCACACTGAGGCCAGAACCTTCCGCTGATGAATGTCTGCTTTGGATGTCGTTTGAGGCGAAGCAGCACGTCGGGACCAAGACCGTTTGCGCAGCACATTGTTGTACACAATCCACTTTTCGTCACCAGTTATCAGTCGCTTCAAAAAAGGATCGTTTTCCTCACGTTTAATGAACATACCGCAGATGTTTATACGCGCCCTCAATTGAGCTTCTTTGAGTTCATGAGGAACCCACACATCGAGCTTGCTTACGTATCCCAGCTTCTTCAGGTAGTCGTTAACGCTTGAATGATGAATGTGCAATGTGTCTGCAATCTCTCGTGTCGTGTAACGTTTGTTTGACTCGATCAATGACTTGATTTGGTCGTCATCAACCTCGGTGGGCCTCCCCGACCGAGGAGCATCGTCGAGGTCAAAATCACCAGCACGGAATTTTGCGAACCATGGCTGGCACTGACGTCCTTGTAGAGCATTATCACCGTACACTTTATGCAATTTTTCACAAGCTTGACGCGCGTTCTTCCCTTTACGGAAGTAAAACAGTAAAATATGGCAAAAATGCACAGTTTGGTCTTCAATCTACCACTTGATGTCAAATCTCCGCAAATCAACCAAATCGCTTACTATTCCATTTAGACTGCAGCTAGATCTGGCACCTGTCGAATGCCATAGCGATAACAGAGCTGCGCATGCCTCTAGTACTTCCAAAACCGCCCAACCGCCATTGGGTGCCAAAATACGTTATGACTTTTCCGAGAACCCAATAGATAGTCTACGTCGACTCCGGTCATGAATGGCGTGTGGTCGGCCGCCACTTGCTATCTGGGCGCTGGTACGAACGTCGATGGTATACCGTATTTTCGCACGTATAGTCCGCGGACTAATTGTGAATTTTTCCAGCATAAGAGGCAAGTGCGGACTATACGAGACGGACTATCTGTTTTTTTTTGTTTTTTTTAGAAATACCGTATCATTAAAAAAAAAGTGCCCTGAGCTACCTGTCCTCCTCAAAGGACTGCCATTTGTAATGTAACAGCTTAGTATTTTCCCCATCTCCCCCACACACACTAACCCTCCCTCCCCAGCATACCTGTACATGTTTGACACCCTGCTTCAGGGAATTAAGATCAGGAGTTTTACCCCTATGTCCCTGACATTCATGATGAGTGTGATCTTCAAGTCTTTTGTTGAAATGCAAGATTGCCATCCAATTTGTCAAAGGATTAAAGGAATTAAAATTAAAGAAAAGGGACGAATTTCCTAGGTTGGGCTTATCTGGCTTTGTGAAACAGGGAGAGATAACGTAAGCACTAAGACCGACCTTATTCTGTTATTCACCCAGGGCTGTTAATACAAGGGCTGGGTCATAGGCTTCGGACACGCGGATCCCTACGAACGCCAGCGTGTGACGTCAGTATGTTGGAACGGAGCTGACAGCTGGATTGCTGCAGTGAGGGAATGAAAGCTAACGAGCATTTCAGTGGCTCTAGTAAAGAAATATAACAAATGATTCATTCTAGGTATTTAACAGACTTAAATAAAAAAGTAAGAGAAAAGACTGGGGAACTGTTAAAGACAAATGAAAATTTTCGTTATACACACACAATACGTTTAAATTTTCAAGTCATAAGTTTTCTTGTCAACATCTTGCACCATCCACCAGATGTGTGCATTAAAATATATTTGATCTGCGAGATTGAGCAAATAGATCACCTGAAGTGAAAAAAGTAATTTTTTTCCCACGTTTCCTTCTGTTTAATTTCTTAAATTTCGAACAGCAATAATAAAATCGCAATTTTTTTTGTATGCTTTGCTTTTCGCTTTTCCTTAAACTTTATCTGCGGTGTTTTTGTAGTGAGTCTTCGACATCTTTCGAAATCAGTATTTTTTTTCCACGTAAATATACTACATTCAAATTACGAACTTTTAATGCGCGAAATTTTAAAAGAACCAGAAAGGTAACACAATGTCCTTATTCCTTTGAATACCATTGTTAAAAATCTATGAATTAATTAACATATATGTTTGTATAGTGGCCCCCATTTTGGTTGAACATCAGATGTCTTTGTATTCTGAATTACTGCTATACAGTATATGCACTTATACTGTATATTAAATGGTTAGTACACTTTTAATACGCGCTTCCATTTTTAAGTTTTTTATTCTTTAAATCAGTAATTTTCAGCTTTGTTTTCAGACTCTGTTTTCCTACAATAGTCGTTGCGTACTCATTTTTTCCCCCTACGATAGTCGCTGTCGTCTTCCGTTAGCTTTCATTCTTAACGCTTTGGTTCTCTCAATTTTTTAAATTTCAATTTATTTTTTTAAGGGATGCAACATTTTCAAGTAGCAATCTATTTCCCTCAGTTATTTTGATACAGGAAGAACAACTGATATTCCCTGATGTTTAATCAACTTCATAACAGATATCCTGCGTTTCTTGCACACAAATCTTTTTCAGTCTTAAAATATCCATCCGATCGAAAGCACTTTTTAAAATATCTCGTTTGTGCTTTCTGTTACTTCGTGGACACAGTGTCCGTTTTGTTGACAGTTCGGCAGATTCAGAACAGGCACCGCGTTTTGTTTCAGTATTTGTTTTCTCCGTGAGTCGAAGTAGGCGATTTTTGAAATCATCTTCGTAATCGGAAGAATGAAAATGATCACTGCAAATTCTAGCATTCGCTACTGTCTGACCAATAGCACTTGTTCAGCCATTCCTTCACCAAATCTGGATTTTTTCAAAGGAAATGCATGGTACACAGTATACTGACCTTTAGTTTTTTCGTAATGGTTCTTACAAGTAATCACAGCACAACTCGTTATTATTATCAGTATTTCAACGTAAACTAACTGAACGATTTCTCAAAAAGCAAGTTCTAAGAGCTGAATACTTATCCACAAAAAAGCAAAGGAAAGAATGTAGCGAAAGTAGAGAGACCCTTCACAGCAGCTTCATGGTTCCAACACAGTGACGTCAGAAACAGGTCATCTGTCACCATTGAGGGGATCCGTGGCGGCAAAGTTTCTTCAAAGGAATGACCCAGCCCTAGTATTCTAACAGCCCTGTATTTTTTTTTTTTTTTTTTGATTGGAGGTTTAACGAACACCGTGAGCAACTCAATGGGCTATAAGCAGTCGCCCGTCCCTAATTTAGGGTCACTGGTTCCAGGGAAGGGAGAGAGCCAGTGCCGTAAGACAAACACAACATCCATGCCTGACCGGGATTCGAACCCGGACCCCTTTCGGACGAATGATCAGAGGCCAACGCCTTCAGCCAGCCCTGTATTCACCTGTGTTCAGTTGGCTATTTGAAAAAATATCTATCTATCGTTTGTACATATTAAATTTGTAATTTGGAACTGTATGTTGTTTCTATTGGCTAAATTCTAAAGACAGGTACGGTATGTTTTGCCTAATTCTTTGCCAGTACGCAGCATTTTTATCAGCATTTATGGATTAACGGTTGGTGAAATGGAAGAGAAAAACGGGTAAGTCACAAATTTAAGTTATTTATTTTGTTTAAAGTTTGGAAGTACGGACTATATGGGAAATTTTTTCGTTTTCAATACGTACTTTTTTCTTTGCGGATTATCTGCGGGGAGGACTATGCGCACGAAAATACGGTACTCGCGGTACACTCTTGATACGGTTGTCCCGGGGAACCCTAGCGTTCTTACCACTTGAGCGATAGAATGACCCATCTGTCTTGCGCCAACAAAGCATCCACGATCAAAGTTACTCAGATCACCCCGTTTACCCATGCTCGTCGATTGCAATACACTGTTGGCAAGTCACGTTCGCCTATTTATCGCCTGCGTTTGCTTTGGGTCTGTTCCACTCTGCGCGAGGGATGCCATGTCAACAGCCTATCGCTCCTATCTATAAAGTTGTTTTTTTTTATTTGAGGTTTAACGACCACCGTCAGCAATTCAATGGGCTGTAAGCAGTCGCCCGTCCCTAATTTAGGGCCACTGGTTCCAGGGAAGTGAGAGAGCCAGTCCCGTAAGACAAACACAACATCCATGCCTCACCGGGATTCGAACCCGGATCCCTTTCGGACGAATGATCAGAGGCCATCGCTTAGACCACTGCGCCGGGGTGGCTCTAAAGTTTTGTCTGCTGAGTGTATTTGGATGTAAAAATAATTAGACTGAGTGCTAGATGAAGTGACTTTATGTGAAATGGTCTCACCGCCCGGTGGCCTCTGATCATTTGCCTGAAAGGGGTCCGGGTTCGAATCCCGTGGAGGCATGGATGTTGTGTTTATCTTACGGCACTGGCGCTCTCCCTTTCCTGGAACCAGTGGCCCTAAATTAGGGACGGGCGATTGCTTATAGCCCATTGAGTTGCTCACGGCGGTCGCTAAACTTCGAATCACACACACGCCGCCTCGGTGGCGCAGTGGTCTAAGCGATGGCCTCTGTTCATTCGTCCGAACGGGGTCCGGGTTCGAATCCCGGTGAGGCATGGATGTTGTGTTGGTCTTACGGCACTGGCTCTCTCCCTTCCCTGGAACCAGTGACCCTAAATTAGGGACGGCGGGCGACTGCTTATAGCCCATTGAGTTGCTCACGGTGGTCGTTAAACCTCCAATCAAAAAAAAAAAAAGAATCACACACACACACACACACAAAAATGGTCTCCTAGGAAATGCTTCTAGTGCGAGGTACCGGATAATCATATTCATTTCTTACTTCATGTCAGCTTATAAGACAAATGGGATAACAACGTTCGATGGGTAAAAGTTTGCATTTTACCATTGATCTTTGATAGTTATGGCTCGTATATTATTTTTTAACTACGCTCACCATCATAATACACTGCTGGCCACCCAGAATGCAACACCAAGAAGGACACTAGATATCAAAGCCAGATCTACTGGACACATAACAACAGATACAAAGATGAAACGATTGAGCTTACAGGCCCGTGAGACTTGCGGAACACGCAGACATCAATAGTTCGTGTGGCCCCCATGGGTGGCAATAACGGCCGCTACACGCCGCGGCATCGAATGAAAGAGGCTTTAGATGTGGGCTTGGGGTATGTTGGTCCAGGCTGCTTCCACACGTTGCCACAGTTCATCAGGCGTAGCAGCGGGTGATGCTTGCCGGGTCACTCGGTTGCCGATCAGAGACCAGACGTGTTCGATGGGCGACATATCGGGAGAACAGGTGGGCCACGGCAGCAGTGACACCTGGTGGGACGTGAAGAATTGTTGCACGATGCGTGCCACGTGTGGGCGCGCATTGTCCTGTTGAAACGTGGCCGCTGGCAGGTCCTGCATGTAAGGGAGGACTATAGGCTCCAAAACGTAGGAGATGGTGCGGTGGCTGTTAAGTGTACCGGCGATGCGTACCTGAGGGGTGCGGGTGTCATATCCAACTGCGCCCTAAACCATAACGCCAGGCTACCGGTATGGCGATGCATAATGCAGGCGTCATACAGTCTCTCGCCGCGGTGCCGTCACACGCGGATCCGACTATCGTGGTGTTGCAGGCAGAAGTGGGATTCGTCGGAGAAGACAATGCCGTGCCATTCCGTAGTCCAGGAGCGGCGTTCAACGGCCCACTGCCGCCGCACTCGCCGGTGGTGTAATGTCAATGGTAATCGGAGCAATGGGCGCTGTGCTACAACTCCCCGCTCCTGCACACGATTTCGGACGGTACGTGCTGACACAGGTTGTTGCGCAACATACCCTAATTCTTGCGCTAACGCTCGTGATGTGGCGGTGCGAGCCGTCAATGCCCGCCGCACAACATGCCGGTCCTGTCGTTCGGTGGTGTGCCGCGGCTGCGGCAATCGCTCACGTCGCTCCGTCCGTCCCTCCTGCACCCACCGAATCCATACTCGCCTCACTGTGGCTGGATGTCGTCCCACACGGGCGCCGATGTCTCGGTATGATAAACCGCTGTCGCATAAGCCACTATTCCTCCTCTGTCGAATTCCGAAACGCGCTGGAATGACTGCCGTATTCTGCGACGAGGCATTAGGTAGCTTCCCACGCACAGGTCCGGCAGCACAACACACTTCCACTACTTACACCCCGCCTTCTGTGCACCCTTCTTATAGTGCTTCTCGGTGGCGTGCCGGGCGCACATGATTTGCGTATGCCCTGCAATGCTAATCGTTTGCATATCCTCTCGCGGGCGACGCATGCTGCGAATTTCAGGCCATTCGGATGCTTCCTTCTTTGGTGTTGCATTTTGGGTGGCCAGAAGTGTATTTGTTGGTTCTTTGTCGTTCATGATAAAATTGTTCTATTTTGTTTAAAAAGGAAGCTGTTGATCAGTGGCATGGCCAACCTCACAGAACTGGGTGAACTATTAGGGGGGTTAGCATGATGGGAGTGGGGCACAGGTTTTGGAATGTTTGGAAGAAATTTTCGACAAACATTCCGTTCATGCGCATTTTACCCGTCGCTGGTAATTTTATCCCTAGTAAAAAAGTTTTCAAGTGAATACTGTACGTAGTATTTATTTAATGTATGTATGGGGACCATGGATGCTGATCTCTACTGCAAGTTACTGTTTTTTCGCAATTTTAGCTTATTTAGTTCGGTTCTTTTTTTCTTTTTCTTTCATAAGGCTGTTTGTGAGTTTTAGTTTGTAACCTGATAGAAATATCTATTTTTTTTTCTCTCTCTCCGTCGCTCTCATCGTTTTAAACTATAAGTACAAAAATGGTGTGCTTCTACTACTCTCTTAGAAATTCGTGCAGACTACCTCCATTTCACATACGCAGAAACACTAAATTTAACAAACAATTCATTTTATATAACAAAATTTAAGTGAATTCGAGAAATTCACTTACATTTATCCAGGTTCCCTAGAATCTTAGATGGTTGCACCCGCCATATGTTCCAACTACTTAAATATTTGTTTTCGGGGAGGGAGGGGGGGGCTCAAAGAAAAGTTGGGTGAGCTGAAGCCCTCTCTAACCCACCCATAGCGCCGCGCCTGCTGTTGATTAGCTTTTGCCATTCCCTAATTAGAAGATTCTTATTATCAGTAACAGATGTTTACCAGCCAACGAAGTCGGGGTGTTTTATTTTTTCGCATATCACAAGAAAATCTCGGACGACAATGCATGAAACAAAATCATTCAGGCAATTCTGTCATTTCTTAATTTTTAACAGAATGCTAACAAAAACTACTAAAAATAAGTGTGCGAACTCTTGGCCGAGTTAGTAATCTCTGGAGGTCCTACTTCACAAAATAAGTGGCAAAGCCATCATTTTTTATAAGGTACTTTCTTGGAGTTGTATGTGCTTCAACTAGAAAATTTCGCATGCAAGCAGAGTTTATAGAACACCACGTTTGCAAGACACTTTAGCGTTGAAACCAGTGACGAAAGAATTTTTAAATCGTGAAAACCTTCCTGCTGTCCATAGTGTTAGCTGTGCGGAGTGTTCAAAAAACTTGTACGCACTTAAGTGTACAAGATTCTACGTATTTGAACGTGCAAAACTCTACTGACTGAAGGGTAGTGCTTACAAATCGTAACTTTTTCTAAAAGTTTCAGCCTGTCTGAAAACACTTGCATTGTTGTAAACAACTCCAAACGAGATGTTCATAGTTTTATTTTACTCACCGTTCGTATTTAAATCGTTGACCTACATTTTCGAAGCAGCCTTTTGAAGGGACATTTCAGGAGTAAAGGAATTTAATTCAATTTAGTTTTCCTCATGGTTTGACGACCACAACGAACAACTGCAATGGTTATAAGCAGGCTGCCGTCCCTAATTTATTGCCGCTAGTTTCAGGGAAGGGACAAAGCCAGCTCCGTAAGGCAAACACACAATCCATGCTTCATCTGGGACTCGAACCCGAGCTCACCTCGGAAGTCTGTCCAACCCCTACGCCTCCAACCTAAATTTTTAAAGCACCTTATTCGAAATATACTGCAAAGGTGATAGAATAAAATAATTGTTACATTTTTGGCGAAAGAGATTGTGATTCACTGATTCAAAAGAGTCTCCGAAGCGCAAAATTATTGAGTTTACAATATCGGTATGATTGCAAAAGTGTAAATGCAATTAATTAGTTACTTTTGGATTAAGTTGTTAAATATTTTAAAACGAAATGCTACATGACCAATATCTGCATTAAAGATTTTGAACTTCCATTCCTACATTAACCATGGATACTCAGATAACGAGGCAGTCCAGTGTTGTTGTTTCTAACATTTAAAACAAGCAGGTACTTTGTTTTGGTTACCGAAAGAACAGGAAAGTCGCTAGCAATAGCTGGACATATTATTGGTAGACATTATTAGAACAAGTAATTTTTAACCCAAGTTACGACCAAGGAGGTTAGAATAAGACATCTGAAAATCCCTGGGACACTTAACCGTGAAGCTACAAAGTGTGGGAATTTTGATGCTGTTTACATGATACTCATGCAGTTTCAGCTGTGTGTATGTTTGAATTGCGTGAGTTTTGGTTGCAGAAATCGTGTTAATATCAAACCGGAATGAATTATACTTCATAGACGTGTGAAGTTTTCAATTTTAACGTTATATTTTGCTTTGAATTTGCGCTAACGTTCCATGAATTTCAATTTAAAATAGAAATGCGAAGCCTCAAAATAAATAAGAATTTTATATATCCAGCACTTTCTCACACATCAGCAGCAAGTTGCGATGCAAAATTAGAAACATTTGCGATGAAAGAATGCGATTTGGCCAACACAAATTGCGTAGCAATAGCCTTGAAAACCACCGGCTTTCCCACACTTTCATAGCCGCCGCTCGCGTTTATAGGCTTCACGCAAAGTGGTACTATTCCACTGATGAGGGCATCTCCAGATATCTTATTCTAACTCCCTTGGGTAAGACAGATTTTAAGGGAACAGATCCAAGATGTCAGACAACGAGAAATACAGTGGAAATTATGAGAGGCGTGTTCTGAGTTTTAAGCCCAACATACCTGTGCCTTGTATTCTGATAATATTGCACCAATACTTCTCGACTTAGTCACTGGCAACTAAAGTAGACTTAACACATCTTTATCCCAGCTGTGTTAGTCCTCTTTCGCAAAAGTATTCATCATGTCCTTCAAAACAAACCTCCTTATGTGGCTTTTTGGAGTCCTTTATCATCAATGAAACGCATTCTATGGTTTCAGCGGCAACGTTGATGAACTCCATGGCATACCATGGTGAAAGATGCACTTCCTTCTTTCGTTAAACATTTCAATTATTACCAAAGTTTCTCGCATTTACCATTTTCTCATTTACCATAAATCATTCTTCTGAATTCCACTAGCTTACAGTTTTCAAACCTGGTTTTTTTTTTTGATTGGAGGTTTAACGGCCACCGTGAGAAACTCAGTGAGCTATAAGCAGTCTCCCGTCCCTAATTTAGGGACACTGGTTCCAGGGAAGGGAAAGAGCCAGTGCCGTAAGACAAACACAACATCCATGCCTCACGGGATTCGAACCCGGACCCATCTCGGACGAATGATCAGAGGCCATCGCTTAGACCACTGCGGCACCGGGGCGGCCCTCGTTTTTTGCCTCGCCATGAAAAACACTGCAGACATCGGCGTATCACTGCATCACATTAGGGTTTAAAATTATTGAATATTTGTCGTGATCTGTACAAAGTCGTAAAGAAAGTCATGGACGCGGCTAATATTTCGAGAATTATGAAAGCTAGCTTTTTAAGTTTTGTGCAAGTGGAAAGCTCGATGGCACTACATGAAGAAATAATGTTGGACCATCTCGCACCCTATAAGGGAAATAAGAGATCTTCTTGCCCCTTTGGACACAGAACAACAAAGTAAATTGCAAAATGGCAGAGCGTGGCAAAAACAGCCCATGATGAGTTTATTCTAAAACAATGGGTGGGGGAAGTTAACTCCTCAAAAGTCGACACTACCAGGCAGCTCTGTGATTCCCTCTGTTCACAGCAAATTTGCATGCATATCCATTTTCGCACGACCTGCTTTTTCAGTGCGATATTTAAAATGTGTATACGATATACCCAATGTTGTCAATCGGTGTCTGACGGTCGAGAGCAGTAGCTTCTTTGTAGTTGTGGTTTTGAGCGAAGATTTAAGAAAGGCCGTGCGTGATCGTATATTCCTAACGAAAAATGTCTGCATTTACGAAGGAGGAATTTGGCGAAATTGGTTTTATTTATGGAGAATGCAATCAGAATGTTCGTGAAGCAAACGGGTATGTGCACGCTGATTTCCTGGTGCCAAGTATTCAGATTATAAGACCATCAGAAATGAAATTCGTTGATTGCATGACTCTGGAAATGTGCGATGCCGTTCACGTGCAGGCTCACCACGGAGGGACGATACGGATGTTCTGGCATATGTGTTTGCACATCTCCACTGAAACTCATGGGAAGTTGGCAAAGAGAGGGGATTGATTCACCATCGAGTGCTACAAATTATGCAACTGCACCCCTTGCGTCCCTATTCGTGTCATTGTTAGCAAGCACTGCACCCTAGAGATCCAGAAAAACGGAAGATGGCATGAAGAGTGGATTTATTACCTATTGAGTGCTACAGATTGTACAACGGTACCACTTACATCCCTATTCATGTCATTTTCAGCAGGCACTGCACCCTAGAGATTCTGAGAAACGTCTGGAATTGTGTAATGTTATATTTGAAAAGTTAGAACAGGATCCAGATTTCTTGTCGAACATCCTATGGACAGACGAGCCGCAGTTAACACAACAATGTACTGAACAGATATAATGAGCACTACTGGTCACCAGTCAATCCGTACTAGACGGTGACGGATCATTTTGCTCACGTTCATTTGGTCCAGTTCATTTCGTCCAAAGCTCACTTTGCCCACTGTACACTTCGTCCGCTGTTCACTTTGTCCAATGTACACTTCGTCCACTGTTCATTTCGTCTACCGTTCACTTTGTCCACATTCGTTTTGTCCTCAGAATGAATGGAATACCGTGGGAATTTTCTGTTTTCATGGAATTTTTGTTATAGGCAGAAGAAAAGGTCAGCGGGCATTGCTTGCTTGCGATTCTTTTTCCTGTCTAAGTTTCTCGATTAAAACAATGATTTTTTATGTTATTTAAAGTAAGACGAGGAACTGAACTTTGAAGAGCTTTTCAACTCTTTTGTGTGGTACGATGTCAGTCACCACAGTATGACTCACGCTATATTCTGAAAAGGACTATAAGTGGGGATATTTTAATTACGCTGCACTTTTACTTAGGCACTAAATATTTACATAATATATCAAGTTATTAATATTTCTCTTTCACTTACTTTGATACAAAGTATTAATTACTATGCCTCATGCATAGGCCCTTTTGACAGTTTTTATTCTGCCGATGCCATATTCATAATGTTTACGTATCAAGTCAAGGTAATATTATTGTGCGTTTACTGAGGCACGAAATATTAATTATGACATCGGCAGAATAAAAACTGTCAAAAGGGCCTACGCATGGGGCATAGAATTAATACTTAGTATCTAAGTAAGTAAAAAAAAATTATTAATAACTTTACATATTATGTAAATATTTAGTGCCTAAGTAAAAGTGCAGCGTTATAAAAATCCCCCTTATAGTCCTTTTCCGAACATAGCGTGAGTCATGCTGTAGTGATTGACATCGTACCTCACAAAAGAGTTGAAAAGCTTTTCAGAGTTCAGTTCCTCGTTTTACTTTAAATAACACTTAAAATCGTTACGTTTTAATCGAGAAACTTCGACAGGAAGAAGAATCGCATGCAAGCAATGTCCGCTGACCTTTTCTTCTGCCTATAACAAAAATTCCATGAAAACAGAAAATTCACACGGTATTCCACTCATTCTGAGGACGAAATGAATGTGCACAAAGTGAACGGTGGACGAAATGAACAGTGGACGAAGTGAACATTGGACTACGTGAACAGCGGACGAAGTGAACAGTGGGTAAAGTGGACGTTGGACGAAATGAACTGGACCAAGTGAACGTGGAGCAAATGAACACGGACAAAGTGATAGGGAACCGTACTACACGAGGGACACACATCATCAAGTTAGGTAGTCCACCAACGTTTGGTATGTTCGATAGGGTAACCACCGAACGGAGTCTTTTTTAACAAAATCACCTGAACACCGAACGATATTTAAATCTGCTAGGAACGGATGTAGCAGATTTCTTAGACAATTTTCCATTACAGCTGCGTAACAACATGTAGTACCAGCACGACAGGGCACCAGCGCATAGGAGTGAACCAATAACATAGTGGTTAGACGGTCTTTTTAACCAGTACTGGATAGAACACGGAAACCCGATAGCTCTGCCTCCGAGGTCACCAGAACTTACTCCTTTCGTTTTTTCCTTTGTGGCACCTAAAGTCACAGGTCTATGCAATGCCACCGTTGAATGTGCTATATCTTCAACAGTGGATCACAGTTGCATGTGCCAGTGTTGTTGAAGAGCATACTGAGGCAGCTGGTTGAACGCGTGCAGGAGTACATAGTTACTGATTGTGCACACGGACACGATGAGCATGTGAGTT
This sequence comes from Macrothele yani, assembly GCA_039090855.1. Taxonomy (NCBI): domain Eukaryota; kingdom Metazoa; phylum Arthropoda; class Arachnida; order Araneae; family Macrothelidae; genus Macrothele; species Macrothele yani. The sequence continues at coordinate 69,929,228 of CM077012.1, forward strand.
CAATTTTTTACGCTATAAAATACGTTTTATTCATTTACATGAAGTAGCATTGTCTGAATTATCGTATGTTGCTTCTTGGTGTTTAAATTATACCGTCGGGTTTTTTTATGGTTCTTTTCGATCCCTTATTTCGGGAAAAACGCATTATGTACTATTCTTGCAACGCCCTACAAATTAACTTAGTTGCCCTGTCTCAAAAGGGAGGCAAGATATCCCCCTTATCATCGCCCATGGGGAGCGAGGGAGTCCAACGTTGTTTCATCATGTAGCGCCATAAGGGTTTCCTGTACGCCTGTACAAGAAGAAGAAAGATAGCTATTGTAGTTGTAAGGGTGAATTTTAACATTCCGCGTACATTTTAATTTGAACACTCTCTGCATGTTAATATGACCACGTGGAGGTGGGTAGTGGACGAAACAAAGTAAAAAGGAAAAACTTTGTGCCATTTTGTTTGTTGTTTTCAAAACTGAACTTTTCCGTTTTTTTTTTTTTAGGAACAAAGAAACACTTGCACAACGGACAGGAAATATCGGACTTTTGTTATTGGCATCAGAGAGGATTAGAGGCTCTTTGTAACTCGGATTAATACGAGCCATTAATGTTAATGGCTGGGTGTGCAATTGTTAGCTTCCAGTCAACGTCAGCATGTCTAATCGAAAAGGAGCCAAGCGTATTGTAATATATACTTTTAAAAAATGTAAATGCAGTTGTAGTTCTTCGGAGATAAAATCTTAGAAAGGGAAAGCAGATAGGTATGTCGTGGGAGCGAGTGGATCCAGGTGTTCTGACCTTCTGGCGTCAGATCGGGGAGTGGTTGAAATCCCCCTAAGCACTCGTAAAAGGGGGTTTTCTGTGTGCCAGGAAGGGAAGCCAAGACTTCGTGTTTGGAGAACGCGTGAGCTAAGATGCTTGGAAGAGCTTTCTCTCAGGTAGAGAACTCTTGAGGTTATTCTTGTTCGTTGCGGAACGACGGTCGAAAAAGTAGCGTCTGGCGGTGCAAGCCGGAAGCGCTTTGGAAGACGCGTGGAAAATCTGCATCGTTTATGGGACAGACCCCGCCTGGAACTTTACTTCATAGGCGGAACGTGCAGCGGACCCTGCTGGACATACAATATTTTGGAAACGCGTAACTCACGCGGAGGTTAGGATATTTCCGAGAACTGAATCCTCGTCGCGGACTACCGGACACGGACGGCTTGAACTTGTGTCACGCAGGACGTACACGACATAAAGGTAGATAACAGCGAGGCCGAACGTCTGCGTAGCTCAGTTGGTAGAGCGACTTGTTCCGGAATAAGAGGACTCGGGTTCGATCCCCGGCGTGGACCATAAATGACGGAGAAATTTACTTTGTTATAATGGCGCCCGAACTTCCCGGATGACCCGGCCGTTCAAGATCTCGCAATGGTGTGATGTTCTTTCCACACCGCGAGATAGGAAAAAATAAGAGAATCCCTTCTTCAGCGCTTCGAAAAATAAATGTGTGTGATGTTGCATTCCACACACTACATTGGCTGGGAGTTCTCAAGAGCACGTTCTTCAGCGGATGGCTGCCTACGACGATTCATGGTCACGGCTGTCCTGTGGGCCATGCCCGGTCCTCTTTCGGGGGGATGTGACGTGCCTGCCCCGCAGGACGCACACGACTTAAAGGCAGATAGCAGCGAGAACAAACGTTTGCGTAGCTCAGTTGGTAGAGCGACTTGTTCCGGAATAAGAGGACTCAGGATCGATCCCCGGCGTGGACTAAAAATGACGGAGAGATTTACTTCGTTATAAACTCTTTCCTGGAACTCAATTGAACGTTGTTTGTTTTAAAAATCCGTGGTCAATGATATTGGAATATTCTTTACTTCCCCTCTCTTGATAAGCAGATAAACCATGTAAAAAAGCTGAGAGAGCAGAGCGCCTGACAACAAATAGAGTTGTATTAGTTTGGAGAAGCTAATTGCATTTCTTATTTTGGAGAGGTATTCGTCTAAGTCAAACAGGAAGCCTTACAGTTAGGCGATTGCGCAAATTAGTCGAAGTACCATCGTATTTCGTGCTTCCGTTTTAGCTCAGGTACGTGATTCCTTTTTTGCACCTGTCCTTCATGGACTTTGGACGAGTGATGATGTTTCCAAATAGACAAGAGTAATACTCTTGTCTATTTGGAAACATCATACTCAACGAAGAAGAAACGAAACTCTGCAATGCCGGTATTCAAGGTATAGGCGTAAAAATCGGTGAAACTGATACAGGTAAATGTTTATTTTTTAATACCAACTGAATGCGCATTGGAACACTGAGCTAAATACATCATCAAATAAATACACAATGATGAGAAGATCACTAAATTTTAGCGTCCGAAAAACCCCTCAGAAAATCAAAAGTCGCTGAATATCGGGTGTCCGTCATTAAATTTTGCATTTCAAAGGGCGCTACAATTTGGAACTACTGCTTGGTATGACTTCAAATTTGATACGAGGACTGCTGAGGCGATGAGATTTTGTTTAACGGAAAAAACGAAAATTAGTTCGCAAACTTGCCTCCAGGGGGATAATTGGCGCTGTAATCACATGTAACAATCAGGATCCGCAGCTATACGTGCTGCCACCGTCGATATAGGAAAATTACGAATGCCCGCAATGCCGCATGCTTGGAAAGAAGCTGCTATAAAAGCAGTCATCTGTGGAATGCGTTATTTCACTGCTGGTGAATAATCAACGTTTTAAAGCGCAATGGCACTGCCACCAAACGATCGTACACTTCTCGTAGAGTTGTTTTATCTGAATAACAGCCGTGCCTTACTAATACTGCGCGAGTTCAGAACGTCAAAGGGCTTAGAAGCTGGTTTACGTAAAATGATCTGGAAGTTTGAAGACATAGGTTCTTTGGACGTCAAACCTGGCAGTAGACGGAAGCCAATCGACCAGCAGAGCGTGGATCATATAGCCACAACAAGAGGACAATATGTCAAATGTCGTGGGAAGCAGCATGTCTCAATATTTAGGTATGACCTCAAGCACAATCCAAAAAGTTCTAAGAGGAACACTGCGTTGTCATCCTTAGAAGATTTCCCATATGCAGCACTTTCTTACCCCTGACAGGGGTGAACAAGAAACATTCGCTTTGAGGTTTCTTGCTCGGGTTGAACAGAGACAACGAATGACCATGGAACATTTGGTGGACAGACGATGCCGATTCCATCTGCGTGGTGCTGTTAATAAGCGCAACGTCAGAATTTGAGCAACAGAAAATTCACACAACGTGCACGAGATTCTACTCCATTCTCCAAAAGTCACCACTTGGTGCGGTTTTACCGCGGAATTCATCGTAGGATCCTTCTTTTTCGAGGAACTCGGTCCTGTGGGTCTCGTTACATGCTCTGTTAATGGTCAGCAATATGCACTCTTTTGGCGAAACAGGTGATTCTAACGCTTGAATAGCGATATTATCTCGATTCAACAGTTTCTACGCATGATGACGCTCTTCCTCACATAGCAACACCTTTTAAACAGTTTAAGCAGGCACATTTTACCAACAAAAGAATAACCAGCCGCCCGTTTCCTACAACTTGGTCAGCGCGCTCACCGGATCTGAATCCGTGAGACTTTTAGCATTGGGGACATCTAAATAACATCATTTCCAGTAAAACACTTCGATCTGTGGTTGAGTAATCTATTTCACGATTTTATGCATGTTACCTTTCATTCTGTAAGTTTTTTTGCATTTTTTATATTTTTCTCTACTGTAATAAAGCGCCACCTTTTCTCCTATAGGCGAGTTTTGGAACAAACCTTGTTTTCCCGTCAAACAAAATTCCATCGCTTGAGGAGTGCTCATACCAAATTTGAAGTAATTCCAAGCAATAGTTTCTCCTGTAACGTTCTCGGAAATGTGAGATTTAAATAGGGACACCTGGTATATTTGTGTGGAAAGAAAAAGCAGAAAACAAAAAAGGAAGCTGACATACTTTGATTCACACGAATCATTGATTGCCGCCCCGTTGGCGCAGTGGTCTAAGCGCTAGAATATGACCGTTCGTCCAAGTGGGTCCGGGTTCAAATCCCGGTGAGGTATGGATGTTGTGTTTGTCTTACGGCACCGGCTCTCTCCATTCCTTGAAACTAGTGGTCCTAAATTAGGGACTGGCGACTGCTTATAGCCCAATGAGTTGCTCATGGTTGTCGTTAAACCCTCAACAAAAAATCATTGATTAATAAACAACAATTCTCAAAATTAGTGTGTTACTGTTAAACACACAAGCCTTCAGGCTTCTTCTTGGTAGCAGTATGTTTTGCCTGGTACAACCAGTTCATTGTGTTTGAATTTCTATATGACCATGGACATTCAGACAGCATCAATTAGTTCATGAATAGAAATACTGACACTAAATATCAGGGTTCCTTCAAAAAACTTGAAACTTATATTGATTGGAGTGACGTCAAATCCCGCATGTTCTTCCGAGTGAACTAGCCTTATATCACGTAGGACAATGCCCTTCTAAGCATGTGAAGTATGTGAAACTATTCATCAGAGCTAATGCACTTGTCTCACCACTGCAACCATCCATTCTGATAACAGGCACACCAGGTAAGAAATCACCTGCTCAGTCGTGCGATGTCTGCTATGGAAATTATGAGGGCAGATGCGATAACCTTAGCGTCGATTTTTTAACTTACGAAAATACTAGAAAATATCCGTGAAGTCGAATCAGCAAAGACTATTTTTTGAGAGGGGGGGATCACAGATCATTGTGTGATTTCCTTCCACACATACTGTGAAGTTCTTTATTATCTGTGTGCTGCAGTTTGAAGAATGCGATTGGGATGTTGACAGAAAGATGTGATTTCGTTGCATGACAGTAGTAGGTATAAGAGAAGTAACCAAAGAATAATTAAACACTATGGATATAATAACAATGTTCGACTATTTGTATTGTCTTAATAAAAAATATAAGCGCAAATACTTTTTGATCTTCGCTCGTACCTAATATTTATACACTATCTACCAACAAGTAATTGGACACCTGTGATAGCAAAGGAAAACAAAGTTTATTCACCTTCAATAGTTGGTGGAGCCTCCACGAGCGGCGATTACAGCTGCGACCCTCCGGGGCATACTCTCAACCAGGCATTGTACGACGGCTAGCGGTATTTTCTTCCACTCGGCTTGGAGAAGACAGGTCAGTTCCTTCACCGATTTCGGACGGTAGGGGCACCCCTTAAGTCGACGCTCCAACTCGTCCCAGAGGTGCTCGATAGTGTTAAGGTCCGGGCTCTGCGCAGGCCAGTCCATTCGATTAACCCCATTGTCACCATACCAAGCCATGGTGGACCTCTCAACATGACAGGTGGCATTGTCATCCTGAAAGTAACATGGGTCCACCCCGTAAAACTGCCACAACATAGGAAGAGCATGGTCATCCAAAATGGGGCAGTAGGTCTCGGCGTTGAGTCTACCAGGAATTGCGACCAATGGTTCAGTGCCATACCAGGAGAAACACCCCCATAGCATAATTCCACCGCCGCCGAACTTCGCAGTTAGCACAATACATTCCGGCAGGAGGCGTTCTCCAGGCAGACGCCAAACCCAGACCCTGCCATCCGAACGGTAGAGGGTGAACCTTGACTCGTCACTCCAGAGATCCTGTTTCCACTGTTCAACGGTCCACTGTCGACGTTCTTTGCACCACGTTAGCCGAGCAGCGCTATTGGACTTGGTGATCAAAGGGTTGTGGGCGGCAGCACGTCCATGATAACCGAGCAGATGGGCTTCCTTACGGGTGGTATTCACCGAAAAAACACTCCCGAATGCCTGTTGAAACTCCTTGCGGATGTGGCCCATCGATTTGGTGCGGTTCTTCCGAATTTCTCTGGCCAGCACTCGTCGGTCTCTAACTCACAGTTTTGTGGGTCTGCCGGGTCGGGGCACATTCCGACAGTCACCTCTCATCTTCCACTTGTCAATCACGTAGGCCACTGTCGATTTTGGGTACTTCAACTCGCTGGATATGTCACGTATGGATAGGCCATTTCACTGATATCCGACGATTACACCTTTCTCGAAATCAAAGAGCTCCGAACTGCGTGACATCTTGCATGCGACTGGTTGCGTTGTTGTTTCCCACACGATATTTAACGGCGGCGGCCGTGACTTGTATCAGGACCGGAGATATCGTCGATTGCAGGAATGGCCAATTACTTGTTGGTCGATAGTGTATATCTATGCAAATGGAAACGCAGAGAGCATTTTTATAAGCATAAAAATGCCATTTGAAACTGGGTAAAATACGGAGAACTTCTTCGAAAACTTGGATATAGTCAACACTGTCGCAGTTGAAATATTAGTTTGTAAGTAGGTAATTAGAATATTACGGAGGGTGAGTCGAAAATTTTGCAATATTTGGATCACTTTATGTCTGCATACGTACCTTTACGACGAAAACTGACTAGCATTCAAAGTATAGGCCATCGTGTTGCACCGTCTTTAGCCATCTGTCTGCCAGTTCTTCGATTCCTCGGCGGAGTTCTGGTCCTTCGAGGCAAAGAACTGCTTTACCCCAGCTGCTACCTCCTTCTGGTTGTGGAAGCGCCGCCCGCGAGGGTAGCGGGCCATGGACCGGAAGAAGTAATAATCCGATGGCATAAGGTCCGGACTATATGCTGGGTGGGGCATCAGTTCGATGCCCTGAAGTTCCTGGAGTTTTTCCCGGGTCGTTCGCGCGGTATGAGGCCGAGCGTTGTCCTGCTGTAGGAGAGCGCGCTTTCTGTTCACCAGTGACAAAAACGTCTCCTCCAAAACGGCATACTTTCTCTCCAGCTGCTCAGAGTAGAGGTTGGCGTTGATGGTCCAACCGTATGGAAGACATTCGTAATGGATTATACCCTCGAAATTCCACCAGCCGCCGAGCATCACCTCCTGCTCGAACCGCAAAGGTTTGGCAACAGTTTTTGGAAAACTGGCTCAACCACTGCCGTTGTGTGTTAGGATTACGGAAACAGACCCACTTTTCATCGCACGTAACAATTCCCTTGATGAAACGTACATCGCGTGGGTTTTCTAGGAGTTTCGTGCACACTTCCACTCGGCGGTTTGCTTCAGCTGGCGTCAGTTCGTGAGGGACAATGCGGCAGCTCCTATAGACCTTGCCGAGGTCCTGAAGGTCACGAACTACGGTGGTCTGTCATATACCCAGCTTGCCTGATAATCTCCGAGTTGTCGGATTTGCCTGTACGGCCTGGAGCACGGCCTCCGAATTCACGGTTAGTGGCCTACCTGAATTTGGCTGATCGTCGAAGTTTCTATCACCTGAGCAAGATTTTTTAAATCATCTGGTTGTCGTGCTGTGGTCCACGGGACCCTCCCCTTTCGCATGATAAATGTATCATGTTGCTTGAGCAGCGTTATGTCCGAGTTCAAACTCGTAAAGCAAAAGTTCCCTTAATTAGCCGGTTGTGGCTGTTCATCTTTTAGGCGTCCTAACCACTGAAAGACCGACGACATGCAATGCTGTACTCAGCAACGACTACCCCTTATAACGAAGTAAATTTCTCCGTCATTTTTGGCCTACGCCGGGATTCGAACCCGAGTCCGCTTATTCCGGAACAAGTCGCTCTACCAACTGAGCTACGCAGACTTTCATTCTGATTGCTATCTGCCTTTATGTCGTGTGCGTTCTGCTGGCAGGTACGTTACACCCTTTATATCCCTTTCGACTGACTGCAGTGCGCAATTTGAACTAAACTGCTGGCCACCCAAAATGCAACACCAAGAAGGACACGAGATATCAAAGCCAGATATACTGGACACATAATAACAGATACAAAGATGAAACGATGGAGCTCACAGGCCCGTGCGTCTTGCGGAACACGCAGACATCAATAGTTCGTGTGGCCCCCATGGCTGAAAATAACGGCCGCTACACGCCGCGGCATCGAATGAAAGAGGCTTTGGATGTGGGCTTGGGGTATGTCGGTCCAGGCTGCTTCCACACGTTGCCACAGTTCATCAGGCGTACCCGCGGGTGGTGCTTGCCGGGCCACTCGGTTGCCGATCAGCGACCAGACGTGTTAGATGGGCGACATATCGGGAGAACAGGTGGGCCTGGTGGGCCGTGAAGAATTGTTGCACGATGCGTGCTACGTGCGGGCGCGCATTGTCCTGTTGAAACGTGGCCGCTGGCAGGTTCTGCAGGTAAAGGAGAACTACAGGCTCCAAAACGTCGGAGATGGTGCGGTAGCTGTTGAGTGTACCGGCGATGCGTACCAGAGGGGTGCGGGTGTCATACCCAATTGCGCCCCAAACCATAACGCCAGGCGACGGACCGGTATGGCAATGCATAATGCAGGCGTCATACAGTCTCTCGCCGCGGTGCCGCCACACGCGGATCCGACCGTCGTGGTGTTGCAGGCAGAAGCGGGATTCGTCGGAGAAGACAATGCCGTGCCATTCCGTAGTCTAGGTGCGGCTTTCAACGGCCCTCTGCCGCCGCACTCGCCGGTGGTGTAACGTTAATGGGAATCGGAGCAATGGACACCGTGCGACAAGTTTCCGCTTCTGCAGACGACGTCGAACGGTACGTGCTGACACAGGTTGTTGCGCAACACACCCTAATTCCTGCGCTAACGTTCGTGATGTGGCGGTGTGAGCCGTCAATGCCCGCCGCACAACATGCCGGTCCTGCCGTTCGGTGGTGTGCCGCGGCTGCGGCAATCGCTCACGTCGCTCCGCCTGTCCCTCCTGCACCCACCGAATCCATACTCGCCTCACTGTGGCTGGATGTCGTCCCACACGGGCGCCGATGTCTCGGTACGATAAACCGCTGTCGCGATAAGCCACTATTCTTCCTCTGTCGAATTCCGGAACGCGCTGGAATGACTTCCGTATTCTGCGACGAGGCATTAGGTAGCTTCCCACGCACAGGTCCGGCAGCACAACACACTTCCACTACTTACACCCCGCTTCCTGTGCACCCTTCATATAGTGCTTCTCGGTGGCGTGCCAGGCGCACATGATTTGCATATGCCCTGCAATGCTAATCGTTTGCATGTCCTCTCGCGGGCGACGCATGCTGCGAATTTCAGGCCAATCGGATGCTTCCTTCTTGGTGTTGCATTTTGGGTGGCCAGCAGTGTAGTTTAAACACGTGACATACCCGCCGCAGCACATGCTTTTATGCAAATATTGCAAAACTTTCGACTCAGCTTCTGTAGTTGGGAGATAATCTGCTTTCGTATCCCGTAAACCCAAGGCCATAATGCTTCGTGTTGGTGTGATTATTCTCTTCCCGACGCCTCTCGTCCAGTCGTCGGCAGACACAGATGCGGCCATTATTTTCATCTAAACAGAAGCGCGTTTCGTTCGAGAGCACGCAAGATATTGTGCTATTCGTCCCTCCATTTCATTTGTTACATGCACTATTGCATCCTGGCAGTCCGTTGCAGCAGTGTCAAAGGTAGCCTGAGAAGAGGGTCGACGACTCTGCAGTCCGAACAGTAATAACCGGCAACGCACTGTTACAGCTGACATGGGAGAATGCTTCACTGTATTGTCACCGGTGCCCCGACCCTGTTGATGATGCAGAACGGTTGCTGAAGGACATCCTCGCTAGATGACGGTTGTCCCTCGGCATTGTCTGTGTATGGCGTCCAGATCCTTCTTTTCGTATATCCTATGCCCTTCTTCGTACCGTTCCCTGCACGCTCTTGCTACGACGGACCAACTGCACCCCGCACGTCTGGCAATCTCGCGGAGGAAAGCATTGCACTCTCTTATGCCGATGATGCAAGCTCTGTAGGACTAGCTATTGTGATTGTACGAATGTCTTACACGACGACGAGGGATTCTTACCTACTTATGACCAAGCACTGACAGGCCGACCGAGCCAAGCGACGTTTATAACCGAAAAAACGGCCGATTTCCGGGCATGTGACGGTCTGATTTGCCCAGACGGGGTACGCATGCATCTGTGACGCCGTAACGCTAATCATTTCTGCGATATTGTTAAACATTTATTTGACTTCAAAATCGCTAAATTATTGTTCAAAAGAATAAAACAAAATTTATACACAGATATCATTGAACTGAATTTTCATACTTTTAATTGTGAAGCGAGACATAGATCATTATTAAGACACATATATCCAAAAACTCTCACGATGAAAAGGAGCTTAAATTATATTGGTCCTGAATTTGGGAATGCACGGCCTGTCGAGTTGACGAAATAACCTAAACTTATTAAAAAAAACCTAAAAAAATTCTTGAGTTAAATTAAAAAATAATAATAATAAAAAATTATTTATAATATAAATAACACTTAACATTACTGCTGTGTTTGATGAACCTGTGCTTGCTAGTCTACATATTTGGGAAATCAGGGCTTTTGTAAGAACTCTCTGAGGCATTTTCCCTGATTCTCCCTTGCTGTTCTCTATAATGCAAAATGTTGATGTATATTCATAAATTCAAAACGTAACAGCAAGAATAAAAATTATTATTATTATTAGTATTATATTGCTTGATTAGCAAATCCTGTAAAAATCGAAGTCGGAGTTCGACTCGTTTCAGGTGTTCTGTTATTTATGAACATGAGTGTATAACGAGATTTAACCAAAAATTTACATAAGGGACAGTAAACAAAAGCTGAAATTAAATAGGTAACACATACACTATCTACCAACAACACCTGTGATAGCAAGGAAAACGAAGTTTATTCACCTTCAATAGTTGGTGGAGCCTCCACGAGCGGCGATTACAGCTGCGACCCCCGGGGCATACTCTCAACCAGGCGTTGTACGACGGCTAGCGGTATTTTCTTCCACTCGGCTTGAAGAAGACAGGTCAGTTCCTTCACCGATTTCGGACGGTGGGAACACCCCTTAAGTCGACGCTCCAACTTGTCCCAGAGGTGCTCGATAGGGTTAAGGTCCGGGCTCTGCGCAGGCCAGTCTGTTCGATTAACCCCATTGTCACCATACCAAGCCATGGTGGACCTCTCAACATGACAGGTGGCATTGTCATCCTGAGAGTAACATGGGTCCACCCCGTAAAACTGCCACAACGTAGGAAGCGCATGGTCATCCAAAATGGTGCAGTAGGTCTCGGCGTTGAGTCTACCAGGAATTGCGACCAAGGGTCCCGTGCCATACTAGGAGAAACACCCCCATAGCATAATTCCACCGCCGCCGAACTTCACAGTTAGCACAATACATTCCGGCAGGAGGCGTACTCCAGGAAGACGGCAAACCCAGACCCTGCCATCCGAACGGTAGAGGGTGAACCTTGATTCGTCGCTCCAGAGAACCTGTTTCCACTGTTAAACGGTCCACTGTCGACGTTCTTTGCACCACGTTAGCCGAGCAGCGCTATTGGACTTGGTGATCAAAGGGTTGTGGCTGCAGCACGTCCATGATAACCGAGCAGATGGGCTTCCTTACGGGTGGTATTCATCGAAAAAATACTCCCGGATGCCTGTTGAAACTCCTTGCGGATGTGGCCCATCGATTTGGTGCGGTTCTTCCGAATTTCTCTGGCCAGCACTTGTCGGTCTCTAACTCCCAGTTTTGTGTGTCTGCCGAGTCGGGGCACATTCCGACAGTCACCTCTCATCTTCCGATTGCCAATCACGTAGGCCACTGTCGATTTTGGGTACTTCAACTCGCTGGATATGTTGCGTATGGATTGGCCATTTCTGTGATACCCGACGATTACACCTTTCTCGAAATCGGAGATCTCCGAACTGCGCGGCATCTTGCATGCGACTGGTTGCGTTGTTGTTTCCCACACGATATTTAACGGCGGCGGCCGTGACGTGTATCAGGACCGCAGATATCGCTGATTGCAGGGGTGTCCAATTACTTGTTGGATTATAGTGTATATGTACGTCGCAACTGAAATATCTCTGATGATTTCGAGAAATTTAACAGGCAGCTTAACTCTGCAATATTGACTCATACACGGTCGAGTCGCATTATTGTGACCACCAGCTAATGTCCAGAGCAACCGCCGTGTGCAGCGCGGACAGCAGCTAGACGGGCTGAGAGTGCCTCAATAAGGTTCTGAAAGGTGTTCACAGGTATGTGGAGCCATGCTGACTGCAGTGCATCGGACAGCTGCTGGAGGGTGCGTGGTGGAGGATTCATAGAGCGAACAACACGATCGAGGTGGTCCCACAGATGCTCAATTGGGTTTAAGTCTGGGGATTTAGAGGGGCCAGGGAAATACTTTGAAGCCTTCATCGTGCTCTTCCAACCACTCTTGGACATTCCTAGCTGTGTGACACGTCGAATTGTTGTGCTGGCAGATCCCATCCGCCCCAGGGAAGACAATCAGCATGTACGGGTGGATGTGGTCTGCAAGGATAATGAATTCGGTCCATATTGTCTTCCACAGGTATGAGTAGAACCAGAGAATGCCACGAAAATATTCCCCAGACCAAACGCTGCCCCCACCGGCTTGTGTTCTTCCAACAATGGTTGAAAAGTGTTTGCTCTTCGATATTTCTCGCCTTATATTCCAACGCCCATCCGTTCGATGCAGCATAAAATGTGATGACTCATCGGAGAAGGCAATCCTTTGCCAATCAGCGGAAGTCCAATTCCGATACTGCCGTGCGAATGTAAGCCTTTTCTGCCGATGCACGTACGTTAGTATAGGTGCAGTGACCATTCGTCACCATCGGAGCCCCATACGCAGCAGGGTTCGTTGAACTGTCGATTTAGACGCACTACCGGTAGCCCCCTGGTTCATTCGGCCTGTGTGTTGCTCCACTGTAGCGTGTCGATCGGCCCTCACACACGTTCGAAGCCGACGTTCACGTCTCACATCAATGGCACGTGGTGCTTCGCAGTTTCCAGTTCGCTTATTTGCAATGGTGCCATTTCTCCAATCACGATACACTTTAACCACAGCAGCACGCGAACAGGTCACAAACTGCGCTGTTTCAGAAATACTGCCACCCTTGGCCCAAAAGCCAATAATCATCCATTTTTGCAAATCTGATAAATCGCTTTTTTATCCATGAGAGCAACGAGTGATATGTTTCCAGATTGCATATAGCACACCTTATATACCCTCCAAGCCAGCTCACGACACGTGCCTTCTTACATTGGCTACACGCTATTGACGTCAAAAGTAGGAGGTGTTCACAATAATGTGATTCGATTGTGTATTACTCTTTTGCACATCGTTGAATTATTTGGTCTCAAGCCTTCCAAGAAATATTAAGCCTCTGATAAGCATAGCTATCCTAATGTGTGCCGCCCCCGTGGCGCAGTGGTCTAAGAGCTGGCTTATGATTATTCGCCCTGGTTGGGTCCGGGTTCGAATCCCGGTGAGGCATGGATGTTGTGTTTGTCTTTTGTCACTGACTCTCTGTGTACATTGGTAATTTAACACACTGTAAAACCATGTTTGATGTGTATTTGTTCACATTGTGGTACTTGATGAACACTGGTCTCTCTGTGTAAATTGTTCAATTGGCATACTGTAAATTGAATGATATGTACTTGTTGCTGTGTCAAATCTGTATCGTGTCTGGTTGTTTTTTATGTCTCTGTACCATCAGGTCCAATAAATAATTTGTTTTAAACCCCCAATCAAAAAAAAAAAAAAAATTATCCTAATGTGTGTACCGGAGATCTGCGATATCTGCTGAACCATAATTAAATAGAACTTCAACGTTTTTTTTTTTTTTTTTCCAAAGGTTGAGTGGCGGTTCTAGGCCGGGGCTAGGGTTTCCTGGCCCTGCCAAATATAACTGGATTTTTTGTTTGGAATTACATATTAATTTTAAATAATTACCGGCACATGAAGGGACTCGTCCCTCCCCCCGCCCCCTCTCCTCCCAATGTTGTCTAGAACCTTCACTGCAAAGTTTCTGAACCCGGCGCACTTGAGAGTAGTTGTGCAAATCACGCAGCCAAATCACGTTTATCAGTTGCTCAAGATGCACTTCATGTTATACTTATTTCTTTTATTAAATTATATGCATTTTTCCAGTAAGGTGGTTAACCTATTGTACTGAAATATGTGTGACATACGCAAGGTGGCAGGGAAGATGCCATGCCTAGAGAATAACACGATTCAAACAATACTGAATGCCATGGTGTGTTTTCATTTAATATTCTGCCCTCGTTCTTTGATGCAGAGATGCCCTGACTGCAAGGTTAAACTTCGGATATCTTCACAGCCAGAGGACATGTCTCCAGTCGAGCGCGTCGATACGTTGTCTGGTGAAGTAGGAACCGGTTACTCTTTTTTCTGCCGCTTTCTTTAAAGAAAGAAAGAAAGAAAAAAAGGAGTAACTGAAACATTAGAGGTCATTCTGCCTTTCAACCACTTTCGATATCTACAAAAGGGTTTAAAAGTGATAGTCGTTTTGAGTTCCTTCATTCAGCAGCTTGAAGCTCAAAACAAAAAAATGGGTTGTAAATCCTGTGAGCACTTGCACTTGTATGCGCCCGTATTTTGGCGGCTGATTTGTAGTTTCAGTAACTAGCAATGCAAAAATAACAAGTTAGTAAAATCATGCAATGCATTGATTACACTGATCTGCAATTTTTCAACATTTTCTGTTGTTTTCAAATGAATAGGTGTATCTGAATGGATTTTTTGCGCAGATTCCGAAAATGACCTTCAAAATTCCGTATAACGTCAGGTTTTTACACAAATGACGGAAATGTGAACCTTTAAAAAAACGTTATTTTTTAATCACATTGCTATATGGCAACGTTTGTAACGTGTGAAAATGTTCTCTGGAGGGGCGGAATGATTGTTTAAGGAATAGATAAACATAAACACATTTTCAAAAGCAAACATACCTAACATTCGCCACTGGGCTCCCCTTCGAACTTCCTCTTTTTGGATTGTCTTCGGTGTGCGTCCGTACAGTCTCTGTTCAACATCCAACAATAGTCGGCCATCATATGTGCAGTCCACTTTCCTTGGTATCTCTTTGACATCACTTAAATATCCTGATGGAAGCGCTCGCCATGTTCTTCCGAAAAAACACCAAGATTGTTAGGAAAGTAATTTAGATGAGCATGAAGAAAGTGAACTTTGACGCTCATGTTGCAACCAAGCAGTTCATAGGATTCCAGCATGTCCTCGACTAAAGTGGTGTAATTTGAAGCCTTCGTGTTCCCCAAAAAGTCGTGTACCACATTTCTGAATGCAGTCCATGCTCGCAATTCGCACTCACTCATGGTTTCCTCGAATATGTTGTCTGCCATTAATTTTCGTATTTGAGGGCCTATGAAAATGCCAGCTTTAATTTTTTCAGACGTGACTGATGGAAACTTACCACCAAGATACAGATAGCATTTACTCTCCCTGCTTAAAGCTGTCACGAATTGCTTCATTAAGCCAAGTTTGATGTGTAAAGGTGGCAACAGTATTTTCGAGGGACCAACCAGTGGAAGTGAAACAATGTTTTTCGCCAGATGTGAATGTACTTCTGACTGGCCATTGCTGCCGAACCCAGTGTTCCGTCCTTGCTCTGGAGTCCCATTCACACAAAAAAGCAAGGGAATTTGGTGTAGCCTGCTTGTTGGCCAAGCAATATACCAATCACCTTGAAATCCCCGCACAAAGACCATTCATGAAACTTGTACTGCACACTTTCCAGCAGTAATTTAAGGTTCTCGTATGTCTCTTTCAAAGTCACAGAATGTGCTACTGGAATGGATGGATGGATGTTAGTATTGTGTAATAAAACACCTTTTAAACTGGATTTGCGGGCATCTATGAACAACCTCCACTGTCCTGAATTGTAATTAATGTTGAAGTATTTCATGACTGCCGGAATGTCTCGACAATATACCAAACCGCCTTCCTCAGCAAAAGACGGAACCAATTCTGCTTCTCGGTGTCTGTACCAGGAGAATCTCGTATTAGGACATAGTAAATTCTTTTCCTGAAGTCGTGATCCTAAAAGCTCTGCTGCGTCTTTAGGTAAATTCAGATCACGAACCAAATCATTCAGTTCATGCTGGGTAAATGGCACTGGGGTTTCATCCTCCATGCTGTCCGGTTGGTACATCTCATCACTTGTATCACCGTCTGAATCGGTGTCTGTTGGGGGCTTGATATTGGACGGGGATGGCACAGGGATGGATTCACTATGGGGCACTGGTCTTATGGCAGATGGGATATTGGGATACACAATGTTACGCTTACTGGTTCTGGTATGGCCCACGATATTCACTGTGCAGAAGTAGCAGTCGTCACTGTGATTTTTAGCTCACGCCACATCATGGGTACACCGAACATCATTGATGCCCATTTTCCACTTTTCCAGTTCCTCAACATCTCCACACATGCACGGCACACATTGTGAGGAGACCAAACTTTGTCCTGATCTGCTAGTTTAATGCCGAAGTATTGAAAATAAGCATTTTTCACGAAAGGCCTAATATTTTGCCTCCGTTTTTTTCCTGTCGTATGACAGCCACATGTGTAGCAAAATATGTCTGGATGATTTACACAACCACGTGAAGCCATTGCACACGCCACAAAGAAACAACCGAACGAAACCAGTCCCTTCTTTGCACTGACTAGTGTAACACGATCTGCCCCGAATGGCGCCACATGTGACCAATAGAAAGAAGGGAGCAGTGGCGTGAGGTATGAGTCATACTGCCGTGCCAAGATAACATTCTCTCATGTTCCGCCTTTGTGAGTGGCGCAAATCGTGACGACATACAAATAAAACAGTTGCATTTTTATTATCAGCTATATATTTATGTTTATCTATTCCTTAAACAATCATTCCGCCCCTCCAGAGAACATTTTCACACGTTACATACGTTGCCATATAACAATGTCATTAAAATATAACGTTTTTTTTAATTTTCACATTTCCGTCATTTGTGAAAAAACTTGACGTGATACGGAATTTTGAAGGTCATTTTCGGAATCTGCGCAAGAAATCCATTCAGATATACCTATTCATTTCAAAACAACAAAACCTTGCATATTAGTGTTATAATACGCTTTCCAACATACCAGAAATCATTACTCAAGTTATCACTCAAGTTATGAGGATAATGGCTGTGGAATAAATCTCGGTCCTGTGCCCTGACCTTTGATCCCATTTCGATGATATTCTATAGAACCGGTTCAGTATACCTCCGAAATAACATGATAAAGTTTTGTCGCAATGGAAGCATTTTTACGTAAGTTATGATGCATAAGGGCTATGTAATAGATTCCGCTTCTATGTCCTAACCTTTGACCACATTTCGCCCATTTTATAGGCAGGCCTCTACACATACTAACATTTCATCCAAATCGAATAATTTTTACATAAGTTATGACGCATAATGGCGATGGAAGTGATTCCGCTCCTATGTCCTGGCGTTTGACCCCATTTCGCCCATTTTCAATAGGGTTTGTCCCCAGGTAGTCCTCTACCACATACTAAAATTTAATCGAAATCAAATCTTTTTTACGATAGTTATGACGCATAAGAGCAGTGGAATGAATCCCGTTGCTATGTCCTAACCTTTGACCCCATTTCGTGCACTTTCAATAGGGGTTCCTTCCCAGGTGATCCCCTTCCATATACTAAAAGTTCATCGAAATCGAACGATTTTTACGCGAGTTATCGTGCGGCCGGACATACGCACACAACGCGTGACGTAATGAGGCAGAAGGGAATCGCGACCAACCGCTCGAAAGAGTGTGACGTCATAAAACTTTAATATGATCCACACACAACGCGTGACGTAATGAGACAGATTGGGTGACCGCGCGCCACCATCTCAAGCGCGAGATTGTGACGTCATAAGATTTCTAAACATGGACAACATTAATGGGACGACGCCATGGCAGTAAAAACGTCGCATACCGGAGTGGTTATTTTACCCACTAAACGAATTTTCCTAAAGTCGAGATCAAGCTAAATCGATTTCCAGTACCAGAAAACGGTAGGTTAACGACTTTCATCAAAATCCTTAGAGCCGTTTTCAAAATAAAATTTACATCCATACAAGAATTGCTCCTTTAATAGTATGGGATAAGGGCGATGGAATGGATCCCGATCCTATGTCCTGACCTTCGACCCCATTTCGTCCATTTTCAATAGGGTTCGTCCCCAGGTGGTCCCCTACCACATACTAAAATTTCATCGAAATCGAACCATTTTTACGCGAGGTATCGTGCCGACAGACGGACGGACAAAGCTGGAGCATATACGCTTCTTCAGTTCAACACAATTTTATTAACAAGGTTGGGTTCAGGAGGCGAACATGGGCGTCTTCAGTTCAACACAATTTTATTAACAAGGTTGGGTTCAGGAGGCGAACATGGGCGTCCTGAGACATATATTGTACGGTAAAATATACAAACTCTAAAATTCTATGTACATTATATACAGCACGATGTATTGATTCACAAAGGAGCTTCGTGGTAAGAGGTGCAGGCATTTTGCACAAGAATAATAAGAGAGATTGTCGAAACATTTCGTCTCGAAGCATAAGTATATTATAGTGCTGACAAATAACAGAACGAGAATATTATAATGAAGCACTGTGCTAAAGGAGAAATGTAGATGTCAAAGTAGACAATGTGAAACCTAAGGCAAACAGAATAACGATGTCTTAGTACTGGTAGAAAAAATGATAATCAGAACAAGTAAGACTATATACATTTGTACAGTATGGTGCATATTATATTCACATTTGTTAATTTGTTAGAAGATATAAGCTTTATGTGGAAGTTTGATCCCGAAAACCAATGGTGAGCATGCACGTTGAACTGAAGTTCAACAGAGCTAGGAGCAACGAGGTTATAATTTACCGACAGTCAGTTGCAACGTCGCTGGCATGCCGGCGAACCAGGAAGCGGCCGGGGACCAGGTGGAACGGAAATGTTGTTCTCTCTGTTGGGCAACGGCCACAATGTTCTCTAGACGAAGTCTTGAGAGGAGACGCTCCCGAAAGTGGCACAGTAGTTCCACTGAAGCTCGGTGGATGGTATAAGGAGATGAGATATCTCGGCAGCGCTGATGAAATACGTAGATGACGTGTTTCACCAGGATGAAAATATAGGAGCAGATGGGTGGAAGCTTGACTGGCGGAGAGACCTGCAGGAGGAGTGTCTTATAGGCATCGAAAGGAAGATCAGTTGTGGCTGAACGTTGAGCAATGGAAAATGCAAGATGGAGTAGTGGAAGGAGGATGACACAATGTAGATAAACGTGAGAGACATCAGCTTCTTGAGCACAGAAGGGGCAAAGAGGTGAGTCAAGAATGGTCATGCGGTGGAGGATGGATGGAACGGGAAGACGGCGGTGGAGAAAAAGCCAGTGAGTGTTTATTTCAAGAGGAGCTGAAAGAGGAGAAAGGGTGGCAGACCAGACAGCGGTGAGAGAGGATTGGGAGATATCAGGGATGTGAAGGGGAGAAGGAGAGTGGGAATTTAAAAGTAACCGATAGAGAACTGAGGTTGAAAGAGAGGAGAGTAGAAGTGTAGATCTGCCGACTGAAATAAAGAAAGGAAGGGGAAGGGAGGCGGAAGGAACAAAGGGTAGGCCGGTGGGGGTTGCGAGATGAGGGAACTTAGCAATGATGGTAGAGAGTAGGGAATCATAGACAGAGCGAGAGGAGGGTGAAAGAAGAACAGGCGGGGGAGGCTGGCGTAGGGTCGCCAGGACAGATCTGAGGTTACAAGGTCTTTGACGGTTACAACTCCGACTCGGAGCCAAGAAGGATAGGCGAAGCATGAAAGATGAGGGGTGAAGAAGAGAGGAGAAGAACAGGGGTTCGGCAAGGAGTTCAGTGGTGGAATCGGGTGGGGATCGAGTGAGCGGGAGAGAGCGGAGAAAGGTAAGAGTCTCCCGTAAGGCAGGAGGAAGGCGAGAGTGAGTGGTAGTTCGGAGGTCCATTAGAATGAAGGAAGTGAAAGTGAAATTAGTGTTGTTCGAAGAGGTGATGACATTAATTGCGGTAACGGCGTCGGCAACAGGTGAGGTATGAAGACGGAGGAACGAAGTAATCCGGATAGCTTGATAGTACAGTCGTGTATCAATTAGGCCAATGCCACCTTGGTCAGGAGGAAAGCTGAGCTTGGGGGCACTGAGCCAGTGGTGTCCGGTCCAGATAACTGAGGTGAAGCAGCGAGTGATATCATTGAGACGAAGAAGTGGGGATTTAGTAGCAAGAAAGGAATGTGTGCACATGGAAAGAAGATAGGTTTGCGCAAGACGTGCACGTTGAAAATATGAAGTACAGAACTGCGCTTTTCGCCAAAACGCAGTTTACCGATGAAGACGTGGCTGGATGGTATTCCACGTTGTGCTGGAGTCTTCACCTGGGACGCCAAGCTGTACGCCAAGGAAACGTTGAGAGGCTGAAGACCAGTGCGCTCCCCATGGGGAATCCAAGCGGTCAACCCATGAGCCGCACCACAGGCCTGTGCTTTTGGTCGTATTAATCGCAGCTCCGGAGCAGGAGGCGTAATCGGCGAAAAGACTTTGGAGCAAAGAGAACTGTGAATCGAGGCGTATACACAAGGTAACGTCGTCTGCATACGCCACGGAAGTGGTGACATGGTGTCTCGTGCGGGTGATGAGTGGCGGAAGGGTGGCTTGAAAGGAGCGTTGAACGGAGCGGAGAAAAGGTTCTAAGGCTATGGCGAAAAGGTGACCGGAGAATGGGCAGCCTTGCCTCACTCCACGGCGGAAGAGGATTGGTGCTGTAAGAAAGGTGGGCAACTTGACCTAGAAACTGGCGTCCTGGTAGAGGGAGGTGAGGAGAGAAATAAACGGAGGCGGAAATTCAAATCGGAGAAGTGTGGCGGAGAGATAAGTGTGGGAGATGTTATCAAAGGCGGACTGTTGGTCTAAAGAGAGGAGGGCGAGGGGTTCAGAGCGGGAGCGCGCAAGGTGAATTAGATCAGTCAGAAGATGGATGTTGTGAGATAGGGAACGGCCGGGAACTGTGTAAGTCTGGTTAGGGGAGAGGATGTGAGTGAGAATGGGATTTAGTCGCTGTGAAAGAAGCTTAGTATAAAGTTTGTAGTCGAGATTCAGTAGGGAAATTGGGTGCCAGTTCACCAAGTAAAGGAGATCATCTTTCTTGGGGAAAAGGACAACGTATGCAGTTGTGAATCGCCTCGGGAGTGGAGAGTAAGTAAAGGCAGCAGAGAAAGCGGATAGGAGAAACGGAAGAAGAAGAGGCAGAAAAGTTTTATAAAAGCTAAAGGTTAGGCCGTCCGGACCCGGAGCGGCACCAGAATTCAGAGAAAAGAATGTAGTGTTTAGTTCAGAGGGCGTGGGGGGAAAGGAGAAGAAAAGAAGCGAGATGGGGGGGGGGACCTGAGGTAGATTAGAAAGGAGAGAATCCATTGCTGCAGAGGATGGTTGAGGAGGTTCACAGAATTTCATGGAAAAGTACTGACGGACATGGGAACAAAGCGCAATCGGCTCATCTGATACCTCTCCAGAAGAAAGGCGTAGATGATGAAGTATGGTTGAAGCTCGTCGGCTGTTTTCCACAGACGTCAGGAACTCATAGTTGTGAGCATCCAGCGTCAGGTGTTGCAAACGAAGTCGGCGGAGAGCTTGTTGCGCCAGAGGAGTGAGAAGAGATCGAATCTCTTCTTGAAAGGTGGAGAAGAGAGGATCACTGAGACTGAGCATGGATAGCATTGAACGAACATAGTCTAGGCGCATGTTCTGGAGTGTCTTTAATTGTAATGAGTAATTTCGGACATGCAGAACGAGTTGTTGCTTGATCTCCATACAAGAATTTAATCCGCAGAGTGCAGACTGAAGCTGCGATCGTCTGTCAGTCAGGAATGACCGGACCGAAGAGCAGAATGCCGGGTCGGAGAGAAGTGCATCATCAAATGTCCACAGGCGTATTATCCTGGATTTGAATGGTGCATCATGGACTATGATGGCAATGGCGTAGTGGTCAGATGAGGCCGTGGGATGCACACTCGATTCTGTCACGGCAGGAAGTAGAGTACTGGAGGCATAAAACCTGCCAAGGCGGGCTAAAAAAGGATTTTGCGCATGAGAGGAGCGCCAAGTGTAATTAGTCGACCATGGATGAATATGCCGATGTACATCATGAAGAGCGTTCTTGGTGACAACTGTCTGGAGTAGGTCCGCCAGGGCGTGGCGGCGCTCTCTATTGATAGAAGACCTATCCAGAAGAGGATCCAGGGTACAGGTATAATTCCCACCAACGAGAACATAATCTGACGGTGGGATACGGTCCAGTGCTCTGCAAAGACGTGTGAAGAGAATCGATAAATGAGTTGTAGTGCTTGGAATATAGATATTGAATTAATGGTATCTGGAAGACGCGATGGTAAAGGATGCATGCTGTAAGAGATCTCGACAAATATTTCGCACAGAGAGGGATGTGATAATAGAATTGAGAGTATGACTAATGCCGATGGCAAGGCCGCTATGAGATGTTAGTTCATAGGCGTGATGAAACACAAAGTTCCACTGGCGCCATCGAGAATAGACGGTAGTTGGTTTGCAATTTGTCTCTTGAAGGAGGAGAATATCAGCCCCCAACGGGTTGAGGTCTTCATATGCCAGAGCGTTGCTGAGGCGGGAAGCGAATCCCCTGCAATTAAGTGACACCATCTTGAATTGTGGGGTTCCTTGCCTCTAGCTGAAGATATTTCAGAGCTGGAGGAAAAGACTTGAGACGATTATAGAAGATTTGTGCCCACGGATAAGTGGGAACATTCTGACGGCAGAAATGCGGCACATTGAAGATCTGCTCCCGCACAAGTTGGCGAAGCGATGGATTCTTGACTGCTAAGGCACGCGCTATTGCGTAGCTTGTCGGATTCGTTAAGTATGTATGGAGATCAATGTATGAGAGTGGTACGGGAGGTATATTGGCTGTCTGGAGAAGTGCAGCGAACTCTTCGACCGTGGGAAAGGAGACCGGCTAGCGAGGTGTGTCGAGGAGAACTGCTGGAGAGGGAGGTTGAACGAGGTGAAGTAGAATTTTGCTTCTTCGCTACTCGCCTGCTGCGGCCAGAGCCGCGGCGCTTCAGTGGAGGCTCGGTCGTCTCATCCTCACACTGCGTCTCTGGACCAACGGACTCCACATCAGCTGTTTCGGAGGTTCCAGTGGTAATAGCTGGTTGTGAACCCTCTGAAAGGGACTCAGTGGTGGAGCGACGACGTTGCGGGAGTGATTAGGCAATTGTAGGAAAGTCCTCTAGTGAAAAAGAGGAAGCGGCTGTGGGAGCGGTGCGTTGACCAACGTCTGTAAGCGAACTTCCCCCCATATCTTGGCTCCGAGGCCTGCTGTGCTGAAGTAGATGGTGTGGCACGCTTCGAGGTAGGAACAGTACCTGTAGGAGCGCCAGTCGGAGTCGGCGGAACTTGATGTGGGCAGTGCACGCGAAGATGGTTTTCGCCATGGCAAAGCGTGCAGTGCAAGGAGGTAATGACGTCGATTCTCCGACGTTGCTGGCCACACCGTACGGTTAGGATCTGTGGTTAGGATCAAGTACGGAGATCCTAACCGTACGGTTAGGATCTTTGGTTAGGATCAAGTACGGAGATCCTAACCGTACGGTTAGGATCTTTGGTTAGGATCACCGTACGGTTAGGATCAAGCAGATGATCGTCCGACGGAAATATGACACGGGCACTTCGACGAAACCCTGCAATGGATTTGTCATCGGGATCTCTGGGCGCCGCCGAAAGAGTCGTTATTGGTCCAACCACTCGGCCAAATTTGCTGAGTAAAGTGCATAGAGCGACATCTGAGACTTCAGGCGGGACTGGGTTGAAAGTGACCTGGATAGGTCGTTGCGCCACAGGTTCAGCTAGAAGATGCACATCTTTGATGGATAAGCCATCAGTCATCACAAGGTCTGCATGTTCTTTACGGGCAAAATACACTAATACGACCCGTGGGTTTCGAGCCATATGAGTGATATAAGCTCCTGTAGGAAGCATCTTCTTTAGGGCAATACTATATTCCTTGAGTTTCGTGTCTGGTAATGCATCAAAACAGACACCGAAATCCATTGTGGAGAAAAATTGTTTCCCGGCTGGGGAATCCTCTGGGATATCGATGGTGGCAGAACTACCCTCAAAACTGACGTAAGAGTCAGGAAAAACTGGAGCAATAAACTTGGAAGGAACTCTCGCTCCGGAGGTCACTTTGGAGTAAGTGAGATAAGTAGAGATGGCACAGGAAGGATGCGACACAGTGCTGTTTGCTGGTAGCGGCTTGGTAAACTGAGTTGAGCCAGTTGAAGGCAACGCAACCGTGCAGTCGGTCACATCCATAGCTTCGGCAAATGAACCAGGGACGTGCGTCAAGGTGACGTCACTTTCCTGGGCAGGGATATCAGCTTGAGCCTTTGCAGAGGAGTCGCGCGCCACATCTTGTATGCGTATGACGTCTCTGACGTGCATAAATGCTGATTGGTCTCCTGAGAGTGAGGAGGAGGAGGAGGTTGAATGAGCATCACTGATGTGGGCGTGGACATCACCCTTCTCAGTGCCCGCCATTGTAAATGGCGAGGACTAACTTAAGAATTTTTTTTTTATTGAAGGTTTAACGACCACCGTGAGCAACTCAATGGGCTATAAGCAGTCGCCCGTCCCTAATTTAGGGCCACTGGTTCCAGGGAAGGGAGAGAACCAGTGCCGTAAGACAAACACAACATCCATGCCTCACCAGGATTCGAACCCGGACCCCTTTCGGACGAATGATCAGTTACCATCGCTTAGACCACTGCGCCACCGGGGCGGCGAAACTTAAGGATCGATCAGCTTGATTGAAAATAATAAAACGCTGAATGCAAACAAAATATGCAACTCACTGACTTGGGAGCTCAGCTAAAAGAAAGTACAGATCTTCTTCTTGAAGGGGAACACAAAAATAGGAACGAACACTCACTATATACTTCCAAAACTGTGCACAAACACAGAGCTCGAAAAGAACGTGACTATATCGGTTATACGCTTCTTCAACATACGGTTGGAAAGCGTAAAAAAGAAGTTACGGACTGCAGGCATATTATTTTAAGTTTAACTATTACTGTGAGCAATTCGATGGGATATAAGCAGTCGGCAGTCCCCAGTTTAGGGCCACTGGTCCCAGGGAAGGGAGAGAACCAGCGCCGTAAGACAAACACAACATACATGCCTCACCGGGATTCACACCGAATTCTCTGGTGTAATGATCACGTATTTCCTATTTTGAATTCTTTCCGACACGAAAAAAATACACTGAGTGATCTCTAAATTATGGCCAACTACCTAATACTTCACAGGTCTTCCTTTCGTTCTATGATGTGGCATCGATTCAATAAGATGCCGGAAGCAGTTGGGAGGTATGGCCAACCAAGCTGTGTGTAATGCGACCTTCAATGCAGGTATCGAGGACATTGGTGTATCCAGACGCTTGATATGCCGTTTCATAATATCCCACAAGTGCTCTATGGAATTAATATCGGGAGAGCTCGGATGCCAATAGATATGCTGGAAGTGTGAACTGTGTTCCTCAAACCATTCCTGCACAACATTGGACCTGCGGCTCCGCGCATTGTCATCTTGGAAGACACGGTCGCCATTCGGGAAAAAGTGCAACATTGCTAGGTGTACAGAGTCAGCAAGCAATTATTGATAGTGGGCATCAGTCATACGTTGTTCCACATGCACCAGGGGTCCAAGTTCCTGCCAGGTAAACATGCCCCACACCATCCAACCGCCTCCACCGGTTTGCGCTGTGGAGACCATGCAAGATGGATCGAGCGCCTCATGTTGTTTGCGCCACATACGTACACGACTATCCACGGAGTGGAGTAAAAAACGCTACTCGTCAGATTGGCTCACATTTTCCCAGTCATCCGACGTCCAACTTGCATGATCTTCGAACCAGACGAGTCTATTGCACCTAGGAACCGCATTCTCTTCAGATGTCGTCAGGATCGTCTGCCATCACAGCCCATACGTGCGAGCGTGCGACGCAAAATTATAACAGATACTGTTCTGGGTTGACATCTGTTGTGTTGGGTAGTCATCTGTTGAACAGTGTTGCGTCTGTTGGCCTGTACAAATCGTCGGACCCGGCGCTCACCTCTCACATCAACATTTGTTGTTCCGGGCAGTTTTGCCTCCGGGTCGTTGTTTTACCATTTCCACGCCAGTCCTGATACACTTTAACTACGGCAGCTCGGGATCAACCCACCAGTTCAGCCGTTCGGTAAATCGAGGCACCCACTCCCCGAGCTCCCACTATCTGTCCCTTCTCAAAGTCCGATGAATCCTTCCAGGTACCTACCACGCTCCGAATTTTACTGCTCCACTCACACCTTATATATGCTACGTCGGTCGACTACTCGCGCACTCTCGGAAATCACGTGGTCAACGGGCTGCATCCACTTTTGGCAGGCGTGGCCATAACTCAGCGATCCCTTGGTGTATTTCAAGGCAGATTCTTAGAAGATAAAATTCAGCAAAAAAGAGAATTCAATAACGTCTCTCAGAGAAAAACTGGGCATAATTTTAAAATTCATAATGTAAGCAGTGTTCTTCATAGCATATTGAACCGGTTACGAAAAGCAAAAAAAATAAATAAAAAAATAACCGGATTTCAACAGAATCTGTAAAACATCTGCAATTAGAATTGGTAACTTTCGGCCACTAGCGGCTGAAGTGTGGGCTACCAAAAAGTACAAATTATGCGCAAAACATTTTTCATAACGGAAGATATCCAAGGCAAAGGGGATTTCTCAAATCGGGTTCTTAGGAACGCGTTCTTCGCTACACACGTCATTGCTAGCAAAAATAATTTTTTAAATTGGACTTTTAGAAGCAGATATATTATCATTCGAGCGTTTTACATTAACGCCCTCTAGCGGAGAAACTAAGCATTATTTTTAGAAAAAAATCCCACAGAGCTCTTTTCCGCGGTGAGTGGCGTCTGAGTGGAAATAAATTTTTTCTGTTAGACTTTTGTAACCGAAAATTACCGATTGCAAACATGTTAAAAACAAAAATATCCATTTACGCCCCCTAGTGGAAAGTCATTTTGTGCCACAATATTCTAGAATGCATGAAAAATATCCATCGCTGTGGCCTCTCTACCTAACGCAAAAAGTGTTTTTTAAATCCGATTTTTAGAAGCAGAGATTTCGAGAAACATACAGTATAGATTTACGCTCCTAGCGGTAACACCATGCATTATTTCAAACATAAACTTTAGGTAACATGACCTCCGTGGTAAATGGTAGCGGAAGGTAAAGATAATTTTTTTGAATCGGTTTTAGTACATCTTTTGTAAAAATAAAAAAGCCGCCCCGGTGGCGCAGTGGTCTAAGGCGCTGGCCTCTGATCATTCGTCCGTAAGGGGTCCGGGCTCGAATCCCGGTCAGGCATGGATGTTGTGTTTGTCTTACGGCACTGGCTCTCTCTCCCTTCCCTGGAACCAGTGACCCTAAATTAGGGACAGGCGACTGCTTATAGCCCATTGAGTTGCTCACGGTGGTCGTTAAACCTCCAATCAAAAAAAAAAAAAATAAAATAAATAAAAAAAAGTACGTGCTTATGGTGTTGTTTTGGGAAGAATATAATGCCCGATGACGAGATACCTGAAGTCGAAACCGCGGCCACGGCGCACATTGGCCACTGAGATTGCCCAGCACAACACCGGCTTGACATCAGCAAGTAGGTGGCTTAAGTCAGTGGCAGTTAACGGTCAGAAGGCGAAGAGTGTAAGAGCCAGCCAACATGGATATGGACAAGGAGCACAACCGCCATTGCATGCTATGTGTGTTACGTCGCGATAGCACCCCCGCAAGTGCTGTAAGGAACATTATCAGTGTGTATCCAATGTCATATCATATCGTCAGGGCTGTCATTGTTACGAACGGTTTCGAGAAGGAAATTTTAACTGTTAGACCGTCTGAAAGCTGGTAGACCCCCAACAGTGGACATGGACACGCAGAAGACCGTAGTGGCAGTAGCGTACAGGAAAATATCGCTCCCCCTCGGCAAAAATCTCTTCTAGGCTCTTTTGCGACAATCTATTAGCACACAATTACTTAAATTTTTAATTTTTAATTCCATGATGATCATGATCATATGTAGAGGATTTTAGGAAAGGGAGTGTCTGACCTCAGGTCTTAAGCAACCCTTTGAAATAGGAAGCCAGGAGATTTGGGCTAGGTTGCCCTATAACGAAGTGAATTTCTCCGTCGTTTTTATCCGCGCCAGGATTCGAACCTGGGTCCCCTCATTCCGGAATAAGTTGCTCTACCAATTAAGCTACGCGGACATTTTATTCTGATTCCTATCTGCCTTTATGTCGTGTGCGTCCTTCTGGCAGGTACGTCACATCTCCTAGTACGTTACATCATCTCCCCCTTATTTTTTTTTTTTTTTTTTTTCGAAGTGCTGCTCTTATTTTTCCTATCTCGCGGTGTGGAAATAACATCACACCATTGCGAGATTGTGAACGGTCGGGTCATCCGGATAGTTCGGGCGCCATTATAACGAAGTGAATTTCTCCGTCGTTTTTATCCGCGCCAGGATTCGAACCTGAGTCCCCTCATTCCGGAATAAGTTGCTCTACCAATTAAGCTACGCGGACATTTTATTCTGATTCCTATCTGCCTTTAAGTCGTGTGCGTCCTTCTGGCAGGTACGTCACATCTCCTAGTACGTTACAGCCCGATAGGAAAGTGACACGGAAGCGAAGTAGAAAGGGGGAGGAAGACGCCCTTATTTATTACCGGGGGCCAGTACCCGGGGTCCGACGGCTTAACGTGCCCATCCGACGCACGGCGGGTATTTAGTGGATCCAGCGTTCGTAACTGCCTGGGATCGAACCTGAGGCCCCTCCCGTGGCAGTCACGAACGTTGCCCACTCGGCCACCCGCGTCCCTCATTTTTAATTCCATATTATTAACTAGGCTTTATAGGCGTTTTAACAATTTAAATTGTGTGAAACGTACAAGGGTCTTACGCAAAACGAAAATTATTGCACTTTACTGTGTGTAATATAAATGTGCACCTTGTATTTGAAAATATTGCCCGAATTTTATACCAGTAGAAAGGTACTACAAAACAGTTACGCCAAAGTTAATCATATGATACAAATTTCATTGTTTTAGAGAACTAAGGCCAACCTTTTGAAATGCCTCACGATCACACATACAAACCACGTAACTTTCATGTGACAGTGTGTAATGACCTTTTCCGATTTATACGAAAACACATAACATAAGTAAATAAATAAGTAACAATTAAGAATTGTAGCACAAAAAAAAAGTAAAACTCCTTAAATTATTTTCTCTTGAATATAAGAAAAAACACTTAACATAATGCTACAAGATTTTGCATACAGTAAATATTTTTCTTTTGACTCTGTTATAAGAAAAAAAATGATATGTTTCTCCCCGCAAAATAACACTTTTCAGTTCATTATACTTTATTCTGAAGCATGCGTAGTTACGTGCAAACACCTTATCCTCATTCGTAAAAACTTTTTATTCATTGAACTGATATTTCATTCACTTTCTCTTCTTAATGTAAGGAACTATTGCTATGACTGTGAAAAAGGGCCTTAGGTCTTCTGAAATACCTGCCTTCCCGTCATCCAGTTTTTACAAATTTTAACCGCGAAAAAAGAAACTTCCAAAAATAACGTTTCTTTTTACCTCCTACTTTTGACGTCAACGGAGCGTAGCCAATGAAAGAAAGCACGTATCGTGAGCTGGCTTGGAGGGTATATAAGGTGTACAGCAGGCAATCTGAAAACATATCACTCGTTGCTGTCATGGATAAAAGGAGCGCCGCCCCGGTGGCGCAGTGGTCTAAGGCGTTGGCCTCTGATCATTCGTCCGTAAGGGGTCCGGGTTCGAATCCCGGTCAGGCATGGATGTTGTGCTTGTCTTACGGCACTGGCTCTCTCCCTTCCCTGGAACCAGTGACCCTAAATTAGGGACGGGCGACTGCTTATAGCCCATTGAGTTGCTCACGGTGGTCGTTAAACCTCCAATCAAAAAAAAAAAAAAAAAAATAAAAATAAAAGGAGCGATTTATCAGATTTGCAAAAATGGATGATGATCAGCTTTCGTGCCAAGGGTGGCAGTATTTCTGAAACAGCGCAGTTCGTGAACTGTTCGCGTGCTGCTGTGGTTAAAGTGTGTCGTGATTGGAGCAATGGTACCATTGGGAATAAGCGACGTGAAAACTGCGGAGCACCTCATGCCATTGATGGGAGAGGTGAACGTCGGCTTCGAAGGTGCGTGAGGGCCGATCGACACGGTGCTGTGGAACAACTCACTGGCCGAATGAACCAGGGGGCTACCGGAAGTGCGTCTAAAACGACAGTTCAGCAAACCCTGCTGCGTATGGGGCTCCGATGCAGACGGATGGTCACTGCACCTATGCCAACGAAGGTGCATCGGCAGAAAAGGCTTACATTTCCACGGCAGTATCGAAATCGAACGTCCGCTGATTGGCAAAGGATTGCCTTCTCCGATGAGTCATCACGTTTACTGCTGCATCGAACGGATGGGCGTTGGAATATAAGGCGATAAACATCGGAGAACAAACACTTTCCAACCACTGCTGGAAGAACACAAGCTGGTAAGGGCAGCGTTATTGTCTGGTGAATGTTTTCGTGGCATTCTCTGGCTCCACTCATACCTGTGGAAGGCACTATGGACCGAATTCGTTTCCTTGTAGACCACGTACACCCATACATGCTGATTGTCTTCCCTGGGGCGGATGAGATCTTCCAGCACGACAATGCGACGTGTCACACAGCTAGAAATGTCCGATAATGGTTGGAAGAACACGATGAAGACTTCAAAGTAGTTCCCTGGCCCCCTGATTCCGCAGATTTAAACCCAATTGAGCATCTGCGAGACCACGATCGTGTTGTTCGCTCTATGGATCCTCCACCACGCACCCTCCAGCAGCTGTCAGATGCAGTGCAGTCAGCATGGCTCCACATACCCATGAACACCTTCCAGCACCTTATTGAGTCACTCCCAGCCCGTCTAGCTGCTGTCCGCGCTGCACACGGCGGTTACTCTGGATATTAGCTGGTGGTCACACTAATGTGACTCAACCGTGTAATACTTCTTTCAAAGCTGTCGTAAAAAATTGCTGGTTATTTCTTTATTCATGTGAAGTTAACGCAAAGGATTTTGTAAAATGTTTTTGCTAAGGCTAGAGGCCCTCTTAGCCGTGACCTCTCCCCCCCCCCCCCGCGCAATGCGCGGGTTGCGGAGCTATCAGCACGCACCTGGGCCTCTATTAGTTT
Organism: Macrothele yani; assembly: GCA_039090855.1. NCBI lineage: Eukaryota > Metazoa > Arthropoda > Arachnida > Araneae > Macrothelidae > Macrothele > Macrothele yani. The sequence continues at coordinate 69,960,493 of CM077012.1, forward strand.
CGCGATTGGGAATAAATCTGCCATCCAGTCGCATATTCGAATCCCCGCCCATTCAGCACGTCACAGGAACGGGCGCTCCGGATGGAGTGGGGAGAAAAGTGGTGGTCCCCCGGGGGCAGTGAATGTTGACTGGTTCCCCGACCGATCCTGTTCGGGTGAAGACCTGTTGGATCCTGGCATTATTGCTCTCGCAAGGCTCTTTCTTAACAAATTTTAAAAGGGATCTATTTATTCTTACAGAGCCAGCATATTGGCGGCGCAGGCGAAGTTATCAGATGCTTATGTGTCAAATATATAAGCGAAACAGAGTGAGTTTCATTCGGCGCGCACACAGCGCCTACAGCCGCGTTAAAGTACTTCAGAACATCTCTGAGAGAAATGAATGCAATGTCTTTAGAGAAACGGCGTGGATGAAGAGCAGAGGAGAAGACAGAGAGAGAGGGATTAATGAAGATCTAGCAAAAGAGATTCCTTCTTTTGTATAAATGCGATAAGCTTCTGCATCTTATTACGAAGTTGCGCTAAAGTCGGATTCACAGATTCTGGGTCTCAAAACTACGCTCATAAATTTTCCCAGGGCAGAATTTCGCAATCTCCTCCACGGAGAGAATAGCTGTGAATACTTCTTCGTACCTTTACAGTCGAAATTAAAACACGAGATACCACTCGGAGGGTACATATGCAAATAATAAGATGAATTGATTTTATTTTTACGAAATATACGAATAAGTGAAAAATACATCACTAATCAAATAATTCAGTATTTGATTTGTGAAGCAAAAAACATTTGAGTGAACTTATTTAAATGTTGGTATCATCATGTTTTCATTCAAAATCACAAAGGTTTTGCAATTAGTATTAAGGTGGTTCCACCTAAAATCTCTGATTCCCAAGGATGAAAAATTTGCACATCGATAAAACTAACTCTAAGTTATAGCATGGGATGCTTAATGCTTGCTAAAACATAACAATCTATATATTAATTCTATACGGTTTTTACTGTAAGACCAGTTGTGAGAGAACGGCTGAACGTAAATATATGGTTAAGGTATTAAAATAAAGGCCTTACCACGTATATGTGCCAGTCGAAGAGAAAAATGAGATTGTGGCCACGGTTAGGGCGTTGTGGGGCGGTAAAGTTCCCATGTAAAGTCAATGGGAGAAGCGTGCGGTTGACATCCGATCGCCTGCGGTTGACTCACGCTCTGTTGAAGGCGAAAGTATGGAGGGACTCACATAGTCCAAAGGCAGAAGTCTCTCTTCTCAGTGAGCCGTTGTGCAAAACAACGCTAGCAGGAATTTGTTTGAAAGTTCTTATCGGAACAGCGAACACTCGAAGACCTGATTGCGTTGTGCCACTGGACTGTGTGATGTATACATACAATTTAACATTCATTCGATCCAGTTTATTCACGTAAGTAAGACGTTTCCCATTATGTAAAGATGTAAATAAACGTTTCATATAAGTTTATTCTTTAAAAAAAAAAAAAAAAAAAAAAAACCTTATCGTCGATTCCGACAGGAAAACAAAAAAACATTCGTCTATTCCGACGGGTTTCGTCTACCGAGTTCGAATCCCGGTGAGGCATAATTCGATCCAGTTTATGCACGTAGGTGAGACGTTTCTCATTATGTAAGATGTAAATAAACGTTTCGTATGAGTTTATTCTTTAAAAAAAAAACTAAAAAAAAAAACTTGTCTTCGATTCCGACGGGTTTTGTCTACCGGGGAAAAAAAGAAACTATTTTCGATTCCGACTCGTTTCGTCTACCGGGTTCGAATCCCGGTGAGGCATGGATGTTGTGTTTGTCTTACGGCACTGACTCCCTTTCCCTTCCCTGAAACCAGTAACCCTAAATTAGGAATGGGCGCCCAAGCGTTGGCTAATGGTCATTCGTTCGTGAAGGGTCCGGTTTCGAATCCCAGTGAGGCATTGATGTTGTGTTTGTCTTACGCAACTGGCTCTCTTTTTTCCCTGGAACCACTGACCCTAAATTAGGGACGGGCGACTGCTTATAGCCCATTGATTTGCTCACGGCGGTCGTTAAATCTTCAGTCACACACAAAAAAAGCCGCCCCGGTGGCGCAGTGGTCTAAGCGATGGCCTCTGATCATTCGTCCGAAAGGGGTACGGGTTCGAATCCCGGTGAGGCATGGATGTTGTGTTTATCTTATGGCACTGGCTCTTTCCCTTCCCTGGAACCAGTGACCCTAAATTAGGGACGGGCGACTGCTTATAGCCGATTGAGTTGCTCACGGTGGTCGTTAAACCTCCAATAAAAAAAAATCACGAACCTGGACTATTGTCTTTACTGCAGTGGTTGAATGAATTCGTCAATCAAATGAAGTTTACATTTGTGGTTTCATATGAATCTATTATTTTCAAAAAAAAAAATAAATAAAAAAAATTACCGTCGATTCCGACGGGTTTCGTCCAGTAATTATATTAAAAATCCATGGTTTTTCTTCGAGTAGTGTTCAGACCTGTTAATAGATGGCGCGACCTGTACATTGACGACGTCAGTAGTCAAACAAATGCTGGATAGTTTATGATTTAGCAAGCATTAAGTATTCCATGCTGTAACTTGAAGTTAGTTTTATCGATATGGAAATATTCATCCTTGGGAATACATTAATTGCGAAGAAAATATGTACAGAAGTTTTACCATTGGAAACATAAGACAGAGATTTTAGGTGGAACCACCTTAACCCTAAAATATTTTGGGCAAACGGGAATTCGTCGGTGATCGAAGTCGCGTCTCCTCGCTCCGGAGTGAGTTGTTTTAACCAACTAAGCTACACCGACGGAATATATCTTTGCAGATTTGTCATTTTGACACGTGCTTCACTTCTGTAGCACATCACATCATTTACCACTTAATTTTTTTTTATTTGAAGTGAAGAAGGAACCTTTCATTAATTCCAAACGATGTGTGGAACGAATATCACACATTTTTCGAAGAACCCAACCAACAGCCAGTAGATCCATTTTTATGTTCGGGCGGCCATGTGAACAACAGGACCGCAGCCAGCTTTTCTTAGCTGTGAGGGCGAGACCTGAAATTTCGCCCCTTCGAGTTCAAAATTATGCCCCTTCGAGTTCAAAATTATGCCCCTTCGAGTTCAAAATTATGCCCCTTCGAGTTCCACTCAAATAATTCGTAGTCCTTATTTTCTCACACACCGCCGTTATAAGAAAGTATTATGATCGTTCAAAAATCGCACGTCAGGTTTTTGACATAACTTAATTAAAAATGTAAAAACTTGGTAAATAAATACCCAAGAACCACAAGTTGTAAATACCAAATAGAGCATAAACGTTATGTGAACGCCGACAACGCAACACTCCACAGAAATGCAGAACGAAAAACAAACCAGCGCAGAACGAATGAGTACCATACAGTGAACGTAACAATAGGAAGAAGCTTTAAGGGTAGGGCTTGGAAAAATTCCGCTCAAGGTCAAACACTCAGAGAGCTTTCTGCGACAGAGCACAAATGATGAATTAGCTCTTCATCCCAACGACATGCTCGGAAAGTCATGGAGGTTGGGCATTTTAGCATATTGTTTTCTATGCCTTGTGACGTGCCTGTACCGCAGGGCGCACATGAGATAAAGGCAGATAGCAGCGAGAGCATACGTCCGCGTAGCTCAGTTGGGAGAGCGACTTACTCCGTATAGAGGGGGACCCGGGTTTGATGTCAGGCGTGGACAAAAATGACGGAGAATATTACTTCGTTATAACTTCCATTCACTGTTTGGGAAAATACCTTCATGGATAACTGATGTTCACACCTCATAGTGGATGTTACTGTGTACCCTGGTTAACTGCATGGAATACTGTATGATACTAACTAAAGTCCTTAAAAAGAAAATACTGGAGGGTGCAGCTTTCTTTTTTAGTTAAAATTTCAATTTTTTACATCCCCAGGGCAGGAATTTACGCTCCAGGAATGACCATTCTGGGTGGGCAACCGCTCTCCCTGCCCTTCCAGCAGCTGCGACCTTGGTGAACACAGGAATTTGTCGGTGACAAAGACCGAACACGCGTCTGCTCGCTGCGGAGTGAGTTGTTCTAACCGACGAAGCTAAACCGACGGAATGTATCGCTGCAGATCTGTCATCTTGACAACTCTGTAGTACGTCACAACTTGGATATTGCTTTTTGGGAATATTGTAACACTGCTTTTAGGAATTATCTAAGGTCAATGGTATGTATGCAGTTAGCCAATTTTTGTTTCAGCTCTGTAAGAGTTTTGTCGTGAAACAAGTCATGAGAACCATTCCTCTGTGTCTTACTGTAACTCTTCTTCTTTGAAATTCGTCTAACGAAGATGTCTCTTCAAATTTTAGAAGAGAAAAATTCCCTAAAGAGCATGGAGAATGAGGAAAAGTAGGGGAAAGCTTATTTCGGAACAGCAGTCTGAGAGAACGTTAGTTGTGTGCATACCGCCGTCACCAAAATCTTAATCTACCTAAAATGTGGATGATATTGGTCATGGTCACGGCCGCAGCTACCGGAAAGGCAGAAGAGTGAGGCGGTTGTTCCTCAAAATGATCATACTAGAGGCTTAAATTCATGCTGTGAAGGGCATAAAATATAGATTTGCAAAACTTGTGAATGAATTTACTCAATTTAAACTCAAAGTGAAAGTTATGCAGTCAGTATTTTCTTTTTAAAGATTTTACTTAACCGCATACAGTATTCTGCACAGAAAACCAGGACCATGAGTGTTCCACACTCCACAGTGTTGTAAGTACCCTCTGTGAAGTGTGTAGCCCTTACTTCACAAAGTAGTACTCTCTGTAGTACTTGTGCTCCACACCCCACAGGGTGAGCCCTCACAGCGAAGAGTTGGGTATGAAGCAACATGTGGATATACCTGACCTCCGTGACCTTTTCCGAATATGTCATAGGGACGAAGAGCTAACGAGTCACCTGTGCTCTGCTGCAGGAAGCCCATCTGAGTGTTTAACCTTGAACGGAATTTTTCGAGCTTCACCCCGAAGGCATCTTTCTGTTGTTACATTCACTTGTGACGTACTACAGAGGTGAAGCATATGTCAGGACGGCAAAGTTGCAGCGATAAATTCCGTCGGAGCAGTTTAATTGGGAAAGCATTCGGCTTCGTAGCCGAAGGATGCTGGTTCGATTCTTGCCATCGGTAAATTTGTGTTTCCACACATTCTTTGATGCTCAGCCGTTCTGTGCTGGTTCGTTTTTTATTTCGCTTTTCCCCGGATTGCTGTGTTTTTTGCGTTCACATAACTTTTACTTGATATTCACAGCCATTGGCTCTTGGATATTTACCTAGTTTTCACAATTTTAGTAAAATTTCATCAAAAACCACAAGACTGTTTTTTGAATGATCATAGCACACCGAAGAGCCAAAACATTTATGACCAGCGTGTTTTTATGCAAATCGATGCAACTACCGGTAAACCACAGAGGAGGAGAGACACAGGTCGAACTGTCGTATTTAAGACAGCGCTCCAGTGGTCGGACGTGAAATTACGACAGCGTTTGTCACGTGATACGGTACGTGACAGTTAGTCTACTTTCGTCCAACGGAGAGAAGAGTTCTCCGATAGAAGGGGACGCGAAGCGTTTGCCTTTCTTTGTGTGAGCCGAGGGACGCTCCAAGCCACGGAGGTCCGACGCTCAGGATGAGTTTAGCGAGCATCTATCCTAGAAGAGATAGAGTGCTCAGCTGCAGCGGTATTGACCATAATCATGGATCCCACTGGTGTAGTAGATATTTCGCTACTATGAATCCGATCTTAGCAAAGGCTAAGATTGAAACATATTGCAGAGAAGAATAGTTAGACTACTATTTCTTAATATACGCAGAGCTACCTAATAGCAGGTAGACTCTAGCTAGAACTTCAACGCCGAGAGAGATTTTCTTCGGAAGTGGTTATCCTAGCTTTCGTCTTTCACGCCTCTTGTCAGGTCTGATCTTTAGGGCAACCTGATGTTAGAGAAAGAGTAATTCACCGCCGTCAGGAACCTAATTGATTACGTAATAAATGTTTGTGTGTTTCCAAAAGTAACTCCTCACGATAACATTATATTTTAGTGTCAGTATTATTCTGTCCGTTCAGCTGTTTTCGATCCGCCTTCCCGCATCACAGATTTCATATTAAAGTGGGGAAGGCTTCGTTTGTTCGCTCGAATAGTGTTAGGGGAGTGTTTCAGAGAAACACAAACACTTCCTTGTGTCTGTGAAGAGTCATATAGCGTAAACGCCTCAGATCCATAAGTAGGAGGCGGAGCCACGACACGTGACCAGTACTTTCGCTCTCACAGTATTATTGTGGTTTAATTTGAAAGAAAAATTATTTTGATTTTGAGTAATTTTCTTTTTCGCTCCTTGTGCATGCGTTTCTTTTTTACGCTTTGTGTATCAGTTGCAACTTGCGAAATTTTAATTTCATTGTTACTGTTATTTAAAATTCAAATATATTTTGAAGTTATTTAATGGTTTGTTTCAGAACGTCTTCTTGTGAACAATGGACGATAAAATGAGAAAGAAATGCGGCCATGAGAACAGGAAATATAAAACAAGCAAACAACTACAAGAGTCAGCAAAAGAGTGCTCAAAAATTACCCAATTTTACCCCAAACCAAAATCTGCAGGTCATACCAGTCAAGCAGAGAGTTTAACCTCACATGAAGTTTCACTTCCAGTATCAGATTCAGTGGATTATTTTGATATTGAAACACAATCCACTAACCAAGAAAATTTCTCTGAATCAACATCTGTTGATCGACCTCTCGTACTAGAAAGTGCAGTAACAAATGAAGTTAGGGAAAGCTCAATCAATCCAAGTGCAGTGTAACGGACTATTTTAGAAAACCTGGCCAGAATGAATTGCTTGCGTATTTTCCTTACCATCCTGTTCAGCCCTGTGAGAAGGATATGCCTTTCCATGGTAGAAAACCGTTGTTTAATGTAGAAACAAATAAAAACAATTTTTCAAAACACAGTGGTTGACTTTTAATGAGAAGACCCAGCAGTTGTTTTGTTTTTTGTGTATCGCGTTTAGCGATAGCAAATCTGTTTTCTGCTCCGGCTTCAACGACTGGAGGCATATTCATCAAAGAGTAGGGGCTGCGGGTGGTCTAGTGGGCAACGTTCGTGAGTGCCACGGAAAGGACCTCAGGTTCGATCCCAGGCAGGTACGAACGCTCGGTACACTAAATATCCGCCGTGCGTCGGATGAGCACGTTAAGCCGTCGGACCCCGGGTACTGGTCCGCCGGTAGTAAATAAGGGCGTCTTCTACCTCGCTTCCGTGTCACTTTCCTATCGGGCAACCTAGCCCAAATCTTCTGGCTTCCTATTTCTAAAGGTTGTTTAAGACCTGGGGTCAGACACTCCCTTCCTAAAATCCTCTACAGATGATCATGATGATCAACAAAGAGTAGAGGAACACGAAACATCCGAAAGCCACATGGAATCCGTACAGTCATTTATGGCAGTGAAACGCCAGAAAACTTCTCACGATTTGTTGTCAAATAAGCAGTTTGAGAGAAGAAAACAGCGAGTGCAAGAAAGGAGACGGATAATTGAAATACAGTAGTAGTAGATGTGATTAAGTTAATAGGCAAACAAGGGCTTCGCCGCCCCGGTGGCGCAGTGGTCTAAGGCGCTGGCCTCTGATCATTCGTCCGAATGGGGTCCGGGTTCGAATCCCGGTGAGGCATGGATGTTGTGTTTGTCTTTCGGCACTGGCTCTCTCCCTTCCCTGGAACCAGTGACCCTAAATTAGGGACGGGCGACTGCTTATAGCCCATTGAGTTGCTCACGGTGGTCGTTAAACCTCCAATCAAAAAAAAAAAAAAAAAAAAAAAAAAAAACAAGGGCTTCCTTACCGAGGCCCTCTAGAATCAGCATACACACTTGATAATGAAAATATAAATCACGGAAATTTTCTTGAGTTAATTCTTTTATTAAAGAAATCTCTTCCAACACTTGAAAACCACCTAAACAACGTTATTGAACAGAGTGTAAATATTCATGCACAGCAAGAGAAAAGAAAGAGAGAAAATGAGAAAGCAGTAGGAAGAGGCACTTTGGTGGCATTCTTGGGTAAGAATACTGTAATAAAAATTATCAATATTATCTTAGATGAGATGAAAAGACATATTGCTGTGGAAATGAGGAAGGCTGTTAGTTTTTTAGTTATGATGGACACCACGATAGATATTTCCTGCAATGACCAATGTGTATTTGTATTTCGGTAAGTTATAGATCATGGAGTTGTTGAAAGACTCCTTGTATTGAAATGTGTTTTTTCAATGTATGGACTGGATTTATTCAATACCTTAAAAAATACGTTGGGTGAACTTCAAATTCCTACAGAGCACTCTGTGGTGAATTACTTTGATGGTGCCGCAAGCATGAGTGGGAGATACAATGGATTAGCTGCTAAGCTAACAGCAGAAATTCCTAATTATATTCATACTTGGTGTTCCGCTCATGTGCTTAACTTAGTACTATATGATACTGCCCATTGCCTTTCAGGTACTATATCTTTCTTTAATTTACTTCAAGAAGCACAAGTGTTTTTGAAGGAATCCTTAAAACGACTGCAACTGTTCCTCGAACAAAAGCCTTATTTTAACTTAGAAGCTATTGGAATTACAAGATGGCGAAGCAGAAGTGACGCCGCAGTAAAAATCTTTGAAAAGATTGATGACTGGGTTGAAGTTCAACTATCCGAAACTCAATTCAAACTATCTAAACTTGTGTATTTAGAATTGGTTGTCGTATTGTTCAAAATTTCTAATTCTGAAGACTTTAATCCCAAAGTCAGAAATGTTGCATCGGCCATTTTAGAGAAGTTTTTATCGTTTGAAACAATTTTGGTAGCGATGATGTTTCTCCTGATTTTCAAAGTAACAACTGCTCTATCAGATTACTTACAGACAAAGAACCTTGATTATGTTCAAGCATGGAGGTTAAAGTTAAAATGTGTTCGAGAACAGTTTGCCACCACTTTGAATGCTGCAAATATATTTGTAACAAAAATGTCTAGTATGCTAGAAGAAAGGGCCGAGATTGATAGCTCTTTTAAAAACATCGTAATAGAAACTGAGCTAAAGAAGAAAAGAGTAAAAACTATAATGCTCTGGGAGGTTTTCACAGGAATGATGGGTTCTCTAGAGAGTCCTGCATGGCTGTGTATGAAAGTGTAATTGTTCCTACTCTGATGTATGGCAGTGAAACCTGGGTACTGTAGAAGAAACATAGGAGTCGTTTGTGTGCTGGACGACAGTCGTTGTTTACTTCGTGCTCGTATTTTGTTCCGTTTGTCATAATTTCCGAGTCTACAGCTCCTAATTTTGTGTGTGCAGCGTGTGTGAAGGTGCCGTCCTACTTTTGATCCATTTACCAAGTCGGTAAGTGCCCTTTCTGTGTTGTATTCCTCATTTTCCTGCTTTGGTCGAGTTGGCCAAAGCTCGTAATCTTATCGCCATTGCAAATGGCGACTTCCGGGGGTAGCGGAGCTTCTATCCTCGCTTCCGGAAGTGACTCTTTATCCCTATCAGCTGCTCAGCAGCAATCCGCCAATGGAGGGCTTCCTTTGATAAGCCCCTCCTCTCCGCAGCGTGACAAAGTTGCCTTGCCCATGGAGTCATCTCCTTCCCATCTGACGAAGAGTGGTGAACCATTGCCTTCCCCTGTGCCTTCTGACGACGCCATGGACGTCACACTTCCACCAGCCACTTTTGCGTCATCACAACGCGCGTCAGGTGTGACGTATGCTGCCGTCACCTCAGGTGCGCCAACTTCTTCTTCTTCTCGCCAGCCCCCTTCTTCAAAATGCCCTTATCAGATGACGTATGGTACAGACCAGATCAACGTGGATGTTCCGACTACTTGCCCTCAAGGTCAGCTTTTTCTTGATAAAATCGGGCTGGGTGTATTTTTCCGCAGCCTCCCCAACACAAAGCTGACGGCGTACAGCGCTTCCCTTTGACAAATTGTTCCAAAAGAGGCTGTTACTCACGTGGGTAGAAGAACCAGTCAAGTAATTGCTTATCTTGCGACTCCAGCCTTCGCTCTTCGAGTTCTGACCGAAGGCATTTCCATCGGCGATCGCCATCTCCTTTTACCCCACTCACACAAGCACCTACTACAGTCAGTTTCGCCCCTGTTCCTCCGGAAGTATCCGACGACCTATTGCTCTCCGTCGCTCAGAATTATGGACGTACTGTCGGATCGGTCATTACGTACTCCTCCTTTCCGGGAGTCCCTGAGGACCGGTACCTCTTAGGATTTCACCGTAACGTACGTGTGATCTTTCCCTCTGAGGAAGCCATGTTACGTGTTCCATCGGTACCCAATGTACGCTGTGACACTCATATTAGGCGCATTGACATCACTGTGGGCACCCTTTGTTCGGTATGTAAGAGCACTGGTCACCCTAGTGCGCTATGCCCTCATCGGGCAGCTACTGCCTCCAAATCTTCAGTACAGCCTACTCAACGGTCAACTGGACCCTCGGCTTCTTCATCTAGCGCCTCTAACTAGCGGCAATCGAGTTATTCCGAAAGTCTGCATAAAACCGTTGGTCAACGCGTGACTTCGTCGCAACCTTCCACTTCCAACTCAGCTTCTATACTCCAAACATGCCCACAGCAGGAGAATTCTTCGACCGGAGACCAGTTGAACTCTCCTCAGCTTTCTACATTTACTCCACAGCACCCTTCAGAGCCTGATAATGGGGTCGTGCGCCTGATGCCTTCACAGTGCCAGACAATCCTGCCATTAGTCCCGAGCAACCGAGTGTACGCTCGAAGCGTCGTCGGACTACTCGACGTCGCAATAAGAAGACACGCACATCTCCAACCTTTCAAGGAGGACGTGATCGCTCGGAAAGTCGTTCACTCGCATCTGACGCTTCTAGCATCTCCATCTCCGACCCTGACGACAGAACACTGGTCCCACTTACTCTAGAGGATTTCATACAGCAATTGGAAGATTCCTCACTACCACAGACACCGATTTCTGGTGCGGAGTTATACTCCTATCTCATCGGTCCTCGTAGTAAAACCATGTCTCATGATTTTCTCCAATCCTATCGCACGGAGCTTGCAGCAACTATGACGCAAGTGGCGGTTGTTCGATCTCACCTCCAAGCCTTACCATCCACATCGTTCGGCGAAAGCGGTTGTCTCAAGAAAGTCTGCGATCGTCTCTCTCGGCTCCAACGAGCCGCTGACAAGCTCCTTGAACCGCCGTCGGACATTTCCGTTCAAGATAACGACACTGAACTGTAGGGGGTTTGGGTCCCCTCTGGCGAACTCGCTTGCTCGTGAGGATCTCCATCACCTCACAGCAGACATTCTTCTGCTCCAAGAGACAAATTGCCTGTCTACAACGCCCTTCAATCGATGGCGTACGTGGAACTATCAGTTCCACCACGCTTTCCGACACTCTACAATCGGCGGTCTGGCCATCGGCATCCGCACTCAGTTCCGTCAAGTTCTATCTTCAGTGACGGTGCAGATTCTCTGCCGTGACTTGCTTCAGCGCCTTACCTTTGTTCTGGACGAGCGTCGTTATGTCATTTTCAACATCTACGTTCCGTGCACACCTCAACATCACACCCTCCTTTTCATGGCGCTCCGTTCAGCTCTTCAGTCAACGTTGCCGTCGGATCACGTGTTGATCGGCGGCGATTTTAATTGCACCCTTGACCCTGATCTTGATCGTGCTCCAATTCATAAGGAAACTCGCTTACGTCTTGTGGAGCAATTACACTCCCTCATCACGGAGTTTGATCTTCGGGACGTCTTTCGTCAAATTTATCCTACAACGGTCTCCCATACGTGGAGGTCCTCAGCTGCCACCTCGTCATCTTTCGCTAGACTTGACCGTTTCTACGCAACCACTGCCCTTCTGCCCGTGGTCACGGACTGTCAGCATCAACCCACCGCCTCTTCTGACCATTGTGCCGTTGTGGCCACCTTCACATCTTCTTTGCGTCAACGCTCCGAGTTTCACTCCTGAACATTAGATACCTCTCTCCTGGATGACCAGGATTTGTGTTCGAACGTCCGGAATCTCCTTCACTCCTATCACCCTGGACTGTCCACTGCTTCCTGTGCACTAAGTTACTGGCTGGATGTCAAGTCACACCTGCTCCACTTTCTCAAGAGCCATTCGTTCACAGTTGCCAATCTGCGCACCATGGAAGAACGCAATCTCCGACAAGTTCTCGCCCAGCTTGGAGCCTCTCACCCCCTCTATCCAGCATATTTGGTAGACATCCGTGCTCTTCTGGAACCTCGAGCCCGGCAGGCCATTTTACGACTTCGTCTCCAGCACTTGTCTCCCGAAGACTGTTCTTTTGAGTTCTTGTCTTCGTTAGAGGATCAGCGCCGTTCTTCTCATCGACTCCGTGTGCTGCGTCTGCCTGACGGTCATGTGGCTTCGGACTCAGATGTGCTTTGCTCCCATGTTCGTCAACACTTCTCCGATAAGTACAGTGATACCCCTTCACCTTCTGCTTCTGCGTGTAATACTTTACTTTCTTCTCTCCCTCAAGTCCCCTCTCACCTCCCCGCTTCTCTTCTACAGCCTATCTCTCCATTTGAACTTAGGACTGCACTTTCCTCTCTCAATCCCCGAGCCGTCCCTGGTCCTGACGGCCTCCCTCTATCATTTTATCATATCTTTTTACCTTCTCTCCTTCCTTTCCTTCTCGCTGCTTACTCTTCTGCCTTTGCATCTATCTCCCTTCCGAGGGGCTTCACTGTTGCTCACATGGTACTTTTCCTTAAGAAGGGTGACCTCCTTGACCTGGGGAACTGGCGTCCGATTTCACTAATAAATCTTGATTACAAACTGTTCACTAAAATTCTCTCTCGCCGCCTTAATCAAGTTCTTCCGTATCTTCTCTCTTCCGACCAGTCCTACACGGTACCTGGTCGTTCTATCGCTACTAACCTTCACCTCCTTCGTGATCTTCTGTATCTTGCCCGAACTAATTTTGAATCTCTTGCTCTACTAAATTTAGACCAACGTGCAGCTTTTGATAATATCTCCCATTCATTTCTCTCAACTACTTTACACGCTTTTGGCTTTCCTTCTGCCTTCGTTACCACTATTCTTGCTCTCTATCGCGACGCCGTCTTTCAGGTAAAGACAGCCGCCTTTCTGACAGCACCCATTTCTTTCCGTCGTGGAATACGACAGGGGTGTCCACTTTCTGGGCAATTATTTGCTCTGGCATTTGAACCTTTCCTACGCACAGTACATCGTGCATTTCTTGCGGCTCTTCCTCCTCCCACGGCAAGCACCAGGCACTTCTGTATAACCTACTCCGCCTACGCCGACGACGCGACTTTCTGCATTCGGATGGAATCGCAATTTAATACCCTCGCTCATGTATATACACTCTACTCTTCTTGCTCCTCAGCGATGCTCAACACTACCAAGAGTGCCGGCCTGTGGTGTGGTGCCTGGGCGTCCAGGACGGACTCCCCATGGGGCGCCTCCTGGACTGCCTCTTCTCAGAAATTTCTTGGTGTACACCTGGGAGCTCCCATAGCTGTCCGAAACAAAACGTGGGCTGCTCTTCGTAATCGCCTTGCTCGATCGGCTGCCTTCTGGCGGAAAGCTCAGTTCAGCGCCTCTTACGTCACCCGGGCACGCCTTGCTCGTACATATCTTCTGTCTCCTTGTCTTCATGTGTGGGCAGCTGCTCGCATGCCAGCTTACTATCTTGCTGAAGTCACACGGATCATTTCTACTATGATCTGTTCAGCTCATCATTGGATACAAGTCTCAACTCTAAGTCGTCCGATCTCCACTGGTGGTATTGCACTCCTGGATGTCCGCCAGTTCTACAAAGCACACCGGATAGTATCCCTTCTGCGTCTACTCTGCGAACCAAGATCCGCAGCCTCTCTTCTCCGAGACGTGATGATTTCTCCCCGGAACCCCCGCTTCAAATTCACAACTTTTCTACTGATGGATCGCTTTTCTCTTCTCCGCTCCCGTCTTTCCCCCGTTTATTCAGAGGCACTTTCCTTTCTTCGCTCTCTGCCACTACTCCGTGCCCCACCCGCTACCACCTCAGAACTTCTAACTGAACCCCTCTTCTATTCCTCCATCCTCCATCCTCCTAACGCACCGTATTTCACTGACTTTTCCTGGTTCCCCGCTGGGATCGTATCCGTCCGAGACTTATTTTCCTCCGATCTAACATGGAAACCCTTTTCAGACCTCTCTCCTTTCCTTCCACGCAACTCTGCCTCTCTTGCACTCTACGATTCTCTCCGCTCCTCGATCATTACTCTTTTTCCTGATCTCGCTTCTCCGGCTGGCCTCTTTCTCGTTTCTTCTGCTTCTCTTCCCCTTCATTTTTTTCTTCCTGTTTGTGGCTCTTTTCTTCCGGTCTCCAGTTTCACTGTCCGTACTGTCTATCGTTTTCTCCTTCTGGATCCAACGCCACCAGCACCCCAGCTCATTTCAGGAGTGCCGCCCGCCGCTCTTCCGAGTGTGTGGTCGGCAACAGCTTCACCCATCTCGACACCAGATGAAAGGAATATTCACTGGCTCTTCCTTCACCGCCGCCTGCCAGTGCCGGCCACGTTATTTCGGATGACGCTGGCAGCCGCACCCACCTGCATCTTCTGTTCTGAGCATGCTGATGTTCTACACATCTACCAGTACTGCCCGGCGATCCTTCCTTTACTACACCTAGCCTTTACCGTTGCCAAGTGTCTCTGTGCCAAAGAGCTGCCTTTTTCTTCATACAGTACGCTGCTGGTTTCTTGTTCGCCACCGGTGCCTTTATCTGTATACATCTTTGTACTCGCAAAGCATGTGATTTACTGCTTCTATCTGCAACTCCGTCATAACTCTAATGTGCCTACGCTCCTGCAAGCAGGAGATACCCTCTGTGCGCAATTCCGCAACCGGCTGACCTCCAGGCTCCGATTGGCGTTTACCGCTGCCAGGGCCGCTGACCAGAGCCTGCAGTTCCTGAGTGTATGGTCACCATTACACCGCTGGTTTTCCGGGCCTTCTGCAGACCTACATCTTCTGATTTGACTTCCATCCTCTACGTCGGGACCTTCCCCGCTTTGATCTTTGTGATGAACCCTGGACTGGCTCACCGGATCCGGAGAGTGTCTCCCTAAGCTTGTCAGACTTAGTTCTTCTGTACATTCTTCTTATTCCCATCTCCAGTTTATCTTTTTACTGTTAGTGTTTGCAGGTTATTCACGTGCACTTACTTTGTGGTGCCCTCTTCTGAATAAGGGATTTTTGTAGTGATTTTTTTTCTGTGTGCCTCACATTGTACCTGTATACTCAATGTTTTTATTTCGTCATATATCTTCTGCTCATTCGTTCGTCATATTGCTCATATAAATTGTACATACACATCCTGTATATTTCGCTGTTCATTCTGTACATATACATATTCCTTGGTACTGTGTATGCTACGTTTTGGAGCCGTCCTACAAGCTCATTATTTACTGTCTGCATCTTACATATCTCAGTCATGCACTTTTTGTACACATCTGTATATAGTACACATTTCAATTGCATCATTATGTTCTGCGTCATTTGTATTTATATTTTCATTGCATTGTATGTATATCTCACTTGCTGCACATAGTTCGTTAACTGTTCCTATATGGCTTCACGCACATCTGTATATACTTCGCCTAAATTGTACATTTATTCAGTCTCACGTATATCTTTTCCATTATCACACCATGCACTGTTCCACTTATGTTGTATCATCGCTCATCTATCTCACTAGCACTGTATTATATATGTACATCTCTTATACTGTAACTTGCGCATTCGCTGTATATATACACCTCTCATACTGTAAATAGCGCACTTCTTGAATATATACTACGGTCATTTTGTTTTGTAGTCCGCTCATCTATTTCACTTGCATTGTATATACCCCTTGCATAATGTAAATTGCACACACTTTGTATATATCTGACTCCCGTTATTATGATTTCAGGCATTGTAAAGGCACGTGCCGCCTACCGCCTTCGTTCCCTGTACATTTCGCTCAGAATAAAACATTTTGAAAGTTTGTGTGCTGGAGAAATGCGTTACTTACGTGGGGTTTGCGGCAAGACACGGTCTGATTGTACGAGGAATGAAGATGTGTTGCAGTTGTGTGATGTGAAGCAAAATGTTGTTAGCAAGGTGGAGACCAATATGCTTCGGTGGTTTGGCGATGTTGAAAGAATGAGTGATAATATGCTTACTAAGAAAATCTTTTCAGCCCAAGTGGCAGGAAGGAAAGGCAGAGGAAGGCCAAGGAAGACATGAGTGGATCAGATTCAGGAGTGTCTGCATGAGAAAACGTTTATGAGTATGAAGTATAAAAGATCTTTTGTACGGCGTTTCAGTGTTCTATTATGTATTAGACAAGATAATTCAAACAATGGACAACAGATTTATCCACCATAAGTCCTTGTACTTGGATCTTTCATGGTTTGATCCCAAACGGTTTGCCGAGTACGCATCACTAGCACTGAATGCCTTAGACTGAATCAGTAAAATTATTCCTTCAGTTGATACGGGGAAGCTAAAAGAAGAATTACTCTCATTTGCAGGGATGTGGACTCAGATTAGTAATCGATATACTGTTCAATATTACGTTAAGATATATGAGTTAGAAAAAGTTTGAGTATGATTGGTGATGACAGCGAAGAAGAGGAGGGGGACGAATCTGTTAAATGTACTGATGTGAAGGAGGGTAATTCTTGTATTAAGTGCGTTTTTAAAGTGTTGATAGAGCCGCCCCGGTGGCGCAGTGGTCTAAGCGATGGCCTCTGATCATTCGTCCGAACGGGGTCCGAGTTCGAATCCCGGTGAGGCATGGATGTTGTGTTTGTCTTCCGGCACTGGCTCTCTCCCTTCCCTGGAACCAGTGACCCTAAATTAGGGACGGGCGACTGCTTATAGCCCATTGAGTTGCTCACGGTGGTCGTTAAACCTTCAATCAAAAAGAAAAAAACTGTGGGTAGAGTATAATATGTACTCTCTCCAATATACGGAATAATTTAAACTTTTGAAACACTTGCTTACAATACCTCTTACCCAAGTCTCATGCGAGAGAGTGTTTTTGAAACTTAAAATAATGAAAACTCGTCTTCCGGCACGATTAACTAATGAACATTTAAAGTCTTTTGTCATGATGGCCACTGAAAAGGTTGTTCTTAACTAAGTCGATAGCGAAGTTATCATAAACAGGTTGTGTGAAGCAGCTCTGAAATGAGGCGGCATCTTGCTTTATAAAATGAGGGCCATAATATAGCAGTAGTATTCTGTCAGTCATCTTTGTATCTTTCTCAGTCATTATTGTGTATCATTTGTGTTTTGTAATGTACCTGCAAATTATGTGCATAACAACAATGAATTTCACTCAATTACCTGCAGATTTATTTGTACTGTACCTGCAAATTATATGCATAAAACAATGAATTCACTCAATTATGTTCATCTTAAGCGTCTGAGGGTAACTTTAGGCCCCCCCGTGGGTGCGGCAGTGTAGCTAAGGCCAAAATGGGTGGCTGGTATGAGAGGGGTCTAGCGCCCTCTAGATAGTTGGTCCACCGCCCTCCAAGGTGACCCAGATCGGCCCTGACTTCTTATCACATTAACAAACTGACCAGGAAGCCATTCTAAGTTTCAAACGTCTTTATATGCGTGAACTGCTGGAGATATATTATATTTTGTGCATTTTGAGGACTCGGAAGAAGTATTTTGTATTTTTAGGACGGCAAAGAAGCAGAACTCAACTGAGGATCTCAAAAGTTACAGAAAGTAAAATATTAATAATACAATATCAAGAATGCTCTGTGATTTATCCCTTTACTTAACCTTCCTTTAGATTTTCTGTTTCCTTATGAAAATTTCGTTGCTTCTAGTTTAAACATTTTATCACTGAACGGTGCATTACTTCTCCGAACAGCTTGTACATTTTTGCAACGCTGACAGGCCGCCCCGGTGGCACAGTGGTCTAAGCGATGGCCTCTGATCATTCGTCCGTAAGGGGCCCGGGTTCGAATTCCGGTGAGGCATGGATGTTGTGTCTATCTTACGGCACTGGCTCTCTCTCCCTTCCCTGGAACCAGTGACCCTAAATTAGGGACGGGCGACTGCTTATAGCCCATTGAGTTGCTCACGGTGGTCGTTAAACCCCCAATCAAAAAAAAAAAAAAAACGCTGACAGTGAGTCACAGCAAAATAAGTAGATGACGTTGAGCTTGGAGAGATATTGCGAGTCGATTGTGGAGAGTTGATGTAGCGAAAGGGATTGAAGCCTGTTAGATATCTATATGAATTGACGAATACGTATTGTGGTTACATTATTGAGATATATTAAGAGCTATTTCGTGTCAGTGGATTAATCGCAATGTGACGATTGTATTGTGTTGATGACCTGAACTTGAGGTCATATCTATTAACCCAGACGTTATTATTATTCACTTAGTTGTTTCAGAAGTGTGATTTGCGTTCGAGAAAGTTATCGACGAACATTGATTCATTACAAATGTAATTATTTGCACAAATGTGCCGTATTTTCACTGTTTCTATGCAGCAACTCCTTCAGAAAACTTGAAAATTACATTGCCCGAGAACGGAATTCGAAGCCGCATCCCGTTCGAGCATGCTATCCGTTACACCACCCAAGGCAAGCAAGTTCCAAACAAATGAAGCTAAGCAGATGTAGCTTAGAAATCTGAGAACCGTTATGATTTGCGCTAGTCGAAGCAATCCCGTGCTTCTTCATATAGCTATTCTCAGATTTCTAAGCTGCATCTACTTAGTTTCAGTTGCTTGGAGCTTACACGACCTTGGTGGTGTAATGGATAGCATGCTCGATTGGAAATGGTAAGATGCGGGTCCGATTTCCGCTCCCGGGCAAGGCAGTTTTCAAGTTCTTTTTGAACGAGTTGCTCAATGGAAGCAGTGAAAATACTGCACATTTGTGTGAACAAATTACCTTTGCATTGCCTTCCATATATTGGTGAAAAATTATTTCTTCAAGGAGATTCTTTTTTTATTGGAGGTTTAACGACCACCGTGAATCGCCCGTCCCTAATTATGGGTTATAAGCAGTCGCCCGTCCCTAATTTAGGGCCATTGGATTCAGGGAAGGGAGAGAGCTAGTGCCGTAAGACAAACACAGCATCCATGCCTCACCGTGGATTCGAATCCGGACCCTTCTCGGACGAATGGTCACAAGCCAGCGCTTAGACTACTGCGCTGCCAGAGCGGCTCAAGAAGATTCATTTCCTACTTATATGTACGATTGATTCAGTAGTTAATTCATTAAAAACTTCTTAAAAAAAGACAACAACTTATTAAACACTTTCCTTAAAAAACTTCTTAAGAGCTTCTTAAAAAACTTAAAAACTCTACAGTTCTCTTTTCAACTCGGCAAACACCTGGAACGAAGCCAACACTTCAACTCTCTGAAACGCATGTTAAAATATTACCTCGAACAACATGTTTTCAACCTGGAGAATATAGGAGGATATAAAGGATGAAAATTATAAAGGAGTAAAATTGAAGCTGCCATTATGGAAGACGTAAGGGACTGGATGACGTAAGGTGAAACTGGCTACTAGAACTTCTCTGACAAAGTGATTGCTAATCAACTGCAGGGCCAGCAAGAGAAAGGACGAGACAAAATACAAGAGAAACATGGCCGCCACGGTGGCGCAGTGGTCTAAGCGATGACTTCTAATAATTCGTCCGAAACGGGTCCAAGTTCGAATCTCGGTGAGGCATGGATGTTGTGTTTGTCTTACGGCGCTCGTTATCTTCCTTCCCTGGATCAGAGGCCCTAAATTAGCTTATAGCCCGTTGAGTTGCTCACGGTGGTCGTTAAACCTCCAATAAAAAAAAAAAAAAAGACAAACATGACGACAGAAGTGTTACTACACGAAAATTTCACAGAAACGACAGTGTTTAGTTGCTCCCATTGACTTTGTTTATATTAACCCCGAATTCCAAAAGTTAAGCGTGACATTAAAAAATTTCATTAAGCAATGCTCCAGAAAAAACAAGAAAGAGGACGCCGAATTTTCAGGTGTAATGAGCACCTCTTTTAAATCTTTTCTGACGCGAATAGAACTTATCAAAGTTATTCAAAGTCAATGGAACCGACTAGAAAAAAATCAATCGGATTTCTACAATCTACAAAATATTCAGAAATAGAAACAGCTACTTACTTTCACCAGCGATTAAGAATATTTTACGAAATTAACAAATGGCACACAAAAAGTTTCTCACAGCACAAGGAAGGTATCAGAGAGAAAGAGATTTTCAAATCGAACAGTTAAAAGAAGAAATACAGAAAGAAACATGATATAAATCTACACCTCCTATCGGAAGAATTTTGCATAAGGGAAAAGTTGAAAATAGGCGAAAAATATTCTGCACGGCAAAAGCTATGCTAAGGAAAAATAATTTTTCAAATACGTCTCTCGGAAGCAGAAATAGCGAGAAAAAGGTTTTGACCTTTATTCCCCTAGCGAGAACTCTTTGCATTATTTAAAGAGAATAATGTCCCACATCTCTATTGTAGCGAATGGCATACAGTAAAAAAGAAATTTCTCAATAGGGTTTCTTAGAACAGAAGATACAACTGCAAACAGAAATACACGAACACCACCTAGCGACATAACTGTGAACTATAAAACTCTTCAAATACAAGACTAAAGTGTTCCACGAAGTAAATGGCATCCAGTGTTGAAAGCAGTTTTTAAAATCCCACATTCAGAGGCAGAGATATCGAGAAAAACAGATTAAACAATTTTAATCCTAGCAGCGAAATTGGGCATTATTCAGGAAAGGAAAAACACACAAAGAGTTTTCATAGTTAGTAGCATCTGACCGAAGAAGAATTTTTTTCAATCGGGTTTTTAGTCCCGCAGATATTGCTGTAAACGGAAACGTGAGCTTACGCTCTCTACTGGCAGACTTGTGGGTTAAGTAAAATTTGAAATTATATGAGAAACACTTCGCACCGCATACGTTCTCCAACAAAGAAAGAATTTTTCAAATCGGACTCTTACAAGCAGGAATATCGGCAGAAATGAGATATACATCTACGTCCCTGGCGGAAAAACTATGCGTTATTTTCTTTTTTTTTAAGAAAGTATTCTGAAAAGCTTTTCCGAGGTAATCGGTATGAGTCCACAAAAGATTTTTTTTAATCCAGTTTTCTAAAGCTTAGATTTTGCTGCAAATACATCAGAAGCATAAATAAACACTTAACCCCCTGGTGGCTAAATCATTCTTTACCAAAATTTCAAAATTATATGCAAAACGTTCCCACGAGGAGCTGTATCCGATGCAGGAATAATTTTTCGAATCGGAGTTTTCGAAGCGGAGATATCGGGGTAAACGCAATTTACCCTTACGCCCGACCCTTAGTGGAACATCTATGCATTACTTGAAAATTTTCAAATTATATGAGAAACATTTCTCACCGTAAACGCTGTTCAACAAAAAAAAAAAAAAAAAAAAAAGTAATTTTTCACATCGGACTCTTAGAAGCAGAGATATCGGCGAAATTAGACATGCATCTACGCCACTGGCGGAAAAATTATGCATTATTTTAAGAAGAAGGTATTCTGAAAAGGTTTTTCGAGGTGACCGGTAGCGGTTATCGAAAGATTTCTTTCAGTCGAACTTTCAGAAGCACTGATTTTGCAGCAAATACATCAGAAGCAGAAATAAACGCTTACGCCACCTGGTGGTCAAACTGTTCTTTAATAAAGAATTACATGTAAAACATTTTCCATCAGGAACTGTATCCGATGCAGGAAGAATTTTTCAAATCGGATTTTTAGAAGCGGAGATATCGGTGAAAACACAATTTGACTTTACGCCCACCCCGACACTTGTGTGGAGGTGCATTGTTCTGTTGGAACAGGCCCAACTCATCAGCATGACTGCAGGACATGAACAGATGTATCTCGTCAGAAAGGATGCGCACATAGCGTTGGCCGGTCACAGACGTTTGTAGACGTACCAGGGGTCCCAGTGAAGTTCAGCTAAACGCACCCCGTACCATTACGGACCCTCCACCAGCCGGTACAGTTCACCGTTGACAGGCGGGATCCATGGCTTCATGGGGTTTGCGCCACACACGAATCCTTCCATCTGCCCAATACAGTTGGAAACGCGACTCGTCAGACCAGGCTACTTGTTTCCAGTCATCAAGTGTCCAGTGGCGGTGTTGCCGTGCCCAAGCGAGGCGCATAGCTCTGTGTCGTGCACCCATCAAGGGGACTCGAGTTGGGCGTCGGTTTCCAAAGTCCATATCGTGCAGGGTACGTTGCACAGTCCGGACGCTGATGCTTGTTGAGGCTCCAGCATTGAATTTCGATGATAACTGCGAGAGTGTTGCACGCCTATCGCGTGAAACGATTCTTGGCAGCCGACGATGGTCACGTTCACGCAATATCTTTTTACGGCCACACTGGTATCGTAGGATGGAGGCTTTGCCGGAATTCTTGTAGTCACGGTACACTCTTGCAATGGTCGTCCGTGAAAATCCGAACTCCCTTTCTATCTCTGAAATACTATGGCCCATCTCAGGAGCGCCAACTATGACACAGCGTTGAAAATTACTTAAATCGTTATTACTTGTCATTCTCATGCCGAAAAGATCTCTGACAGCTGGCAAGGATATCTATCGCTTTATGTACACACTGGCGGACGCAACTGAGTACGCGCATAGGTGACGTTGCTTTTTTTTGCATAAGCTCGTCTGTACCAGTTTTTCTGGCACTTCAGCGTATTGTTGAGTAACTATGAAATTAATTACTGTTGCGTCACTTCATGGTATAGCATTCAAAAATCAAATTTCAACAATAGCTTTCGCTACTTCCATTACCCATTTCCGTTACAACGGAATTTCATGCATGGTATTTACTTTAGTGATGCCGGTAAAGATGCGTAGCATCAAAAATTGCTACTTACCATAGGCACAGACATAAAACATTTCCGCAACCGGGTGTCGATCAAGCGTAGCAACGTGTATTTAAGACGGTTACGCATTGGTTATCGCTAGGCGCCCCGTTAGATACGAGTTACGCAAATCTCTTGCCTGCACGAGACACTAGTACATCCGTTACCCATTTCCGTTATATCGAAAGTTTTTGCATTATTTGATTTATTTTACTGCTGTCAGGAAATACTTAGCATCAGAAACACACACAGATCCCAAAAATTCTAGCTTCTTTAAGCTTATGGCTTTCGTAGATATTCAAGAAGAGCCTTCTTACGTAAATCGATCATTCTTGGAAGTTGATTCACCATTCACGCAAAAGAGTCATTCACGAGTGCTGATTTAAATAAATGATCGTTCACTTTGCATCAACTACCGCACTACACCCACTGAGCGAATCATTCTTTGCCCCAAAGCGTGTGCAAGTGCGAGGCAAAGCAGAAATTGGCAAACAGCCCGAAAAAGCAAGCAATCACCACCATTCAATGTTCACGATTAATGTTTCGCTCCGATAAGTGCATTCACAGCTGTTTTTGGCCAACTGCTCAAAAGAGAAAGAGCTGTGAAAACATAAATTTGTTCGTGAGGCGATCGAAACTGCGCCCCCTCACTCCGGAGTACAACGATGAGTCATTCCATTATGACTACCCCCAACCGAGAGAAATGAGCGCTCCTGGAGACTGAAAGGTGGCGCAGGGGAAGTTCACTGAGCAGTATATATGCAACCCGAGGACTAGCTTTCGGTTAGTGGAGTGTTCGGAGTCAGAATGGAAAAAGGTGACGATTTATCAGAGTTTGATAAAGGACAAATTGTGATGTCACGAAGCCTTGGAACTACGATCTCGGAAACGGCGTGGCTTGTGGGTTGTTGACGTACCGCTGTAGTGAGTACGTATAAAAAGTGGTGCACAGATGGCCAAACGACGAACCGTCGTCCAGCGGTGTGTCGTCCGCAGCTCAATTATGCCAGAGGGGAGCGGAGACTGTCGCGTATTGTTCACAGCGACCGCAGGACCACAGTTCGACAAATCACCCGCGGATACAACAGTGGTAATCAGAGCAATGTGTCACAGCACACAGTTCATCGCAGCCTTCTGCGCATTGGCCTGCGTAGCCGATGACCCAGCCGGGTCCCCATGCTCACTGCACGTCATCGCCAACAACGCAGGAAATGGGCCCAAGATAATTGAGGTTGGACAGTGGATGATTGGAAGAAAGTGTCCTGGTCTGAGGAATCAAGATTCCTTGTGCATCACGTAGACAGCCGAGCGCGGATACGCCGATTACCAACGGAGACTATGACACCTGGATGCACTGATAGGTGGAAACAGGCCTGCGGCGGCGGTGTTATGTTGTGGGCGAGGTTTTCTTTTGACACTTTAGGCCCCATTATACCAATATCACAATCCCTGACAGCTGTCAGGTACCTGAACATCGTTGCGGACCAAGTTCACCCATTCATGGCAACTGCGTTTCCTGCTGGTGATGGCCATTACCAGCAGGATAATGCGCCATACCACACTGCCAGATTCGTCAAGGAGTGGTTCGAGGAACATGCTGGTGACTTTCTGTTAATGCCTTGGCCTCCAAATTCACCTGACATGAACCCAATCGAACATTTGTGGTTCGACTTGGAAAAGCGGGTTCACGCTAAATCACCACCACATCAAAATGTATTGGAACTGGAGGACCTGCTGTTGACATAATGGTACCAGACACCCTGGGATACCTATCGCCACCTCATCGAATCAATGCATCGCCCAGTGGCCGCTGTTAGAGGTCCTACAATTTATTTGGTAGGTGGTCATAATGTAATTGCTCATCGGTGTAAGTTGCTCTCCCAACTAAGCTACACGGACGGAATATATCGCTGCATATGTGTCGCCTTGACAAGTACTTTATCTCTATAGTACGTCACAGAGCTTAGTAGATCCATTCACCGTTCTTTCACGAATGAATCTCCACTCGTGGCGAACGATCGGGCACATCATTCAAATGAATGGCATTCACATATCATTCCCATTCTTAAGTTTCATCGTTATTTCCTAGCTGTCTTCTGATTGCCCATCATTCATCATTCACTTGACACTTTTTAATTCTCAACATCACATTTCTGAATGGGAATTCGTTTTCGAACTCATGCGGGCCGAAGAAATGTAAAAGACCTTCGTCTTCAATCTGTGCCTCAGTAACGGCAGATTGATTGATTCGTGAAAGAACGGTGAATTTTTTTCATTCATTTTGCAACGAATTTGACCTTGGAGAGTCATTCATTATTTTTGATTGATTGGAGGTTTAACGACCACCGTGAGCAACTCAATGGGCTATAAGCAGTCGCCCGTCCCTAATTTAGGGTCACTGGTTCCAGGGAAGGGAGAGAGCCAGTGCCGTAAGACAAACACAACACCCATGCCTGACGGGATTCGAACCCGGACCCCTTATGGACGAATGATCAGAGGCCAACGCCTTAGACCACTGCGCCACCGGGGTGGCGAGTCATTCATTATGAACGAATTGTTTATGAATGGGCCATCGCTAGTGCTCAGCAACTGAAAAGGCTTAACAAAAATTTTGATGCTGTGCATGTTTCCCAGTAGTAAAGTAAATCCAAAGTAGCCGCCCCGGTGGCGCAGTGGTCTAAGGCGTTGGCCTCTGATCATTCGTCCGAAAGGGGTACGGGTTCGAATCCCGTCAGGCATGGATGTTGTGTTTGTCTTACGGCACTGGCTCTCTCCCTTCCCTGGAACCAGTGACCCTAAATTAGGGACGGGCGACTGCTTATAGCCCATTGAGTTGCTCACGGTGGTCGTTAAACCTCCAATCAAAAAAAAAAAAAAAAATCCAAAGTAGAAAAAAATCATGCAACGAAAATGGGTAACGGAAGTAGCCAACACCGTTGTTGAAATTTCAATGTTGAATGTTGTCCCATGAAGTGACGCAACGCTAGTTAACTTCATTGTCACTCAACAATGCACAGTCGTATCAGAATAATATGACCACCCCCGTAATCACAGTGTACCTGCCCTTTCGCGTCACACAGTGAACGTGACAAGGTAGACCATACGGAGATATAAGCGGCTGGCCAGGACAGATGAGCCATAGTGCGTTACATGAGCACAATGAACAGAGGTAGTGATTTGACGGACGTTCAAAAAGGAATGATCATCAGCAACCGCGCCAAGGGTGGAAGCATCTCAGAAACAGCATACTTTGTGGGCTGTTCGCGGTGTACCAAGAATGGACCGCTGGCACACCGAGTACCTCCCCACGTCATAACCGTGGAAACCCAAAGGCCACCGATTCCAGAGGAAAACGTCACCTCTGTTGACTGGTAAAGGACAATCGACGCGCAACAGGGCAGCAATCGACCATGCAAATGAACGCTGGAGCACCCAGGTACGTGACCCCGATAACAACAAAGCGAACCGTGGTACGCATGGGTCTCCGAAGTCGACGCAGTGTCAAGGCTCTCATGTTAACCTAGGTCTATTGGCAACGACGCCTGCAGTCAGCACGGGACTACCGTCATTGGACAGAGGAAAAGTGGAAAAAGGTTGCCTTCTGCGACGGATCGCGGTTTCTACTCCACAGAAGTGACGGGCGGTAGCGGATATGGCGTCAGACACACGAGAAACAACACCCGGACTCCCTTGTCGGTCAAGTACCGGCCGGGAGTGGCAGTGTGCATATCTGGGGGATGTTTTCCTGGTGTGACCTGGGACCGTTGGTACCACTGAATGGGTCCCTGAACGCCAATGGCTCCCTGTCCATCCTCGCTGACCACATGCATCCCTTCATGTTGGACGTTTGCAGGTGGTGATGGTGTCTACCAACAGGACAATTCGACCTGCCACGTCACTAACGGGGTGCCTGAATGGTTCCAGGAACACGACAGCTATGGCTCCGTTCTCCCTTGGCCGGCGAAATTGCCGGATCTCAATCCCATCGAGCACTTGAGGCACTATTTGGATCGTCAGGTTCGACGTGCCGACCCACGACCACGTCTCGTCCGGGACCTCGGTGCTCTGCTGCAGTCCGAATGGGCACGTGTGCCTCGGGCAACCTTCCAGGGACGTTCATGACACGCCGTCTCGCCGCTTTGTCATCTGGGTTCAAAGTGGTTATTACCATTATTAGGTAGGTGGTTATATTATTCTGATACGACCGGGTATGTTACACTAAACTACCGCTGAGCATTATTTCATCACGTTTTACATAAACGTAACCTCACTGTAATCTCCGCAAATTACGAGACCCTGATGCTAAATATGAAAAAGACCGTTACAAAAATGCATTTTTTATGCTACAAATACGGTGCGTTGTAGCGAAATTCGGCTTCCTCTCGGCATTCAAGGGGGAGGCGTTCATCTGCTATTGACGACAGCTTTAAAATGATGTACAACACCATGGGGTGTAACGTGTAGATATCCGAAACAAAAAGTTACCAATCATCACCCTCACTAACACACTTGCTATTCAGCTTTTCTTTCTATATTGAGGTCAGACATTAGCTTGCGCATGCGCAGACGTACTTTCGTAGCTGCATCACACTTCATCGGTGACAGGGTCGTTTCCCACGTTCGTCTAAATCTGAGTAATACACAGGGTTACAAGGAAAGTCCTTGGTCAGGCCAATATCTCACGAACTATGGCAGTTAGCGACTTACTTCTTGTGCAGTTGTATAGGAAACCCCCTATGGCGCACACAATAACACCACGAGAGAACCCCTCGCCTCTTTGGGGAAGGGGGCTACCCCTTAGCAGATAGGATAAGAAAAAGTCAATTACAAACTTGTTCAGTGTGGCAAAAATAGTACAGAAATGTTTTTGTCCCATAACAAAAGATGGAAGGGGACCGACAATGTGGCCTCAAGAAAATCACAACATCCGTAAGCAACGGCAGAGTGCCGCCCCGGTGGCGCAGTGGTCTAAGCGATGGCCTCTGATCATTCGTCCGAAAGGGGTCCGGGTTCGAATCCCGGGGAGGCATGGATGTTGTGTTTGTCTTACGGCACTAGCTCTCTCCCTTCCCTGTAACCAGTGACCCTAAATTAGGGACGGGCGACTGTTTATAGCCCATTGAGTTGCTTACGGTGGTGGTTAAACCTCCAATCAAAAAACAAAAAAAAAAAAAAAAAAAAAAAAAAAAAAACGGCAGAGTATATACACAGCTGGCTACCCAAAATGCAACACCAAGAAGGAAGCATCCGATTGGCCTGAAACTCGCAGCATGCGTCGCCCGCGAGAGGACATGCAAACGATTAGCATTGGACGGCATATGCAAATCATGTGCGCCCAGCACGCCACTGAGAAGCACTATAAGAAGGGCGCGCAGAAGACGGGGTGTAAGTAGTGGAAGTGTGTTGTACTGCCGGACCTGTGCGTGGGAAGCTTCCTGATGCCTCGTGGCACAATACGGCAGTCATTCCAGCACGTTTCGGAGTTCGACAGAGGACGAATAGTGGCTTATCGCGACAGTGGTTTATCGTACCGAGGCATCGGCGCCCGTGTGGGACGACATCCAGCCACAGTGAGGCGAGTATGGATTCGGCAGGTGCAGGAGGGACGGACGGATCGACGTGAGTGATTGCCGCAGCCGCGGCACACCACCGAACAAGAGGACCGGCATGTTGTGTGGCGGGCATTGACTGCTCGCACCGCCACATCACGAACGTTAGCGCAGGAATTAGGGTGTGTTGCGCAACAACCTGTGTCAGCACGTACCATTCGACGTCGTCTGCAGGAGCGGGGACTTGTCGCACGGCGCCCATTGCTCCAATTATTATTGACGTTACACCACCGGCGAGTGCGCCGGCAGTGGGCCGTTGAACGCCGCACCTGAATTACGGAATGGAACGACATTGTCTTCTCCGACGAATCCCGCTTCTGCCTGCAACAAAACGATGGTCGGATCCGCGTGTGGCGGCACCGCGTCGAGAGACTGTATGATTATGCATTATGCATCGCCATACCGGTCCGCCGCCTGGCGTTATGGTTTGGGGCACAATTGGATATGACACCCGCACCCCTCTGGTACGTATCGCCGGTACACTCAACAACCACCGCACCATCTCCGGCGTTTTGGAGCCTGTAGTCTTCCCTTACCTGCAGGACCTGCAAGCGGTCACGTTTCAACAGGAAAATGCGCGCCCGCACGTGGCACGCATCATGCAACAATTCTTCACGGCCCACCAGGGGTCACTGCTGCTGTGATCCGCCCTTTTTCCCGACATGTCACGTCTGGTCGCTGATGGGCAACCGAGTGGTCCGGTACCATCGATCACGTCTGGTCGCTGATGGGCAACCGAGTGGTCCGGTACCATCGAACACGTCTGGTCGCTGATGTGCAACCGAGTGGTCCGGTAAGCACCACTCGCGGCTACGCCTGATGAACTGTGGCAACGTGTGGAAGCAGCCTGGACCGACATACCCCAAGCCCACATCCAAAGCCTCCTTCGTTCGATGCCGCGGCGTGCAGCCGCCGTTATTGCCAGCCATGGGGGCCACACGAACTATTGATGTCTGCGTGTTCCGCAAGTCGCATGAGCCTGTAAGCTCAATCGTTTCATCTTTGTATCTGTTGTTATGTGTCCAGTAAATCTGGCTTTGCTATCTCGTGTCCTCTTGGTGTTGCATTTTGGGTGGCCAGCAGTGTAGACAAGAACTTATTACTTAGAACTTATCTTAACTGGAAATTCTAAGTAAATGAAAGCACAAAGGAAAGTTTTCCTACAAACCTTATCAACAGTTCTTGTTCTGAAATAAAACGCAGTTCCTTGACATTTTCAATGTCAGACTTTAATGTCCAATACATTAAAAAATGCACTGAGACAAGGAGAAATAGCATAAAGTAGCGAAACACTCATCCAATAGGAAAACTGTATGCACATCTAATTAAATTGCGTACGTGGCAAAGCTTTCGACATCCCGTCACGGGTTTACGAAGTGTTGGCATACCGACCACGCATATCATTTTTGTATTCTGACGACGGAGCAGAAAGCACGACATTTGAAAGGGTATGGTTCACTTGATCGAAAGGTCACTTGACCGAAAATCACTTGATTGAAAGGTGTATTTCACCGAAAGGTCACTTGACCGAAAAGTTCATTTCACTGAACGGTCACTTCACCTAAAAGTTAATTTCATCGAAAGGACATTTGATCGAAAAGTTCATTTCACCGAAGGATTACTTTACCTAAAAGTTCATTATATCGAAAGATCATTTTACCGAATGGTCAGTTTATCGAAAACTTAGAATTTTGTTGTTGGAGATCTGTTGGAGTGTGGGCTGGTTTTTGAAAAACTACATCGGGTTGTATAAAAAATACACTTTTAATTTCTATGAAACACTTCCCCATGAGTAGGTTTTCCGAAATATGACATTAATTATAAGGCCTAGATCTGTGCGTTTTTGTCAAATTTTGATCCTCCGAGCTCATATTCATAAGGGTCACATAGCAAATCAAGTAAATAATGTTCCTCTTTTACTCAACCACAAAGCATTAATTTTTTGACCGTAGGGCCATTTTAACAGATTAGAAGCATTACATAAAATGTGAAGTAACTTTTTATGTAAATCTTATGAACATGAGCACGCACGGTTAAAATTTGCTAATAAGGCCTAAGCCGAGACCTAAAGCCCTAAAACTGATTCTTTTTGCCTGAAAAAATGTGCAACATTATTAATTTTACTTTTTATGTAGACCTTATGAACATGAGCACTGAACATGACTTTTACGTAAACCTGATTAAAATTTGCTAAAAAAGGCCTAAGCGGGGAGGTTAAAATTAATTATTTTTGTCTTAAAACCAAATCTTGGAGTTCTCTATGACACGGAGAAATCAAAAGTGCAATTTGAGTATGATCCCTTAACGTTTCAGTGGTCTGTCTGCCGAACTTGCACCATGCTTCAACAGATCCTGTAATGAAATCCAAAGTTTTCGATAAACTGACCCTTCGGTGTAATGACCTTTCAATGAAATGAACTTTTAGGTAAAGAGACCTTTCGGTGAAATGAACTTTTCGATCAAGTGACCCTTCGGTGAAATGTACCTTTCGATCAAGTGATCTTTCGGTGAAACAATCTTTTCGGTGAAGTGATTTTCGGTCAAGTGACCCTGTGACGTACCTGCCAGTAGGACGCACAAGACATAAAGGCAGATAGGAATCAGAATAAATCGTCTGCGTAGCTCAGTTGGTAGAGCGACTTGTTCCGGAATAAGCGGCCTCGGGTTCGAATCCCGGCGTAGACCAAAAATGACGGAGAAATTTACTTCGTTATAATGGCGCCCGAACTATCCGGATGACCCGGCCGTTCAAAATCTCGCATTGGTGTGATGTTATTTCCACACCGCAAGACAAGAAAAATCAGAGAATTCCTTCTCCAGCGCTTCGAAAAATAAAAATGTGTGATGTTGCATTCCACACAGCAGATTGACTGGGAGTTCTCAAGTGCACGTTCTACAGTGGATGGCTGCCTGCAACGATTCATGGTCACGGCTGACCCGTGGGCCATGCCCCCGGCCCTCTTTCGGGGGAGATGTGACGTACCTGCCAGTAGGACGCACAAGGCAGATAGGAATCAGAATAAATCGTCTGCGTAGCTCAGTTGGTAGAGCGACTTGTTCCGGATAGAAGCGGCCTCGGGTTCGAATCCCGGCGTAGACCAAAAATGACGGAGAAATTTACTTCGTTATAACCCTTCGGTGAAGTAAACGTCGGGCAATTGAACCAGACCCCATTTGAAATCCATGCAAATATGCTTCGGACACAGCGACTGAGGTAGCTTTCCGCATTTGGAGAGTCCCCTTCCATCTTTTGTTATGGGACAAAAACATTTTTGTACTATTTTTGCCTCGCTGAACAAGTTTGTAATTGGCTTTTTTCGCCCTATATCTGCAAAGGGGGCGAAGGGACCTCTCGTGGTGTTATTGTGTGCGTCATAGGGGGTTTCCTATACAACTGCACAAGAAGTAAATCGCTAACTGTCATAGTTCGTGGCCTGGTCAAGGACTTTCCTTGTAACCCTGTATAATAATAGCAATACAAGGAAAATATTGTTTTTGAAAAACTAAACAGTCGAAATAGTCACTACTGCAGCCCTATACTTTAATAAATATTTACTTTTATGACTCACATATCTGCTTTCATTGGTTTTACGACAAAAACATTCATTAATCCACCTACCTAGGTACCGCTCAATGTCAGGAATTAACGAACCTCATTGTTTGTTGTTATGATTTATTTCCACTTATTATGTACTGGGCTGTGGCTCGGTGTGGTTGTGAGTGGCGCGAATAAATGCAATGTTTTTATGTGAATAAATGTATACTCTCGCATCACTCGTTTTATTTCATACAAACAAAGATTTTGGCATGCAACAAATGCATGACATAAATTATTATCTACAAATAGTAACAGGGTACTCTTTCGATTTTTTATGGGTTTTTAACGTTAAGTGTTCTTTTTTTTTTTTTTGTCACTATGGGCCTTCAACATTTCTTGCTGTTTCCTGCTCCACATGTTTACTAATAAATTTGAAAGACACTTTTGTAATTCGGACTTTTTCTTTTTTGTACTAGCTGTTCCCCCATTTAGCCCGAATTATTGAATATTTACTGCACATGGATTATTTTAGTTACGGTGTGAAAACACAAGTTCTTCCGTGTTCCCCTCACTCCGGAGTAAGTCGCTCTCCCAACTGAGCTACGCGGACAAAATGTCTCGCTGCAGATTTGTCGTCTTGACACATATTTTCACCATGATTATGTTATGAAATGAATACTTTTAAATTTTATACTGAAACGCAGTATCATGAAAAATATAAAATACATTTACGCTACCTGGTATCGCAAAGAATACAATATGTTAATTGGAGAACCATGCATAAAAAAGGAAGGGAAATAAAAAAGAACGGATCGTCATTTCCTTGGCTAAAGCTATCTGACATCTCTTCAAAAAAATCTTGTGATATGTTCCCGCTTATATAGAGGCATAGCCCACGGATAAACGGACGGACGAAAAGATGCCAGCAGCGCATCGAATTTTGATATACACATATCACAAGAATTTTAAAATAAAGAATTGCTTATCGTATACGTTGTGCAATATCTGAACTTTCAGCCATTTAGTTTCTGGGTATAAAACACTGATAACTTTACTAGTCAAGGTGAAGGTCTAACGAAAAGTTCTTGAAGAAGAACTGCTGCTTTCGTCAGAAGTCCTCGAGGTTCTTCATGTGGCGAGCATATCAGACGTTGATTTAATTGGTTCGGAGGTCATTTTTTTCTTTGTCTCGTGAGTGCGAAGGTGTTTTTATTGCACCTGTCAGTTTGTTCTTTGTGTACGTTCCGTTCGTCCTCCTCTTTATTCTCGTACCTTGTACTATCATGATTATGTTTCACAAAGTGAAACGAAACAATGCGATGAGCCATCGAATTTTTTCCTTTGATATGAATAATGCCTGTGTGAGCTTAATATCAACATCTCTTACCTATGGTAATTTTAAATGAACTATCGCAAAAAAATTCAAGCACTTTTCGTTTATTAAATACAAAACAAATATCTTTCAAAATGCAAACGGATATCAGTAATTTTGGCTGAAAGCACAGCGATTATAACGGTTTAATTCATAAGTGAACACACACGCATACACAAAGTCACGGAAAAACTGCGTATTCCTAAGAAAATTACGTGACATCGAATAAGAGAAAGGAACAAAAGAGACCGAACATCATAAACGGTGCGCCAACATTCTGATCAGAATCTTTATTCAGCTTGTAGTTTAGGAGGGCAACCCGCTCCGGTGGCTGAGTGCTCAGAGGCGCGGTCTTCTGGTTACGTGGTCTTCTTTGTACGCTTGCCCCGCAGCTTTAGATTTTCCCTGAAACCAGAGGACTTAAAGATCAGATCAGATCATATGTAGAGGATTTTAGGAAGGGAGTGTCTGACCCCAGGTCTTAAACAACCCTTAGAAATAGGAAGCTAGGAGATTTGGGCTAGAGTGCCCGATAGGAAATTGACACGGAAGCGAGGTAGAGAGCGGGAGAAAGACGCCCTTATTTATTACCGGAAGGCCAGTACCCGGGGTCCGACGGCTTAACGTGCCCATCCGACTCACGGCGGGTATTTAGTGATTCGAGCGTTCGTACTTGCCCAGGATCGAACCTGAGGTTATCTCCATGCCAGTCACGAACGCTGACCACTAGGCCACCCGCGGCCCTAGGTGGCCTTAAATTGCGGATAGGCAGTTTTTTATAGCCTTAGATGCTCACAGGGGTTGAAGTTTATTTTTGTATCGGGGTTTAACGACCACCATGAGCAACTCTGAGGGCTATAAGTAGTTGCCCGTCTCCAGTTTGAGGCTACTAGTTCCAGGGAAGAGACAGAGCCGTTGGATAAACACACCACACATGCCTCATCCGGGTCTCAAACCCAGGCACTTCTCAAATGAATGATCAGAAGCCAGAGCCTCAGACCTCTTGGCCTTAATGGGGTCGTTAAGCTCCCCCAAAAAATTGTGAATCAGAATTACACCAATGCCAATCCATCGGGCATCGGTGGATGGCTTTCTTTTTTGGCGGAGGGAGTTAACGACTACCATAAGCGTCTATGGCTGTAAGCAGTCACACTTCCCCCATTTGAGACATTAGTTTCCGAGTAGTGAAAGGGTCAGACCGTCAAGGTAGGTGCATCTCTTATGCTTCATCCGGGACTTGAGCCCGGGCCGAGCTCGGACGATTAACCAGAAGCCCGCTCCTTTGAGAACTGGACAACCAGGAAATTTGCGTAGCTTGGTTGTAATATAATACACTGCCCTACTACTAATATTCAGAGACCTGCATGTCTACAAACAATTTTTATTTACAGAAAAATTAATACTGTGTGCCGAAATCTTGGACTCGTATGATGTCCACTATTCTTCGTAGAATACTCGCCATTTTTGTAAATGTCCGTCCATATGTTCCGCCATTCAGTCTTCAAAGCAGTGAGCAGTTCAGCTTTGTTTCTTGGGCGATCTGTTCTCCACGCACTCGACGAACCAATTCGTCCCGGAGATTCTCTGTAGGGTTCAAGTCAAGCGAGTGCAACTTTTCGACGTGCATGTCCTCAAATCAATCTTAAACAACGTTAGCGATCTGGCATGGTGCGATGTTCTGCTGATAGAGGTACGGGCCTTCCTCAAAGCACTGCTACAACGTTCGTAGTGCGTAATTGTCCAGGACACGAAAATAGAGCACTCAGCATTCATAGTTGCGTCCAAAATGACTAATGTGCCCAAGTCAAACCACTAAAAACAATTCCACACCATCACGTTGCCTCTATCAAACTTCATTGTCAGGACAATACAGTCCTAAAGGCACCTTTCTTCCAGCATTCTCCACACCCAGGAACAGGGACAGTTTTGGCGTTCGTAGCGCCCGGTGCGATAATATTTGTTGACCCCCACAAGCTATTTTTTGTATTGGATTGCACGGCTTTATGGCCACCTATGAAAGATATACAACACAATTAATAGCCACGCGTGCTGGTCTCAAGGTGAACGCCAAAAATAACATTCCTTTGTAACGATATTCTGTTGTGATGATTTGGAGTGCTCCGGTGAAATCAAGACCTTTCATCATCTCCAACTATCATCGCTCATCATCTCGCATTATTAGGTGTGCAACTTAATTCTCGGCCACAGGCACGACACGTTGACAGAAAATTATAGCAAATCGAATACGTACCTAATCAGGGAAATAATCCCCGTCGTATTGGATACATTTAAGCCATCGGTCAGGGAGCTGCCGAATGCCACTGCGGAAAAAAGACGGCTGTTTCTAGTTGACAAAGTCATCAATACTTGTGTGGACCTCCTAGACAGAAGTGAAGTGCGTATCACTCAGGTGATGTTGCAGGGAGCGAAAGAGGTGATAATCCGACGGGGCGAAGTCTGGAGAATACGCCGGGTGGGACAAAATCTCTCATCCCAGGTCGGTGATCGTGTTTAAAGTAGTTTTCGCGGTGTGAGGATGCGCGTTATCCTGAAGCAACAGGACCGACCTTCTACCCTTGCCGATCTATGGCCTTTTTGCCTCCATTGCGTCACTCACACGAATGAGTTGCTGACAATAACGCTCAGCATTGACTGTTTCACTAGGTTTGCCCTTTGAGCAACTCATAGTGTACGATACCGCGCTCATCCCACCATATGCACAGCAACAACTTCCTTGCATGGATATTCGGTTTGGCGGTAACTGATGGTAGGCTGACCTGGATAAACCCACGATTTGCGCCGCTTAGGATTATCGTAGAGGATCCACTTCTCATCACAGGTCAAAATCTTGCGGAGGAAATCCTTCTTCTTGAATCTGGAGAGCAAGGACACAGCAACATCGTAGCGCCTAGACTTGTTCGCAACTATGAGTTGGTTGGGCACCCAACGGCCCTTCTTGTGAATCCATCCAAGCTTGTGCAGGCGCTTTTCAATGGCTTTCCGTGTTACTCCGAGTTCCTGGACGAGCTCTGACTGTGTGGGACAGGGATTTGCGTCCCACATTTGTTCGAGTTCCTCATCGTCAACTTTTTGTGGCTGTCCCTGACGTTCTGCATCACGGAGATCGAAATTTCCCTGCTTAAACCGCTGGAACCACTTCTCACACATACTGTAGGACACAGCAGCCTCACCCAAAGCAGCACAGATCATTTGCTGGGCTTCCGCGGCGGCATTTTTTTCAGCTGAAACCCGAACAGGAGGCAGTGACTCAAATGCTGCTTCTCGAACGACATTGCTTTCACCTTCAACTTTCGTCCTTTCTGTCACTACAGCTGTGAGAGGTTACGGTTACCTGGAAAGCTGTTGGATGGCGGTGC
The DNA here is from genome assembly GCA_039090855.1 of Macrothele yani. NCBI lineage: Eukaryota > Metazoa > Arthropoda > Arachnida > Araneae > Macrothelidae > Macrothele > Macrothele yani. The sequence continues at coordinate 69,997,383 of CM077012.1, forward strand.
AATCAGCCATTATCGCACAGAGTTATTTGCATTTGCCGACGTTCTATGATCGCTTGCGGTTAGTGACCGAGAATTTAGTTGCACACCTAATACAACACTCGCAGGGTATCATTTCTTTTTATACATACATTTACGCAGACATGACATAAGTAAATAGACACCAGATTTGTTAATAATAAGGAGCTGTAGTTGTAGCTGGATTTAATATCTGGTAAAAATACCATTTGAAGTACATAGGGCATTCAGCATTGTGGAAATGAAATCAGAAATGGTGCTCTGCGGAGTTTGAGCCCACGATTCATCCAACATGGCCAGCAGGTGTGCCTTGTTGGTTGGTTTATGTGGCATCCGTCGTAATTCTCCTTCCAATATGGCCCACAGGTGTTCAATTGTGTTCATATCAGGGCTCTGGCTTGGACACGACAGTTTTTGGATGGCGTTTTGTTCGTGCCATGTTTGAGTACGTTTTGCCTTATGACATGGAGCCTCATCCTCCATGAACAAGGAGGCAGCCTTTGAAATATGACCACTTGAGAATATTTGTAGCAGTTAGGTCTGTGACGATTATGTATTTTTGTACATTGAAGTTGCTTTCGCATTCCATGAGGAGTGACCAGCTAGCTCCCCACATCAGGACTAAAAAGTCGCCATGTTTCACACTTGGCTCTTGGTGGTTCAAGCTGTACTCCTGGCTGGGCAATCGCCACACCCAGGCCCTTCCACTGCCTGAAAATTATGCAAATTGGGATTCATCAGAGAATATGACAGTGTACCAAATTGCCAAGGATCTCTCAATCATGTCTGTCGCCCGTGTCAATTTGCGACGGATATTTGCTTCTCGCGAAAGAGATTTACGTCGAGCTGCTCTTCCATGATAGCCAAGTCGGTGAAGATTCCACATGCAGTTCTGGAACTCACTTGGAGCTGTTCTTCAATCTCAGCTGCCATTCTACGAAGATTGGTTTCCACAGAACGCTTGACAGCTCCAAGATGATGGTCTAATTCGACTCGTATGTAACGCTGGTGCTTCTTTGTCTGTCTTCTTGAGTTCCACCAGCACTCGATTATCTGTGGCAAGAGGAATTTGCAGGTTTGCAGCAATCTGACTGGCTCCGAAATCCTTTGGGTCGAGGCATGTTCATTCGGTTCCCCTACTCACTGACGTTGTCCTGCAAAATATATTGTTACGAAGTCAAATTGGATAGGGTATTCGCGCTGAGTTTTACAAGATCCGTTTTGCGTTTGTTGGAATCGCTTACAGCTGAAACTCTCCGAAAGTGCTTCTGTAAGTCGCGCTGCTCCTCGTTAAAAGGAAATTGAACTATTTTGTGTACAGCAGGTGAGAAGGAGGAATGCGTGCGACTGAGAGATATCCCTGCCACCCTCGAAAGAGCGTCGGAGGTTAAGGCGTCACTAGAGAAGAGAAACCAAGAGGAGTGTGCAACTAGGATCTGCGGAGAAAGTCTGTTCCGTTGACGGCCCGGATGCAAGAGATTCGGGTTGAACTCCCTCTAGATCTTCCAGTGGCTCTGTCTCCTTTGTCCGACGGCTTGATCGGTGTCTAGTCGCGGGAACCTGCAGCTTACCGCCTCGTCAACAAGTTGGTGCCTACACTTCGGAAGTAGTGTGTGTGTGGGCGTGCGCCATCTCAAGGCTTGTTATTGCTGGCCAGTTCCATCATGGATTAATGAAACCCACGAAGGATACCTACCTACCTGTAAGTACTGCACATGTTATTACCTTCGCATGCATCTGGCAGAACTGGGCCTAAGCAGAGCAGACTGCCATTTAGAGATCTCAGATCTGAACTTGTGAACTGCTATTGCGTTTATTGGGGCGCGTTCTCGCCCTCTTCGCTCCCAGAACTAAATGAGCGGTGTAAATAATTTGTAGATAATTTGTAAATAGTTGTAAATAATTAAATGTTCCTGTTTTGTCCTAAGTCCTGAGCTTGTCAGTGCTAGTCCCATGATCTCTCTCAGGGATCCAAGGCTAGGAGCTATCCCTCCGACCAGTTCTTGGTTTTTTTTAAGAGGGATTCGTATCCAAAATAAAAGGGCCCACGTAACAATATAAAAGAGAATTGAACCATTCAATGCAATATAGACTCCACTACATAGCAAAGATAATATAACGACATGTGTCTATTTATTCATGGCATGTCTGTGTAGAAACATGATGTTTATTGAGGTCCTGTGGCTTACGGCAAATGCGGGATCAATGTCATACAGCCTTTATCTCTGCGGGCATTTGCCTCCCAATGACCCCACGGGTTAGGCACTAGTGATTAAGCCTCTCTTCTGATAATGCTCCAGCACTGGCCCTTGTGTGTCGCAAAATCAGTAAGCAACATTTTCCTAGCTGTTGGTTGAGTTTTGAATGGTTTTTGGCTGGTGATACCGGTGTTTCTATTACAAGCTCTGACGTTTACTCTACCGCTCGTAATGGTAGACCGATGTTCTGACTGACCCCATTGATGATTCTTTAGGAGATCAGTGGTCTGTGTACTCTACCATTTTACAGAAAAGAAAGGTTAAGCTCCTTGTCCTTTTCCTCCTGAACTTGGAGCCGGTGTTTCGGCCCGGCCCTAAAGCCGACTCTGTCCAGAAACGACCACCTGACTGGTTGACTGTGTACTGTGATTCGTCAGTTCAAAGCGCAGTTTTTTTATCGGTCTTCAGTCTAAGATAGAAGTTTCTTACACCAGGCTAATCGGCGTGTGGTATTAGTCGAAGTGATTAGCGATTTGTGTAAGACTGTTCTACCGGGGTAACCCATGTCGTACGGCGTCCTGCGTACTGTACAAGTGCTAGCATCAGCCCCAATAGCCTCACATAAGGTTTTCGTGATTTGAGACAATGTTGATTTGCGTTCTTATTGGACAGTCCTTTGCAGAATTCTCCTTCCACGTTTTGCTAGCATCAGAGGCTTACGGAGTTGCTTCTTCGCAGATTCAACTCAGGTTACCCCTGTGGCGAGTGGTCTAAATTCCGGCTCCTGACCATTCGTCCGAGATGAGTCTGGGTTTGCATCCCTGGTGAGACATGAATGGTGTGTTCGTCTAACGGCACTGGCTATGTTCCTTTCCTGGCGCCAAATTAAGGACTATGGAATACTTATATCCCATTGAGTTCCTCACGCTGGTCGTTAAACTCCAAAACAAATAAATAAACAAAAGATTCAGCCCGAGTCTGCTGCAATTTGGATATCACATCACCAACCGTCGACCTAGAGATCTTTAACCCTTTAACCGGCTTAAACGAATTAACTCGGGGTTAGCAAAATGGACTGAAATCAGTTCGAACGAATGTAGGACGCACACGACATAAAGGCAGATTGCAGTCAGAACAAACGTCCGCGTAGCTCAATTGGTAGAGTGACTTATTCCGGAATGAGGGGATCCGGGTTCGAATCCTGGCGTGGACAGAAATGACGGAGAAATTTACTTAGTTATACAGACGAATCCCATTTTGCTCTTATTCTGACACTCAACGAGGACATATGTGGAGGAGATCCGGCACACGAATGCAACCACACTATGTGGCTGCCGCTGATTCACCGTTACCAGCGGCAGCCAGTTTTGGTCTGGGCAGGAGTGTGTTTTAATGGCTGTGTGTTTGTCAAAGCAACATGAATGCCTCAGTGTATCGAAACGAGATCATTGTGCCCATTGTGACACTGTTTCACGCTGCTATTGGACATGCATCCCGTTTTCGCGATGAAAATGCAACCAGTCACCATGACTGGAGAGTGCTTCAGAAGCTAGAAAATCATGGGATTGAATCGTTACAGCTGGCCTTAATCCTATTGAGAACATCTGGGATGCAGTACAGCGATGTCTGGATAGCCACGAGTCATACCACAGTACACTGGCAGACCTCTTTAACGTGTTGCCTGTAATACGGGACGAGCTGTCCCCGACACTCATCAGTAACATTGCAAGTATGACTCGTAGGTACCAAAACGTTCTTCGACACAGAGGGGATATTGCCGGGTACTGAAATCTAGAGGTATGAACATTCTCCGAATTTACCGTTTTGTCTATATATTGCAGTGCTACTTTGTTGTGCGCAGAAATTGCCAAATAATTTTTTTTTTTTTTGTAAACGCACTCTTTATCTTTTGTGTTACGTAGCCTCACTGATTTTATTTCAGTGAGTGTTACTTGAGTCAGATACATATTGGGTTGGTGCAAAGGAAATGTCCGGCGAAGGACCAGCACACTTGGACGGCGAGAACGTAAAAGTAGGACTACTTACCTATAGGCAAAATAATCCCACTCGGATTCGACACATAGTTGCCATCTGTCCGGCAAGGCCATGATCCCGGAACGAAAAACGTCTTGTGGTTGGGACCCGAAGAAGTCATCAACTGCAGGTTGAACCTCGTTGTTTGTCGTGAACTGTTTCCCGGACAGGAAGTGATCGAGGCGACGAAACAGATGATAGTATGTCGGAGACGAGTCCGGGGATAGGCAAGATGAGGCAGTGCTTCATAGCCCAATGCACTTAGTGTCAGCATCGTTCGTTGTGCAACACGAGGGCGAGCGTTGCCCTGGAGCAGAAGAACATCATATCTGTTAACCAAAGCCGGTTGTTTCTACAGCAATTTCTGGTGCATATGGTGTAATTCAGCACAATAACGTTCTGAAGTGATGGTTCGGCCTCTTGCCAAGAAACTCCAATGAATTATCCCGGCTGTGGACCACCAGATAAGGAGCATCATTTTCTTGGTGTGCAGGGGTAGCTTAGGATGCCGTCCAGCAGGCTGTGCCTTGCTTAACCATTGAGCAGATCGTTTCAGATTATCATAAAGGATCCACTCCTCGTCGCAGGTGACGATTCGATTCAGTAGAGTTTCTTGTTTATTCCTGGCAAGCAGCGACGTGCAGACTTCCAAAACGCCTAGTCTTGTTGGCAGTTGTCAACCCATGCGGCAGCCACATGTCCAGCTTTTTGACCTTACCCAGCGCAGCCAGACGCCGAACAACTGTCGTGTGGTGGGAACCTACCTCTGACGCTATCTCACGCCACGTGTTTCGGGGTCTTCTTCAACCACATGTAACAGAACATCGTCAGAAATGGCAACATTTCGGTGACCACGTGCTTCGTTTTGCAGGTCCGTATCTCCGTCCGCTTCGAAACTTCACAAACCATCGCCGAATGGTTCGTCCGTTGGCTCTATTCACCCCAAACGCTTTGTTAACGTTTCGAGCGGAAATTCCTGCAGTATGGCCCAGTTTAAATTCATACAAGAAGATGACTCTCAAATCCGGCGTTTGCATGTTTCCTTTGCAAGCCACGTTACGTCCAAACAGACCACGCTTGAACCTTGCTCTTCCTACACGTGCTAGCTATTTATAGTACCTTAGTGACGTAATACCCGCAGCACCTGTGGGTGGTCCCATTCCGTTGTGGTGGTGGTGGTGGGGGGGGGGCTGTCTCCACTGCTCGTTCATTCGCCCCAACCCAATACACCCTTCATTTCATGCAATATCCCTAACTCTTTGTGGCCAGTGTAGTTAGGTCTGTAACGTGGACTTAATTACCTAGCAATGGAGGGGTATTCGGATATTATTGGTGTGGCAGTGTATATCAGCCGCCGAGAAACTTCATACGAATTCGAATAACAGCTTCAACTAGTTAGATTAGATCATATGTAGAGGATTTTAGGAAGGGAGTGTCTGACCCCAGGTCTTAAACAACCCTTAGAAATAGGAAGCTAGGAGATTTGGGCTGGAGTGCCCGATAGGAAGGTCATACGAAAGCGAGGTAGAAGACGCCCTTATTTACTACCGGAGGGCCAGTTCCCGGGGTCCGACGGCTTAACGTGCTCATCCGACGCACGGTGGGTATTTAGTGGTTCGAGCGTTCGTACCTGGCTAGGATCGAACCTGAGGTTATCTCCGTGGCAGACACGAAAGTTGACCACTAGGCCACCCGCGACCAACTAGTGATAGGCACATTGGATTAAAAATAACGAATCCTAAATACGGGTTATGTTCGCGGATCATATTGAAGGACGGGCGTGTTCGTTGTTATGTACCTTGATAATTTGCAACGAGAAAATCATTCCAGGTAAATAGAAGAGATCTCGAATGACACACTCTCATTACAAACATGTGATCTGGTTAGCATCTTTGTACTGCCTGATATGGTAGTGCTCCTCCTTCTCCTTGCTGTGACGGAACAATTCTTAATTCATCTTCTGAGGGAGTTAGTTTTCGCTGCTTTAGTGTATGATTCTCTCTTTTGGTTGTTTACCAAACGGCATGCTTTACTAGTCTTATGTGATCTTTATAACTGGTTGCTAAAGCAAAGTACAATAAAATTCTGTTTCCATGTGCTCCCCTGGGATGTCCAAATGGAATGGCATGCATGATTTTGCAACATATTTGGTGCATCTGGACAGCATTAAAATATTAACTGTCACACGTTAGGATATTTTGGAGAACTTTGATATTGGTTCCATGCATTTCAGTAGAATAATAAGAAGTATTCAAAAATCGGAAGAAGCTGTGAGCAGAGGTCTGCACAGACCTTAGTTTGGAAAGCACAGCCAGGCATGGAGCAGAAATTTAGGCAGTAGCGGATCCAGAGAAGGCGATTTCCCCCCCCTTCAAAGCAGATTTTTCCTTTTTAAATGGACAATATCTAAATAATTAATGCATTTACCTGAAGAACTAAAGCACATTAACAATTATAACTTGTTTAAAAAAAGACTAAACACATACTTGCTTAATTTATAAAAAAACAACAGCCTCAAATTACTATGTAACTTTTCAGTCCTTTTCTAATTGATACTAATATCTACTAACAACTGCTGATCTACTGCATGAGCTGCCTACTATTTACCTTAACTCTTAGACAATTCTTATGTAACTTGTATCTATCAAGTAGGGAGATCAGTGCTTTAGCCAGGTCATCAAAGACCTTTTCCCTGATTTCCTTATAATAATTACTTTTGTTACACTCAAATGTAAATATAAACTTGATGTAAGGTGTGATGTAACAGCTAAAACAATGAAATTATTATTATTATTTATTTTTGTAAAATTATAGTAACAAATTCACGGGTTTTGCAAAAATTCTCATGGCACTAAAATTTGCTGTAAATTTGGAGATAAAATATTCTGTTCTGGCTTCTGCAGAAAAGAGACAACAAGAGACTAGAGGTTTAGAAACAGAAAGATGAGAGCAGAAGTGAGAGGAGATTTTAACTGATCATGAAAAGCAATGGGTGAGCTTTGCTCTGTCGTTTTAGCATTGTCTGGCATCATTAGTCATTGGGAGCAGGGAAAGTCACCACACACTTTGAAGTGTGTGTGTGTGTGTGTGTGAGATAAGGTCGGTGACAGGACCAGTAACAAATTGCCGATCTGGAAAATTTTCTATTAAATTAACCTATCCGAATAGAAAGGACCAAACTGTATTTTGAAAGATGTTATCCAGTCGTGATATTTAAAAAGCATCGAGTTGGTTTTCTCGAAAAGCCGGCAATTGAACACCATGAAAACAGTGCTGATTTTTTAGTTCTCTTTCGTAGTTTGTGACTTAAAAATTCAGAACAATTTTTTGATGGAAAATTTTAAAAAGCCTTACGATGCCAGGAAGGGGGAGTGCTGCAAATTTATAGTGTGTGTGCCCTCTACACAGTCCTTTTTTTATAGACAGGAGTACCCTCCCCTAAGATGAGCTTCTAAATCTGCCACTGACCTTAGGAGCCAGGCACGACCCGTTGAGACTTTCATCAAGCGTTCTCCGTCACTTATTGCAAAAGAACGTGTCTTTCTTTAGAGCGAGGACTTCAAGCTGTGGCCCGCGGAATACTTTTTAATAACCTACGAGACTTTGTCCACAAAGGACATTTAAAAATAAAAAAAATCATTTTCAGAATGAAAAAATGAATATCCAAATATCTTGGGTACATGGACTTTGAATTCTCAAATCTGTCATGAGCTATGCTGTGACAAATTATTTACTGTAATTGAAATTTCTAAAGACTACTAAAAAATACACTGGCGGAAAGTGAAAAAAGAACACCAAGAAGGAATTGGCGGACGATCATGAAATTTACATATGCTAATGAGGTCGAGTTTACGTAGGTGTGATGTTAATTTCGGGACTAACCGGTGAGCGCTTGCCCCACAGCACTGTATAATATATATAAATTATCGTCGGTGGTATTTAAGGAGTACGGCGAAGTTAATGTAATCGGTCGTCGGCGTACGGACACGTGCAAAGACTTTGAAGAAGCTGCAATGCCTGGACATGGAAGACGTGTACGATTTCAGCAATTATCGGACTTTGAGCGAGGTCGTCTAGTCGGACTCCGCGAGGCCGGGTGGTCGTATCGTCGTATTGAGGAGCGAATTGGACGGGAAGTATCGGTGGTGGTACAATGGTGGCGTAGATGGTCCCAGGAAAATTCCCAAACCAGAAGACGTGGAACCGGGAGTCACAGACGGACTGATGAGCGGACCGATCGACGCATAAGAAGAGCGGCGTTGTCAAGAAGAACATCCACTGCGACGCAAATCCGAGCTGCTGTTGCACCTGAGGTGACTGTGCGAACAATCCGCAACCGTCTACTGGATGCAGGACTACGTGCACGTGTGCCTCTGACATGTGTACCTCTGACTCCAGCCCACCGTCAGGAACGGATGCAGTGGTGTCACCAACGTCTGCACTGGAGAACGCAATGGCAATCTGTCGTGTTCAGCGATGAAAGCAGATTCTGCTTGGGAGCCTCCGATGGCCGTATGCGTGTTCGCAGACGCACAGGAGAGCGTCTCTACCCTTCTTGCATCCGCCAGCGACACACAGGGCCTACACCTGGTCTCCTGGTGTGGGGAGCGATTAGCTATCACTCCCGTACACAACTAGTGTTTGTACCGAGTACGTTAAACAGCACCTCCTACATCAACAACATCATTCAGCCCGTTGTTGTGCCGTTTGTAATGTCGGTCCATCGTGGTGTTTCCCAGCAAGATAACGCACGCCCACACACGGCACATGCAACGCAACATGCACTTCAGGGTGTGGGACAACTTCCGTGGCCTGCACGTTCACCGGATTTGTCCCCCATTGAGCACGTGTGGGATTTTATGGGACAACGACTTATCCGGTGTCCACGGCCAGCCACGACCATCCCCGATTTACGCGTCCAGGTTGAGGATGCTTGGAAGTCAATACCCCAGTGTGGCGCAGTTCATGGCGGTTCAACCTCGTACTAACCATGTTACATGGAAATGTTATTTTTCAGTTTACCAGCAAATACAGCTGTATTTTGCCATAATGTTTTGATCACGTTATCCTCTGTATTCCGTTATTATGCAGTATAAATTTCGTTGGTATCAGACGTCTCCTTCTTGGTGTTCTTTATTCACTTTCCGCCAGTGTATAAGCATATCAGATTCCTACTTCGGACTCTTTTGTAACGTAGATATGACGTTAACTGCATCATTGTTCCCGCCCGAAAATAAAATTTATTTTAGGATTCCAAACCTCTCTGAAATAGTCTTCCTGGAAACAGTGGCCCCAAATTAGGGACGGGCGACTCCCTTAGCCCAATGAGATGCTTTTAGTGGTTGTTAAACCCCATTTCCCCTTCAAAGATATCGGAAAACTTGATGCACGCAAACCGGCCTTCGTGGTCAGAGGTTCGAAAGAAAAAGAATTGTTTCAATAGGATTTTTAGGGGCAATGATATGGAATAAACCATATAAGTAGTATTTTGAATTCAGTAGCACCTGCATTTATGCCCCTAGCGGCAAAGTTATGCATCAGAAGAAAAACTAAAGCCAGGACTATCATTTTCACAGTTCAGGATTTCAAATGGAAAAATAATATTTCAAATCGGAAAAATAGGTTTATCGCCAACCAATGAAATCCCGAAAGGTTTTGAACCCTTTGACTTACAACTCGCTGAGTCTTTTGGAAGGGGAAAGAATGAGATGGAATAGATGCGGGAGCAGGTTGCCTTGATGGGAGTGTCGTAATGGAAAAGCAAGGAAGAAATTAGGTCTTTTGAAGTATACGATTTCCTTTGAAGTGCTGAAGTTGTAAGTTGCTCTAACATACTTACCTATCTGCAAGATGCAATCACGTCAGCACCACATCAAGACGCAGAAAAGCGGGGGGGGGGGGCATAAAATAAAATAGTAGAGAACACCGCAAAAACTTCACCATGTTTTCCACAATCGGCCCTTTAATTAGCCGTTTTATTTCTTCACAAACTTTGCTCGCATGTACGAAAAAGCTGTTGTATGTGCTACAGCCAATCCCATCAAATATTTTTTCTGATTCGTCGGATGTTCACCATGTGTGAAAAAGCTGTTATACGTGCAACGGCCAATCACACCGAATCTTTTTTCGGATTCGTTGGCTGCACACCTTGTGTGAAAATGCTGTTGCGGACGTTATAGAGCAAGGAATTTTCTACTTTTTTTTATATTGGATATTTAACGACCACCGTGAGCAACTCAATGGGCAATAAGCAGTCGCCCGTCCCTAATTTAGGGTCACTGGCTCCAGGGAAGGGAGAGATCCAGCGCCGTAAGACAAACACAACATCCATGCCTCACCGGGATTCGAACCCGGACCCTTTTCGGACGAATATCAGAGGCCATCGCTTAGACCACTGCGTCACCGGAGCGGCATTTTTTAAGTTTATGGACTCTGAAAATTTTCAGCACTTCTCTGACCCTCAAGCCACCTTTTTCTTTTTCAAACAAACAAAATCCTTATGTTTCGTAATAAACAGATGTAATTACTGAGTGGCCTCCCAGGTGGCGCAGTCGTCTAAGAGCTGGCTTGTGACCATTCGTCCGAGAAGGGTCTGGGTTCGAATCCCGGTGAGGCATGGGTGTTGTTTTTATCTTACGGCACTGGCTCTCTCCCTTCCCTGGAACCAGTGACCCTAAATTTAGGACGGGCGACTGCTTATAGCCCATTGAGTTGCTCACGGTGGTCGTTAAACCAACAATCGAAAACAAAATACTGAGTAAATTAATCCCAGTTATTTCCTGGGTTCTAAGTTTGAGTTTTTCCAAAATAGCTTCCGAGATGTGTTTTGGCCTTTTATATTTTACTAGGGCATTAACATTGTGGTTTAGTGCCTCCCACATTAAGGGATTTAGGTAATTCATGGCTCTTTCATAGTACCTTTTTGCAAGTTCATGGATAGTACGGACAAATAGGTGAAGAGATATGGTGCCCATAGACGGAAGAAAATAATGGAGCTAATAGTCATATTCTTTTTATTCAAAAGACACAATAAAAAAGCGTGTCAGAATGTATTCTTGAGATTATTTGAGTTTATGTCGACTAAGCCACTTCTGTTGAAAAAAAAAACGCCTTTCAAGTAGCAATTTAGATCTTATCCAGCAAGGCAGTGACGCACCCAGGATTTATTTATGGAGGTGGCCAAAAATATCGAAGAGATGCAAATATGGATGGTTCCAAACTCATATGAATGTTCCTCGAGCCATACTTAGGTGGCTGCTTCCCAGTGGAGTGGTGCATTTTGTCCTACTGGAACAGACCATTGGCCGCAGGATGCGCGAAGGTCATGAAAGCGTGTAAGTGATCAGGTAGCACATGCTGCTAGCGCGCAGCGGTTAAGGACCTCTTCAGATACACTAAAGGACCAAAGGTGTCCCATGAGAAGGGTCCCCAAACCATCACAGAGCCACCACCATCTTGAAGAAAGCCGATTTGGCACTAATGTGCGAAGGCCTCATGCTGTCCACGCCACACCCGCACCCTTTCGTTAGCTCGATAGAGCTGAAAACGGAATTCGTTTGGCCCAGTTTACCTGTTCCCGCCACCAGGCGAGGCTTAATGTCTGATGACGAGCAGTCAACAGTGGCAGACGATGGTCAGCCAACGCTTGCTCTCCGAGCCCTGGTACGTTCGTCGGTGGTATACTCGTGGTACACCCTTGATACGGTTTCCCTAGGATTCTTACCACTTGGGCGATAGAATTATTCATCTGTCTTGCGCCGACAATGTGCTCACGGTCAAAGTCGCTCAGATCATCACGTCACCTATATTCTTCGATTGCGATACACTGTTGAGAGGCCCTGCTGCGTTCGGTTTGGGTCTGTTCCACTCTGCGTGCGGCATGCCCATGTAAACTGCCCATCACCTCTATCATATCTCTAACGTTTTGTCTACTGAGTGTACAATGCCATAGCTCCTACCGACTCAATTGTATTCAATTTGTGTGTGTTTCGAACCTAAGAGTAAAGTCAAAGTTCCGATGTGCATCATTATGGGTTTGTATCAGATTGCGATGACAGCCCGGTGCTGCTAAGCATACCAGGTTCCCGCAGAACTGCAGCAAAACTGCAATACATTCGAATGATTGCCTGCGTTTACACTGAAGAGCAGTTGAATTAGAGATACCTGTCTAGTAACGTGTAGCACCATCTTTCGCCCTGATGACGGCGGCGATTCATCTCGGCATGTACTCGACAAGACACCGGAAGCGCTGGGAAGCCATACGGATCCACGACCCCTGAACAAGCTCCCACAGTTCACGAAGATTTGATGGAGGGGGTCATCTCTCTCGATGGCATCCCAGATGTGCTAGGTCAGGGGACCTAGCTGGCCAAGGAAAGAAGCGAGGTCACGTCGGTAGAGTTTTCATCCAACCATTTGGATGCAATTCGGGAGCGATGGCACGGTGCATTGTCTTGTTGCAGGATGATGTCCCCAGTGGGATGTTGAAGACGCTCAAACGGGATCAAATGGTCGTCCAGGATATCCCGGTAACTTTGCCCTGTGAGGGACGACGTCGTCTTACACATACTGCGTCCGACTCTTACTGATTCCCGTCGCATCACTCCTTATATTGTCGGATCGCTGCATACGTCATGTCGTTTCCGTTTACAGGGCAGCCCACAGCGCCACATTTGCATAACGCCAGCTGTCTCTAATTCAATTGCTTTTCAGTGTATAATTACCTGAAATGAAATGTGTTAGTCGAACATTTACGTTTAGAACCATTAGAAAACGCAAAGTATCATAATCAGAAATTTCTTAGCGGGAGGAGGATGGCATGGAATCACGTCATCGGTGAAAGCTTCCACGGAAAAATAGACCCCGTGGAATATGCCCGAAACAATTAATAAAGGGAAAAAATTGAGAGAATACCCTGGTATCCTTTGTCGATAATTTATACTTTGCATTTTCCCATGCCAAGATTTTTGTGGGTGTGAAATAAAACGAGTGATTCGAAAGTATACGCTTACACATTTGTATTTATGTACAACATATTGCATTTATTCGCGTCATTCACGATCATACCCAGCCACAGTCCGGTAGATACTAAGTTAAATCAAACCATAACAACAAACAATAAGGTTTACTAATTCTTGACATTGAATGGTACGTATGTAAGTGTGTTATTGTGGTAAAACTAATGAAAGAAGGTATGTGAGTCATAAAAGTAAATATTTACTAAATTATGGCGGCGTCAATAGTAAGTATTTCGACTGTTTAGTTTTTCAAAAACAATATTTGTTATTATTAATACATATTATTCAGATTTAGACGAATGTGATACCGATGAAATGCGATGTGGCTACTAAGGTCCATCTGTTCATGCGGAAGCAGAAATCTGACTTCAAGATGGAAAGAAAAGATGAATAGCAAGTGTGTTAGTGAGGAGGATTTGTAACTTTTGTTCTCGGTACTTCCCATTGTGTTACACACCATTTTAAAGCTCTGGTCAATATAAGGTCCCCCTCCTTGTTGGAGGGAACGAGAAGAAGCCAAATTTTTCTGCAAAGATGCATGGTATCAAAATGCATTTTTGTAATGGCTTTTATCACATTGAGCATCAGATTCTCCTAATCCACGCAGGTTGCAATGAAATGTTGTTATACAGGGTGTCCGAGAATTGTTCGACACATTACCAAATTATTTAAAACAAAGCATTAAACAGATAGAAAGAAACTGACGGTACTAACTTACAATGTAATTACATAAGTTAATAAATTTCGATGTGAGATCCCTTGGTTGCTCGTAGTACGTCCAAGCGATACTCGATTTGATGTCATGTATTGGCAAGCATCTGAGGAGTTATGGAATTAATAGTAGCTGTGATACGCTGCTTCAGTTCCTGCAAATCAGTACAAGGCGTCTGATAGACACGATCCTTCACATAACCCCATATGAAATAATCCAATGGAGTTAGATCTGGGGAGAGAGGAGGCCGCGGAATTGGACCTCCACGCCCAATCCATCTGTTGGGGAAATGCTCATTTAGTTACTTACGTGCACACGTTGACCAATGCGGAGGCGCGCCGTCTTGTTGTAAAACGAAATCATATCTTTTGATCTAGGGTAAACTTTCATTAACTTGGTTAACCGTGTCACAGCTGACGCTAGGCCTACCGGCTCCTCCACGATGCTCCACATTGCCAGTTTCTTTAAACTGTTTTATCCACCGCTTAACTGAATTCGTTGACGGAGGATTACAATCATACTTTAATTCCGCAATCCATAGAAATACTTTAATTCCGCAAGCCATAGAAATACTTTAATTCCGCAAGCCATAACACACACATCACCTTCTGCTGTACGGATGACATGACTACTGATTGCGCATTTCTCATACATTCCTCATCAGGCCACACCTAGCGCCATCTATCGGAATCTGGGAATAACAATTCGGCAAAACAAAAATATAGAAACCGTGTTAGTAATACGTGACATAGAAAAACAGACAATGCTTATAATTTTTTTTGTACATAATTTTGTAATGTGTCCTATAATTCTCGGACACCCTGTACTTATATAAAGGGTGATGAAATAATGTTCTTCGATAATTTAGTAAAATATATTGTTGAGTAACAATGAAATTAGCTATTGTTGCGTCACTTCATGAGACAGCGTGCGTCAGGATTAGATTTCCACAATTCTTTTGATAATGACGCACCGTTAGCCATTTACATTACATGGAAATCCCGCACTTGGGATTTTCTTCTTTTTTTGATTAGAGGTTTAATTAATTATCGATTGAACTTAGTGGACAGATACATTGACATACACAGGCAGACATATACAGTATAGACAGTTTCACACGTGGTACACAGTATGTCAAATGATCAATGTACACACAGAGAGAGCCAGTGTTGATCATGTAACAGATTGAGAGCCAGTGCCGAAATACAAACACAAACAACCATGCCTTACCGGGATTCGAATACAGACCCCTTCCTGGGCAAAGGATCAGAATCCATCGCTTAGAGCACTGTGCCACCGGGGCGGCACCGTGAGCAACTCATTGGGCTACAAGCAGTCGCCTGTCCCTAATTTAGGGCCACTGGTTCCAGGGAAGGGGGAGAACCAATGCCGTAAGACAAACACAGCATCCATGCCTTACCGGGATTCGAACCCGGCCCCATCTCGGACGAATAGTCATAATCCAGCGCTTAGACCACTGCGCCACCGGGGCGGAATTCGGATTTACTTTAGTGCTGTTGGGGAAGATGCACAGCATAAAGACCTGGAAGATGGGCGGGAGTGGACGTTAAGCAGTACAGCGGAATTGAAAAAACCTATCTATTGAAGCCCTATTAGCAATGATACCGCTGGGAAAACACTTATATAGTGGAGTATGTTTCAGAAACTGGCAATAAAACTCAAGCCGCATGGGTGGGGGCTCGAGGACCACCTTTGGTTGCGCCAATGAACGCAAATACACACAAAATAGTTGGTTTTAGTTGACTATGCACGTAACAACATTTAAGAACGACATTAAGAACTCAATATATTTTACTAAACTATTGCCGAACATTATTTAAACACGTTTTACATAAACGTAACAACATTTCATTGCAATCTGCCTAAATTACGAGAACCTGATGCTGAATGTGATAAAAGTCATTACAAAAAAGCATTTTGTTACCTAACAGAAATCATCGCTCTTTCCACGTTAATAAGTGAGTCTCGGAGAAATTCTTATCGGCCGCCAGACATGCTACTACTGTACCTCAGCGGCCTTGAATTCTTCATACTCACATGTGATTAACTGCCAAACTACATGGCAAGTTGCTTCATGGAGCCCCGCTCAATGCTGGGGATTCACCAAAGATGGAAAGCAGCCACTGAACATATAACTAGGAGGCGAATGGATAATTAATTCAAACACTCGACGTGGATCAGGAACACCAAACAGAAATCATCGCTCTTTTCACGTTAATAAGTGAGTCTCGGAACTGATGAGAATTTTTCAGAGACTCACTTATTAACGTGGAAAGAGTGATGATTTCTGTTTGGTGTTCCTGATCCACGTTGAGTGTTTGAAAGCATTTTGATGCTATGTACTTACAAATTGATTTTTTTTTGGCATTTGAGACTTTGGCTTTTGTATTTCCAAATTTTATTTTTTGAACGGGAAAGACATTAATTTCATTCCTTATTGTTGCGCTTTTGTTAAGGTAAAAACAAATGATGTGTTTTGCTACTCATTTTTAAGTAAACATGCTTCCCGAAAACGGCGGTGTTTTTTGATTTTTGTTCATGATCGGCAGTTTTTACTTTTCTTGAGGGAAGAGTTTCAGGGTACTACATAATTAAGCGCTGCAAACCAGCAGACGCTGAGCTGTTTTGGTGTCGTAGTTAGAGTTTTTATTTAATGATTTATTTTTATCTAATGAACATCTTTTTCTCCAAGGAAAGATTTCGAGGAATTGCGTAAATGTGTGTTGAAACTTGGCAGTTAGGTGGGTTGATAGTTAGCGTAGCACTGAAAAATTGTGCTCTGATATTTCATTTATTTATTTTTTATCTCAGTGCTAATTCTTGTTGTTGTTTTTTTCCCAGGAGAGGGTTTCGAAGTTTTATGTTAAACATGTGTCGCAGTCAGAAGTTACTTCTGCTCATTTTATTTTTGTCGGAGTAGCGGTTTCGGGAGGTGGATTGTTCGTTCAAGTTACTGAGCAGCGTTCTTCATTTATGCCAGAGAAGAAAAATATTTTATTTCAGTCATTTTCAAAAGTTTAAGACCAGCTGTCAATTTATTGAAAATTAAGACTTTCAAAGAAACAACTAATTACTAGTCAGAGATATTTGAAACAAGTTAGTAAAATCATGCAATGCATTGATTATGATATGCTTTCCAACATACCAGAAATCATTACTCAAGTTATGAGGATAATGGCTGTGGAATAAATCTCGCTCCTGTGCCGTTGACCCCGTTTCAATGATATTAAACAGAATTAGTTCAGTGTACCTCCGGAATAACATGATAAAGTTTTGTTGCAATCGAAGCATTTTTACATAAGTTATGACGCATAAGGGCGATGGAATGGGTCCCGCACCTATGTCCTGACCTTTGACCCCATTTCGCCCATTTTCAATAGGGTTCGTCCCAAGGTTATCCCTTAATACATACTAAATTTTCATTGCAATCGAACCATTTTTACGCGAGTTATCGTGCGGACGGGCAAAGCTGAAGCATATACGCTTCTTCAATCAACGGTTGGAAAGCGTAAAAAATGACACCACAGATAAATACTTACATTCCTTAGAACAAAACAAGTTAGTAAAATCATGCAATGCATTGATTATGCTACGCTTTCCAACATACTAGAAATCATTACTCAAGTTATGAGGAAAATGGCTGTGGAATAAATCTCACTCCTGTGCCCTGACCTTTGATCCCATTTCGATGATATTCAACAGAACTGGTTCAGTATACCTCCGAAACAACATGATAAAGGTTTGTCGCAATCGAAGCAATTTTACGTAAGTTATGATACATAAGGGCTATGGAATAGATCCCGCTTCTGTGTCCTAACCTTTGACCCCATTTCGCCCATTTCAACAGGATTCGTCCCCAGGCAGGTTCCTACAATATACTAAAATTTCATCCAAATCGAAACATTTTTACGTAAGTTATGCTGCATAATGGCGATGGAGGTGATTCCGCTCCTATGTCCTGACCTTTGACCCCCATTTCGCCAATTTTCAATAGGGGTTGTCCCCAGGTAGTCCCCTACCACATACTAAAATTTTATCGAAATCGAACCTTTTTTACGTTAGTTATGACGCATAAGAGCAGTGGAATGAATGAATCCCACTCCTATGTCATGACCTTTGATCCCATTTCGTTCACTTTCAATACGGCTGTTTCCCAAGTATTCCCCTACCACATACTAAAAGTTCATCGAAATCGAACGATTTTTACGGGAGTTATCGTGCGGACGAACATACGCACCAAACGCGTGACGTAATGAGGCAGATGGGAATGGCAACCATCTGCTCGCAAGAGTGTGACGTCATAAAACTTTAATAATATCCACACACAACGCGTGACGTAATGAGACAGATGGCGTGACCGCGTGCCAACATCTAATGAGACGACGCCATGACACTACACTGAAAACGTGGTAATTCGGGGGGTTATTTAACCCACTAAACGAATTTTCCTAAAGTCGAGATCAGGCTAAATCGATTTCTAGTACCAGAAAACGGTAGGTTAACGACTTTCATAAAAATCCTTAGAGCCGATTTCAAAATAAAATTTACATACATACAAGAATTGCTCCTTTAAGGTGAACGTCAAGTAATTTTGCTTCCTGTACTTCGATTGGAAACATTTCTGTACACATTTTCTTCCCAATTAATGCGTTCCCAAAGATGAAAATTTGAACATCGATTCAAATATCTTCTTTTTATAACTTCCTATACTTAATATTTTCCAAAACATAACCATAATTATGCAATTCAACATTAGTTTGTCTACTGACGTCATGAAAATACAGGCCGCTCCATCTTTTTCTGGACAATTAATGCGTTCACAAGGATGAACATTTGAACATCGATAAAAATAGCTTCATTTTATAACTTGGAATACTTAATATTTTCTAAAACATAACCATAATTATGCAGTCCAACATTTGTTTGTCTACTGACATCATCAAAGTACAGGTCGCGCCATCTTTTTTCTGGTTTCAACACCACCAAAGGAAAAGTTATTGATTTTTAATATAATTATAGTTATGTTTTAGAAATTATTAAGTATTCCAAGTTATAAAATGACGCTACTTCAATCGATGTTCCAATTTTCATCCTTGGGAACGCATTAATTGTGAAGAAAATGTGCACAGAAGTTTTTTCCATTGGAAGTATAGGAAGCAAAATTAGCCGCCCCAGTGGCGCAGTGGTCTAAGCGATGGCTTCTGATCATTCGTCCGTACGGGGTCCGGGTTCGAATCCCGGTCAGGCATGGATGTTGTGTTTGTCTTACGGCACTGGCTCTCTGCCTTCCCTGGAACCAGTGACCCTAAATTAGGGACGGGCGACTGCTTATAGCCCATTGAGTTGCTCACGCTGGTCGTTAAACCTTCAATAAAAAACAAAAAAAAAAAAAAGGAAGCAAAATTACTTGACGTCCACCTTAAAACTCTGAATGTCCTACAGATTGAAAGTCATCGGCTCTTTGACTTAGGGTTGTAATACGATTGCTCCACAATAGGTTGTAAATAATACGTTCCCTCTCCAATCGCCCTCTCTCTGCGCTGCTGAGGAAAAGCGCGAGGCCACAGCAGGATTCCCCGTGGAGGATGTAGGAAAACAGTCAGTTACCTAGGATTACGTGCACGACAGGCGCCAACATTTATCCACAGCAGCCGCAGATCTGCAATGTGTAAGAGGGGGATCTCTTCAAGTGATTTAATTTAGTTTTGGAAAAAGCAATTACATGTACAGTAGACTCTCGGCTATCCGACCTAATGTGGCGGTCGGCCGGGCCGGATAGCAAAAAAGTCGGATACCCCGAAGACATCAGCCCCTGCAAGGTTAATGACCGTTACACTATTGCGTCGAACGTAATGTACAGTATGTACGTATGTTCTTGTTGCTATTTGGAGACTTACGTCATATTAATTTGTCCTTATTAACGACATACAGTAATTACTGAATTAGAAGGAAACGAAATAAAAATGCGTACGTACCTTTCACGAAACATTTATTTGAAGAGCGAAACGTAATGTGTAATGAACAATAAGTTGAATAAATGTTACTATGAGTTTCCATTTAAAAGAAAGTTTTCAGTCAAATCAGCTGTTAATGTAAACCAAAATATTATAACCTAAAACTACATTGCCTAAGTCTTGAAAAAGTCTGTAATCCAGATTTGCTTCTTTCCTCGCATTAATTTCCTTGCCGATATGTCCTTCCACCTACGTAAACATATGATATCTGCTGGTGTTGCCTCTCGTTGTTGGACAATATACTCCAGCGCTGTCTCGATCGCCTTCAGGCCTTCGGAGTGGGTTATACGATCGGAGGGTTCATCATCTTCTTGTTCCTCTTCAATCGGCTGTTCATTTAACACCATCGCTATAATATCTTCGTTTCACGCGCGTGTGAGCGCCTTCAAATACTTTAAGCAATAGTACACGGCCGCGTGGTGGGAAAGTGCTCGGCATGACTTTTTTTTTTTTTTTTTTTTTTTTTGGCGGGTCGGATAGGCCGGAGGTCGATTAGTCGGGTAGCTGAGAGCCTACTGTATTGTTAAATCTATTACTTAAAAAGCTAAAACTACAGGGGGAAATGCATTCTCTCTCGTTTTCGAAATCCTGGAAAATTATTGCGCTTAGGGGTGGTGAAGTAAATATCGCGCGGGGAGGGGGAGGGCCCGTTGTGCTAGTTATGCCACTGCCCTTGATAGTCATCATAGCTTTTGTCTTAAGGAGTCCACATACTGATACATGTGGCCATCATACAATCAACCGTAATATGATTTCAGTACCCGATTTCATACGGCAACACAAGACGCAATAAATGGTGCACCAAATGGGTGGAGAGGAAGAGAAACATATGTTGACACAATAACCTAAATAGCATGCAATATGCTATCCCTAATATCCGATCTCGCTACACAACTTGAAAATAAGATCCTCCGACAGACGACTGAAATTTAATATTGGGTTGTCGGAAAAGTCATGGCGTATTTTAGCCATGTTTTGCAAAGGTCATTTATTGATAGAAAGAACAAAGATCAATCAATGATATAATTCCCGTTTTGTTCGATAACCTTTTGCTATCTTTCAGTGAGCTGCAGAAAGCCTCGTTCACAGAAGGACCTGTCTTTCGTGGCGAAAAACTATACAAGGTGCTGATTTACAGCCACATCTGAATTGAACATTATACCACGCAAGGACTGTTGAAGAGAGCGAAACAAGTAGAAGTATGACGGCGCAAGCTCAGTTGAGTATACTGGGTGTGGCAACACATCCCACCCAACCTCCAATAATTTTTGGCGGGTGATCAAACTTGTGTGTGGTCGCGCGTTGTCGGGATGGAACACAACACCTTTACGATGAACGAGCTTTGGGCGTTTCTGGATGATGGATTCGTTCAAACTGTCCAATTGTCGACAGTACATATTCGAATTGATTGTTTGGTTTCGTGGTAGGAGTTCGAAAAACACGACACCTTTAAAATCCCAACACACTGAGACCAGAACCTTCCGATGATGAATGTCTGCTTTGGATGTCGTTTGAGGCGAAGCAGCACGTCGGGACCAAGACCGTTTGCGCAGCACATTGTTGTACACAATTCACTTTACGTCACCAGTTATCAGTCGCTTCAAAAAAGGATCGTTTTACTCACCTTTAATGAGCATATCTCAGATGTTTATACGCGCCGTCAATTGAGCTTCTTTGAGTTCACGAGGAACCCACACATCGAGCTTGCTTACGTATCCCAGCTTCTTCACGTGGTCGTGAACGCTTGAATGATGAATGTGCAATGTGTCTGCAATCTCTCGTGTCGTGTAACGTGGGTTTGACTCGATCAATGCCTTGATATGGTCGTCATCAGCCTCGGTGGGCCTCCCAGACCGAGGAGCATCGTTGAGGTCAAAATCACCAGCACGGAATTTTGCGAACCATCGCTGGCACTGACGTTCTTGTGGAGCATTATCACCGTATACTTTACGCAACTTTTCACAAGATTGACGCGCGTTCTTCCCTTTACGGAGGTAAAACAGTAAAATATGGCGAAAATGCACAGTTTGGTCTTCCATCTTGAACTTGATGTGAAATCTCTGCAAATCAACCAAATCGCTCACTATTCCTTTTAGACTGCAGCTAGAAGTGGCACCTGTCGAATGCCCTAGCGATAACAGAGCTGCGCATGACTCTAGTTCTTCCAAAACCGCCCAACCGCCATCGGGTGACAAAATACGTCATGACTTTTCCGACAACTCAATAGTTAATCAAATCTCAAGTACAGTATATTTTCGCGTGTTGCCCCTATTACCAGAAATTTTCCATCATATGGATATGGGAAAAGTGAGAAAATAATTTTTCCATTAATAAACGAAAGGAATTGCGGAAAGTTTTCCAAAAATTCAAAATTTTCCTTGAGTAAGAGTAATCCGTGGAATTCAGTTTTTTCCCCGTCATAAGGTTGTATCAGCAATATTCTTCGTAAATTCACGAATGGAATCATGGAAAATGGCTTATGTCCAGAAAAGTTTCCCAGTGTACCGAACACACAATGCACGAGTAGATGCCTTCTTTGCTGCCGCAATAAAATGCCGTAATTGCGGCTTCAGTTTTTTGCCCCATCTGCCCTACTCGCCTGAACTTGCACTCTCTGATTTCTTTTTCCTTTTACTTTCTTTGTAGGCATTTCTACGGGAAACCGCTTTTCTGATGATAACGCCTTCATTTTCGCGGCAGAATCGTGGTTCAAAACGCAACCTAAGAGATTTAATAAAGAAAGAATTTGCAAGTGTATCGATCTCTGGGGAAAATGTGTTTGCAGCCCCGGTGACGCAGTGGTCTAAGAGCTGGCTTGTGACCATTCGTCCGTGATGGGTCCGGGTTCGAATGCCGGTGAGACATGGATGTTGTGTCTGTCTTTCGGCCCTGGCTCTCTCCCTTCCCTTGAACCAGTGGCCCTAAATTAGGGACGGGCCATTGAGTTGCTCACGGTGGTCGTTAAACCTTCAACAAAAAAAAAGTGTGTTTATTTGGATGGCGACTACTAATAAAAGGATTAATCAATCTAGTTTTCTTGCACACACTTTACATGGGTGAGCATTGATCTTTGAATACCCGCGCTGAAAAGATATTAAAAGTTCTCATCGAACATGAAATACCACGTCTCCATCTTTTCCGTACCTTAACATTTCCTGCAAAATCTTAAACAACATTAATGCGTGTTGTAGTGTCATTTTGCAAAAAGAAAAAAAACGATGAGAATGAAGAAAACAAAATGGATGCATGCTACTTTGGGACTTCTTGGTATAAAGATTTAAAACTCATAATTTGTTAGTCTAGATTAATTTTCTGTTGACTTTCCCTCTACCGTTATTTATGTTGTCACATTTGGGTCTTATTTGCCACTAGCTTCTCACAATGGTTTCTTTCTTTCGTTTCTTTTTTTTTTTAATTTGAAAAGCGTGTGAAGAAACAGGATAATGTATCATTTTTTCTGAACAAAATTATTTTTTTACGTTTTTAATGAAACACTGGAATGATTTGTTCTCTTTCTTTTAAGCCCTGTTTCAGAAAGAATATGTACATACAATTTTATTTTTGCATGCCAGTTTGTTTAAAATAACAGTGTGTTTCAAAACCACAGCTTTAAGATCGAAGAATTCCCATTATTTTGTCTTAATCCTTCAAGAGAAAATGAGTCCATCATATTTAATAGATACAATCTTCAGGTATTTTTTCCCCTCTGCTACCGTTTCACACTTAGTTTCTTTCTTTCTTTCTTATTTTTGTTTGTTTTGTGAATGAAAATAAATTGTTACTGCCAATTTACCATATTTCCTTAAGATCTTGAGGCATGGTATGCCAACGTGATTTATTTGAGTAGTGTAGATGTTTTCCTTGACTCATAAGACCAATACAGAAGTTGATACTGTCAAAAATATCATCCTTATGCTTTTATTTGTTAACTCATCCGGGGGGGGAGGGGTACGCCCTTATGATATCACTTTGTCCATCCATCAATCCGTCTGAGAACACCATAACATCGTGTTCAATTTGAAAAATTCTTTTTGTATTGGGAAGCCTGAAATTTGAGAACAGCAAAATGCAGATAATATCGAATTCAAAATACATTTTATTCCATATATTTACTTATGAATATCCGATTGAAAAAAAATATTTTTCCTTTCGATGCCATTTGTAACGAACACTATTTTAGGCACAGTTTCTTTTTCAAGTAATGCATAGATTTTCCGCAATGGGAGTAAAGGTAAATTGCGTTTTCCCAATATATCTGCTCCTAAAAGTCCGATTGGAAATTATTATTCCTACATCGGATTCATTTCCTGATGGAAAATGTTTTGCATATAATTCTAATTTTTGGTAAAGAATGGTTTGGCCACCAGGGGGCGTAAAAGTTTATTTCTGCTTCTGATGTATTTACAGCAAAATCTGTTCTTCTCAAAAACCGATTGAAAAAATTCTTTCTAGGTCAGATACCACTCACTTCGAAAAATCTTTTGAAAGTACCTCCTCCTTAAAATTACGCATAGTTTTTCCGCCAGGGGCGTAGATGTATAACTTATTTTTGTCTATATCTCGGGTTCTAAGAGTCCGATTAATAAAAAATATTTTTTCGTTGCAGAGCTTTTCTGGGGCGAAATGTTTTCAATATACTTGCAATTTTTTCAAGTAAGGCATAGATTTTCCGCTAGGGGCGTAAAGGTAAATTGCCTTTTCCCCGATATCTCTGTTTCTAAAACTTCGATTTGAAAAATTCTTCCTGCATCGAATACAGCTCCTGATGGGAAATGTTTTGGCCACCAGGGGCGTAAGGTTCATTTCTGCTTCTGTAGTATTTGCAGCAAAATCTAAGCTTCCGGAAACTCGATTGAAAGAATTATTTTGTGGACCCATAGCGTTCACCTCGGAAAACCTTTAGAGAATACTTTCTTCTTAAAATAATGCACAGTGTTTCTGCCAGGGAAGTAGATATATATCTTATTTTTGTCCATATCACTGCTTCTAAGAGTCTGCTTTGAAAAATCATTTCTCTGTTGGAGAGTGTTTCCGGTGCGAAATGTTTCACATATAATTTCAAATTTTTCTTAACCCACAAATCTGAACGCATTTCTTCAACACACAAACGACTCCTATGTTTGAAACCTGGGCACTACAGAAGAAACATAGGAGTCGTTTGCATGCTGGAGAAATGCGTTACTTACGGGGGAGGGGTGTGTGTGTGTGTGGCAAGACACGTTCTGATTGTGTGAGGAATGAAGATGTGTTGCAGTTGTGTAATGTGAAGCAAAATATTGTTAGCAAGGTGGAGACTGATATTCTTCGGTGGTTTGGCCATGTTGAAAGAATGAGTGATGAGATGCTTACTAAAAAATCTTTCTAGCCCAAGTGGCAGGAAGGAAAGGCAGAGGAAGGCCAAGGAAGTCATGATAGGATCAGATTCAGGACTGTCTGCATGTGAAAAAGATTATGAATATGAAGTACAGAAGATCTTGCGGACAGCGTGTGATGGATGCCAGTGAAGCCCGAGTTCTATGTCGAGATAGCTGCAAATGGAGAAGTTTGATACGGCAACAGTAAGTAAAATTTGCATGGTAGCTTGCATTTCTTTGCAGAGCTAACTTCTGAATCTCAGAGAAAGCTTTGTGATGACCTAACAAGTCTCCCAATAATGAACGTAAATTCACGTTTCCGTTGACAGCCATATCTGAGGGACTAAAAACCCGATATAAAAAAAAAAAATTCGGTCCGATAGTACTAAGAAAACTCTTTTTGTGTATTTTGTTCCAAAAACACTGCAGAATTCCGCCGCTATGGGGCACCAATGTTTAATCTGTTTTTCTCAATATCTATGTTTCTACGCCGATCAGCCATTCCATTATGACCACCTCCAGCCTAGAGGAATGAGTGCGCCTGGAGACCAAACAGTGGCGCAGGTGCCAGAGCAGTATATATACAACACGAGGACCGGCTTTCGGTTTGTAGAGTGTTCGGAGTCAGAATGGGAAAAGCTGCCGATTTATCGGAGTTTGATAAAGAACAAATTGTAATGGAACGGCGCCTCTGAACTACGATCTCGGAAACGGCGGAGCTTGTGGGTTGTTCAAGTGCCGCTGTAGTGAGTACGTATCAAAAGTGGTGCACAGATGGCCAAACGACGGACCGTCGTCCAGCCGTATGTCTTTCGCAGATCACTGATGCCAGAGGGGAGCGAAGACTGCCGCGCATAGTTCACAGCGACCGCAGAACAACAGTGTGACAAATCACCCGCAGCAACAACAACGGTGATCAGGGCAATGTGTCACAGTACACAGTTCATCGCAGCCTTCTGCGCATGGGCCTGCGTAGCCGAAGACCCAGCCGGTTCCCCATGCTCACTGGATGTCATCGCCAACAACGCATGAATTGGGCCCAAGGTAATCGAGATTGGACCGTGGATGATTCGAAGAAAGTGGCCTTGTCTGACGAATCAAGATTCCTGGTGCATATCACATAGACGGCTGAGCGCGGATACTCCGATTACCAACGGAGGCTAAGGCACCTGGATGCACTGTTGGGCGGAAACAGGCCGGTGGCGGCGGTGTTATGCTGTAGGCGGTGTTTTCTTGGGACACTTTAGGCCCCATTACCCCAATCCCTGACAGCTGTCAGGAATCTGAACATCGTTGCGGACAAAGTTCACCCATTCATGACAACTGTGTTCCCTACTGGCGATGGCCATTACCAACAGAATAATGCGCCATGGCACACTGAAAGAATCATCAAGGAGCGGTTCGAGGAACATGCTGGTGACTTTCTGTTAATGCCCTGACCTCCAAATTCACCTGACATAAGCCCAACGAAGATTTGTGGTTCGACTTAGAAGTGCGAGTTCGCGCTAAATCACCTTCAGCCCCTGAATGCATGGGGACTGAAGGACCTGCTGTTGACATTATGGTACCAGATACCCCAGGATTCCTATTGTCACCTCATCGAATGGATGCCTCGCGTAGTGGCCGCTGCATTGCTGGCTAAAGGGGGTCCTACAGCTTATTAGGTAGGTGGTCATAGTGTAATGGCTAATCGGTGTATATGTATCCTTCAAAACATTCTTTCAACACCGGATGTCATCTACCTTGTGGAACACTTTAGATTAGTATTTGAGGAGTTTTATAGTTCACAGTCCTGTCGTTCGGTGGTTTTGTGTAGTTCTGTTTGCAGCTGTATCTCCGCTTCTAAAACCCCTGTTGAGAAATATCTTTTTTTAGCATATGCCATTCACTGTAATAGAGATGCGAGGCATTTTCCTTTTTAAATAATGCACAGATTTTCCACTAGAGGGCGTAAAGGTCAAAAACGGGTTTCTGGCTATCTTTGCTTTTGGAGACGTATTTGAAAAGTTCTTTCTCCTTAGCATAGCTTTTTGCATGAAGAATATTTTTCGCCTATTTTTAACTTTTCCATTATGCAAAATTCTTCCGCCAGAAAACGTAGAGTTATACACTGTCGGACAATTGCTAAGGACGGATGACAATAGCAACGATAGCAACTATAAAATGGAAGGCAGGAAAATGTGGAAATTAGCATAAGTGCGGGATACAGTAAGACGTGTTGTGCGTCTGCAAATTTTGGATTGCCGAACTTGTTCGTGACGTCATAGCGCTGATAAGAGATATAAAGGATTTGAAGCGTATTGACCGTTGTTGTTCAAACGCAAAGTTGAAAGGGAAAGAATCAATTGACGAACTTGCAAGTTTCAGTATGTCTTCCCGACATCAGCTACATAATTTTACGCGTGGCCGTATTATTGGCAAGATTGAAGAAGGGCGAAAATAACAGATGTTGCCAGGGAGTTCGACGTCAGCCACAGTGTTGTTTCAAGGCTTTGGAAATCATTTCAAACAAATGGAGAGTGTAGCAAACGTCACGGGGGTGGTCGTGTTCGCAGTACGACACCTGCAGAAGATCGGTACATAGCGCTATCAACAAAAAGAGACCGGCGCAGCACAGCTAGTGAGGTAGTAAATCAGTTTATGGCTGCTACTGGCAAGCGGATCTCCCGAAAAACTGTCGCCAGACGTTTGCATGAAGGAGGACTATACGCCCGCCGTCCTGTTGTGTGCATCCCATTGTCCAGACGTCACCGTACCGCCTGTTTGCAATGGTGCCATCAACATCGCAATTGGACTGATAACGACTGGTCTGCTGTTCTCTTCTCAGATGAGAGTAGATACAGTCTATCGTCTGATTGTCGACGACAACTGATCTGGCGTGATAGTGGTACTGCATATTGTCCAGAAAACATACAGGAAAGGGACCGATATCCGACATGTAGTGTCATGGTATGGGCTGGCATCATGATCAATGGCCGTACGTCCCTCTATGGGCTTCCAACTGGAACTATGACTGGCCAACGATACATTAATGATGTTCTGCTACCTCATGTTCGCATGTTCCGTGGTGCTGTCGGTGATAGATTTATTTTCATGGACCACAACGCAACATGTCATCGAACAGTCGCTGTCCAGGAGTGTCTTGAGAGCGAGGATATTCAACGCCTCGTATGGCCAGCACGTTCTCCAGATCTGAATCCCATTGAAAATGTGTGGGATGCTTTGGGGAGGAGTCTTGCTCGTCGCCAATGCCCTCCAATAAACAAGGACACCCTCATCCGTGCACTGACAGAGGAATGGGATAAATTACCCCAACAGCTGCTTGATAATGTTATGCAAAGCATGACACGACGTGTGGAATCTTGCATCGCCCTCCATGGTGGTCATATCCCGTATTGACATCTTACGCCGAAACGCTTGCGAACGGTAATTGCATTTTTTCACGTTTACGTATTCTGCACAAAATGGCCTGTTTGTCCCTTGAACACGTTCCAAAGCCTTCTGGATTTCAGAGCACAATAAATTGTCTTTCTTGTAATGTCCTGGCATTCTGACATTATTTTATTTCACTTGGCATCCAACCACACTTACTTTTTTATGCGCTATATAGCTATTTATGATCCGTCCTTAGCAATTGTCCAGCAGTGTATCATGTTTCCTTCTATACATTTTCTTTTATCTGTTGGATTGTAAAATCTGTTTCTCTGATACCTTCCTTCTGCTATCGAAACTTTTTGTGCACCACTTGTTAATTTTCGTAACATACTTTTTAGCCGCAGGCGGAAGAAGTAAGTAGCTGTTTCTATTTCTGGATGTTTCATCGATTGTAGAAATCCGGTTAATTTTTTTTTAACCGGTTCCATTGACTTTGAATAATTTTGATGAATTTTATACGCGTCAGAAAGGATTCAAAAGATGGGCTCTTTACAACCGAAAATTCGGTGTCATCTTTCTTGTTTAAAAATAATGTACAGTTTTTCCGCAAAATGGCGCAACCCTTATCGTTCATTTTTTTTGGCTTGTAAATCAGATTTATTTATTTATTTATTTTTTTTAATTGGAGGTTTAACGACCACCGTGAGCAACTTAATGGGCTATAAGCAGTCGCCCATCCCTAATTTAGGGTCACTGGTTCCAGGGAAGGGAGAGAGCAAGTACCGTAAGACAAACACAACATCCATGCCTCACCGGGATTCGAACCCGGACCCCGTTCGGACGAATAATCAGAGGCCATCGCTTAGACCACTGCGCCAGCGGGGCGGCAAATCAGATTTTAAAAATTCTTTTTGCGACGGATAGCATTTATGGGGAATAATGTTTTATCTACAATTCCTAGTATTTTGTGTCGTATGATTTTACCACAATAACTGCAAATTTCTGTTCGCAATGTATTTGCAGCGGTACTAATGATTTTAAGTTCCGTCTTAGAAATATTATTTTGGTCAAATACTGATGACAACGCGAAATACTTTGCTCACGTTTTCTTCTTCAAAACAATGCAGAGTTTTTCCTCTAGGGAGCAAACCTACGTTATACAGGGTGTCCGAGAATTATTGGACACATTACAAAATTATATAAAACAAAACATTAAACAGATAGAAAGAAACGGACTGTACTAATTTACAATGTAACTACACAAGTTTAAAAATTTCGATGTGAGATCCCTTGGTTGCTCGTAGTACGTCCAAGCGATACTCGATTTCATGCCATGTATTGGCAAGCGTCTGAGGAGTTATGGAATTAATAGCAGCTGTGATACGCTGCTTCAGTTCCTGCAGATCAGTACAAGGTGTCTGATAGACACGATCCGAGGAAGCCACGGAATAGGACCACCACACCCAATCCATCTGTTGGGGAAATGCTCATTTAGGCACTTACGTGCACACGTTGACCAATGCGGAGTCGCGCCGTCTTGTTAGAAAACGACATTGTCCTGTCTTTTGATCTGGAGTATAGCAAAATTTTCTAGCATATCCAAGTAAATGTCACCATTTATGGTTTTTTCGAAGAAGAAAGGGCCAATCACTTCTCTTTTTTATAGGGCGCACCACACATTAACTTTTGGGGAATCACGTCCCAGTTCAATATCAGCATGAGGCGGTTCACTGCCCCATATCCTACAGTTGTGACGATTCACAATACTTGATACATGAAATGTGGATTTATCAGTAAAAATTACAGTACTGAGAAAGTTTCCGTTGTTTTCCAATCGATTCAGCATATCCACAGCAAAATCGTATCGCAGAGTGTCATCATTTACATGCATCGTTTGCACTATTTGAATTTTATAAGCATGAAACTCTAATTTCTTGTGCAAGATATCGTGAACTGTCGATTTCGGAGTGCATAGTTCTCTGCTTGCTTTACGAACGGATTTCCTGGGGCTTCGTCGGAAACTTTCATTAACTTGGTCAACCGTAGCACCGCTGACGCTTGGCCTACCGGCTCCTCCACGATGTTCCACATTGCCAGTTTCTTTAAACTGTTTCATCCACCGCTTAATTAAATTCACTGACGGAGAATTACAACCGTACTCTAAATGGTACCGTCTTTTAACTTTAATGACAGACTTTAATTCCGCAAGCCATAACACACACATAGCCTTCTGCTGTAAGGATGACATGACTACTGATTGTGCATTTCTCATACGTTCCTCATCAGGCCACACCTAGCGCTATCTATCGGATTCTGGGAATAAAAATTCTGCAAAACAAAAATATAGAAACCGTGTTAGTAATACGTGACTAGGAAAACAGACAATGCTCATAGTTTTTTTGTACATAATTTTGTAATGTGTCCAATAATTCCCTGACACCCCGTATTTTACCTGAAAATCCGTTTCTAAATGCCCAATTTCAAAATGTCTCTTTGCAATGTGTAGAGTCTGTGGTGAAGAATATTTGACATACAATTTCCCTTTTAATGTGATGCAGAGTATCTCCACTAGAGGACAGAAGTACATATTTCTGTTTACAATATGTTTGCGAACTTATTTATTCTACCAAAAACCAGATTTAGAGAACACTTTTCGGTCACTACAGAAAACATTTTACTTGCATTTCTTGTCCAATATATAGAATTCACAATTTTCTCACCAGGGGCGTACGCGTGTATTTTATTTGTCTCAATAGATCTGTTTCTAATACTCCGATTTGAGAAATACTTTTTGCATAAGATGCCATTTATTGGGTAGATGCATAAGTTCATGCCGTTTTTCACCGCACTATAGGAATGTATTACATCAGAAGGAAAAACGGAATCAATCAACTATGTATTCCCCCTCATTGTTTACGATGGTGCCTCAACGTCTTGATTGGTCTGCAATGCCATTCTTGAAAAGACGTGCAGGTTTTGCTGCGAAGAAATCATCAAGGAAATTCTGGAGATCAACATCATTGTTGAACGTTTTGCCACGGAGTGCATTCGATATAGATCGGAATAGGTCATAGTCTGAAGGGGAGACATCTAAGGAATAGGTCGGATGTGAAAGGATCTCCCATTTCATGTCTTCAATGGCCATTTTGGTCATGTTTGCACTACGAGGGCGTGCGTTATCATGTTGGAGAAGGGCACCATGGCGCCGATGTAGTAGTTTCTGCTGAATTTCTCCCTCCACACGGCGGAGTTGCTCACAATAGAGTGCAGCGTTGATGGTAAGATTCCTCGGCAGCATTTTGCAGTAAACAATGCCTTCCATATCCCACCAGACACACAACATGATCTTCGCAGGATGAAGGTCATGTTTCAGACGAACCATTCCCTTCGATGCCTAAAATTCACGGAGAGGCACCACTTTGCATCTCCAGTAACAATACGTGACAGAAAGGGTTTGTTTGTGTTGCTGAGAACATTCTCGATGACGGGCAAGCAAAGGAACCACATATGGAAACACGCTGATTCTTGTTCTCCTCGTTGAAAGTGTGAGGCACCAAAAGACCCCAGTTTCTGGACCTTTACCATAGGTTCCAGGTGTCGCACCACGGGAGCCTGATCACAGTCCATCTCAGTGGCCAATTCGAGTGTGGTTTGACGCGGATCCAAGTATATGAGATGGTTGAAACGATCCTCATCAAAGTGAACCGGCCTCAGCTTGGAGAGTCGTTCAGCTCAAAATTGCCACCACGGAACCGCTCAAACCATTTGCCACGGAGCAATATCATCCTCCCCATACACAGAACAAATTTGTCGAGTGGTCTCGGTGGCTGTGGATTCCTTGTTGAACTCGTAGAGGAGCAGATGTCGGAAATGTTCATTCCTCTCTACTTGACACTCCATACTTCCGGACCTGAAAACCAATAAACAATTAGCAACAATCACACAACGCAATATGATTCAGATATGCGATCTTACTGGCTACATTTTATATACAACTGGCCGTCACTACTGTGACGGTGATCTACACCGTCACAGTGTAGATCAGAGGTCATATAGTGAAGGTGATCTACACCGTCACTACTGACCTGGAAAACAGTCGTGAAATAAAACGACATGAACTTATGCATCAACTCAATATTTTGTAGAGCATTTTGCCTAAATTTTTTAATTCTTCATAAAGCATAGTTTTGACTGCGTAAGAGAGGTGCGTTTTCGTTTGCAATTGTATCCCCTCTTCTAAGAAACCGATTAGAAATACACTGTATTGACAAAAGTCACCGGACTCTTAAAAGAGAAACACAACATAGCATTTATTGACATACATAAGTACGGTGTTGGTCCACATTTTGGCCTTAATGCATGCACTGACCCTTCAAGACATACTTTCGACAAGGTTTTGGAACACAGCGATAAGTATACGCTTCCATTCAGTACATAATGCTGCCGCTAATTGTTGCTTAGTAGTAGGCCTTGATTCCAAACTTCTTATGCGGAGCTCTAATTCATCCCATAGGTGCTCTATGAGATTAAGATCAGAGCTCTGTGCTGGCCAGTCTACACACGATCTGGAATTATTGTCAAACCACGCCGTAACAGTCCTTGCTTTATGGCTCGGTGCATTATCCTTCTGGTACAAACAAGGCTCGATTCCATAGTATTGCCACAGAGTTGGTAGGGCATAATTGTCCAGAATATCTAGGTAGAGTAGCTGGTTAACATATTTGGCAAAGATAACCAATGGTCCGGTACCATACAACGAAAAAACACCCCCCACACCAGTACACTGACAGCTCCAAACTTGACCGTAGGAGTACAATCTGGTAAATAGCGTTCCCCCGGCTGCCGCAATACCCACACATGGCCATCAGACTGATGGACTGTGTATCTGGATTCATCAGTCCATAGGACCCGTTTCCATTGATCTACGGTCTACGATAAACGTTCTTTACACCATGCTAAACAACGTGTAGCATTCCGAATGGAGATGAAAGGCTTACGAGCAGCCACCCGACCACGGTATCCCATGGAATGAAGTTCTCTGAGTATGTTACGTGTACATACCGAGGTTCCAGCATTTTTGCTCTCCTGTACACTGAGGTCTTGTGCAGTAGTAGTCCATCGATTAGCTGTAACGACTCTCCTGAGGCTTCGATGTCCTCCATCACTGATTTTTTGGTCTGCCGGTAGGCTTTGATGCCTCCGGCACGCCTTGTGTCTTCCACTTATTCAGTACATCCAAAACAGTTGACTTGGGTATGTTTAAACGCCTCTCGGCTTCTCTTATGGACAACCCACTAATACTGTATAACACCCAACAAGTATTCCTTTCTCAAAGTCAGTTCTCTCCCGCCGGGACATTTTCACTCAACCTCACAGTGCGATATGATTACGGTCAGCTGCAGGCTTGTTTATACCGTTTGCAGCTGTACCGTGCATCTTAACAACGCAGCGGATCCGATCATTTGCTTTTTAAGGAGTGTCCGGTGACTTTTGTCAATATAGTGTACATTTTGTGCTGTATGCCATTTGCTATGTATGGATTAAGAATATTATTCACTTCAAAGAATGCGGAGTTTTCCTGCTAGGGAGGGTTTTCACAAGAGGGCAATGTACACTTCCAAATGGAAATATACACTGCCGCTCCTAGCAGCAGAACTGTGCATCAAGAGAAAGTAGAAATACACACTGCCGCTCCTAGCAGCAGAACTGTGCATCAAGAGAAAGTAGAAATACACACATAAACATTTTCTTGCTAACTAATTTTAAACGTCGTATGAGGAAATCCTTTTTTCCATCGCTTAACACCTTCTATGAACAATATTTTGCGTGTATTTTCTACTTTCTTTTGATGCACAAATCTATTGCTAAGGGTGGGAGTGTATATTTCTATTCGGAAGTGTATATTGCCATTAAACTACCGTAATGTGGATCGTACAATCACACACACTTAGTTTTTGTTTTCTTCAAAAATAACGCTTTCTTTGTAGATTCAATTGTGCTTAAAAAAAAAAAAAAAAAAGATAACGATCGGTGCTTTAAGATTTGCTTGAATGCCGATCGTGTTTCTTGTGCTATTTGCTTTACTTCTTCTGTGTGCCCCTTCCTTGCATGTGAGAATTAAACGTAATGATGCATTACATCTTAGCTTTCTTCTTGTTCTGTTGGTTGTCTGCATAATTGTAATGAAGGTACGAAATGCTGTTGTGAATTCCAACTGACATATAGTAACAGCAAAGAAAAAAAAAAAAAAAACAAGGCGGCAAAAAGTTGCCGTTACTTTAATGTTTCAAAAATTATTAGATATATTCTTTTATTCCTTGATTTGAGAATATGACTCTTCTCATGTTAAAACCACATCGCGATAGGTAATGTGATATGATTTAACATAAGTGTTATACATGGTCGAGTCATGATATTGTGACTACCAGCAAATATCCAGAGTAACCACCGTGCGGACAGCAGCTGGACGGATTGGGAGTGACTCAATAAGGTGCTGGAAGCTGTTCACATGTATGTGGAGCCATGCTGACTGCAGTGCATCTGACAGCTGCTGGAGGATGCGTGGTGGAAGATCCACAGAGCGAACAACACGATCGAGGTGGTCCCACAGATGCTCAATTGGGTATAAGTCTGGAGAATTAGGTGGCCAAGGAAGTACTTTGAAGTCTTCATCGTGCTTTTCCAACCACTCTCGGACATTTCCAGCTGTGTGACACGTCGCATTGTTGTTCTGGAAGATCCCATCCGCCCCAGGGAAGACAATCAGCATGTATGTGTGTACGTGGTATGCAAGGATGGATTCATAACGAATTCGGTCCACAGTGCCTTTCACAGCTATGAGCGGACCCAGAGAATGCTACGAAATCATTTCCCAGACCATAACGCTGCCCCCACCAGCTTGTGGTCTTCCTGCAGTGGTGGATGAGCGTTTGTTCTCCAATGTTTCTCGCCTTATACGCCAACGTCCATCCGTTCGATGAAGTAGAAAACGTGACTCCTCGGAGAAGGCAATCCTTTGCCAATCCGCTGAGGTCCAATTCCGATACTGAAGTGCAAATGTGAGCCTTTTCTGCCGATGCACCTTCGTTAGCATAGGTGCAGTGACCATCCGTCTGCATCGGAGCCCCATACGCAGCAGGATTCACTAAAATGTCGTTTTAGACACACTTCCGGTAGCTCCCTGGTTCATTCGGCCAGTGAGCTGCTCCACTGTAGCGCGTCGATCGGCCCTCACGCACCTTCAAAGCCTACGTCCACCTCTTACATCAATGGCACGTGGTGCTCCGCAATTTCTACGTCTCTTATTCACAATGGTGCCATTTCTCCAATCACGATATACCTTAAATACAGCAGCAGGCGAAAAGTTCACAAACTGCGCTGTTTCAGAAATACTGCTACCCTTGACCAGAAAGCCGATAATCATCCATGTTTTCAAATCTGATAAATCGCTCCTTTTTTCCATGACAGCAACGAGTGATATGTTTTCAAATGCCTACAGCACATATACACTATCTACCAACAAGTAATTGGACACCTGTGATAGCAAAGGAAAACGAAGTTTATTCACCTTCAATAGTTGGTGGAGCCTCCACGAGCGGCGATTACAGCTGCGACCCTCTGGGGCATACTCTCAACCAGGCGTTGTACGACGGCTAGCGGTATTTTCTTCCACTCGGCTTGGAGAAGACAGGTCAGCTCCTTCACCGCAAACGCCTAGTAACAGAATCTCAAGGTGTCGAACGTCCACCATGCGTAACTTGACCTATGTTTGCTGCAGCTGCTCCGTCAGTTCACACTCATTCCCTGGAGAAGGATCAGCAGTTCTCACACTCCGTCTGGCATATCTTACAAATGCTCAATTGGGTTACAGTCAGGGGAGTTTGGTGGCCAAATCAATGTGTCGTATTCGTTGTTGTGTTCCTCCAAGCACTCAGCAGTTATACGAGCCCGATGGTATGGTGCGTTGTCCTGTTGGAATATGGCACTGTGGTCCGGATAAACCTCCTGCAGATTTGCATGGAAGTTCAGAGATGCTGCCCTGATATTGCACATGTCCCTGTAGCGTTTACCATTCAGTGTTCTTGGAATGATAAACAACGGACCAAGAGCTTTTCAGGAAAAAGCTCCCCACACCAGAATACCACTTCCACCGGCCTGTTGAACCTCAACTGTGCAACCAGCGGATAGGGCTTCATGCTGTGGACTCCATCAGCAAACCAGTTGATCAGTATGGTGCAGCAGGAAACGGGACTCATCACCCCAGACTACTTTCCATCTGTCGAGGGTCCATGCAAGGCGTTGTTTGCGATGACTGGGCGTTATTATGGGTACATTAGTTGGTCTTTGGCTGTGGAACTCTGGGTGAAGCATGGTAATGCGCATGGTGTATGTGGAAATAGGCCTAACTGCCCAGCTGTTGTACTGTTGGATGAACTGGGTGACTGATGCACGTCGTTGATGAGATACCAGTCGCGACACCCCGATTCTCATCTATAGGACCAACTGCACGTGGCTGACCAATGTGAGCCCTTCTGTTGAGTGTCTGTGCACGTGTAATCCAGTCCTGATACACCCTTGAGCTGCAGCAGGAAACATGACTTATCAAGTGCAACTATTTCCGAAATACTGGCACCTGACCTCGGGTCCAGAACTACCTGGCCGCTGTCAAATTGGCTTAAGTCGCCACGTTTCCCCATTACTGGCAAACGTTTACTGATTACGTACAGAAGAGAGGTGTGCACAACTTATAGTAGCCACACATGACGTTGATATCAGTGGTACTTCGTTATCGTTTCGAATATGTGAAACTGGGGATGTTCCTAACACAAAGCTAACTCAGTGTATTATTCAGATTTAGAAGAACGTAAGAAATGACCTTGACGCCGATGAAATGTGATGTAGTGACGAAAGTCCATCTGCGCGTGTGCAAGCTAAAATCTGACCTCAAGCTAGAAAGGCAAGCTGAATCATCGCAAGTGTGTTAGGGAGGGTATAGGTAACTCTCGGTCTAGGATTTCTGCAGGTGTACACACCATCATGTTATACCCGATTTTACTCTCCGAGGTCGTGAAAAAGCCAAAGTTTGTCATGGCGCACCGTTTTCATAGCATCAAATGGATTTTTGTAATGGCTTTTAGAATCAGATTCTCGTAATTACGCAGATTGCAATGAGATATTATTAAGTTTATGTAAAACGGGAGGAGAGAATTTTCTGCGATAGTTTAGTAAAATATAGTGTTGAGTAACAATGAAATGAACTATTGTTGCGTCACTTCATGAGACAGCATTACTTTCTGGATTCTGCAAACTGGATAATAGTGGAGGTGCTACACAACAGAAATCCTTAAAGAACTGCAAATTGTGATAAGAATATCCCCATTGGTAAGAATATATTTTATGGTTATACAGTGAAAATAAGATGGGGAGGCATCGCCCAAAGTCATGAAAAACCAAGATAGCGGCTAAAAGGCTACACGTGTTGAGATTTTGTTACAACTTTTTTATGCTTTCCAACCGTAGGTTGAAGAAGCGTGTACGTCCGTCTGTCTGTACGTCCGTCTGTCTGTCGGCACGATAACGCGCGTAAAAATGGTTCGATTTCGATGAAATTTTAGTATGTGGTAGGGGACACCTGGGGACGAACCCTATTGAAAATGGACAAAATGGGGTCAAAGGTCACGGCATAGGAGCGGGATCCATTCCATTGCACGTATGCATCACAACTTGCGTAATTATGGCTCGATGTCGATGAAATTTTAGATATGTCAGGGGACGACCTGGGAATGAACCCTATTGAAAATGGGTGAAGTGGGGTCAAAGGTCAGGACATGAGAGCGGAATGCATTCCTTTGCCTTTATCCGTCATAACGTGCGTAAAAATGGTTCGATTTCGATGAAATTTTATTATGTGGTAGAGGACCACCTGGGGACGATCTTATGACATCACAATCTCGCGCTTGAGATTTTGGTGCGTGGTCACGCCATCTGTCTAATTACGTCACGCATTGTGTGTATCCTATTAAAGTTTTATGATGTCACACTCTTGCGAGCCGATAGTCGCGATTCCCATCTGCCTCATTACGTCACGCGTTGTGTGCGTATATCCGTCCGCACGATAACTATGAAATTTTAGTATGTGGAAGGTGATAAAAAAGGTTCGATTTCGATGAAATTTTAGTATGTGGTAAGGGACCGCTTGGGGACAAACCCTACTGAAAATGGGCGAAATGGGGTCAGGTCAGGACATAGGAGCGGAATCACTTCCATCGCCATTATGCGTCATAACGTACGTAAAAATTCTTCGATTTAGATGAAATGTTAGTATGTTGTAGGGGCCTGCCTGGGGATGAATCCTGTTGAAAATGGACGAAATGGGGTCAAAGGTTAGGCCACAGGAGCGGAATCTATTCTATAGCCCTTATGCATCATAACTTACGTAAAAATGCTTCCATTGCGACAAAACTTTATCATGTTATTTCGGAGGTATACTGAACCGGTTCTGTTAAATATAATCGAAATTGGATCAAAGGTCAGGGTACAGGACCGAGATTTATTCCACAGCCATTATCCTCATAACTTGAGTAATGATTTCTGGTATGTTGGAAAGCGTATTATAATCCGTGCATTGCATGATTTTACTAACTTGTTTCTATATATCATACAAAGGAGTATTTGGTATAAATTTATGTGTTTTTGAGGTCAAGGATTTCATTTTTCATGTTAAAAATAGGCTAAGAATTAATATAGGTGCTATTTTGTCGCATATACTGGGTAAAGTGAAAGAAAGTGAACTCAATATTTCCTCCTACTAACAAAAAATGAGTATTTACCAATGCTTGAAGCATAGTGAATATTACCAAATTTGAATATTGTTTTTTAAAAACACAGCTTTTTAACACCATTGGCCGGCGCCACATCATTCTTCACATTCGTTCTTACAGTTACACAATAGTGTGAAAGGCAGCCACCACTTCTGCAGCCACACATGTTCTTACAGATTTTGCACATACATTGTATAACGAAGTAAATTTCTTCGTCATTTTTATCCGCGCCAGGATTCGAACCCGGATCCCCTCATTCCGGAATAAGTCACTCTACCAATTGAGCTACGCGGACGTTTTATTCTGATTCCTATCGCCTTTATGTCGTGTGCGTCCTTCTGGAAGGTACGTCACATCTCCTGGTACGTTAAAATTGGATTAGCTCTTTACATGAATCAGAAATTTCTGGCAACTCCGACCATTTCATCTGCCATAATTCATCATCCAACCACAATCCCAATTCGGTTGGAGATGGTACACACATTGTGCATGTGTTTGCTCGTCCCAAATGTGTCCAGCTTGGAAAGCATTACGTAATACCTGTTGTTGTAATGCACCCTTTGTGGGTGGCGGACTTTCAAGCGGTCACGTACAACTCTTGTCTTGAATCATTTACACTTTTATTGTTACTGGTTGAACAGTACAGTAGTACTACATATCTTTGAATAATGTCTAAAATTTCCGTAGGAAGGAAAATGTGCGGTTTGAAGATGAATGAAAATGCAGCAGTAGCTTCGTTACAGAGCATCTATGTCTTCCAAGTTGATTTTTTTGTCTTTCCTGTGAAACTAATGTTGCTATCATAGCCCGTGAAAGCATGAAATCCTGAAATTTGAGAGTAGCATGAATGCCACTCTCAAATTCCTGTATTAACCGACAGATTTCTGGTCCTGCAACCACCCAACATATTAGTGCCGATAGATCCTGTGTCAACCCTACCGCACAGCCATTCCCTTTTACTATTGCGTTACTTTGTTCATGTGCTTGGTCTACGCTGATTGCTGAGAGGATTCTGTTTAATTTTGTTATCACAAACTGTCCTGAAGAAAATGAACGATGTATGTCTTGTAGTTGAATCTCTGCATCAAAAAAGGGTCTTTCAGATGGATTGGTAGCCAATGTGCATAGTTATGATGATCAAGCAAAAAAAACAACAAACAAGGAATCATTTTTTAGACAGTCACAATACAAAGAGTAGTTTCCTTCTCTGATTGAGTAAGCAAAGAGAAGAAATAGGATTTCCATATTAGGACAAGTCAGCCAATATTTGAACATGACACTATCTTTTGCTCGTTTTTCACACTAAATCTTAAATTCCATCTCGGGATTATTTTCTTGATAAGCATCATGCAACAAATAGTATAGTGCTGCAGCAGTTATTGGGTGAATTACTCTGGCATTTGTCACGTAGGTTGCTTTTTGACAATTTTCAGCAGCACGAGGAGATGCAATATCAGAATGGGCAATTGCACCATTCTATCCGCTTCCTGCCATCCACTGACCCAAACTCGTAGGAAAGCTTGTTCACTGTAAAATGCACCGAATATCACCAGGAACTTTTTTCCCCATATGTGTCTGGACAACCACTGAATCAGTTTTGCTAACTCAAAAAATGGTTGGTCATCTGTCATGACAGGAATTTGATTTCCATTAAGAAATTGTGTAACTTGTTTTCATTATGTTCATCGCAAGCTTAATCACCACTATTGATGACGAGTCTTCGTAAAATAGTGGTAAAAGTGCTGATATTCCAGGAATGAAATCAGTCGGAGCTTTTTGATCACTTGCATCGTAGACAGCCCGCGATGCATCGAGTCCACTATTGGTATCTTGGCTGATAACGTGCTTCACACACAGCGATGCAATCTCTCCTTTCTTCAGATTCGTATCAGTGGTTGACAACATCAGTTTTGATGTAGCATCAGAACAAACTGGAATAGTAGATTCTTTTGACTGAACGAATGCTGGTTGCATTAGAGCAAGTTATTCTGGAAGACTTTGCTTTTTGAAGCCACTTATGTCATACTTCATAGCTTGTGTAGGGCTTACTGTTCCTAAACATTCAGGTGTTGGATTTTAAAATACCGATACACTTGTTCCATGAAAAGAACTCTCTGAGGCTGAAGTGCTTGGATTGCGTTCTATGTTATGGTACGCATCAATTGTGAAGATCCCTTCACTTAATTTTGATGGACCCACTAACTTTTCTTCCTGGAACTTAAC